>OV277699.1:23740000-24940000 GCA_922987775.1 Agonopterix subpropinquella
CCTAAAATAACCGTAACATTTGGTACCCGGCCGCTTAAAAAAAATGACGCCAATATTACACCCATACCCCTTTGATGAACATGATAAAAAAAAACATACAGGAGTGCGATTTTTGAATCTCTTTCGCTGAGTTCAGCAGTTGAAAATGTCAAAATTACTATGGAGCTACGCATCTTTCTTCTGCTTATTTGACTTTCAAAAATCGCACTCTTGAAGTATGATTTTTGAAAGTCAAATCAGCAATAGAAAGATACATATCTCCACAGTAATTTTAAATTTTCAACTGCTGAACTCAGCGAATGAGATTCAAAAATCGCACTCCTGACATAGCAAAAGTCTTTCTTATATCGACAGTCTTCGATCAACAATATATTGTTGATCGAAGTCGACAGTGGACAAATATGTCGTAATATTTATCGTCATAATCTAAAAAGCAATTTTACTAGCCTCTTTAAGAAGATAACATTTTGAACTCTTATTATAGCCATATAAATCGGATTTATTAACGTTTACCCAACCAAATTATAAGAATAAAGGTATGTAATATTAGCCAAATCTTCTTATAAGGTACATTGACATAATGAATGCTCTTTTAAAACAATTATAAGAACTTAGACCTTATAAAGTAAAGAAGTTAGGCGTAAGGCCATATAATTTGAGACCCTGACATAGAGGTCCCATACATGAATGAAACTTAGTAATACGTGTAGAGTGAAACAAAACTAACAAAAATGTTGATTAGTTGTAATCTGTAGAAGTTGGGGGAAAGGTATTTCTCCTTATGATACCTTTTGTATCAAGTGTGTGAAACTCATAATCTTTCTTATTAGATAGTCCACTCAATCTTCTACACATTCATTGTGTATATTTTAATGAAAGTTCACGATAACCGTACCATATTATGATAATGGAAGAAAACGAAATCACACACACTATCAGATTAACCAAGCAAAATACGTTCTGTAACGACCGAAATTACCTCAGTGATAATATTAGATGAAAATAGCTGACGTGGTTGCGTTTTGCTACTGCTTTTTGGACGATTAGTCTATTTTACTAGTAAATTCTATGAATCCGGACTTCTGGGGATGTGGAAGTTTTTTTAAAAATGCCTTCATTTTTTCTGTTTATAATAATTATGACCGCCGTCCTGGCCTGAATGGCTTTTAGTTTTCGTAAAAAATGGCTGGGTCCAAATCTGCCAATCTTCTTTTATAAGCTTAGCTTGTTTGTTTCTTGAAAGAATTATTAAACTCGGTTTAGTTGTGGAGGAGGAAACGGGAATACGAAACCGTGATTTTGTCCATTTTATGTAGGTAAAATCGGTCCGCGCAGCAGTTGTCACTTTCGCACTGGTAGCTCGGTTGCTCAGAAATAGCGCGATAGTAATAGATCTCTTAAATACCAATTCTTCAAATATCTTGCGGACCACCTCTTAACCTTTTTTGTCTGTTTTCGAACCGGTTTTTGATAACATAATTATTAAATTTAATATACAGGGTGGAAAGTTAAGATGGGACACAAAAGGCAGCTACCAGAAGCATTATAGCTACAAGAAAACGTTCTTAGGAGACCAACCCTATCTTTTGAAGAGTTTTACTTCTGCATTCACCGATTTTGAAAAAATGTACAGTCATCGACAAAAACCGCAATTTTCACAAAACTTTTTTTTTCATCCCATTCGATTCTCTTACTGATAAGGAACATAAGTCTTTATGGGTTCAACTGCGGTTGAGGTAATAGAACTCTCAGAAAACGCAAAGTTAAATTCTTTTTTTGCTAATTGTACAAACCTTTTAAGGTTGTGTCCCTCCAAATTAATACCTACAATCGATCACTACATGCCACCAATCTCTAAACCATCCATTGGACTCATTTCCACGACGTTGTAGCATCAATCAGTATTTACATTCGAACATAAAACTCGGCCGACTAAGAAAAGTTCCAGGTATAGGGCCGGCAACCTTTATTAATAATTAATAGGATGACTAGAGCTATCAAATGGCATAAGTGTCATTTTGTTACTAGATGAGGTAATTTTTTGAATTTTTTGCCACTCTAAAATCAGGCCGACTCGAGAAAGTCCCAGGACTACGCGAGGCAACCCTATATATTTTGGCACTTCTTGATGAGCTCTATCGAATGTACTATATACCAACTTGTTACCCGATGAGGTAATTGACACCAAAAAAAATACCCACTTTTTTGCTCACTGTACAAAACGCTCCAGGTTACGCCCAGGCAACCCTGTACTTTAAGACGTACCTTTCTCATGTGCTACACCCTAGGTAGGTCGCATCTTGTTACTCGATGAGGTAGGGTTGCCAACGGTCCCCTCTTAATCTATTATCTGACGTGCTTTAATAAGTGAATGTATCTTATTAATTTGCTTGTCTAAAGTTTGTGGATGCAGCTGCTGAGAAAAGTGTGAGATGGGTTTAATCTTTTAATGAAATAAATTATAGCCCATTAAAAATAGCTTAGATTTAATAAATAGTTTATACCTATAGGTAGGTACGCTCTTGTCAGCGGGAAAACAGCATTCGTCAAGCGCCACACTATTTCGAAATTATGCAGCTGAAATTCAGGGCTGAACAGCACATTTTACTTACCTAGGTCCCTAGGTTCTTATTAGGCGAGGTATATCCATACTTACTCAGGTATATTCGACTTTTTGTAAGAAGTTAGTCCTTGCAGCGAACCCAAACGCGCTGCAGACAAACAAAGTTAGATCCTATTTCCAATCCTAAACAATTAAAGTCAATGTTTGTTAAAGACTATGTACCTAAATACTATTCTCTATGTCTGTGGTTTGTCAGATTTCGTTCTAGCGCAGTCGGGTAATTAAGTAGGTTTCCGTTACCTTTATTTTGGATAGATAATGGAAAGGACACTGTAAATCCTTAAGCCCGCACTTCACTCAGCGAGAATTCTCGGCGAGAACTTTCAAGGAAAATAAACTATGGCTTATGATACCACGAGAACAATGAAGGGCATCCACACTCTTGTTCTCGGCGAGAATGAAGAGCCGGTGTTAGAGAATTATTTATACAGGGTGTAATAAAACACCCTGGGGGTGCTTCGGACCATCAATCTGAACAACTTTCACTATGGAGCCAACGCCGAGAAAAAATTAAAAAATCTGCCGTCCCATACATTTGAGTCGAGACGGTACTGCAGTTTTGTATGAAAGAACGGTTTTTTTTTCGCGATTTCGAAGTTAGCTCCGTAGTCCGTAGTGAAAGTTGTTCAGTTTGATGGTCTGGAGCACCCCCTTAAGTATTACTAGGGTTTTCGTTACACCCTGTATGTAAATATTAAGGGTTGTACCTCATCTGACAGCACCGCATCGCCTTTTTCTGTTGCTCCATCCTTTTCTGTCAGTCAGGAACGTCATTTTCTAGAGCAAATAAGATAAGATAGTAGACGGAACGCGATCGCGCGCGGCGGTGCTGCGGCGTGCGGTGGCGTTCCGTCTATCTTATTTGCTCTACCAAATGACGTTCCTGAGTGACAGAAAAGGATAGAACGACAGAAAAAGGCGATGCGGTGCTGTCAGATGAGGTTCAACCCTTAGGCACCACCTATCTACATAATTTATAGACTAGGCATATATTGAAATAAAAACATTGGTAAAATATTAACACGTTCCGGGACAGTGACCGCCCATAGCCGTGATTACAATAAAAGTTCTATTGTGTCTCATTCACTGCCCCGGAATGTGTTAAAGGTAAAAGGTACTTTACTTCCTAAGTATAGATAATGTTTGCATATATAGGTGCTCCTTTTTGTTAACTACCTACACAGAAAGATTAACCTCAATACATCAATATGTATATCTATACAATTATACTATAGGTATCTATCTAAAGATTTCGCTCGAAGCCTCTCGTAGCTAACTCAGATACCGGTCGCTTGATGAGCAAACTTTTATCTCTACCGTACCTAGCGGCTTTCAGCATAATTACCATACCACAGCGGAGATTGAATGACGATACCATCTACTGATCGCACTTCTGATGTTAAGTTTGTATTGGTTGGGTGATTTATTAGCGCAAAACCTCATACATCCCAACTGATTTATAACAAAATAATTAGATTGAAACAATAATTTTATTATTTTGATTCTTAAAATTTTAAGTTGTTCGCATTTTAAGTTTTGAGGCAAAAATGATCTGTTATCATTTCAGCAATGAATGAAAGCGCTAGCGTACTCATGGATACATTTTAATAATCTTGTTTTGGTAGTAGGTATGTAAGGTGAGTGTGCCCGTGCGGAGGTTTGACATCGGGTTCAGTAAATTTTAAATTTTACAAAATAAATATTTAAAATTTTATAATTTAAAATATGGTAATTCGATTCTGCTCTCGATTTTAAACAAACTACTTTCTAGTTTTGCGATAATTCATTAACAGGTTGTATATCATCTAGCCCGGTAGCACAGTCAGTAGTGAACCTGCCTGCTGTGCCGAGGGTCACGGGTTCGAATCCCGTAAGGGACAAATATTTGTATGATGAATATGAATATTTGTACCCGAGTCATGGATGTTTGTATCTATATATGTATTCTATATCGTTATCTAGTCATCATAATACAAGTCCAGGCTAGATTCTGGTACTTTAAATGTGACTAGATAATTTGTGTGACAATGTCCAAGATCAAAGACTACAGTTTAATAATTGGTCCAAGATATTTATTTATTATATTTATAGCTGTTTGGTGCAGGAAAATAGTAATTGTTTGAGGTTTTACGAAGTATGCAAAGCCCACAGATTAAAAAATGTAGGTACCCATAATTATTCGCTTATTAAATAGTAGAGTTGAGTGACTGTCATACGATATACGAGTAGTTTATGTACGGAAGAAAAAGAAAAGTAGATTAAATTAATAATGAAAACTAAATCCATACTAAACTGCGATGCCTAGGACTCAACTTTATGACGGCAGATGTTTTTTGCTTCTATCGGTTTGCTCCCATATTAAAGTTGTTCAGTTTTATGGGTAGACTCTTAGCACAGTACAAGAAAGAGTAGGTACCTATGAAAGGATGCCAGTGATATCAATTTCACCTTGTATAGATACGTAACGTACTACCATAGCGTAAATACAATAGAGTGGGTGCGCTTAGTGGCCGCGTTAGGTCTATGTTTGCGCGGAGTGCGAGGGGGCTCGCGCGGTGTGCGGAGGGGTGTGGGGTACAGCGCGCAGGTGAATCGGTACTGGGACCGCGCCCCCCGCCACCCGCACCCCCCGCACGATAGGCCAATCGCGACCCGAGAGCGCCCTCACTATTAGTATACAGGGTGTAACATAAAATAGGACAGCTACTTAAAGGGGTGCTTTAGACCGTCAAACTGAACAACTTTCTCTATGGGACCAATATCGAAATCGCGAAAAAAAAATCTGCTATCCCATACATTTCAGTCGAGTTATGCTTGCACTTTTGTATGGGACAGCTGATTTTTTTTTCGCGATTTCAGTGTTGGTCCCATAGTAAAAGTTGTTCAGTTTGATGATCTAAACCTTTAAGTAACTGTCCTATTTTATTATACACCCTGTATTCACTTTGGTACTACGGTGTGGGTTTTGTAAGTAATAAAACAAATAATTAAATATAAAACCCGATTTAATGGCAACAATAAATAAAAATATCATTCAAGTATAAAAATAGCAACAAAATATACAAACAAACTGCTTAAATTAATAATATGTGCACTTACATACTATAATTATCACCAATCATTCTTACGAGAATTCTGATTGTTGTCAAAATATTTCCATGGTCACCATTTTATAAAACTAAAAATGTTTCTTTGTACATATTAAAATTCCGAAACCACAAATAATATCGAAATAATTCACCAATGGACGCTACAAAACATATAATTAGCACCAACTACATATTAAGCTTATAAATACTGTTTTTAACGAAATTTACAGCCTTTTTTTATCGGGCATAGGCCCACCAGCAGGCCTCGCATGCCACCCCCGAGAAAACGATAAAAATCAAGATATGCCACCATCTTTGTTAATTTACGTTAGGCAAAAAGAGCGCGCATGACCTTTTTCTCGTTTTGTCGCTTTATCGTGGGTAACTCGTGTAAACCAGGATCAACAGTGGCGACCACTCAGAACAATAGACAGTGAAGTCCAGCGAGCCCGGGGGATGACTCTCATCTGCCTTGGAACACGCAATGAATTTAATCAAAGAAGTAGGGTAGGAAAATCAAATATTCGGCTCAAATTAAATATACATTTTAATATTGAAAATGTTTTTTCCACCCCTCTGGAACAAAAAGCGTCAATTTTCGTCCCGGCGCTGCGCTACACGAAGTTGCCGCTTTCCGCCTCCGTCGAGGAGAAAAATAGTATACTAACCTCGGACAGTAAATAAGAAAGCCTCAGATGTCATGTTTGTTGACTGAGATCTGAGACTGAGACCTTTCTTACTTTCCTGCCCTCAGTGTGTAATCAACCTTTTTTTGTCGCTTCAGTATAGGCGAGATTTTCAGCGAAAGTGCGATATCGCCCTGCTGTCGTGGGTTTTGGGAGTACGTGGCTGATTAGGTTGTCAAAAGACGCATCTTGATGAGGGCTACAAAAAGTAAAAACAATGTTTGAAAAACTCAAAACCTTTTTTTTTAAAAGAAAAAAATTTTAAAATTGGTTTCGTTTTTCGCCCGGTTTCGGTCAGAAAAAAAATCTAATCTCGAAAACGAAATGAGATACCGAAAAAATAAAAAACCCCGAGAGAAAAAAAATAAAAAATAATAAATATTGGAGGTATCAATAATTGGTTATTCAGAAGTTGTACTTTGTGAGGCGGAGAAAAAATGTAATCCTGTTTATTTGGCAGATTCATTTTCAATGTGCCCGAAGGTCGGGGAAGACACGAGATCTGTGTTTTTTTTGTATTGGACGGGACTTGAACCCGCAATCTACCAATCCCGGCTGTGCTTTCATCAAATTAAGCTACCGCTACAAAAAGCATTTTATAAGAGTACCTACAGGGTGTTAGGGTAAACAGTTGCATTACTTTAAGGGGTGATTGTACCCATGATACTGAACAACTTTCCCTAACCTATAGGAAATTCGTAAAAAAACGGGTTTTAATACACACGTACGATCTGCTGATTGCATTTACATAGTATGAGAAGACCACAATTTTTTTTTGCGAATTTCCTATAGGTTGCTTAGGGAAAGTTGTTCAGTATCATGGGTACAATCACCACTTATAGTCCGAGATCCGACCGTAAAATTATGCACCTATTCCTTAGGCGAACGAAATGTAATTCTAGTGTATGTTTATACAGGGGTTAATTCAACGCCACCAAGTTGCCTAAAAAAATCTTGCCGCAAGTGCCTTTTCCATTATAATTTTTGGTATAACTTGTTCCACGTGTTTGTTAGGGAAGTGAATGAGGTGCCATCAGAAAGAGACTGGTCTAAAGTACTGAAAAAACTAGGGTTGCCACCTCTCAATCTGCCGCAACTATAGGGTTGCCAGGTCCAAATATGACATTTTTGAATCTGGCAACCCTAGTCTTGCGGCAGATTGAGAGGTGGCAACCCTAGTTTTTAAAGTACTTTAGACCAGTCTCCTTCTGATGGCACCTCATTCACTTCCCTAACAAACACGTGGAGAAAGTTATACCAAAAATTATAATGGAAAAGGCACTTGCGGCAAGATTTTTTTAGGCAACTTGGTGGCGTTGAATTAACCCCTGTATAAACATACACTAGAATTACATTTCGTTCGCCTAAGGAATAGGTGCATAATTTTACGGTCGGATCTCCGTCTATTAAAGTAATGCAACTGTTTACCCTAACACCTGCAGATAGATTTTATGAAAAGTATTTTTAGAAAAGAGATATACAATAAGGCAACAGCTTAAGCTATTATCACAATTACGATATGACTCCAAGCATCGCATTGTATGTTGCTCATACACAATAGTTCATTTTTATAGGCTCGGCAAAAGCTTGGCAATTTTTTATTATTTAGGGTGTAAACAAAAATGCGTTACAAAATTAAAGGGGTGCTTCAGACCATCAAACTAAAGACGTTTTGCTATGGGACCAAAATTTAAATCGCGGATAAAGTTAGCTGTTCCATAGTATACAGGATATAAGGGACAGACTGAAATGGTGAACTCAGACCATCAAACAGAACAACTTTCACTATGGAGCCTACCTCTGGAAACAAGAGAAAAAAAATCAGCTGTTTCATATATTTGAGTCCGGTAGATTAGATACAGCAGTTTTGTATGAAACGGCTGATTTTTTTCGCGTTTCCTGAGGTACTATCAGTTTAAAATAACAATGTGCATGACCTCGCTCGCAAATGTGACGTCACTCAATCACACGAACTTCACTCGAGTCATTCAAATGATTGTTTCCTTTACATAGAGTCTACATTCCCTTGTCAAACGAGTGAAGTTATCGAACGGCGCTTCAAGGTCATGCACATTTTTATTTTAAACTGATAGTAGGCTCCATACTGAAAGTTGTTCAGTTTGATGGTCTGAATTCACCGTTTCAGTCTATTTCTTTGTCGCGATTTTGATTACGGCATGGTTTTATAATAAACGTTGTTCAGTTTGGTGGTCTGACGTACCTTCTGAAGTATGTAACATATTTAACTTTACACCAAGTATATTGTAATTAAATTTTTAGTAAAACGCGGTATGTATTAATTACTTAAGGGATTGAGAAGTCTTAAGCTAATGTGACCCTTTGCTTCTGCATTTGCGCTGATATCTGCCTCTGCTCCGACGTTAGGCTCTCTCCTCTGAACCTTCTGTATCTGCAAATAACATTTAAAATTAGGTTTCTTCTTCTTTTCGTGTCAATTGTTCACTAAACTTTTACTAGCCTTAACTATTAATAGGGTGTTTTGTTACACTCTGTAGATGGGCAATTGTTACTGATTCTAATAATCGATTGGTTTGATACTACTGATATTAACAGTCGAACACAAAAACAATCGATCGCTAGTTCATTCATTCACTTTGTCATACAAAATTGGGCTGTTTCGTCGTACAATAAAGTCTACTTTTAATTGATATTCGTAGACTACGAATGTTCGAATACAAACTAGTAATGTTCCTTAAGTGTCAATTCACACGTACCACAACCACACCACAGCCACAACCACACCACAACGACGCCATGTGGTCGGGCGTATATTTTGTATTGAAAATGAATATTACAATTTACACGTACCACATTTTGCCGTTGTTATCGACCACCTGTGTAATACGGCCACATCGCAACCACATCGCGAGGGCAACGCCACCACCGGCGGCGGCACCGCGGCCACATCTCGCCACGACATGCCGTCAAGCCGTGTTTCCTCTACGAAAGCCGGAGTATAAATGCACATGACCACGTGGTTACCACATCGCAACGACAGCGACAACGCAACCACATCGACATTTTGTCGGTACTACAACGCAACTGCAAAAAGCCGCTGCGACACTATTCACACGTAACCACAGCTTGACCACATTTTGTCGCTGCGCGTGGTGTGGTTGTGGTACGTGTGAATTGACCCTAAGTATTAGTAGGGTGTTTTGTTACACCCTGTAGAAACGAGCATAAGATATGCTACACTAGAAATGAAGCAGAACTTACACGACATCGTAGAATAGCCTCTGTTCTTTTGAGAGAGAAGGTTTGGTTTCCTCCAACGCACTCTCAACGTCTTCTTTGTACACCACTACCGACTCCATAGATTTGTTGTCATTGCGATCCTGATGACAAGATTATCATTTGATAAAATTCCTTGAGCTTTCAGGCAGGTTCATACGACGACAATTTTGTGGTGGGAATTCTGCGGGGCGCCTAAAAAAAACACCGTATAAACACTTTTCATACGAATTTTTCACAGCATGCGAACGTTGGCAAGGAATAGAGGACGCGTCTATTTTTCGGCGCTAGTGACCTCCACCCGCGTCCCTCGCATCCCCCGCGCCAATTTTTCGACTCGTGTAAACATGTCGTGCTAATCGCTGGCACGGTTTTCTCTAGCAAATCCATTCGAAATTAGAACCGTGCCGTGTAAACGAAAGCATGCTGAACTTTTTTTTCGTGCGAAAAAATTGGCGCCGCAATATTGTCCTCGTCTAAACCTGCCTATCATAAATAAAAACCGGTCAAGTGCGAGTCGGGCTACTCGGGCACCGAGGGCCGGAGTAAAACACCACCACACAAAATATAACTTACAAAAAAGTTTTGTTTTCCCCGGGACCTTTAGCGCGAGACCGACTCACACTTGGCCGGTTTTTATTATTTGCTGTTATACTTAGAGATTGCTCTATAAGCACACCAAATTTGACGCTTATATGTATTACCGTTTTTACGATAGAGCGAGATAAACAAACGTTGATAAAAAAACTAGCTCCTTGTATGAGGACCTATTATTTATTAGCAAATCCGCCGAAATAACGCACATTCTGTGAAAATTTCAACTATCTAGCTCTTCGGTTCAAAAGTTACAGCCCTATATAGGTAGGACGGACGGACAATGTCGGCATAGTAATAGGGTCCCGTTTTCACCCTTTAGGATCGGAACCCTAAAAACAATAAACAATAAAGACAACCGTCGCTCTCCCTTGAAAAAATACCTCAACATGTATAGAAGTTTTGACTGAAGTCAAATGTGTAATAAATTATGAGGTTTTATGAAAACGACTCAGATAGTATCATTTATTTTTATTTAACGAGTTATTTAATCATTTATTATTAATAAATTATAAAAAAGCAGCAACCCCAACATGGCTGTCAATGTTGTTTAGTAGGAGGAGGTAGGAGGTGTTGCAAGCAGGTATAAAAATGATAAAAACTAATAAATCATTATAAAATAAACTAATACCTGCAGTTAGTTTCTAGTGTTCCATAGTCGATAATAAAAATAGAAGGACGGTTATACATTTTTGGGTATTATGTGCCAGATGTCTTTTTACTATTTCCATAAAAAAAAAATGCTTTATAAGAGTATAAACAATGTACCAGTTGTTTCTCCAGCCTTGTCAACTGAGCAGTGACGAGCAGGGACTTGAGGTCAGCCGGGGAGTACCCTTCAGTCCTCTCGGACAACTCCGGAAGGTCTACGCCATCGTCGATCATCACGCTCTTTGCGAGGGTCTTCAGAACTTCGTAGCGATCGTGCTGTTGGACAAGTTATTTATAACATTACAAAATCTTACTAAATTCACCACCAACACCATCCTCAGCATGATAGCGCACAGACTGGACTGTCCCTAAATTGTACCTGTAAAAAACCTTCATGTTAAAACTAAACTAACTTAGGTGTAAGATATTGGTGTCGATTCGACCTGTGCCACGACTTAACTAAATTTATTCCTGTCACTTTCTAAAATAAGATTAAGAAAAGAGACAGAAAACCAACAGCTGACTTTAGTACTGTCAAAGTGACGTTGCACGTCCAAAAACGCATTAAATAAGATGGCGTACATTATGATGCCATCATCATATTTTGGGCGTGTAACGTCACTTTGACAGCACTAAAGTCAGTTGTTGGTTTTCTGTCTCTTTTCTTAATCTTATTTTAGAAAGTGACAGGAATAAATTGAGTTAAGTCGTGGCACAGTTCGAATCGACACCAATGTCACTAACACGCTATGAGTTCCATGTTTCTCGAAATAAATTATATTTATTATTAATTATTTATTTTTATAACACGTAAAAAGTCTGCAGAGCTGCATCAGCAATGTTCATGGTCGAATTTGTACAGGTAGTTTGTCAAAATCCGCAGAGATATATTATTGCGGTTGTACGGATCATATTGGGCATTATCAACACTGCTATGCTGGCGTTAGAAAGTTAGTGTGATTGAGTGAAGTGATTTGTTAATTATACATAAATAAAAATTAGTTTTTCGAATAAAAAAGTCGCTGTATTTTTTTCAGGAAGATTTTTTTATCACCATCCAAATTTTAATAAAATGTTTGTTTATTAAAATAATCGATACGTGTTTTTTCTTTTAGTATCGCTCAGTACTAAAATATTGAGATATGACTACGCAAAAATGTCTTAAGAAAAACAATTCGACTGGACACAGTACGCACCTACCTGTGCCACAGATTACTTATTAATAGTTACTACCACTCGACCCGATTTCGCGCGCTTTTTCGAATTTAGAACTTTGCTTTTCAAGAACGAAAACTAACGAACGAATCTCTGTGGTCAGTAATTTTCTTTGGGTCAGAGCCTTTTAATTTTTAGAAAAAGTTTATTATGTGTCATTGTGTCATTCAAAGAGTACTTTATTATAACCGTGTCATTGAACAAAAATAAACAAAATAAGGGACTAGTATAACATTTTAACAATGTTTTGAAAGTCTTGTGTGTTCCTGTTAAGTTTACAACGCGTGGGACTCTGAAGCTAGGGCTCCGCCCCCCGGTCCTGCAGCGCCCGGTTGGTACGAATATGAAACTCGATGACCAAGCTTTATGGAAAATTCTGTAGGATAAAATTTTTAAATGTGCAATTTTGACCTGCCCTTTTTTAATGAAATGGGTTCTATAAGTGATACCAAACATGTAGAAAAAATTTGGATGGTGATAAAAAAATCTTCCTGTATATGAGATATAATTCGGCGATATAACAAAAAGCTTGTGTCTGTACATTTTAATATAAGAGAAGAAGGAAAGAAAATCAAAAAGTGATAATTATGACAATTTTGTCTGTCGTATGTATTACGAACGTGGATCCGAGTACGAGTGTCAAAGTCAAAAGTCAAAGTCAAAAATAATTTATTCAATATAGGAGCTTGAAGCACACTTATTAAACGTCAAATCTTTTTTTGAAGCTACCACCGCGTCGGAATGTGTTGTCGCTGTAGAGAAGATGCGGCCAGAAGTGCGTACTCATATGATATGAGTGTCCTTGCGATGCGAGCGTGCTGAGATGAGTGCGTGCTAGCATTATTGGGGGATGGGATGAGTGCGTGCTGGAATGAGTGCGTATTGGGTGCGTTGATGCTAATACTGACGCAGTCGGGCAGCGCGCAGTACACGTGGCGCTGCAGACGGCCGGGGCGCAGCAGCGCGGGGTCGACGAGGTCGGGGCGCGAGGTGGCGGCGACGACCGCCCCCCGCGCGCCGCCCTCCGCCCCGTCCATGCGCGCGAGCAGCTGGTTCACCACGCGGTCCGTCACACCCGTCGAGTCGTGACCACGTCTGCGGGGATACCGTATTATTATTATTTATTATTGGTGGTTGGGCTATTGCAAGCAAGGGTCGTTATGTAACACTGCGACCATCGCTGATCTTTTCTTTTCGCCCCAAGCTCACCCATATTTTACGCATACCTCCGAACTTACGGTATTTTCTTTTCATTCTCGGGAATGCAGGTTTCCTTACGATGTTTTCCTTCACCGCCGAGCTAGTAAATGATAAATACAACCGTACATAATTTCCGAAGAACTTAGTGGTACAGGCCAGGAATCGAACCGCGTCCTCATGATTGAGGCGCTAGCTCTCTTCCGTATGGGCTATCATCGCTCTTGGGGATACCGTACAATATTAGCTTATAGAATTACTAGATTTTGCCCGCCACTTTGTCTCCACCAACTCCTATTATTGTAGCGATTAAAAATAGACCCATTTTTATGTCTAATCACTGACAAAAAGTTTCATCAAAATCAGTTCAGTAGTTTTTGCATGATGCTCGAACAAAAAGACAGACATAAAACCATTTACAGATTAGTCGCCTGACGAATGAAAAACAAAAAGAGTCAAATTCGATGACATATGTGTGCGCTATAGCTTTGTACTAAGAGGTTTTAGCCATTCAGTGATCGAGTGTATGGGTTACCAGCAAAATGCTTCCTCCCTTCAGATCTGGGTAATGCTTAAAAATGAAACTCGTAAGCATGACCTATAGGTACTTACAACTCGCCACTTACTTGGGCGCGAGACTGTCGAACTCGTCGAAGAACAGAATGCATGGCCTCTTCATATCTGCCCTGTTGACAATGATAACATTGGATAATTTTAGTACGGTAAAAAAAGATAAATTATTGTCGATTTCAATTCGTTTATTTTACAGATTATCATCTCAGCCGATGGACGTCCACTGCTGGACATAGGCCTCCCTCAAGGATCACCACAACGACCGGTCCTATGCTGCCCTCATCGAACGGGTTCCCGCCGCCTTCACCAGGTCGTCGGTCCACCGTGTGGGGCCTACCCACGCTGCGCTTTCCGATACGCGGTCGCCACTCGAGAACTATTCGGCCACATCGAACATCGGTTCTGCGAGCAATGTGCCCCACCCATTGCCACAATAGTTTAGCAATTTTGTGGGCTATGTCAGCTACTCTAGTTCTTCTGCGATTCTCTTCATTTTACAGATAAGTTTGTGAAATAACGAGTCAAGTATTGTTTTTTATTTTTATACCTTCAGGTATCTTCAAAATAATGCCGATACCACTTCCTAAATCAAGCAGTCTCTGTTGTCTAAACCGAATCATGTTAGAAACTGTAATGTTAAATTTTACCTCCAATTAATCTGGGGTAAAACCGCGCTAAGCTGAGGTAATTCCAAACCATTCACTAAAAAATTACAACTACAGAGAATCCATCCACAATAAAGCTCTGTGCTCTCTTAAATAAGGTACTAACTTATCAAATATATCTCTAACGGCCTTCTCGCTCTGCCCGATGTACTTGGAGAGTAGCTCTGGTCCCTTGACAGCTATAAGGTTCATATTGGAGAGGCGAGCGAGGCACGATCCGATGTGAGACTTGCCCGTGCCAGGCGGGCCGTAGAGTAGGATGCCGCATGATTGTGAGGGGAATAGCGCTGGGTACTGAAACGATTTGATAATTGGTATATAATAAATAGCTTTTCAATAGAATTCCACCGCAATCGGCGGTGGAAGAAGGGACATGTTTTTTATTTAAGTATGAGCTTTTACCCGCGACTTCGTCCGCATAAATTATATACCAGATTTTAAGTCAGATCATTAGCTATCAAACAAAAAAAGTTTCATCAAAATCGGTTCAGTAGTTATTGCGTGATACTCGAACAAACAAACACAAATACCCAAACAAACATACAAACAAACATACAAACGAACAAACCAAAAAACAAACATACAAACGAACAAACCAAAAAACAAACAGACAGACAAAAAATCCAAAAATTGGTGATTTGGAATCAGGGACATCTAAAAATCATATCGTAATCTTTTTTTTTGTAAATATCTTCAATGTACAGACACACTTCTGTTACAGTTTTATAATAGTTAACGAACAAACCAAAAAACAAACAGACAGACAAAAAATCCAAAAATTGGTGATTTGGAATCATGGACATCTAAAAATCATATCGTAATCTTTTTTTTTTGTAAATATCTTCAATGTACAGACACACTTCTGATACAGTTTTATAATAGTTTAGATGTAATAAGGTCTTTGTGAAATTAGTGCACAACATTTATACGTATTATTATTGTTGGCTGGGCTATTACAATCAAGGTTCGTAATGTAACACTGCAAGCATTGCTGGTCTATCGTGTTCACCCTAAGCTCACCGATATTTTACACATACCTACATCCGAACTGTTTTTTTTCACTCTCGCGTATGTAGGTTTCCTCGCGATGTTTTCCTTTACTGCCGAGCTAGTGATAATGTTAAATACAACCGTACATAAATTCCGTAGAACTTAGTGGTACAGGCGAGGAATCGAACCGCCGCCGCGTAATGGTTAAGTCGCTAACTCTCTTCCGTATGGACTATCATCGCGTAACGATCAGACAATCAAACAATTCAACTATAATTTTGTTGGTACTGAAATAGTGCATTGGTAGCGTATTGCTGCTGTAATGCAATGTAATACATTTGTTAAATAAATAAAAATAAATAAAATAAATAAATTGCGATGTGGAAGCGTGGACTTTCATTGATGAGGTTCTGAGTTTGAATTCAAAATTCAAATGCATGATATGCCACATAAAAAAATTTTTTTTTTCTTATGTACATAATACTAATTGCTCTCAAATGATGAAGGAAAACAACCTGAGGAAACCTGCATACGCTGAAGAAGAAATTCTGATTCGTATGTGAAGTCCACCAATTTGCATTGGGATCCGTTGTGGACTACTGCCCACCACGACATGGGGGTATACCTGTGCCCTGGCAATGGGGTCGATACACGCTGATGATGATGATGATTATATTACAACTACCATTGTTGTTGATTTAGATTTAAAAAAAGGATGTCGATTGTCCCGAAAAAAGGTAACAATAACGCAAACGAACTACCGGCAAGCATTTCACACGCTTTTTCATACATTTTTTAGGGACACGCCGCCACTCGCTATAGCAGTGACCGCGACAGCCACCAGTGGCTGTAGCCGGTGGCTCGTTTCCACCGAGCCGTAGTTTGTGTAAATCCTTACCATAATAGGCCAGAAGATGCTCTCAGTTAGCTCCTGTTTAACATCCTCCAGTCCTCCGACGGGGCCCCAAATGTCGAATGCGTTAGCTTTTTCTTCATCCTTTGTCACATCCTCCACTAGACGAGGTTTACTGTCCTCTGGATATGATTCTGTCAAATAAAAGCGGATCTATACAGCTTTGACAAAAAAGACTGACATGGTGACCAATTGAACTAATTATTTTAGTAGTTTTTAGGGTTCCGTACCCAAAGTGTAAAAACGGGACCCTATTACTAAGCCTACGTTGTCCGTCCGTCCGTCCGTCCGTCCGTCCGTCTGTCCTACCTATTTAGGGTTGTAACTTTTGAACCGTAATAGCTAGATTGTTGAAATTTTCTCAGATTATGCGATTATTGCGGCGGATTTGTTAACAAATAATAAAAATGTCAAAAAGTTAAAAATTAAGGGGGGTTCTCAACAAGAAACTAGTTTTTATCAACGTTTTTTCTTCACGCTCTATCGTAAAAACGGTAATACATACAAGCGTCAAACTTAGTGTGAGTATAGAGCATACTCTACAGAATAACAACAAATACTAAAAACCGGCCAAGTGTGAGTCGGTCTCGCGCTAAAGGTCCCGGACAAAAAAAGTTTTTTTTTCTAAGTTAATAATGTTGTGTTTTGTAGTGGTGTGGTACGGAACCCTCGTTGGTTGACTCGCACTTAACCGGTTTTATTTATGGTCTTGCCAGGTTATGCGTGATTTTGACGTTCTGGCAAAGAAAGTCGTGCCTTGATTTTGGTGTGATTATTATAGTGCAAACTGTGGCGATCGTTGTAGCGATTCTTATAGGAAGCCCATGTCCAGCAGTGGACGTCCATCGGCTATGATGATGATGATAGTGCCGACATTAAAATAAAATAGCAAATAAGGAAAACCGGCCAAGTGTGAGTTGGGCTCCCGCTAAACATTATAAGCCACTATTTTTTTTGGTGGAACGTAACCTGAGACAATTTATATAGGGACATGCCTTGCGGTAGCATTTCCCCTCTGCCACGGTATAAGAACAATTGATCTTGCGCGTTTACACCCAATTTTATACCTTATCACTATACGAGACAGCCTATAATAGCGAAACAATAATTTTGAACTTAGAACGTTTGGGGTTCACACGAGACTACTTTTCATGATTTTTAACATTCTAAATTAGAATTTAAACTTATGAGGAATAAAATCCAAAGTTGCGGATTTCATGTTACCTCGCCCCCCGCAAAAAGTGGCAGAAATGTTTCTTAGTAGAATGACACGCGTAACTCGTCCCTATATAAATTGTCTAAGTACGTAACCCTCGGAGCGCGAGGGTGCGCTGCAACCAGTTTATAATTGTTCACCGTTCACTTCATATTTTAGGTGTGTCGGACTGATCCACTGTAGGCTTTTGAAAATAAAAACAATAACAACTACAGGAAAGCACAGGCTGCTGTTACGTTCCTAACCTAAACTTACTTTTCTTTTTAACAGCTTTAAATATCTTCTTGTTTAGATAGTCGGTGATATCTCTGACGCTGAACCCGGCGGTGTCCATGGCGAGTTTGATGACGTCATCATCTTCCACCTCAAACTCCTCGCGTATCTTGTCATTCAGCAAGTGCTTGAATAGTTGCGCTCTTTCGGACTGTGAAATTATTTTTAATTTTGTATCCATGCATGCAAAAACAATGCAATGCATTCCCAAACTATTTAATACTCTCACTATATCAAAAGGTGTTAAAATTCTACGAAAAACCAGAGATATTTTTGTACAAAATCGATAAAACAGCCTTAAGTAATTGGGATACAGGAATCAGAGAAATTTGAAAGACCCTGGGACTGATGACATTTCAATTCAATTCAATTCATTTATTCAACAACTTACACTAACAGTACAAACACTACACACACACATTACACACACACATTTGTGACCCTGAGATATTCGAGAGACTTGACGGCCCGGTAGCACAGTCGGTAGTGAACCTGCCTGCTGTGTCGAGGGTCGCGGGTTCGAATCCCGTAAGGGACAAATATTTGTATGATGAATATGAATATTTGTACCCGAGTCATGGATGTTTGTATCTATATATGTATTCTATATCGTTGTCTAGTCATCATAATTCCAGGCTTCTTCTTCTTTTCGTGTCAATTGTTCTACTATTTCTAGGCTAGATTCTGGTACTTTAAATGTGCCTAGATAATTTGTGTGACATTGTCCAAGATATTATACAGGGTGTTAGGCGCATCGTGTGCCAAATCGAATGGGATGATTGGAGGGGTCTTTAGGTACCTCAGAAAAAAAAATAAAAAATCCTGGCCCAAAGATTTTTTTTTAACTGACTTTCAATGGTTTTGGGTGAAAATTGCCAAAAATCTACATTCAAATTTTTTTTTAAAAAAACCTGTTGGGTATAACTAACTTTTTTTGTTAAACCTTTAATCTGTGATAGTGTGCGCTTCTATCGAACCCAAAATTACTCGCCAGTGACATCTACTTTTTTTTTTACAGCCCCCCAAAGTTTTTTTTTTTTAAAATAAATGTGATAGTCAACTTTCGATCTCAATAAAAAAAAAACTAAAAGTGATCATGCTCTTCCAATTTTTTCAAAACATCTCTGGACTGTCCCCATTCTAATGGTATGCAATACGTTATGAAATAAAATGAGTAACATCGCAATTTTTTTTTTTTCTGTAATAAGTCGCAATTTTCTAATATTCAATAGGTGACGTAAAAACTAGTATTTCCGGTAATTACACTCACAGTCAGGTAAAAAAATTAAATTTTGAAGGGTTTACTTGAAGTAACCGCCTCCCGTTCTTTGTTTGATACAGGTAAAATTTGCTTTCTCACTCTAACGTAGTGAAATCTATCTTGTATCCCTTTCTCCCGGGGGCTGTTTTTTTGAATAGACCCAGGGGGATTTGTAATACTCATTACTCAGTCAGTATTACAAATCCCCCTGGGTCTATTCAAAAAAACAGCCCCCGGGAGAAAGGGATACAAGATAGATTTCACTACGTTAGAGTGAGAAAGCAAATTTTACCTGTATCAAACAAAGAACGGGAGGCGGTTACTTCAAGTAAACCCTTACTCAGTCAGTATTACAAATCCCCCTGGGTCTATTCAAAAAAACAGCCCCCGGGAGAAAGGGATACAAGATAGATTTCACTACGTTAGAGTGAGAAAGCAAATTTTACCTGTATCAAACAAAGAACGGGAGGCGGTTACTTCAAGTAAACCCTTCAAAATTTAATTTTTTTACCTGACTGTGAGTGTAATTACCGGAAATACTAGTTTTTACGTCACCTATTGAATATTAGAAAATTGCGAATTATTACAGAAAAAAAAAAATTTGCGATGTTACTCATTTTATTTCATAACGTATTGCATACCATTAGAATGGGGACAGTCCAGAGATGTTTTGAAAAAATTGGAAGAGCATGATCACTTTTAGTTTTTTTTTTATTGAGATCGAAAGTTGACTATCACATTTATTTTAACGTAAAAAAAAACTTTGGGGGGCTGTAAAAAAAAAAGTAGATGTCACTGGCGAGTAATTTTGGGTTCGATAGAAGCGCACACTATCACAGATTAAAGGTTTAACAAAAAAAGTTAGTTATACCCAACAGGTTTTATTAAAAAAAAATTTGAATGTAGATTTTTGGCAATTTTCACCCAAAACCATTGAAAGTCAGTTAAAAAAAAATCTTTGGGACAGGATTTTTTATTTTTTTTTCTGAGGTACCTAAAGACCCCTCCAATCATCCCATTCGATTTGGCACACGATGCGCCTAACACCCTGTATTTTATTATGATTATTTTGAGACTATGTGTTGTCCGGAATCAGTTTGATTTGGGACACTACGATCAGAGAAATTTTAGACCCTGTGTGAAAACCTAGGAACGGTGCTGGTGCCATATATGTCCATGGGACCAGTGACATTTGAGACCCTGGGAACAATGACATTTGACATCCAAGTATCACTATTTGCGACTCAGGGATTAAAGACCTTACCTGATCGAGTTCAGGTATATCGAAGTGTGCAGTAAACAGCGGCTTGCCCGTGAACTGTCTCAGGGTTGGATGCAGCGCCTTCATGTCGAGTGACGTCATCAAAACGCACACCCCCGCACACGTCTGTAGTAGGTGCTTTATTACTACTGCCAGTCTGGAATGTAATTATAATTAATTTTGTTACATTTCTAATTATAATAAAAAAAAATTCTGAGGTATAAACCCTTATAAACCCCATTGAATGGGCCGCAATAAGAGGGCCAAAACATAAACTAGGGACCATAATTATTTTCGTATCAACTAGTAGCGTAGCATTTCACTATTCATCATCATCAGCCTATTATATACGTCACATAGCAGGGCACAGGCCTATCATCAGGGAGGGTGTATCGACGTTAGTCCACCACGCGTGCCCAATGCGGATTGGTAGACTCCACGTAGGGTAGGTACCATAATTTCTACTACAGCCAGAGGTCCGGCACTCAATACAACGTTTTTTGAATTTGGTAATGGCGTCTGCACATGCGCACTTTATGCATACTGTCCATGAAATTTCGTGTAGGGTTGAAAGCCCCGCTTTGCATTTAACGTCATCTACATTTCGATACCTTTCATTGTATTTGAGCTAAAGAATTACTGAAAATGTGAATTTAGGCGTTATTTTTCAACGTTTTTTATGCAGTGAAGAGACACAATTTTATGTAGTCAAATCCAACGGGTGCGCGTGCCTGACTGAATTCCCTTGCTCGGCTCCCCTCAGGTTACCCCATAAAGTGTGAGGGGAGGTGGGGTATCTGAAATCAGAGGGGGGAGGGGAGTAGCCGTTCTGTACGTAGAACTACATACTTTAACTCTATTCTGTGCTTCAGCGTAAGCAGGTTTCCTCACGATGTTTTTCTTTACTGTTTGAGAGCAGTCGGTATTACGTACATAAGTAAGAAAAACTCATCGGTTCATGGCATGTCGTCCGTGCGGATTAGATCCCAGACCCCCATGATTGAGTGTCCATCAGGTGTCCATAGTTCTCCGCAACGACCCACCGACTCTCTCACGACGATTTATCTATTGTCAAATTACAAATCAGACTTGACTCACTCACAAAACCTGTATTTTTTTGTATTGGTTGATGTAATATAAAGTCCAATTCATCGATTCAAACCAAAATAAATATCCAAACTAACCTCTGATAATAAGCAATATCCTGCGGCGAAGCACCTTCCATGTTAGGAGGGACCAAAGAGTCCACGTCATCGCAGATCAATACAGCCGGACTGTGTTCCTGGCACATCAGTATAGCCTTCCCTAATACTTCAGGTATATCCTTGCGGCCTTTTAGGGACCGACAGTGCAGTATGTGAGACCAGACGGTCAGATCTTTTTGTATTAAATGGCAGATTGAAGACTTTCCTGCTCCACTTAGACCTGTAAAAAGATGCAAATGCTTAAACTCATCTTTAGAGGTACTTTCCTACATAGTCATAAATTTTTATACATAATTGTATAAAAAATTCTGACTACCTAGATAAGTAAGTAATCTTATTCACTGTTATCATATTGGAAATCAGAATAATGGGTCTACAGCATTGATACTGGCCTTTCGCTTAAAAATAAACAGTATGTTGTTGTTGAGTAATTGATTGATTGGTTTTTTTAAAAGAAACCTTATATTCAATCTATCGAAGTTAGCAGCATTCCTATTTCCATATCCACTCCACACAAATGTATCAAAACATCATAAGGGAGGTCAGAGCCACAATTTCAGGTGATCTAACTTCTGAATCATTTGATTTGACACACAATCTTCTTTCAGTTTATTTGAAAGTTCTCAAGGAAAACAGTCAGAGAATGAGGTGATGAATGAGAATCATTCAACTGTCATATTTTTATCCATTTACAGTTGACTAGCTGCTTTATTAAACTAAATATTAGACAGGAACTTACCAGTAACCAATACATTGCTTTTAATTTCCGAAGCACCTTTAAAACTAGCTTCTCTATGTATTTCAAAATATAAATGTGCTACTACTTTCTCCACAAGTGACTCCACAGATTTCATTGTCCTACAATAGCTTTTGTAATCATATTCTAGGTTAGATATAGGCGGTTTTGGAAGCACTAAGTCTGTGTCGCTTAGGCATTTAGCTGCTACTGTACAATGTCTAAACAATTCGGAATTTACCAAAGTATATTTCAGTTTTTCTGGTTTTAATTTGAATTGTAGAAATCCCTGACTTATTAGGATATTCTGTTTTATCATTCCGTCGTTTATTAAAAACTTTCTACCGGAATGTGTATTTTCTATTACTGTATTCTTGAATTTTTCTACAACATCAATTTCTGTTTGCGTTTGCTCAGTATATGCGATTATATCAATATGTTCTGGTTGTTCTATATTGTCTCCAATTATAGTGATAATAATTTTTGACCCATTTTCTACATTAACAATAGCGTTTAAAGATTTAGGTATAAGAATTGTAGGTATGTTTCTATTGTAAATTTCACGGCATAAACTTCTGTATACAACATTGTCTATTGGTACAATTTCAACACATAGATCGTTGATTTGATTGTTATTATTCTCACTATCATCATCTGTTTCGTGTATTATTGATGGAATGTTGTTCATCGTAGCAATTACTGTAGAATCCTTATAATTTTCAACTAAATCTTCATGCATGAAAACTGTGTATGGATGTATTAGATTCTTTTTTCCGTCACTGTCAATGGGTATAGCGCGTAAGACTAATCGTTCTGGTACATTTAAATAAGGCTGGAGCATTCCATTATTAATAATTCCAATATTTTTAAATTGACTGTCTTGCACAGGCACTTCTGAGGCAGGTTTTAAAGAACCGTGAATGCTGTTAAAAGCGTCTACTTTGACAACAATACGACTGTGATTGACTAGAATGCCAGTTTGTTTCGGAGTGAATATAATGGGTAAAGACGTTGAGATCCATACTACGGCTTTTTGATTAGCCACTACAAGTCTCAGTTGATCTAGAATGCGGATTTGAAGTATCTCTGCATTGTGTTCCTGAAAAAATTAAAAAACATATTTTATGAGTAGTAGATTTTGGTACAAAAAATAAGTACCTAAAGTTATGTAGAAATCTAAAAAAAAGAAAATGTCACATTGAAATTATGTTAACTGATCATTATCAAAGCAAAAGCAGCATCAGCTGTTAAAAAAACAAACAAATAGAAAAGGTATGAACAATAGAACATGTAAATGATAATAATGGTACATTTTTCTTCAAATTACAGTACAAGGAATTTTATATATTTTTTAATATTTTAGAAACAGTTTTATCAAATGAAAGATAATTTTATTTCTTAAATATTTTTTGTAGTGATTGCAAGTGCTCACTAAACTCACTAGGTCATAATAAACCATCAAAACATAATTTTACTTTGTATTTACTTACTCTCATATTAAAACAAAATACATATATTGAGCTGTTTTTTTTATGAACCTATTTGAACTCATAATGTTACATAGAAATTCCAGTATAAACTGATCTATGTGGGCCATAAGGTTTAAAATCTATCAAATTACATGCAATTACAAAAAAATCAAGATGTACAAAAGAAATTTACCAAAATCTCCTGATCATCCGGACTATCGGTATCAATGTACAGCTCATCGATCACCTTCACGGCTCCGTACGGGGACACAAACACCTCGTAACCCTCCTCCAGACCAACTAGTTTACTGTAGACAGGGTTGCACGCTATCTGTCCTTCCGAGACGTTGTGACTGAACACCACCCAGAGGAATATCTGCTTGTCTTTTAAGAGGACTTGGACGCATTGCGACTGGAAGACAAAGAATTTATTTAGAACATCCTTTTGTAGTATGTTACGAACGAAACATGTGCAGAACTCAAATGTTTAATAAACTTATATCCAAGATGGTTTAAGTGGTTGACATAGCTCAGAAAATTAGCAAGCTGAAGTGGCAATGGGCTGGTCATATCTGCCGAAGAACTGACAACCGGTGGGGTGTCAGAGTTCTAGAGTGGAGACCGCAAACTGGTAGGCGTAGTGTTAGACGCCCTGCTGCCCGCTGGACGGATGACCTAAAAAAAGTTGCGGGGAGCGACTGGATGAGGAAGACCGAGGACAAAGTTTTGTGGCGCGCCTTGGGAGAGGCCTATGTTCAGCTGTGGACGATGATAGGCTGATGATGATGATATCTAAGATGATTTACAATTTTAGATTTTTTTTTATGATTTCACTAGATACACTAATGATGAATATGTGAGTAAAATTCCAGTAATTATAAACAGTTGCAAGTTATTCTAGTTTGAGAAAATAATGTTAAAAATGCCTTTTTTCGAAGTAATTTCAATCATGTATTTAATTTATGATTTCACTAGATAAACTATTCAAGAATACTGCGTATTTTTTTCGTTTCAGTAACATGTCTAAATCTTGTAGCAAAACGAAAAATAAGAGACCTCTTCCCAGGTAATTCCGGGACATTAATATGTTGTGTGGCGGTGTGGTATGGAACCCTCGGTGCACGAGTAGCCCGACTCGCACTTGACCGGTTTTATTAAAGTCAACGCAGACGAACAGCTAGTAAAAAATAAATTATCTTATTATTATGCGCTAGATTTCCGAACGCAAAGGTTATGATGAATGACCATGAGTTGTTTATTCCATCGCAAATTGTCCTGAAACCGCTACATGATCATTACATTGATCTTTTGATCACAGAATGTTTTTCAATTAAAGTATCTATTCAAGAAGTAGGTTATTTTGTTTACAAAATTCTTACCTGATCATTATTTGAACTGTACTTGGGACTGATGTAAGCAAAGCACGATTTTTCGTGTGTGAATACCACTTTAAGCCTGACACCTCCTAACATTGTTGTGTTTATTAGGACAACCACAAATTAAGAATACAAGGAAGAGTTTCAGTAGAAAACTCACAGAAAACTGCACAAAAATTAATTTATTTCCCAATTATTTTCATTGTTATCTTTTATCAAATCACATAATGACGTCATCACGATGACAGCTTTCGGTGCTAAGGTGTAAGTGCGAAAGGATAGCGCTATTCAGATTTGCGATCTCTTATCTCTGTTTGTATTCCTATCTGCACACAAACTCGACCAAATTAAGCACACTTAGTACTTCTCGTTTCTTTTTACGCATATATTGTTCCAAGTTTGAGACTGATTTTGTTCTTATATTATATAACGGTAGTAACTATAAGTATAAATAATCTATGCTTATACCTTTATCAACGTTCAATTTACCTCTATTGTATAATTTATCTGACTAAAATGGACAACTATCTGCTTTCTTCAAATAATAGCCATAAACGAATAAACTTGACAATAGTGGGACGAAACGTAACTAAGATTTGATTCATTTTACGCAAAGTGCGTTCCCTCTTATTACTTGTAAACCACCTATAAACCAATTTTACTGACTATCTTCTTCAAAGTTTATGATGTTCACTTTCATAAATGTTAAAACTAGACTATTCGACTGCTATCTTTTTATTTGTTTCAGCGGTATTACCTAAAACCATAACAATAAACGTTGTTAAAATTTTTGCGAACGTAAAAAGGAACGTAGAAACCTATGCTTAGCTGCTATTGGCCCAATCGGCTAGCCAATAGAAAAATAGTTCAACGGTTTTTGAAGACAGTTCATCGGTCCGGTGTTGAGTTGAAATATCGTTAAAATTTGTGTAATTTTACATCCGCAAAATTAATAATCGGGACGTGCAACTAAATATTTATCTAAAATACATAAAAGACGGCCGCTGCCGTCTAGATAACGTGAGTATCCGTTGAACGTTAGAATACCGTTTGACGCTGTCTTGTCTCGATGTTCGCTTGTTTTGCCTCCATTTTTAGACGTTAGACGAAAATTTTGAAACGCTTGTTTACAATTATTTCGTTACGTCCCGTGAATACGTCTCAAAACGTGAAAATTTGTGATATATGCCACGTTAGTAACGGCACACGTGATTGTTTAATTATTTCAGTACTTACATAATGGCGCCAACAAGGTTGGCAACGAAGCCAATCGGCGTCGAAAACTTAAACGGTATTTTGAGCCATGGCATCACGACGAGGAGTAAGCAGGCCTCCCTGAAGGGCCATAAGGACAACCTAAAGATGCCGAACAAGAGAAAAGCCGATAGTCCCTTGAAGGATGTTATGGCTAAGAGAGCTGCTTTTGGAGACATCACGAATGCCTTCAACAAGTCAACAGCAGTCCCTGATAAGATCATGGCCGCCAAAAAAGTTACTGTGGAGAGTAAAATGCTTCCAACACTGAAGGTTAACCTTTCTTTTTTTTTTATGAGTAATTAATTGGGGGTAATCATCTGGTTTTTCTATTTTTAGTCTTACCCACTGCCAGTCTAATATTTAGCATTATTTTTGAGGAAATTCTAGGTATAAACTACCATGGTATTTATTTACAAAATGACATGTTAATAAACTTTCCCTCCAAAAAAAATCAAAGTAAAAATCACACATGGTAGTGTATTCTTTGTGTTCCCTGACCCAGCACAGCACATCAAAACATCAGTCTTCAAAAGCATGCTCTAAAACACATACTGTAGGTGCCTTAATCAGCAACTAATGTCCACATAACATTTTTTCATATTTATTTGTTCTGGGTTTTGGTACCAAAAAATACTTGCAAACTTGACACCACTGACTAGTAAAAGTGGTGAAGGTCTCAATATAAAAGGGGAGAGCTTGGATGCTCTATAAAACTCCACCTATATGGGGTGAAATTGATATCATTGCTCTTTATAAACTACTAGAGGACCGCTGCGAACTTCGTACCGCTTTTGAATCTTCCCGACACACACTTGGCCGTTTTTTTAGCCTATGTTCATCACGGATAATGTAGCATTCGAATGGTGAAAGAATTATTCAGATCGGTTCAGTAGTTTCGGAGCCTATTCAATACATACAAACAAACAAACACAAACAAAAAAATCAAATGTTTCCTCTTTATAATATTAGTATAGAAGGCCCATCAAACAAAAAAGTTGTTCAAACTTACTATGGGAGCAAACCGATTGCAGCAAAAAATTTATTAGCTGTTTCATACATTTGACTCGAGTAGGCATTGCAGTTTAGTGTGGTTCAGTATGAAAAAGTGGATTCTTTTCTGTTTGCTCCCATAGTAAAAGTTGTTCAGTTTGATGGGTAGACTCTCAGTTTAAAAAGATGCTAGTGGTATCAATTTCACACTGTACTTATAATGATAAACAGCAGATTCAACGATTTTTTTAACTACATTATTTTTGGAAAGAGGGATACATTTTTCATCAAATTATTTTTAAGCATATTATGAAGTATCTCGGGCAAAACTGTTCCCGTTTGGTGTACTCACTAATTTTGTTACACTACCTTTTAAAACATGCTGTAATTATAATTAGTAGCTTCATCCCTACATAAATGAAAGATATTAACTGTTTTTTGGCAGTCTATCTGTAGGCTAATCTGAGAAACTACTGTAGCTATTTTGATGGGGTTTTCACTAAAGATTGACTGTTTAACACGCCATGGAGTAACTGTAGAGTGAAGTACTGGCCATAGCAGTAATAATAATTAAATTTAAAAAAAAAAATTATAAAGTCATTTATTGCCTTAGTTTGGCATATACTATTTGTGATCACCCAGAAGGGGAAAGGGGGTAAAAATGGTAAAATAAGGGTCACATAGTATGGGTGGGTACGTTTAGCTGTAGCAAGGTCACAAGCATTCTTTTAGCTTTTTTACATAAATTGCTAATTGTAAGTTAGTGGTCAACTTAGGGTGTGGTGGAGTATGGCTCATTCCTTCCCACCCTTATACATGAGAGAAACCCTTTGCCCTGTAGGATCCTGCAGGCTATATCTTAACACACACTAAATACAAACTTTTCCCTTAGAGTGTCAAACCATTAGCAACATTAAACGGTAAGCCATCAAGAGCTAAAACTCTCCAAAGAGTAGCGACCAACGCCATAGAATCAGTCCAGAAGCATTTCGCCAAAGATCCTCCCAAGCTGGTACCGACACGAGTTCAGAACGGCATCCTGAAGAACATTGAACGCAAAGAGAAATCAATAGGCAAGGAGAATCAGAATCAGAGTCATAATTCTGCTAAATCAGCGAGGAGTGACGTGTCTGGAGAACCGTCTCTGTATTTGACTGCTTTGGAAAATATGTTAGTATGATTTTATATTCTGATCGTAACTTTGTTCACAGGGCATGCATGTTGATGATTGTTGTACTACTGGGTCAAAAACAACATATTTTTGGAACTTACAGTTTTTACAACATACAGCACATTAGGATTGTTAAAAATTAAACTATAGTTTATTGGATCTCGAAAGTATAAATTAACATTGATAAGTAGGTCATGTTTTTGTACTTAATTATTATCTTATCCAGCTTTTGTGGGTCAAGATCAATGCCTCTTTCGCAGTAGGGTCTGGAGAGACTAGGGCGCCATTTACTACGATCCTTACATAACTCTTTCGCCTCGCTCATATCCACACATCTTTTCAGTACATGCTCACCAGTTTCGAGTACTCCACACCTAACCTTTCTGTAGGTAGGGCCACGCAATTTTAATATTTATAACATTACAGAAGCCCAGCTGATGCTACAAAAGAAGAATGCAAGGCTATAAGTGAGAAACTTGACAAGGTGAATCTAGATGACACTGTAAACCGATCATTGGACGTGGAGACGGAAACTCCACACCATGCACCGAGTGGTGTAACTGACTTTGACCAGGAGAACTGGTCTGATCCCCTCCAGGTCTCCAACTATGCTATGGACATCTTCAATTATTTGAAGAGTAGAGAAGTATGTGTACTAATAATAAGTTATATTAAAACATACTTAAGCAGATGTTAGATCACAACTTTGCATTCATGGTAAACTCTTTGTATGGGCGTGACTCCTGCTCATGTTTTTTATGAAGAAAACAAAACATAGCTCCACTTTTGGTCGTCCGCCGTATTTTTTTAAATTAAATTGTATTTGACGACGCCATTTTTGTTCTATGTTTTTGTATAATGTATGCTGAAAACCAGTAGGAGTCACCGCCTTATAAAGACAACTTTTAAGAATAGTGATAGTGTTGTCCTATCCTAGCCATGGCATTCTAGAAGAATAGACAACACTGTAGGCACAGTATAAGAAAGAGTATCTAGTACTACATACAGTATGGACAGTCCCTGCTAATTTAAACCTCACCTGCTCAGACAGGAAGCATAGTGGAAAATGTTTGAAATGGCGTATTCATGTCTCGCTCGGACTAAGTATTGCACAACGCACATGCTTACCTCTTCTAGTAAATTTGTATGAAATGGCAGCTAAGGGTCCAAGGTGTGCCGTCGGGAAACCGCTTATCAAGTACCAGCATAAAACTGATCTGGTGAAAGAGGACAAAAAGCTTACTGCACAGTAGGGACATAAAGTGGGCTTTGACCTCCGACTATAAAGGACGCCGTTAGGCACCTACAGGTCTTCGAGATCTTTGGTGACCTGGTCTGTCCAGCGATGCCTGGGTTTACCTACCGGGCAACGCCCGTCGTCATCCTAGATACGCTCTCTTACAGCATTATCTTCCCCCATTCGTTCGATGTATTCAAATCAATGTAGCAGTGTGATTTATTTCTTAGTCCTGTGTCTCCCGGAAAAAAAGAAACTTAATTACCCTACCTTTGCGTCGCGCAGTCGGGTAAAAAAGGGGGTGTCTACTAGCTCACATACATAAAATTGCAGATTATTTTTCCACATGTCCGGACATAACCATTGAAAAAACCGGATATTCGGTTTCTAAAGCACAACAAAAGGGGATCTTTGCAAAAATTTCAAGCTTAGTTTGCCGTGTGGGAACTAGCTATATCGAGGTTTCGCGAAAACACTTACCTTGAATATTTCATCAAAATCGGTGGAGCCGCGCGATTTGCTACATTCCACCTTACCTCGCTCATTCTGCGCTGATCCCTTCCTTTCGAATCCATTGCTGGACATAGGCCTTATTTATCACGGTCCATCCTAAAGCATTTACTTACGCAATATTGTAATGTATGTAAAACTTTTAGCGACTATTCCCCGTCGATGACTACCTACAACGTATGAGCGGCATCACGTCGTGGATGCGGGCGCTCCTCGTAGACTGGATGGTGGAGGTGCAGGAGAGCTTCGAGCTGAACCACGAGACCCTCTACCTGGCCGTTAAACTGGTCGACCTGTTCCTCACCAAGTCCTCCAAGAAACCGACTGATCAATTGACTAAGGAAGAGCTGCAGTTACTGGGAGCCGCTGCGCTGTTTATCGCTTCTAAGTTCGACGTAAGATTATTTATTATTAAATAAGCTTTTGATTAATTTTAGCAAAATTTTAGGTAAGTTTATTTTTATTTTTTTTATTTATTTAACACTTTATTGTACACATAACAATACAGAAAAAACAATTAAAGTAGACATGTACAAAAGGCGAGCTTATTTCTAAAGAGATTTCTTCCAGCAAACCCGCAACAGAGACAGTTCTAAAGTGTGAGGCAGACAAAATGTGTACAATAAAAATAAACACAACACATTTTTCGTCACAAGAAATTAATTTACTGACAATTTATATGGAAAGGTGATTTAAATTTTGCTAATTTCCTCACGTTTTTTTCCTTCACCGTTTGAGAGCAGTCAATGTTGTATATTATTGTTGTTGTTGTATTATCAATTATCATAGAGTGTATTATGTAAAGTTAGTACATGGCATTTCAAAAACTTGAAAACTTTGACTAATAAGTAGTCAAAGTGTGAAAAAGAACCCGGACCTATTAGGAACTTAGTCAGATGTAGCGAAAAGGCCCTTAAGTATTTTAATTGTAGAAAAATGCACCCCGCTTTTAAAAATGTTGATCCGGGCTGCCAGACCTTCATGATTGGGTGTTCATACCTCTCCACAACGCGCCACCGACGCTCGTCGAAATCATCGGGAGGAATCGATGATGCAGAAGAAATTCTGATGCATATGTGAAGTCTACCAATCCGTACTGGGACCGCGTGGTGAACTAACGCCCATTCAGTATATGGGAATGTATGCCATACACCGTCAGGGTAACACTTTCGCTGCTAAGCTCAAAATCGTGATCCTCGCGCAGTGCTAAAACTGACGCCCCTCGTAGGTTGTGCGCACAGTCGTAATGTAAAATCCTCACCTCGTGGGTCCAATGACCAAACGGCTCACCTCGTGGGTCACCCGCACATGCGTTAGGTTTGGGTGACTCACGCTGTAGGTCATGAGCACAGGCGAAAGGCAATAGCACTTGACCCCCCCTCGTAGGTCGTGCGCACAGTCGTAACGGTGAAACGATAAACTGGCTCGGCTCGTGGGTTCTTCAGCACTGCGGCCCATTTGTCGCCGACTTACGACGTAGGTCGTCAGCAGTGAAAGTGTTAAGACATATACATATAGGCTGATGAATTGATGATGTTACATACCAGATAACCATTTTCTAGTATCTTTTTTAAATGGGTACCTAACCTACTTAGTTAGGAACACAATAGACGAATTTGTGTTGTGGTAATCATAGATTATTATTCTAGGAGCGCATCCCTCCTCTGGTAGATGATTTCCTATACATCTGCGACGGCGCGTATACCCTGAGCCAGCTGCTCAAGATGGAGATGACCATCCTCCGCGTCGTGGACTTTGATCTCGGTATCCCGCTGTCGTATCGCTTCCTTAGGCGGTACGCGAGGGTAAGTAGCTTTGTCTGTTTATATATTTATGTTAGGATTGAAGAGCCTGAACAACTTTTTGTTTCTGGAGTTGGTTCTACAAATTGTAAGATGCAGCAGGGAGCACCTGTCTTTGATCCGGAATAACTCCTCAAGTATGAAATATAATATTTAAAGAAGTGGTGTTTCGAAACTTTGGTAATTTAAAAATTAATTTATCTTGACGCAACCCATTGACTTACCAACTACTGGACGTCGGGTCCGCGCTCAAGTGTCCGAACCAAAATAGTAACAAAACGCATAAAGAGTAACTATTACGCGTTTACGCGCCATCTTCGTTTGATCGTCCGACTACGTGTACGACTATAATGCCGCGGTGCTGTACGAATTTGTAAAAATACGCAAGCAAAATTAAAAAAATTGGTTATGTAGATTAATCTGAAGTCTGGGACACTTTAAGGACGTCCTAATTATTAGCTTTGCCGCTTATTAGCACCGGGGAGAGCCACATCTAAACTATTATAAAACTGTAACAGAAATGTGTCTGTACATTGAAGATATTTACAAAAAAAAAATTACGACATGGTTTTTACCTGTCCCTAGTTCCAAACCACCAATTTTTGGATTTTTTGTCTGTCTGTTTGTTTGTTTGTTCGAGTATCACGCAAAAACTACTGAACCGATTTTGATGAAACTTTTTTTGTTTGATAGCTTATCATCTGACTTAAAATCTGGTATATAATTTATGCGGACGAAGTCGCGGGTAAAAGCTCGTTATGAAATAAAATTGAAAAAGACGGCTCGGCCGACATGAGCCTCGAACCATAGCACCCGAATCGTGAGCCGGTTGTCTAGACCACTAGACCAACAAGACAGTGATTGATACGGGCGAAATCTCTCTAGAACAGCGCAGCGGTGAGGTATAGCGCGTTAATCGAGAATTTTGTATGAGACCCGGGGCGCCCACTAGTTTCAAAGATGCCGCAACCGCATGAATACAGATTTCTTCCGCAACGAAGCCGCGACTAAAGCTCATGATTAGCCATACTTGTTTATGTACAGGTAATGCATTAAAGCCCATATAATCGGTATCTACATTTATAAGTAGTTCCTTCTCTAGTCCATAGTCGTTATGGGCATTGTCCAATAACACCAGACGATAGATACATTTCTCATCACTTGGGTTACATCTGAATAAAACACAAAACTATCCATCAGATTCTCGTCACCGTCTCGTGAAGTATACTTAAATACTTGTCAGAAGTTAGTTAACATTCGGAATGTGCCCACAGTGCGCAAGAGTATCCATGCCGACACTGACCCTGGCGCGGTTCGTGCTGGAACAGTGCCTGCTGGAGTACAGCCTGCTCACCTACTCGGACAGCAAGATGGCCGCCGCGGCGCTCTACCTCGCCCTCCGGATGAAATCACTCGGCAGTTGGACACCTACGCTACAATACTACACAGGTAATTTAGCTGATTGGCTTAGGGTCGAACCTGACTTGTCTTTGTCTCTTTCTGATGCTTAGAATCATCAACATTCCTTGCCCTTGCTCGCACTCCCCAGTTAGACCTTGGAGAAAATCAGACTTCGTGCAGAATAGTAATGTTCATCCCTTATTTCTTTTTCTCTCTATTATCTCAGTCTTCAATGTGTTTTAGATGAACATAGGAAAGCATTTACTTACACTTTTTTATTCGTCCTACCTAGATGCTGAACATGGACTATGAAAACCAATGATATCACGAAATTTCGTGAAGAATTGAAAGTTTAAGTCCAGTCTATATTCTTTCGAGATTCCAGATCATACCTGTATTTGTGTTCTCCAAAAATTCATGCAGTAAACTTTATCTCGAAACATGCCATCACTATGTAGTATAAAACAAAGTTGCTTCCCGCTGTCTGTCTGTCCTTTGATGCGGTTTTTTTAAGAGATAGAGTGATTCAAGAGGAAAGTTTATATGTATACAGGGTCCTTCTTAATATGCTGACACTATTTTAAGGGGATGATCAGACCATCAAACTGAACAACTTTCACCATGGTACCAACATCGAAATCGTAAAAGAAAATCAGCTGTCCCATACATTTGGCTCGAGTAGGTTTGCAGTTTTGTATGGAAGAGCAGATTTTTTTTCGCGATTTCGATGTTGGTGCCGTAGAGAAAGTTGTTCAGTTGGACGGTCTGATCATCCTCTTAAAAAAGTGTCAGCATATTAAGTTGGACCCTGTATAATAATCAGAGTCCGGAATTTTGGTAGCACTTTTAACATGTCAAAGGGATTGCACGTTTATCGACTTCCGATTGTGCCGATAAATTAAATCTGAAAAAGATTGTTAGGTCCTTATCATTATTGGAACTGGCAGTTATTCTATTGACCTTTTGATTACTGTTTTAAACATCTATGTCAACATAATGTCAATCATTTGGTATCTTAAAATGTAATTCATTATCATTAGGTATCTAATATAGAAAATGTCTCGTAGTAAGAAAGATATGATAGAGAAATGGTTAGTAAAATACCCAGAGTTTATTTATAAAGAAGAAGATTCCTTGATAAACTGTTCTGTTTGTGATGTTAATTTAATTTATCGACACAATCGGAAGTCGATGAACGTGCAATCCCTTTGACATATTAAAAGTGCTACCAAAATTCCGGACTCTGATAATAATACATGCATACTAGTCATTTGCTTCGAGTTGGCCGCTCCCTCCCTTCCCGCTTCACCGTACCGCACCCCTAAGAGACCCTAGAAACACAATTTTATAACCTTTAGCAACGCAACCACGTACGGCACGTCCGTCCCGATCACTAATATCGCTTTTAATTTTAAATTTTTATTTGCTTGTTATATTATTTTTTGTCGACGGGACCAGTTAATGTGCCTTTGACGAAATTTTGTAACGGTCATCGACGGCCAACTCCAAACAAACGGGTAGTAGTATCAGCATTGCACCCGTGCGAAGCCGGGGCGGTCGTAGTCTTTAATAAATTTCTAGACTACAACGTCAGAGGCATATTGCGGCAGCTTGAATTTTTTGTAGCGGGTTGACATATTAACTTGTGTCCATCAACCCACATTGGCCCAGCATCAGCAGTGGAATGTGACTTACTCTGCCACTCGCGTCAGATGGTAACGTCGCATACGTCGCGCGCTGTACGAAGTAATAACAATGCTGAGTCCAACTACATTAGATACATTTTTGCGCGTACCGTCGGGCAGTAGCTAATTAAAGCATGGGGATGTATCGTTTTCTAAGAAAGTTATACATCTATTACCTAGTATCTAGTAATATGTACTACAATTAACAATATCTCATCACATTCCAGGCTACAACCTGAAGGACATCCTACCCATCGTGCTAGCACTGAACGCGACTCTGCACAAGAAGCCCAAATCAGCGATCAGCACAGTAAGAAACAAGTACTCTCACACAATCTTCTTTGAAGTAGCTAAAGTACCTCTGATCGAAGACTCCGTACTGACCAGCTGAGATAAGCTTGGTGGCACTTTGCAGACTGTAAAAAGCATACTAAGGTGGGTTCAAATTTTTTAATCTCACCTAGTTTAGGCACAGACGGTAAATACATCAAATATATTATATGAAAAAGCCAAAAAATTGGCATACACAAAATCTAAGACTTTTAAAACAAATAGTTTTATTATCTGTGCAGAAGCTAGGCATAACAATTAGCTTATTACGTGTAAGGCTAGGGCTACATATGTAAAGCATATGATTGCTTATGTTACAGTGTGTTTTATTGTATATAAATTAAATCAATTGACAGGAATTTCTCATCGGCATAACGTGCACTGTAACTGCCTTAAAACAGGCCTGTTTTGTGCCGCAATGGATTTACTATCAAAAGGTGATAATTTAAGTTACTTTTGGAAGTAAAACCACAGTTTTGAAGTAAGGTGCCACAAGGCTATCGTGCTACAATGTAATTTAAGTAGATGTTTGACATTGAACCGTAGAATAATTACGGGTCATATTGAAGACCCAAAGTATGAATGTTAGCACCGCTAAGAACTAGGTAAATGAATCTTAGATCAATTAAGATTAGTATTAAAACATCTAAAAAGCGGCATTGCAAAATAATGCGAATTGTTAAATGTGTAGTTTCTTTTATGATTTGCGTTTTTTATGCAAAGTTTATTTACATACTTTTTGGAAAGACTGAAACGTAAGGCGTGAACGAACTAAGGTACCTTGTTACCTCAATTTTTAGAAGAATTTTCTTCTGATGTGTTTGAACTATTTAATTTGCCGTACTTTATATGGCAATAGATTAAAACTACTAAAATTTGACTAGAAGTGGGCATCCTCCACTTTAACTTGAGACAGTCAGTTTTGTGACAGAAGCTCAAAGCTTCATGCTTCCGAAAAAACGTGTCTCCAGTATTTGAATGAAAACAAAAAAAACCAAAATCATTCAAAATTCTGCCGTCTATCCACAAACCCTCAATAGAATCTTACCAAAAAACTATACCTAAAAATATCCACATTCCAATATTGTTTGTCTGCTTGCTGCTTTATTATTATTATACTTAGAATTACTGTCTTCCTGTAGAACATTTTTAGGTATAAACGATCGGCTATTGTATAAATTGTATGTTTATTGCTTCGAAGCCTACTTGCAAACTGTGATAATAAACATATGTAACAGTAACTACAGTCAAAATCTAAAGGTGCAATGTTTCAATTTAAACCAATTTTTTTTTTTAAGTCTGTCACAGTATAAGAAAGTTTATGGTACTACATAGTAGAGACTGTTAACAAATTCGTGCCCCCTGACTAGAACGTCATTACCCCTGAGGCATATGCGATTTGCGGACTTTATAACGGGGTGCCCAGACCGCATACATGCATCCTAAAACTGGTAAGTGTTGGAACACGGCGAACGAATTTATAGTGGGCACCGAGTGAAAATGTCAAATGAGAGGGGTAACGAATGTGTTAATGGACCATGAAAACTGGACAAGATGTAATGGAAAAAAAATTTAACAGTCTAAAAGGACTTCCTCATTTCATATAAGTTTTCTGAATAATTATAGTTTATTGCAATCCTCGGTAAATCATCCTGGTACAGTTTAAAACAAACACCAAACTCAACTCGACATTCTTATCAATAAACTGTTACATATTTTATACAGTGAGAGCTTGGCTTTAGAATTTAACTAATTCTATTTTAATTGACTGCGATAAATGTGCAAAAATTAGGCTATCTTCACTAGGTTCTTTAACTAAAGTTTATGAGGCGATATGTGAGAGAAGACCCATCGTATGGGCGGATCCTCGAGTCAATAGGGTCATCTTAGAATGTTTAGTGACTCCAGCAATGAATATGTATAGAATGTCATCTTTAAATAAGTATTATTAACTAAAGAGGGCGAGGTCCCAAGGATCCCCTTTTGGATCCGCCCCTGCTCTTAATGCTATGAACTCGATGTATATTTGTACCACATTTGTACGATTGTATAATCAACTCGCGCCGGATTCGAACAGTTTTTATACATAGTATGTATTGTATGTGGCAAGCTTTGCTAATACTCTTTTAATTATAATTATTATTAATGGATTTTTGTAACAATTTAATAATTAATTTACATAGTAATTATTGTGAGATTATTCGCATCATTGTCTTATGTTTTGTAATTTATCACATTTTAAAGAGTACAAAATATTGGAATGTTATTAATAATATTGTTCATTAATGGTAAGTTTTAGATTAATTTCAATTTTAACTGTTTTTTCTTGGATATCATTTGTCGTCTAATTATACAACGTTAATGTAAAACTCTGAAATGTAAATAAAAAGTGATTTTGGTTTGGTAATATTTTTATGTTTTAATTTGCATAATCCTATAGTACGGTCCCCAATAGACATTAAGTCCACTTTCGTGGGACTCAGCTCCGCCATACCGACTACTGGTATTTACTTATTCGGTATGTTTTCCTGAATACAAAAAGTGCGGTAGTCACCTCCTAGGGGTATGGAGGGGGGAGCTATGACGTAGCAAAGATGGCGGCCGGCCCATTCTATTAAACGGTATTTCTAGATAACTACTCATTAACTACTGAACCGATTTACCTAAATAAGATGTCAAATGAAAGACCATGTAATTTACATTATTTGATTTCATGCATGCGTCCATGTAAAGCCAGGGTTCGAAAGGATAATTATCAATGATAATTATCATGATAATAACAGGTTGATAATTATCAATTGATAATAACAAAAAATTGCGCCCGTGAAATAGAGAATCCAAACGTGTATTTCCGTACTTGTTGCGTGTATCCGAACGCACGTCTAGCCGCGACACGGGGAACCCCAATTCACAAAAAATGTCAGTTGGTGTTACGTAAAGCCAAGTGAACTCGAGTGTTATAATCCCCGCAAGTTGATATTGCGATTGGCGGCCATCTTGGTGACGTAATTTTGACGTAGTCGACTGTGCACCATCAGTACCGTTCGCAAGGTCAGCCCGCGCTTGATGACGTCACGCAGCTGTTATTGTGACAAGGTTCCATCGCAATATCAACTTGCGGGGATTATATTGTTTTACTAAGTTAAATATTGTTTATTGTGTTGAATTTCAACAATGCCGCGCGAGAAAGATCCAGTGTGGTCATACTTTAGTTGCACTAAGACAAAAAATACTGGGTTATAATAAATAATAAATATAATAAACCATCGATATTTCTTATGAAACAATTTAACAATAGTAGATTATGTACCAAGGGGATAAAGCAGTGTCTTTCATCACGGGCGCGATATTGAATCCCGAGCGTAACGAGGGATTCTAGGGTTAACTCCCGAGCGTAGCGAGGGTGTTTAGAGTTAACTCCCGAGCGAAGCGAGGGAGTTAAGACTAGAATCCTGAGTGAAGCGAGGGGTTCAAGCTCGCCCAAGATGAAAACACGTTTATCCCCGAGGACCATACTCTACTTTTCACACCCTCCGCGAGAAAATAAAAAGCAATACTGTTAGAAACCCAGGGGAGCGTGTAAATTATCTATGGTTAGAAACCAATTATTTTATTAGAGTTTATAAAAAAGTATTAGAGTTCAATAGTATAGTATTTACAAAACACTATTTTATTAAATTAAAATTGAAAGTAGATTTTGAAAGTCAAATCAGCAGTAGAAAGATGCGTATCTCCATAGTAATTTTGACATTTTCAACTGCTGAACTCAGCGAATGAGATTCAAAAATCGCACTCCAGTTGTGGAAAGACAATGTAATATTTTTTTATTACTTACTTTGTTCGTAGCAATAGGTACCAAGAACATTGTATATAGTATCCTATAGGTGGACCAAACTCTAGAATTTCGTGGAGAATGCAAAATAAACTCTAATTTTACGTAATAAGTATTAATTTCCTTCAATGTTGTTGTAGGCTGACAACCAAGCAAATGTGAGATAACCAGAATACTCGTGTGTCTCTTTCTAACGTGTTACCAACTTATTAAGCTACCACTTTAGAATTTACTGTAACAAAAGATGTATGTAAATTAAAAAAATATTTTTGTTTTGAAAATTCATAATTTAAAGTATATTAGGTATTGATAATTTTTATTTGTTTTACACTAATTTTGTTAAATTTATGACAAAACAAATAAGGTAAGTACAATACTTTAGTGTATTATTTCAAAACTTTTTAATGGCAACTCTTTGGTGTTATGAAAAAATATTATTATGGCGGACATATTTGAAATTTGAAAAGTCATAAAATAACAAATAAAATTGTTGTGATAACTGATAATAACATTGTAAACCTTCGAAATGGTCAATTTTTGTTGTGTTACTGGATGCAAAAATGAAATTTACCCTGGCTGTGGGTTTTCTTTCCACAGGTTAGATATTTTATTGTTTCGCTAAACTTTTCTTAACTAGGGTGACCATTGACCATTTTGGCGACCTATGTATTAAACACAAAATGTGTGTTGCTTGTAGATTTCCCAGGGATGAAACGCTGAGAGAAAAATGGTTAGGTTAGATTAGGTACATAAATTTAAACAAGTTGGAACAGCATACCATAACATTTCAGTCGCTCGGTCGCAGCGAAACCGGTTGGTCGCCTGTGAACTAACTGCACTACTCGCGCGCATTCGTGACGTATCAACTGCAAGTGCAACCTACCGCCACTATGGGTAAATGTGGAAAGTGTAATAAGCTTGTGACAAAAAAAAACCCTGGGCTGCAGTGCAGCAAATGCAACAAATGGTTGCACGCAGGGTGTGCTTCAATAAGCTCGGATCAACTTCAGGTTCTAAACACAACCGAGTCCCTAGACTGGAAATGTAGTGCCTGCACGGGCAGGGCCAAGCCGAAACGTATATCCTGCATCATGTGCGATGGGGATGGCGAGGATGAGGATGCATCTGATGCTGAAACAACCAAAGGAGTGGCCCTGCAAGAAATATTACAGGAACTCAGGCGTGAAGTTAAAGAAGCTATCCGAGAAGAGCTCCAGAGCACTATGAGTTTCTACTCGGATAAATTGGACGAGTACGAAGCAAAAATCACAACCTACCAAACGTCGATGAAAAGTATGGAAAACAAATGTACTGACCTACAAAACAACTGCAAGAACCTCCATCTTAAAAACGAAGTATTAGAACAAAGAATCAATACCCTTGAACAAAATCAGCTGTCTAATAGCCAGGAGGTATGTGGAGTGAGTGAGGAGGAAAAAGAAAACCCCATGGATGTTGCTACCACCGTCTGTACCAAGCTTCAACTGGACCCGGCCGATATACTGAAAGCCTATAGGAAGAAAAAGAAACTGAATAATAATAACAATAAGGGAGGAGTATCACCGGTGCTGACAGTAATTCTACGAGAAGGCTGCAGGGAATCATGGCTAGATGCTGCAAAAAACACCCCGATCACCTCCAAGGACCTCGGTACTGATGATAACAAGCAAGTATACCTGCGGGAATCACTCACACCTGCAACGGCGTACCTGTTATGGAGAGCCAAAGAAGAATTGAAACTCACAAAATTGTACAAGTTTGTGTGGTGCAGAAGAGGAGTAATTTTAGTGCGGAAAGACGAGGACAAATCAAGCAAAACACACACTGTTCGCTCGCTAAGAGACGTTGAAAGATTGGCTTCAGGTAAATACGAAAATGAGTGATCAATATAAATAAACTAAACACGCATCCTTTTTCAATACTTATATCTTTTTATTTAACCTGTGTTTTATTTATGTAACCAAAAATGGCTATCCACAACCCTTCAGGTATTGTTGAACATAATTTCAATTCTTGGAATGATTTTACCTATATTCTACCTCAAAATAAATCACTTTTGATCTTCCAAGTTAATATTAGATCTATGTTAAAAAACTTTGCTCAGTTGGAGTACTTAATTTCAAACAGTAAACAAAAAATACATGTAGCTGTAGTCACAGAAGTAAATATCAGGTATGGATGTGAAAGCTTATTCGAATTAAAAGAATACGTAATGTTTACCTCACTTAGAAAGAATAGAAAAGGCTATCATTATCTATGTACATAAAAGTGTAAGCTTTAATAGGTATCAAACTTGTACTAAACACTTTGAATGTATTTTAGGGGAGATCGAAACCACATCTAGCTATAAAGTGGGTTTATGTGCTATGTATAGACCGCCTAGTAACTCTAAGGGCGGTTTCATTGAAGAAATCCCTAGGATAATTAAACAATACAAATGCATAAATGATTTAATATTATTAGGAGACGCGAATATCGACCTAAAGGAATTTACACCTATACGAACTAGCTACATAAACACACTCTGTGAAACCGGTTTGGAATGTGGTATCGATCAATTCACCCGAATAGAAAAAAAAACTGATAAGATAACGAGGACCTGTATAGATCATGTGTTCGTACGAAGTAACAGGGACCGCACAGTGCACACAGCGGTGATTAACATAGCCCCAGCTGACCATTGTATAACAGGTGTCGCGGTAGTGTGTAACAGTGGTACCGATTGTGTTTATCGTAAGGGGAAGCAGGTCAATAAAAAAGATAGCAACAAAATTAAACAGCTTTTGAGTAAAATTGACTGGGAAATAGCCTTACAATTAAAAGACCCGAATGATATTTGTAACTATATTTTATGCTCGTTTGAAAATGTGTACGGACAATGTAAGTCGAATACTAGCCCAGTTAAGAAGCTTAACAAAAGAACTCAGGCACAATGGATAAATAGTAAGGTCATTAAAATGTGTGAAAAAAGGGACAAACTTTACAAGATTTGGAAAACCGACGAAAGCAATCTGGGGAATAGACTATTGTACAACAGATATAGGAATAAAACGAATAAAATATGTAATCATACCAAAAATAAATTTATTAAGCAAGAAATATGTGAAAATTTTAAAAATCCAAGAAAGATGTGGCAAATTATAAATACTTTGAGCGGCAGAATTATGAAATCAATAGACGAAATCATAGTAAAGTCATTTAAAAAAATACACGCTTCAATCTTAACAAATAAATTTGCTACAGATTTCTTAAATAATGTAAAAAATATTGGTGTAAAATGTAACGCCCCTCTCCTAACTGCACAAACTTATGAAAAATGCCCGGACAGATCAATGCTACTCGGGAAGCAAACAATGACATAGTACACTCTATTATCAAACACATAAATGACAGAAAGAGCCCTGGTTTCGACGAAATCCATGCAAAAGATATCAAGAACATAATGCCTGTATTTGTACCAGTTATTACGCATTTAATTAACCAATGTATATCAAGTAAAACATACCCGGATAAATTAAAGATAGGTGTTATCCGTCCCATCTATAAGAAAGGTAGCCATACCGATATAAATAACTATCGGCCAATTACAATATTATCGTGCATTGACAAAATAATAGAGAGATATTTTGGAAACGAATTAAATAGATATCTTCAGGAAAACGAAATAATTAATAGTAAACAGTTTGGATTTCAGAGAAACCGGAGCACTACTCAACTTTTATCGAAATTTACAGACGAAATCAACGGTCACGTGAATGGAAAACGTCACGTGATTGCTGTTTTCGTAGATTTTAGCAAAGCTTTTGATACCTTAATATAATACACTTTTTACAAAGTTATCGCGGAATGGTATACAGGGCCCAGTACTAGAATGGTTTCAAAACTACCATAGAAACCGTTACACAACAGTCAAAATAGCTAACGAATATAGTGATCTGGTAAAGACTGAAGAAGGAACAGCACAAGGCTCCATACTTGGACCTACTGAGTATCTGCTCTATGTGAATGACATGTGTAACATTTTTACGGAGGGTTCTGTGTACCAATTCGCGGACGACACATGCCTCCTCACCGCCCATAAGGACATAAGTGAAGCGGTTCGCATTATGCAGAAAAACTTTGACCAACTATGCAAATGGGCGCACGATACCGGCCTAATCATTAACGCACAGAAAACCAAAGCAATACATATACATACACCACACAATATAACAACTATTAGACCGGTAATTGTTGCCCATGAACACGACTGTTTACACCAAAACACTGTGAACTGTGTGTGTGGACGTCTTGAGTTTGTGGAAAAGCACACATACATAGGTCTGGTCATTGATCATAAGTTCAACTGAGGGCCGCACATTGAATACATAAGCGATAAATTACGAGCAATTGTTAGCAAATTATCTATACTAAAATATAAGCTTCCTTATACTCCCAAGGAACACGTAAGCTATATAGCAGCTGTATAGTAGCCGCATAAAGGAAATTTCCTTTATGCAGCTACTGTGCTGCTGCTATATAGCTTGCGTGTTCCTTGAGCTGTACTAAGATTACTATATATGTCATTGGCAGATTCCGTGATTGGCTATGGAGTGGGGAGTTACGGTCGTACGTACAAATCATACTTAGACAAAATATATAAAATACAGACCAGCTTGCTGAAAACTATTGTACCTAAACGCGTAAGGGTTAAACATAACTTGGAGGCAGACAGTCTATTTAAGTACTGTAATGTTATGAGTGTTTTCAACAAAGCTAAATTCGCGATTCTGATTGATATACACTCTGATAGAAATAACTTAAAAAAACGAAATAGACCTAAAAACTTAAGAAACCTGTCATACCTTCCAAGTTATCAAGTGCCTTCATATACAAATGTGTACGGAACTAGAGTAAACGAATATGTGCTACCACAAATTGTAAATGAGTTACCGCTGAAGCTACAGCTTGTATACATGAAACAAGAAAAATTTAAACAAAGTATTAAAAAACATTTTTTTTGAGGAAAAAATGTTATCATTTCAGCAATGAATGAAAGCGCTAACCTACTCATGGATACATTTTAGTAAGTAGGGTAGGTATGTGTGTCCGTGCGGTGGGTCGACATCGGGTTCAGTAAATTTTATTTTGAAGAAAGAATCATATGTCGAAACCAAGATAATTCAATTCTCGATTCTAAACAAAATACTTTCTAGTTTTGCGATAATTCATTAACACGTTGTATTATTTTTGCGGATGAACGAGAACAGTCGCGGGTAAACTCAAAATTAATTCTATATATATATTATATTTTTACTCTGAGTTTACCCCTAAAAACATTTTCAGAATAAAAAGATAATATTGAATCCTCAACGAGATGGTAAGAAACAGGCTTGAATAAATGCATATTAGGTATCCCGTCAAATTTGAGAATGAATGGACTCCCTAGTTAGAAAGGGACACACGAGGATTTAGGTAATCTCACTTGCCCCGGTGCCAGCACCGTAGTGTACAATCTAGTTACTATACAAAATTTTTGATAGGTACAGAGATATGCAGTATTCGCGCCTTTTTTTTCTTTTTTTGTGTTCAATACTCGTGGTGGCCAGTTCAAATTTCGAATTAAGTTCTTTTTGGTGCCTGTCTCCATGATAAGTTTTCATACGAATTTTAAGTAAGGGTCGTAGTAACTATTAAATAATCTGTGGATGCGGTTCCATATTCAAATCTCATTATTGACCAGCGGGTTATAATGAAATTCAGTACAATATTATTGCCCGGCTAGTCCCAGGGCTATAATGACTTGCTTTAGGTGCGAGTTACATGACATATAATGTTCCATTTTCGAGCGGGTGGTGTGAAAATGATATTTTAATAATGGTGATAATTATCACGGCTCGTTATTATCTTGATAATTTCGAACCCTGTGTAAAGCTAATATCAAACGAAATAACTTAAAAAAACATTTTGACGAAAAAAAATTTTTTTGTATGTGAATAGCTCGGTAACCGTAAGGATGGTGGAAATTTACATACATACATACATACATACATACATATTCTCACGCCTGTCTCCCATCGGGGTAGGCAGAGACAACGGAACGCCACCTGCTACGATCCTGACATACCTCTCTAGCTTCCTCCACATTCATATGCTACTATACCTCAAACTGAACTCAACCGAGTAATTGAAACGGGATTGCAAGGCGTTATTTAAACACTTTAGATACACTTTTGCAAGTTTTATTCGATAACTCACACAGTTTTAAATTCACATTTCTGTTCACTGTTACAACGAGTACATGAATCTGAGAGATTTTTCAATCATGCAATAGGTAAACAACTGCCGACATCGAAACAGTTAATCTTTATCTTATAATAAACTCTTGTAAACAATTAAAATATTGTTATAACCATTTACTATAATTAATAACCTGTGTTTTAATTATAATTATTATTATCTACCTTATTGATTTATATTTATTATTTAACTAACTAACAACAAACCAACGGGCCAGATTATCTATCCACAGATTATTAATTATCTAGTTTGCAACCACCATAGATAATATCTGTTGTACAGGAAGTACTACAATCTCTATAGTATACAATCTCTTTGGTAACAACTCGGCCATCCGTTCAATCAACGAGTCCCTTCGTTGTTGGGAAGGTAGGTATACAAAACAAAAAAACATGCGAGACATATTTAAACAAATTATTCATATTTGAACCTAAAAATTTGCATGTGTTATAACTGATCGGTCTGATAGCTTAAATCAGTAGTTCATCAACGGATCAGTAACAACGCAAGCATTACATAATAATTTAAAAGCATAACGTGTGATACCTAAATGCCTTTGACCTGGCAATTGTTTTAAATCAAATTGGGACATGACACTACCCAATACCTATGTTATCTTTTTAGTCCATGACGTTGACCAAAAAGATAAAATACTAATCCATGACCTTGATTAGCTTAAGAAAAATATGCCTTTGACCTGGCAATTGTTTTAAATCAAATTGGGACATGACACTACCCAATACCTATGTTATCTTTTTAGTCCATGACGTTGACCAAAAAGATAAAATACTAATCCATGACCTTGATTAGCTTAAGAAAAATATGCCTTTGACCTGGCAATTGTTTTAAATCAAATTGGGACATGACACTACCCAATACCTATGTTATCTTTTTAGTCCATGACGTTGACCAAAAAGAAGAAATACCTACTAATCCATGACCTTGATTAGCTTAAGTAAAATATGCCTTTGACCTGGCAATTGTTTTTAGATCAATTGGTATGTGCTAACTATAATAACCAATCGATTGACCTTATCTTTTTTTTTATCCATGACGTTGATTAACAGAAGCAAGACTGATCCATACTGATCCATGACATTGATCAGCATGAATCCAAACAAAACAAAACTTAAAAATAATCAGAGTGAAACTATTTTAATTTAAGAGTTCATGACATCGACTTTTATAAAACGTAATAATTAAATTATGATCCATGACTTTGATCATTTTTTTAAAAAATGTTTAAAATTTACCAATATCACCAACCAAGTTGTAAAAACAATATACATGGTGATGACGAGTTGCCTACAGCTATTATTCCTTCCCACTATCACTATGAGTCGACGAGTCATCTGAGTCCACAGATGCAGCCCCAGTAAAGAAAAGCCAAGGAAATATGTTGTCTATAGCTGCTACCGCTTTATATGGTCTACCTAAGCTTTCTACTTACAAAACATTTTTGCTTTCAGTTTCCCCTGAATTTGGTTTCAATTTAGGACAATTTGTAGATTGGTGTCCTCTCAAATTGCAATTTGTACACTGTATTTTTGGCTTAGAGCATCTAACAAAAGGATGACCTGTTTCATTACAGTTATAGCACACCATGTTACTATAGTCATTCCCTTGGTTAATATTTTGTTGCGTTTTGATATTAGGAGCGTTACTGCCATTATTATTTTGAGTAATGTTACGTCTATCTTCATCCTTTACCTTGACAGCTTCGCATAAATTTCTGTCCTGACCGACTTTAATAGATTTAAAGAACTTTAGTACCTGTTCAGGTTCAGTAAATTCAGCGCCTTGGGCACCTAATCTAACTCCTCTATCTTCTATACCGAATATCAAACAATCTACAGCCCGTTTACCTACAATCTCGCAACGGTTTAAAAGGTTCATTTTGTTATAATAATACATCTCGTAGGATTCCCCAAATGAATTTTCTTGCTGAGCATTTCGGTAAGTAATTCAGCATAGTTGGATCTAGAAGGAAAAGATTCTTGTAATTTTAGCTTCCACTCAGACCACGAGAAAAGGAGGGACGGCAAGCCCTGATACCAGGTTTTTGCAACCCCACTAAGCTTTGGTAAGGCGTAATGGACAATATGTTTGTCATCCCAATTATAAATTTGTGAGCATTCCTCAACCTTGTGAATCCATGTATCAATAGACTGTTCTTTACAAAGTGGGTCAAATTCCGGAATCACGTTGTTAAGAGCAGGGAACTTGTCACCAACATTATTACCTTTAATACCTTTCATAACATCTAGAAACTTTTCAAAAAATAACTGTTGTGTATTAGCATGCCCAGTGTCTTTTCGTAGATCATTAGGTGGCGGTGGCGAGCGCAGGATGCGTGGTTGCTTACCCTTTTGTCCCACTAATGTTTTCGAATGGGCGCGCTGAGATTCAGACCGCGAGCGTCGCTTTTTGGAAGGCCGTGTGCTCGGTCGGCGTGACTTGGACCTTGAGCGTCGCGACCTAGATTGCCTGGGCCTAGACCGGAAACTGCGCCGCGGACGCGCCGAGCTGTCCGAACGCGATCGCTTACGTCCGCGCGACCTGCTGCGGCTACATGACGCGTCTCGAAGTACGGCAGTCGACCTTCTTGAAGATGGCGTCCTCTTTCTTCGCTTTGAAATAGCGGACCTCCGCCTGGACTCAGGCGTTACACTAGTCCGATCTCTGCCCATTATTGTTTGACCTCGAAAAATAGAGATAACAGGAATAGTTTAGTGTCCATACAAATATATATAATTATGTACCTACGTTATAAATTATAATAACCACAGTCTAGAAAAATCTAGACATAACTGTTACAATTGTAATTTACTTCCAATGCTATGTCACTCCACTCTAAGCACAATTATCTACATAGCTACGACTATCGAGGTCTTACTGCTAAGAGAAAAAAAAACTTTTCGATTTACTTTGTTTCTTTGTAATTTAGTTTAATGAGGAGACATAAGATACAGGACTAGCCTATAATGATTTTATCATAACGCGTGCTTAAAACCTTTGCTTAAAACTGATTATGATTACGTACTTACGCTGACTATTAGCCGATTAATGCGGGCGAGATTACACTGAGTATCGAAATATCAGTGCAATGCCACTTCTGAGATGCTACTATACCTCAAACTGAACTCAACCGAGTAATTGAAACGGGATTGCAAGGCGTTATTTAAACACTTTAGATACACTTTTGCAAGTTTTATTCGATAACTCACACAGTTTTAAATTCACATTTCTGTTCACTGTTACAACGAGTACATGAATCTGAGAGATTTTTCAATCATGCAATAGGTAAACAACTGCCGACATCGAAACAGTTAATCTTTATCTTATAATAAACTCTTGTAAACAATTAAAATATTGTTATAACCATTTACTATAATTAATAACCTGTGTTTTAATTATAATTATTATTATCTACCTTATTGATTTATATTTATTATTTAACTAACTAACAACAAACCAACGGGCCAGATTATCTATCCACAGATTATTAATTATCTAGTTTGCAACCACCATAGATAATATCTGTTGTACAGGAAGTACTACAATCTCTATAGTATACAATCTCTTTGGTAACACATAAGACCTTTCATGCATGCTCGTCGGTTTCGGGTAGATCTGACCTGGCCTTGACCTGGCCCTTCTTAAGCACGTCGCCAATTTGGTCCGTATATGTACGTCTAGGCCGTCCCCTTCCAACATTTCCACTTACGCTTGCCTTATAAATTGCTCTCGTCAATCTGCTCTCATCCATTCTTTCCACATGACCAAACCATCGCAACATACCTTTCTCTATTTTTGTCACTACATCCTCTTTCAGACCACAGCGTTCTCTAATAAAACTATTTTTCAATTTATCCATCACATTTACACCACACATACTTTTTAGGAAATTTAGCTTATTACAAAACATATTGCTAATTTTATTTGATTTCTAATAAGCCTTAAATCATTAAAATCGAGTAATAAACAACGAAGTTACAGTCCTTTTAGTTAGCGGAGTCCTGGTACGAAGAATCTCAAATTGATGTAACGAGAATTTTTTTAATGATGATAAAATTGTAAGTCTTCTTCTTATCGTGTGGACAGAGCCCTGGTGTCAGAGTTTTCCAGACCGCCTTACGGCCTCTGACGTTGTTTTTATGTAACGACTACTACCACCAGAGATAGTAGCCGGGACCAACGGCTTAACGTGCCATCCGAAGCACAGAATCATTTTTCTTTTCAGACAATCAGGTGATTCAGTCTGCAATGTCCTAACCAACTGGGGAAAAACGCACAAAGTGACATATCACTCGGTGTCCCCCGTGGGTATCGAACCCACGACCTCCGAGTCGTAAATTGTAAGTACAAAGTTTACATGCATACATATAAATATCTTAGACATTGTCACACAAATTACCTAGTCCCATTTAAAGAAGCAGAATTTAGCCTGCGACTTTTATTATAATGACTAGACAACAATATTAGAATACGTTAGTAGAGATTCCAATTAATTACAAGAATTTTTCCGTAGAGTGAGTAGTTTTATAACGACTTGTGGGATAGTTGCATTCAGTAGCGTTTCTTGAGTAGGGAAAATGACGTAGTCACTTTCTCAATTGGTGTAGTGGGGAGTTATGACGTCATCAATTTTTTGGATTGGATTGGATTCCTGAAACCTGTCGTGTTGGGTATCAAATGAAAGGGCTTCATGAGCCCGTTCTCAAAATATATTACACCATTACCTTTCAGCCACTTGTCTTCAAAAAATCCAAAAAAGTATTCTCAAAACATACCAAGTTTGGGCTCCTCCAGGTGGGAAACGGCTGGGTAAATTAAGTAATACGACCGCCTGCAGATTCTGCAAGGAGAAGATGGAAACTCCTCTGCACCTCCTATGTGACTTTGGCCCCTGATATCCAAACGCAGTACTCATCTGGGTAGGCAGGTATTGACATCAGATGAGATACAAATCGTCCCGCCCAAAAACGTACTGCGATTTCTGACCGCAGTGGCAGTGGAACTAGTAAGATACCTACTCAAAAACCTGTCGTGTTGGGTATCAAATGAAAGGGCTACATGAACCAGTTCTAAAAATACGCCAAATGACTCATAACATCCTTATTATCAAAGGTCAAAAATGCAATTTAAATATTTTAATTTTTTTTTTTATTTTATCACTATGAAAAAAAATCAAAAATAATTACATGACATTGATATTTTTAAAATTGCTTTTTTGACCTTAGATATGAGGATGTTATTTGTCATTTGGCGTATGTTTTACAAAAATTTACCCAGCCGTTTCCCATCTGGATGAGCCCAAACTTGGTATATTTTGAAAATACTTTTTTTGGATTTTTTGAAGACAAGTGGCTGAAAGGTAATGGAGTGGTATATTTTTAGAACCGGCTCATCAAGCCCTTTCATTTGATAATCAACACGACAGGGTACAGAAAATTTTTTTTTAATCCCTGCCCAAAATTGATGACGTCATAACTCCCCACTCCACCAATTGAGAAAGTGACTACGTCATTTTTCCTACTCAGAGAAAACTCTACTGAATGCAACTATACCACAAGTCGTTATAAAACTACTCAGTCTACGGAAAAATTCTTGTAATTAATTGGCATCTCTACTAACGTATTCTATATTGTTGTCTAGTCATCATAATACAAGTCGCAGGCTAAATTCTGGTACTTTAAATGGGACTAGATAATGTGTGTGATAATGTCTAAGATATTTATATTTATGCATGTAAACTTTGTACTTACTTACAATTTTATCATCATTAAAAAAATTCTCGTTACATCAATTTGAGATTCTTCGTACCAGGACTCCGCTAACTAAAAGGACTGTAACTTCGTTGTTTATTACTCGATTGTAATGATTTAAGGCTTATTAGAAATCAAATAAAAGTAGCAATATGTTTTATAACAAGCTAAATTTCCACCATCCTAACGGTTACCGAACTATTCACATAAGTACAAAAAAAAATGTTTTCCTTCAAAATGTTGTTTTATAAGTTATTTCGTTTGATATTAGCTTTACATGAAAGCATGTATGAAATCAAATAATGTACATTACGTGGTCTTTCATTCGACACCTTATTTAGGTAAAACGAGTTCAGTAGTTATCTAGAAATACCGCTTAATAGAATGGGCCGGCCGCCATCTTTGCTACGTCACAGCTCCCCTCTCCATACCCCTAGGGGGTGACTACCGCACTTTTTGTATTCAGGAAAACATACCGAATAAGGGTCAGCGCACACCCAGCGTAAAACTGTTCGAGCATGCGCGAGCAGGTTTCATTGATTCAATTGATAATGAACTCTATTTCCATTGAAATAAAGTTGAAAATAGCTTGCAAGTGATTAAATCCCTTCAGCGTCTGTTCGAGTATGCTCGCGTATGCTCCTCGCGGCGACGGGAGCAGTCGCGAGCATGCGCGCGGATGCTCGCGCATGCTCGAGCATGTTCGAGCATACGCCCGTGTCGATGCTTGCGATCCGTCGTAAGTGTTGCCGCCTCGGCCGGTTTCGGACTAAATCTAGCATATTAACACGCTTATATTAGCTTCACCTGTATGTAACTAACTAACTAAGTAAGTATGTAAGAAAATCTAGGAAGTCAATTTTAACCTACTTCTAATTAATGTATAGATTTGAAACTTTGCAGGTGTATGTAGTTCGCATGACAATACAATAATTTGGTACTATCGAGCTGATCTGATGATGGAGTCATGAGATAGATAGTGGAACTCTTCAATAGCTACTAGTAAACCACTCGAGTTTGGGCTCTTTTAGTTTGTTTTGACGAGTCCCATACATTATACATGGTATCTTGGACAACATGGTGATGAGGATCTGAAGATGGAGCCATGAGGTGGATAGTGGAACTCTTTATAGAGGAACTGAGGTGGAATGTTCCTCCATTGAAAAGGGAAGTACTTCCGCCAGGCTAGGTGTGATGCCTGGGACCAGAACCTATATACTGAGACTCTGATAATTCTTCTTGCGCGATTTGTGTCTTGCATGCGATTGTGAACCACCAGATTGTATAGCAACTTTACGGGTTTCCAATGTGCCATCGTTATTTGTTTTATGTCGTATTTTTGCTAGGGAGACTGTTAGCGCTATCTGTTGGCGGGCTGCTACATCTTCAACGGTTACTAGTAAACCCTTCTAGTTTGGGCTCGTTTGGTATGTTTGGACGAGTCTCAACATTATACATAGCATCGTGGATCTCACGACCAAGCCAGGAGGTGTATTGTGGAACTCTTCAACGATTACTAGTAAACCCTTCGAGTTTGGTGTATTTGATTTGTTTTCACGAACCTAATACAACGGTGAATAAGACCAGACGGTGGAGCCAGGAGGTGGATAGTTGAAATTTTCAACGGCTACTAGTAAACCACTCGAGTTTTAACTAAATGCATTACATTTGGTGACGTGATGACTTGGATCTCCTGATGGTTTAAGACTAAAAAGTAAAAAATAAAATATTATAGTTTAAAAAACTAAAAAACACGCTTATTAATGCACTAAAAAGTACAAAATAATCTGATTTACTTAAAATATAATAATATCTTGGACAATCTAATATCTAGTTACTGTTACTAATAAGTTACGATAATTATGCATCCTACCATTGTACACTTGTTAACGCAAACTTCTCACTTTTTAATGTTCAATGACCAAGTAAATAAGCGTGGGGCGCTTTATCGAAATAAATTTCTCGAAGAAACGTTACCTACCACTACTACCAACGCTCCCCCAATGCGCCCCACGCTTTTTACTTGGTCATTGAACATTAAAAAGTGAGAAGTTTGCGTTAACAAGTGTACAATGGTAGGATGCATAATTATCGTAACTTATTATATTTTAAGTAAATCAGATTATTTTGTACTTTTTAGTGCATTAATAAGCGTGTTTTTTAGTTTTTTAAACTATAATATTATGTCAATTCAACCTTTCTTCTAAAATTGTGACGGGTTTCTGGTACCATACAGTCCATAGATATACCCGAAAGAACTTTTAGCCGATTTAGGCATTGACTTACCAACTACTGGACTTCGGGTCCGCGCTCAATTGTGTCCGAACCAAAAGAGTAACAAAACGCATACAGAGTAACAATTACGCGCCAATCTTCAAACGTAGTCAGTGATTATATTCTCTTTGCGGTCTTCGTTTGATCAACCGACTACGCGCACGTCTATAACACAGTATAAGACAGTAATCTATCTTCATACAATGGTACCAAACGCGGCGTACGCCTCGTAGCACACACACACTGACACATCTCCGCGTCGCCTCGTCTGGCGATCGCTTCCTTACGGTGCCCACACATAACTGCGACGTCGCATCGCATCGCAAAATATGTCATGGTAATAAGTCATCGAGCGCTGGCAGATATTTTACATTGCGATGCGACGTCTCTGTTATGTGTGGGAGCCCTTAGATAACGTCGTACGTACTGGCGAGCCAGGCGAGCACACACACAAGCCGCGTTTGGTACCATTGTATGAAGATGGATTACTGTCTAATACTGTGTCTATAGTGCCGTGCCATTGTCACACCGCTGTGCTGTAAAAATTAGTAGAAAACTACTCAAGCAAAAAGAAAAAAATAATGTCAAGTTTCAATGCTTTTGAAGTGAAAACTTCTTTAACAGCGTTGTGCACTTTTTAGGATGGGTAAATAATGTTAAACAGGACCGTGACATCACTTCAACTGATCGAAAATTCGTAAGCATAGATATAGTCAGACCATGATGACGTAAGATCTCTTAGTTTTCACTTCTGCCGGCACTCCCGGAGTGCAACCCGTTTTTTTTTTTTTTTAAGTTTATTTACATTTTATTTACTAAAACGTACATACGTCTAGGACACCTTTTGCGAGAATGTTGTATTAGATGTCGGTATTTGCGTTCACTTATTAGATCATTTAAACTAGAATCCATTACGACGTCCATTAGTTTGTAAGTCAATGGATTTCGCCCCGTGTACTCTCGAAGTGTACAGTCGTTGGAAAATGTTCGAACTAAATCACTTGTGCAGTTTTACGGCCGGTATATTTTCAACAAGAGTGGAGACAAAAGTATTCACTAATCCTGATAGCTCAACCCATGTCATGCAGTGGGGCCAACAGTCCAAACAGGACAAACAGAGGAAACCAAAACTCCAGGCCTTCATACACGCATTTTCACCGCGGCACGGTTGTAGCTCGTAATGTGTATGGAAACGCATTTTACATTTATGCGGTAAAAGATTTGTGCTTTTCATAAATCTTAAAAGGAAGGGAAAGAATTAAAACAAAAAAATAGATATTCATGTTGTGATTTAATCACACTCGCAAACAAATGGTATCTCGAAGTTAATCAAACTTCCCCTGACTATACATTACAAAAGTTACAAACATACCTAAATACAGTTTGATAGGTATAGGACAAGATATTGTGGGCATTAACTGATTTCCCTTATATTTTCTAAACAAATCTTACTTACAAAATGTGTTCAATACTTGAATAATCCATTCCATAATTTAGTTAAGTTTTTTGTCGTCTATGGTGTTATAAACAGCCATAGTAACACATTTTGTAAGAAAGACCGTGAGGCCAAATAACATAAACGATGAACAAATAGTGACGCACTTATAAGTACGCAAAAATTTTTTAGATTACACACCGAGGGCAGGAAAGTATGAAAGGTCTCAGATTTCATGTAAGTAATCAAACATGTGATCTGATGCTTTCTTATTTTCTGCCCGAGGTTAGTACACTATTTTTCTCCCCGACGTAGGAGAAAAGCGGCAATTTCGATTAACGTAGCGGGACGAAAGTTGACGCTTTCCGCCCGGAAGGGTGAAATAGTTATTTGTTATGCAAGGCTGCAAAGTTGCTTTTTGGCGCGAGTACTTGTATTGAAACCTGAGTAAGCGAAGGTTTCAAAAGTACGAGACGCAGAATAACTTTACTGCCGAGCGCAACACAACTTTTCACCTCACTACAGCGAGGAAAATTTCAATGCGCCAACCTCATTTTTAGAATAATCGCACTGGCCAGCACATAAACAGCATGAAAAAAAAACTTGTTCAGGCTGTTTTTCTTTATTGAATAGAAAGATTCGAATTTTAAAAAACTTTCCACGCTAAAAGAGCCTGAACAAGTTTTTTTCATGCTGTTTATGTGCTGGCCAGTGCGATTATTCTAAAAATGAGGTTGGCGCATTGAAGTTTTCCTCGCTGTAGTGAGATGAAAAGTTGTGTGTTGCGCTCGGCAGCAAAGTTATTCTACGTCTCGTACCTTTGAAACCCTCGCGACGCTCAGGATTCAATACAAGTACTCGCACCAAAAAGCAACTTTGCAGCCTTGCATAACAAATAACTATTAAAGCTATGCACATGAAACAGAACGCGAGTTCTATGCTATACATTTTCACGCACAATAAACTACATACCCAATGTCCATCGTCTGTGTTAGACCTAAATTATAACTTACATAACATGTTAAAAATGCATTTGATAACAACTCTTTACAAGTGTTATTCATTATGAGGTATTCATCAGAAATTATAATTTTGATTTACGATTTTCTTTTAACATTGATTGTGTAGTGTAAGTAAATTCAATTGAAGGAAATAATTGTAGTAATGTGATATTTGTTTTGAATTACATATTCTTAGCCATTATTATTGTAATAAGAAAGACTAGTTACAAGATTTAATAGGTAAATGTCAACAAGATAAGTTATATAATTTCAAAAATCCTTCAAGAATTTACTTTCATTATTTTGTTATCAGCAAGTCAATTTCAAAACAGCTTTTCTCAAACGACAAGTTGCATCAAATTATCACAATACGTTCGAATGTTTTGTTTTCGTTTAATAATGCACCAATCAGAGCATCCATGGTCGAAATAAAAATCAGTTCCAATTGTAAAAATATTCAAATAATATTATATTAATGTTTGAGGCCTATCATGTTTTAGATGAAATCATAAAATTAATAACTGTATTAACTTTTAATTTAAACTAAAATCAATAATGGCTTGCACTTAAAAATATTGGTAGAAAAAAATGGTTTGATTCGTGACATTATGAACACAATTGTGATTAGGCAAATTAATAAAATTGTGAACGAATTACAAATTATTTATCTTTCATGTAAACCTTGACTCTACCACAGATTATTTAACTCTACATTGTAGAATGGTTTTAGTTTTACGGTTGGCACAGTTGCCATGTCGCGGCGGTGCAGTTGCGACGTAATTACGGTGTAGTTGCCATATCGCCTTCACTCAAAAATCGCTTGTGGTTTCTAAAGATCCACCCTTTTTGTATTTCGTTCACAATCTTTGTTAATTTGTCAACTTTGAATTACAATGTACTAAAAATAGGCTCAAAGTATTTATAGTCGTATCTATTGTACACAATCTTGGCTCTGACAAAATTCGGATTCAATCTTCAGTGTTTTGCATTTGTAGCATCTTACAAACGGCGAGGTTGGGACATAAATACTGAAACATTTGAAGCTGACAATAGCCTATCCTGGTTAAAGATACTGTGATCGGAATGATCATAGATCTTTTATACTAATAGTTTGTTTTAACGTCTTCTTCAAAATCTTTAGGGTTTTACCGCAAATAAATAAAATAATAGGTATTTAAATAAAAACTCCATTTGAAATAGCAACGAAATTTTAGGGCTATTTGAAATTACAGAAACTGATATTTGAGACAACTTGCTCTCACTTATTCGTAGAACAGCTTTACTAATGTCCAAGAAGGGAGGGAGGGTCCTGGGTTCGAATCCCGGTTCGGTCATGGATGTTATATGTTTGTGCCGTTGCTGTATTGTTCCCATAACAAAAAGCCTAGTGCTTACTTGGGATCATTACAATGTATGTGCCTGTGAGCGTTATTTATTTATTTTTTAAGATATGTCGGATACATCTTTCTGATAAATAAATTATATTTACTAATCAGAATTCGCCAGAATGCTAAGTAGGAATCGGAAAATCTAATCTTCTTCTAGTGCATTTTCTCTGAAATGTCATTGTTAAACCTGGTATAACAGTGGGTTAACGAGTTGTGTTGTGGTATCGCCACAGGTCCGGCACTTCAAAAAACGTTTTAGATTTGACATGATGACGTTCGCACATGCGCACTTCGCGAAAATTGTGCATGACATATGTGTAGGGTTGACTTAACACGCATCCAGCACGCATCGTATGAACTACATTATACATTTCATTACTTTTTATAGTTCATTCTGTTATTAAAAATCGTTTTGAAGCTAGAATCACAGAAAATGTGAATTTAGCGTTATTTTCCAACGTTTATTTTTATTATGAGGTGAAAAATAAAATATATTTTATGTAGTCAAATCCAACGGGTGCGCGCGCCTGACTGCATTCCCTTGCTCGGCTTCCCTCAAGTTACCACAGAGAGTGTGAGGGGAGGTGAGGTATCTGAAGTCAGAGGGGGGCGGGGAGTGGCCGTTCTGTATGTAGAACTATTCTGTGGTATCGCGTTTAGTCATGTCAGTATCTATGCACCCAGCCTTTGATTTTGAGGAATATTTAACAAGTCGAATATTTTATATAACGCAACTTCACCATAGTAGCAGTAACGTAAATCCCAGTCCACCGGTCTCAATTCAATAGGCGTAGCTTTTTCAATCATAAATTACAGAAAATACATTTTACGAGTCAAACATCAAAATCGTTTAGCTAATATGCTTCGTTAGCGGTGGGTTTTCGTTATCGAGATAAACCGAATTAGACAAAAATAAAAATAACCGGCCGGTTAAAATCAACAATAATCGACGAATATGTTAAAAAAAAAATTGCAATAAAACTTAACTTACATTCTTATTCTAATTTATATACAATAGCGTTCAATACAAAAACGCGCCTAAAATATTTACAATAAAGTTTTGGATGCTTTGGCTAACAATAGGGCACTCTTGCGTTTAAACTACATCATTAGGAACCTTTGCCTACTTGAATGTGTATTAGAACATACAAACGCATATACGACCCTATAATAAGAGTACAAGGTTCATTTTAACTTCCTGAAGTCAATACAAACCTAAAGATGGGAAGTTTAAGTTTATGACGCTTGATTTGTAGAAGGCTGAGATAGAATATTATTACAATTTAGGTACACAAATAGATATCTTTAGCTGATAAGTACTACTTTGGATAAGAGTTTTGAAAATGACACCTTATACATAAATAGCGAAAGAATTGGCATCATCAGACTATAACACTATCCAAAAACCGCTCTTCATATCGGCAATGCAAACTCAAACGGTGAAGGAAAACATCGTGAGGAAACCTGCATATGCCGAAGAAGTTCTGATGCGTATGTGAAGTCTACCAATCCGCATTAGGCACGCGTTGTGGCTTTATACCCTCCCTAAAGGTAGGCCTGTGCCTTGCAGTGGGACGCATATAGGCTGATGATGCTCACATCTGCAATACCAAGTCCATATCAACAGTTTAATCAAATCAAGCGCCCTAAACCTCCCTATCTCACAAACTATTAGCTAGGGCTGCCTTTATGATTCTCCTGATCATGAGACTCGTGAGGCGATTCGTTCATGGGCTGTGCTCTGGGCGATACTGGCCTGAACGTGCATTCTAACGAATCTGAATCAGGCGTGCCCGGTGTAGAAGGGGTTAGTCTATCTGAGGTACACATACGTTTAGAGAGAGGTGAGTCGGCTTCGTCGCATCGCCGCTTGCCGACGAGTAGGTTCGGTCGGCTGACTGGGCTGAAGGAAGACGCTCGGATCGCTATGGGCGATAGACTTCGTCGCGTCGTGTATTTCGCACGCGGTGGTGATGGAGACACCACTGTTGACAACCTGTTGAGTTTATTCTGGGTTAATTTTGGGGTTTTTGTTCTTAGCAGCAGAAACGAAGTCGACGTTTAGGTGTAGCTGAGGTCCTGAGGTAGAGTGATTTGTAATCACTGATCAATTAAATAATAATATTGGAGAAAATAATTTCTGGATTATTAAAGGTTCGTAGCCGACCGCACGCAGCAGCAGCAGACGGAAGCGCCGTATTCCTCTGTCAACTGTATCGGTATTGAAATAGGTATTATTTTACATTGCACCCTCCGCGACCGCCCGTCTGTAAGCGCTCTCACAGACGAGCGACTCTTTGCGGTCGCCGGGTGTCAAAATGTATATATAACCGCGGCGCTCTGCGACCCACCGCGACAGCAAAGTGTCGCTCGTCTGTAAGAGCCCTAATGTGAATAGAGCATGAGACTACTGGAGTGCTAAACTCGAATGAGATTCAAAAATCGCACTCATGGTCTGCTGTCGGGCGACAGTGTCGTCAGACGAAGTGTCGCCAGCTACGCAGGGTATTTCATAGAAATACATACAAACCAGTAGTGTCGCAGCTACACGTAGTCTGCTGCGTGCGGTCGGCTACGAACTTGTACCTTTACTCATTAAAATGCTTAAAATTGTGTTCCACTTTATAATAAACCATTAGCTATATTATAAGCACAGCACATGTGATTACTGGTTAATTTGCTTTATGATTGTAGTGATATTGATAATGAATCAATTAATCATTGGTGATTCAAACGTGTCAGGGCACCCAGCATTTTGAGTCAAAATAATAATTTAAAAGAGTATTTAAAACAAATCTAAAGTAAAATTGTTAGTGGTCCAAAACATCTTAACTAAAGAGTGATTCTTACTCAATGTGAAATGGTTTCATTGCCTAAGAATTTGCACTACATTTTTTGAGTCAAGAAATCGATCTAGTGAGGTCTTATCCTACTAATATCATAAACGAGAAAGTTTGTATGGATGGATGGATGTTTGTTACTCTTTCATGCTAAAACGGCTGGATCGATTTCGATGAAACTTGGCATATAGATAGTTCATAGCCCAGAACACATAGGCTACCTATTATTAATATGTCCACGCAGACGTAGTCGCGGGCAAAAGCTAGTCTTAAATAAAATTCGTTTTACGCAAACTTTTCTGGTCGTACTGTACCTCTGTATCCTAGTAGGTGAATTAGCGAGTCCAGCCAGTGTAAGATCCTCGCAGGACTGCCCCATCTGCATTGCACTGTGTATTTCCCTCTCGTGGGCCACTTCCCGCGTATTGCTTACGTCCGCGCATTCTTCGGCCCGGAGCTGGTCTACGCGCGGCGTCAGTCGGGAACCCCATGACTTCTGAAATACATTTTCAAACTGAGCTTTATTGACAAGGCAAACATTGGAACGCTAAGATTTGTTGTAATTGTTATTGTAGTTTCTGGTCGCATCTTCTCTAAGCGCTCTCACAGACAAGCGACACTTTGCGGTCGCCGGTTGTCGCGGAGGGTCGCGCGACCGTAAAATGTATGAGCGCGACGCTCTGCGACCCACCGCGACAGCAAAGTGTCGCTCGTCTGTAAGAACCTAAAGCGACAACAGTTCCGAGTTACGTTGTCACTTCAAAAAAATCATCATCTTCCTGCCCTTATCCCATTACTTGGGGTCGGCGCAATATGTGGTCTTCCTCCATTCATCTCTTTTAGCCGCCATCTCAGCGCACACTCCCTTCTTACACATGTCATCCCTCACACAATCCATCCATCTTTTCTTTGGTCGTCCTCTCTTCATGCAGCCATCCACATTCATATCTAATACTAGTCTTGTAATATGACACTCCTCTCTTCTCATCACATGCCCATACCATGACAATCGGTTACCGCGCAGTTTTTCATTCACAGGTGCTACTTTCAAACTTCCTCTAATATACTCATTCCTTATCTTATCCATTCTAGTAACACCACACATCCATCTCAACATTCGCATCTCTGCTGCATGCAGCCGCTTTTCATCCGTCACTTTAACGGCCCAACATTCCGAGCCATACATGACGACAGGTCTTATGATGGTTTTATATATTTTCCCCTTCAGTTTAAGGGGGATCCGGGAGTCACAGGTCATTCCTGTGACTTGTCGCCATTTCATCCACCCGGAGTTGATTCGGCGTTTCACGTCTCGATCAATATCGCCATCGCTTTGTAAAAGTGAACCGAGGTACCGGAATTCGGAGCAGACTTCAAAAAAATATTGACATTTAATAAGTGGGCTTCAAGTTCCTACATTGACTTTGACTTTAACGTTGCCAAGACAAAAGCACACCGCCTCTGCTGTCTTGGCCACTTGGAAAAAATGGGTGAGGATATTTATGATGGTCGCCCTGGTGGCCGACGTCCAGTGGGTCGCCCTAGGTAGGTATAGTAGGTGGAGGCTGACTAACGTGAGCTTGAAGTTAGCAACTGGCAAGAGGTCGGAGGATCGGAAAAATTTACGCTTTGTCGTTTCGGAGGCCAAGCCCTCAGTGAGATTAAATGTACAAGTACATATATCAACTTTTTGCGGTACCTTTCTACTAAGTACCTGACGTGACCAGTTCTGTCTTAGACAATAATTCTTATAAATAGGTAAGTATGATTATGTCATACCGACAAGGGTGTCCAAGGAAAGAACCTCCCTGCGTGACGAAACCTGAGTTCGTCTGGCGCTCCCTGGGCAGTCAGCCGTTATACGACCATTGCTGACTGGCTAATCTATCCACTACACAGTACAGCACGAGATGTTCTCATATGAGATAGCTCATGCTGACACGAAAGAAGAAGATAGTGACAAGTTGTCAGCCTCTCGCCTTCTACAATTATTGCTCATTACTTCAATAGACTTTTTCAACTTTCTCGTCTATAAGTAGGAGACTTATATTAAGTTTTTCATTCACTCCCAGATAAGCATGAAAGATTCTATCTAAACTATTATAAAACTGTAACAGAAGTGTGTCTTTACATTGAAGATATTTACAAGAAAAACATAATGATATATGGGTTTTTAGGTGTCCCTGACTCCAAATCAACCTTTTTTAGGATTTTTGACTGTTGTTTGTTTGTTTGTTCGAGAATCAAGCAAAAAATGCAGAACCAATTTTGATTGAAACTTTTTTGTTTGATAGCTTAGGATCTGAATTAAAATCTGGTATATAATTTATGCGGATGAAGTCGCAAGTAAACTCTTTACTTATTAAATAATAATAATAAATACCTACAGTTAAATTGAGAGGGGCAGGATGTAACGGACTGAAGCTGCCGCTGTGCCTGCGCGTACGTGCCAGGTTGTTGTTAGAGAACATACTGAAGAACGACGAGTTCCTGCAACAAAAAATGTTTTAAGTTTAATAAACGATTGGGTCATATTTTAGAAAGACAAGATGCTCGAAGAGAGCCTCCTCGAGTGACATACTGACTGAAGCCCTTGGCAATCAGCAACCCACTAACTGTGATTGACAAGTCAAGTCAAACTTAGCACATTAGTGTCCTGTGAACATTGACGTAGTATGGACGCCGGGTCTAGTACATAATGGGGAACACAAAAGGGTCAAAATATTACTAAAAAATACACTTAAAATCTTAGCGTAGATCATGTACATTACATTAGTTTTTATTTCACTTCAATACATGCAGTATTTCCGAAGTTATGACGACGAGAAGTTTAAGCGCTTTTTAAAATTTCCGAGTTTACGCGCGCTCACGCTTTGACGTCACACCCCCGCTCAGCCCGCGACCGCGACACAGCGCGGCGCTCGGTCCGGTGCATTTTGTTTCGTTTGTTCGTCAAAAATTCGTTTAATTTCGTTTATATGCTTGTATTTCAATGAAATAATACTTTTACATTAATTTTATAACTGATTACACTAAAGTAAACCGTGTGGTGTGTAGAATGGATGAAGGTTTTCAAAAAGGTCAGTCGGACAATCTGCCAAGAGTGGATAGTTTGATGGTGGCACAATATTTTATGAAGAATAAGGATTTTACGGCTGCCGAAATTCGCGGAATAAAGATGAAAAGGTGTGTATGTTTTATGTAAGCATTACCTACTGTCGTGTCGGGTAGGTATTTGTTCAAGCTTAAACCTTCCTTAAAGTGTGTCTGTGTGTGTTTTATTTAGGACCTATATACATTATATACATTGCGTGTGCGGTTCGAGAATCGCACTCCAGGTTCGTAATATGTTTTTTTCTCAATATCTTCTTCTCTCTTCTTTAGAATATCTATTATATTTTTTTATGTATGTACAATTTATGTAGTTATATCGTTCCCTCTATATTTACATATTTATGTATTTACTCCTTTCCAGATCGTATATTAACTAAACTAAAACTAAACTAAATTACGCTCACAGGCATATACATTGTAATGATCCCAAGAAAGCACTATTTATAGGCTGTTTATTATGGAAACCATACAACAACGGCACAAACATATAAAAACAACAACAACATAACATAACATATTGCCTTAGTTATATAATTTATCAGTGCTGTTTACCGACTTTATTTATTATAAGTGTCTCATTGTATCTCTGACTGCCCCCCTCTGGGGTAGCAAAGAAATGATAATGCATGCTCATGTTAATTTCACTCACTTACTGTATAATACATCGCGGTCAACTTTTATTGGCTACTTATGTATAAGACTCTTGTAATTTAGCTAAGTTCATTATGCTGATTGCTATTGATCCTAATAAATATAAAATAAATAAATAAAAAATTATGGACAAGGATTTAAAAAATCTAGGTAGGTACTCGCAATCGCAATCCACATCTTGCTCGTACGAAGTTGTTGTTGTTGATGATTATTTGTGTTTAATTAGTTTAAAAACATCGAAATGGTCTTCACAGCAGTGCGCTTTAGTTTTAAGCCCTATTGCATCTACTCTTTATGGCCGTCATCCACTTCTTTCTCATTTTTGGGTTCTCAGGCACATAAAAAAAGAGTTTATCGTGTGTTTTCACAGTTGAATTGAAACACTGAGGCACAATACAATACTTTTTTTCCATTTTCACTGAAGAGAACTCGATGTTTACTGCACAGCAGCGAGCGTACGAGAGCGCGACTGACGAATGACCGGGGCCGGGGGTGTGACGTCATCGGCTAGTGGGCGCCCGCCCGCGTTTTTAAAAACCTTCGTCCGGAAATACGCAATTTGATCGTTAATATCTCAGCCATTTTTGAAGATATAAAAAAAGTAAAAACACAGTTTTTTTCGTAATTTTTTGAAGATTTATTTGACATGTAAAGTGAAAAACGTCTGTCAGACCCATTCTCGAGAAAAGTGTCCGAGACTAAACTACACAAACCTTAAGTACGTGTAGTAATAATAGATCAACTATTAAAAACATTGAAAATGCTGAAATTCTTTTCCATCCCACTGCGCGGCGCGCCCGTGCGTGCTCGTAGTCGGCCGATCAAACGAAGACTGTTACGTAATTGGTTCTCATTTTGGTGCTCATTTGGTTCGGACACTTGAACGCGGACCCTACGTCCAGTAGTTGGTAAGTCAATGCCTGTGAAGCATATTATGCCTTCTTCCATGTATAGGTCCTCGCAAACAAATTGAGATTGGGCACTGGCTGTGTGAAAATCTCAAATAGGAAAGGATCACAAATGTGTGCAGGTGCCTTTTCCGTTTAGTGTCCTCGTCAGTGATAAGGAGGGCCACTGAAAAAAGGCCTCATAGGCTGGTTTCACAGCTGTCTGTGAGACCATATGGGACGCCCTTACGGGGGAGACCGTGGGTGCGTGTGACAGCGGGTCGCTACGGACCAATCCGCGTCGCTGTGAAACGATGTTCTAGCGCCTCACGTATGTCTGCGGCCCGTACGGGACTTCCGGATAGCTGTGAAACCAGCCAAAAGGAAGTAAAGATCTATGATAAGCTAAAATAAAAAATTAATTTATTTCAATATTCTTTAACATGTATAAATTCTATTATGTAACCTAATAAGTAAGGATGTGTGAAAAAATGCATTTACAATAAATAATAATTATGTTTACAAAGTATAAAAAGTATTTTGATATCAACCATCTAATAAATCAATCTAATCTATTTCATGGAAACTTATATCAAGTTTAAAACACTTTCAGTAAAATTAAGATAAATATTTTCTCAGTATATTTACTCACTCAAATATCATATGATAAAGTAAAAGATTTATCAATATTTTACTGTCAAGGATAACAAAATACACAAAAGAATAATATTTGCCCACCCCTATAGGAAAGAGGTGTGATTTTAACCTTCTTCTTATCGTGTGGGCAGAGCCCTGGTGTCAGAGTTTTTTGAGACCGCCTTACGGCCTCTGACGTGGTTTTTATTCGATGACCCGGTTGGTGTGATGGTTGCCACGCCGGACTACCAAACCAGGGTCCTGGGTTCGAATCCCGGTTCGGTCATGGATGTTATATGTTTGTGCCGTTGTTGTATGATTCCCATAACAAAAAGCCTAAGGCTTACCTTGGGATCATTACAATGTATGTGCCTGTGAGCGTTATTTTATTTATTTAATGACTACTACCACCAGAGATAGTAGCCAGGACCAACGGCTTAACGTGCCATCCGAAGCACGGAATCATTTTTCTTTTCAGACAATCAGGTGATTCAACCTGCAATGTCCTAACCAACTGGGGAAAAACGTACAAAGTGACATATCACTAGGTGTCCCCCGTGGGAATCGAAACCACGACCTCCGTGTCGAGAGCCAAAGCTCTTAGCCATTAGACCAGAAAGGCAGTTATTTTAACCTTTTGACACAGTACAATCCTTGAAATTAAGGCATGTAGATTTCCTCACACTGTATTTATTATTCACTACAATCTTTTCTGACATAATATAATCCCCATCTCCCAAATTTAATTATATTCAGTTCACACACTAACGCATCTTGATTCTAGTTATGATTCAAGAGTCTTGCTAAAAATACTTGCTATTTGTTAATTTAAGACCAATTCCAAGCTATTAATAATAAGCTGTATTGACACAACATGACAATGTTTGTTTAATTTTTAATAACATGTATCTATAAATATCTCCATACATCATACATGGACATATAATAAAACAGTCATGGCTTGATATTAAGAACAAGCAACATCTATTTTCTTTTAACACTCGCTGCTCATCTCTAAAAGACAATGCGAGTTTTGTATGGAAGGTTGGTGCCTTATTTTTCGCCGTTATTTTTGGCGCGGCCAGCAACCAAAAAAGAATATTTTATTTCAGAATAAAGTAACAAACAAGACTTGTTATAATGTGTTTCCCTGAACTCAATCTGAACAGAGATATAAAGGCTTGAAGTTGAAAATATATTCATTACATTTACTTCAAGCCTTTATATCTCAGTTTGGACTTAGTTTCGAGATATTTGTAATATTAAGTTTTGTTTGTAACTTTATTCTGAACAATAATATTCAAGTTTGACTGATGGCCGCGCAAAAAAAATTGGCGAAAAGAAAAAAGGCGCCATTTTTAGGCATTGGCTTTTGACACACGATGACGGCACGCTATAAGAAAAAGTATTTCGTACTACAGACACTCCCTGGCCCTCAACAATTTTTACTTAAAACGGCAGATTGCAAAAGATAAAGGAGATAAAATAATAAAAAAATAAACAATTTTACTTCACCCCTTCTGGTAGGAAGCATGGTAGAAATAGTAGGCATTGGTGTATTCCTATCTCACTCGCACTCACTCAATATGGCACATGATTACCTCTTCTTGTCAATTTTTCCCATTTGTATGAAGTGACAGTCAAGCATTCAAGGTCTGAGGACGGTATGCACACTCAAGATGCATATTTTGAGACAAGCAGCCAGTGTTAAAGAAACAGATTGATAAAATTAAAAGGACAACCGCCGCTCTCCCTTGAACAAATACCTTAAAATGTATAGAAGTTTTGACTGAAGTCAAATGTACAATAAATTGTGGGGTTTTATAAAAACGACTCAGATAGTATCATTCATTTTTATTTAACAAGTTATTTAGTAATTTATTATTAATAAATTATAAAAAAGCAGCAACCCCAAAATGGCTGTCAATGTTGTTTAGTAGGAGGTGATGCAAGCACAATGTTTTTTTTATATAAAAATAATGAATCATTATAAAATAAACTAATGCCTGCAGTTATTTTCTAGTGTTCTATAGTCCATAATAAAAATAGAAGTACGGTTATACATTTTTTGGTATTATGTGCTGAATGTCCTTTCCATCAGGTATCTCATTAAAGCATCTGAATCTACTTTTCAATGGATAATGGACACAAAATACACTGCAAACTTGAAGCAGGTATACCAAAAAGCAAGTTGTTTTACAAACAAACATTAATGCAACAAGACAATGTATTTATTGTTCTTCATAATAAACATTCTCATATCTTGATGAACATCCTTGAGGGGAATTACAGGGTGCTATTTTTTCACTCATTCCAATTTGTACCTACAAGAGTCGCATAAAATTAAAATAGCTTCACTTGCACAATATTTCGCTAACGGATCCCTTAGTCGAAAAATGTTTTTATCAAACCTACAATATTTTTAAATGACAATCAATGAAAAAATGTCATCCTCACTTCACGTGTAGGGGAGGTACCCTAAAAATAATTTTTCAAGTATTTATATTACCACTTTGTCGGCGCGGCGTAATTAATATGTATACCCATGCTAAATTACAGCTTTCTAGTACTAAGCGTCTCTGAGATAAGCTGCAGACAGACAGACAGACCAATGGACGGACATGGTGAAACTATAAGGGTTCCTTGTTGACTTCAGAACCCTAATAAAAAGAGCAAACAATTAGTGTATTCAGTGTCTTATTTTGGAACAGCTGATTAACTTTATCTTGTTAATGTACGTTTTTTAAATGTGTAGTGTATGAGGTGTATTCCAATGTGTTTAGCGCCTGGATAATACTTTTACCAGCTTGGCACTCCTTACTAATACAATAATCTTCAATATTTTTGTTGAGATTCCTTTGGAAATATTCAGGCACTTAAGTAAACAAAGACTACATACAACTTACCAAGGTATTTGCGAGATATTTAGCACAAATAAAAAATGATCACGAACAAATACATTTATATGGAAATAAAAACATGGAATGCATGCGTAAACATAGTGCTAAATACGGCTACGGCACCCACTTGCAACTTCAGTAGCTGTCAAAAATAGTATTGTAGCATAGCAACAGATATCTCGTGGAGTTTGCGGGGGCCACTTTACCTGGGTGCTGTGCTCGTAGTCGGGGATGTAGCCGTTGTCGACGACACCTCATTGATCAAAGGTGCGCTACTGCACCTTTTCAATATGTTCGGAGCATCCACATCCATTATCTTACGGCAACCATTCAATCACTGACGTACTATGTAGTTATAGGCATCGAGATCACCGAAACGATTAGCACTACTGTTTATGTAACACTGCAATTACACTTCTCAACAAACTAACAATTTAATAACGCTACTATTGCATCTAAAACACTATAATTTTGACGCGTAAATTAATGGATAGTTCAAAATAAAATTAAAATACTCTAGGAGCAAAGCTAAAAAAGTGGCTCGCTGACCTGTCAAACCGCCGCATTTAGTGACGTTCAGGAATTTTTAGTTTTTCTGTAAATATTTTTTTTCAGTTTCGTACTTTTTTCATTGCATTGTCTCATTTTGAATAGTGTTCAAAGTCTTGTTTAATATAAACAATTATTTGAATTTATAACTTTACTAGAAGTTTTGATTTTAGTTGAAGAATCAATGAAATATTGTACCATTATGAATTCATATATTTTGAAACTTTTCATTACCTGCGTAAAATGGAACGTAAAAAGAAATCTTTTGTGGTTTCATTATTGATACATTTGATAAGCAAAAGAGAGACAAAGTAATACAAGTTTTGCTTGCACTTGGATTCTAGGCTAATTCATAGTTCAGACAATAAAACGCTCTGTGACAGCAAAATTGTTTTGGGTTTGGATTGCATTGTTTGCAACTGCATAAAAAATTGCATTTTGTACTTTTTATTGCACTAATTCTAATTATATTTCACTCAGAGTTAAAAAGTCCATTCCCATGTATCTTAGAAGAAGGTAAGCTCTCATTTTTATAGCATAAATTAAAATTAACATTAATCACAACACAAAACCAAGTACCAACCTACCTACTAAAATAACTTTTAATTCCTCGTTTCTTACAGCGCACTTCTAAAATACTTCATAGCGGCGTACTTGGGAGCTGCGTTGTACTGCGAATGGTTCGTGTACGACATGCAGCCGCTGTTTTGGCAGGACTTGCAATGTCAGAGCGAGGATAAGACTTGTACCAAGATATTGTTCGTAGCGGACCCTCAGATACAAGGAGATCGAGATGCTCCTCCGCCTCTCAATCATTTGTTTATTTGGGATAGTGACCGGTAAGGTGCTATGAAACAAGTAAGGTCTAAACCACACAAAGCGGTAGATAGATTTTTTTTTTAGAGCCCTGTGCGCGTTTGGTTTTGACCTTAGGGTGAATGAGTGATTTATTTTATTTTTATTTATTTGGCACAGTAACAAAGTACAAACTAACACTCGATCTTAAAAATATTACACATTAAATAACATCAAATTTGCATCTCAATTATGACTGCGCACAGCATTCTAATACATACATTGTTACGAATTTACTACATGTGTTAAATTAACCTTTAAAAATTATGAGCTAGGTAGGTTGGTATGTGAATAAGTACATGAATAATTTAATTTGACCAGAAAATGAAAGAAACTTGTTACACACTCTCTCATGTGATCTCTACATCTATACTTTATAAAAGAGTTCCGTGCCTGACTGACGGACAACGCAGAGCCTAAAGCGCTGAAAATAGAAACATGAAATGTGGAATAAATAATCTCTAGAGGATGTAGGGTGCACTACGAAAGCATTTTTCGAAAATCAACATCTAAAGGCGTACCTAATCCAAGCGGACAAAGTCACGGGTCAAGACCTCTTTTTTTCATAATTTGCGTCATTACATTAGGGTTGAGACACATTTACCGGTGGCCAGCCCATACAAAAATGCCATTTAGTATGGAAAGCCATCCGCCGTTGATGCGGCGACGATGGAATATAAGACAAAAATGGGGAAAAATTTACAATCAGGGCACTGGAATTTGGGGGGGGGAGGGTGGGGGGTGGTAGGGGGGTAGGGGAGGGGTACCCCCTGGTACCAACCCTCCCCGCGCGGAGATGCATAGTTGCTGAGATATAATTAAAAAATGTGTAAAATCTAACCTAAAATTACTATTGGGACAGGAATTTTAGGGTTTTGGAAGGGGAGGGGGATGGGGAGTGGGAGTGGGAGGGGGTGGTAGTGGAGGGGGTGGGAGGGGGAGTGGGAGGTAGGGAGTGGAGGGGGGAGGGGAAGGGTAAAAATTACGCTCATAAAAAATTTGCTTTTGCACCCCTTACTTCTGTCAAAAAGGGGCCGGGCCTCCGCCGCTCCGCTTCGCTCCGCTACGGCCCGGTGCCAATGCCAGTACAGAAAGGTTTTTTCATTCATTTCATTGGAGCATTCGAAATACATACACCCCCCTCCCCTTCCCCTCCCCTCCCCCACCCGCTCTTCCTCTCACTCTCCCACCCCTCCCCTCTCCCAAAACCCCAAAATTCCGTTCCTAATAGTAACTTTAAGTTAGATTTTACACATTTTTAAATTTATATATCTCAGAAACTATGCATCTCCGCGGGGGGGGAGTGTTACCAGGGGGTGCCCCTCCACCCCCTCTTCCTCCCCCCAAACTCCCACCCCCCCAACTCCTGCGCCCCAATTCTAAAGCCAACCCCAAAAATGCTACAAACTGATAGTTAAAGTACCATCAGTGCTGAAACATAACTGTAAAGAAGATGTAGCTGCATTAAAAAGTAAAAATGTAACAAATGTTAGATAGACGGTATTGATTCTTAACTGTCAATGTAAAAAATAATAAAAGAAAACGGGGAGTCCCGCTGCAAGTCTGACGGGGACGGTCGCGTGTGTATCAGCACGTTAGGCTTGCACGTGGCTCCGCCATTTTGTAAAGCTCTTTTGTGTCTTAACAATAAAACAGTAACTTGAGATTAAAAACTACTTGACATTGGCAGAATTGCCGCGCTAGACGCAAGCAACCGGCCACTAATTAAGAAAACAGAATAGAAAAGAAAAAGGGAAATGAATTCTGTCATGAATTATGTGTTTTTTATAATTTCAGATATTTAAAGTCTACATTCTCAGTTGTGATACAGCATTTCAAACCAGATGTGTTGGTCTATTTGGGAGACCTAATGGACGAAGGGTCCATTTCAACAATGCCACAATTTCACATATACGCCAAACGTCTGGCCAATATATTTGATGTTAAATATCCTGTGACGGTAAGATATTTGAGTTGTACATCATTAATACATAGTTTAAACTTTCATAGAGAGATTGGCAGAACTACTTTAGCCATTTACTGTACCCAAATTAATATAGACTCAGTTGGTGCAATGGTTACCTTACGGAACTGTCAAACCAGAGGTCCTGGGTTCGAAACCCATTTTGGTAATGGATATTGTATGTTTGTGTTGTCATTGTCTGGGTTAATTACCTCATCATCATCATATCAGCCGATAGACGTCCACAGCTGGATATAGGCCTCCCCCAAAATAGGGAGATTTGCCATAATCGCCACGCTTGGCAGGCGGGTTGGCGATTGCAGTTGGATTTGTACTCAGAGGATGCTGCTGTCCATCCTCCGGTAGATCCCTTTGTCTTTTACGACACCCACGGGAGGAAATGAGGTGGTGCTGTTCTTAGCTGACACCACATGGCCACTAATAATTAATTAATAGTTAATTACCTAACTTACCTTAATAGCTTCACCTATTATCTTATCTGTGCCTATAGTTTTGCAATAGAGACACTTTAATAAAAGTAAGTAGCTTATGTTTGTGATCAGAACTATTTATTGCGGCTGTGAGCTAATGCTCACATACATTAATAAATAATTTTATTAATTATTACAAGTTGCAATTGCAATGCAAGTGACTTCATCTGCATTGACATAAAGAATAAGTATTTAGAACTCCAAATGATGTTTGTGTTCGGCAATTTAGCCATACAGGGTCCTTCTAAATATGCTGACACTTTTTTAAGGGGATGATCAGACCATACTGTACAACTTTCTCTATGGGACCAACATCGAAATCGCGAAAAAAAAACAGCTGTCCCATACATTTGGCTCGAGTAGGTTTGCAGTTTTGTATGGAAGAGCTGATAAATTTTTTGGTGATTTCGATTTTGGTGCCGTAGAGAAAATTATTCAGTTTGACCGTCTGATCATCCCCTTAAAAAGTGTCAGCATATTAAGAAGGACCCTGTATAAAGTAACAGACAGATACATTCACAGTTATAATTATAATAATAGTATGGATTAGAATTTAGATTAGAATATAAAAAAGAATGGTTTTAAATAAGGGGTGGTCATAGGTTGCAGACATCTCAAAAACCAAAAAAATAATATAAATGAACAATTTATTTCAGCAAGTTTGGATACCAGGTGATAATGACATAGGTGGCGAAAATGAACCTATAAAGAGAGACAAAGTTGTAGAATTTGCCAATGTCTTTAAGCAGTCCTCCGTAGTGCCATTCAAGAATATAACATTCTATAAAGTAAATGGTATCACTCACACTGTTCCCGATAAAAACGAATGGAGAGAGGATAGCTTCAAAATAGTAGTATCACATTATTCTACGACTGGGAAACTTTTTGGCCAGAAGGTAATTGATATTGACAAGTATTTTTTAGCTTAAAATATTCCTATCCACATTTCACACCCAGCGCCCAAACTATTGTTTTTAAAAACTCGAAATTGAAGCACAGGGTTGTCCTCACAATGTTTTCCTGCTCCGAAAGAATGTGTTAAAAATTGTACTTAAGAGGCTCCCCATAGGTAAATGCTAGCTCAGGCCATATTTTACTTGTTTTTAGAAGCTATCTTCTAGTTATTTGAAAGACATACAAATAATTGAAAAGTGTAGCAATATTCTTCAACATCTCGGCTTTATTTGCTATAGATCATATTTCTCATTTTTCTATAAAATACATATGAAACCTGTGTTCAAAGGAAAGCCTAAATATTGGAAAAAATCTGTATTATATGCATCTACTTTTAAAGTTGAAGTCACATTTACTTGTGACACACACCTTTGTGTAGACAATATTAAGATCTAAAGGTGCTATTCAGCAAATTTTTTTTAAGACCAATATTTAATGAGTTAATTCGATAATTGTTAAATTTGGGGCGAATTCTTATGATTTTAGAATGTGATTTCCTTGGATTAGAAGGCTCCACTGTGACATAATGAAGGACAAGCTAGTTAAAAATAGGTATACCTACTAAAATGACGTAGTTTAGTAGAGGTGAGGTGGCTCTGAAAGAGTCGTTCGGTCAGGGAAACCCCTTAAGTTTCTAAAAATGCATTGCTACGTGTTGCTTCATTTCGGTCAGTGAGTTCGGCCAACCCTTTCCTCATCTAGTCACTACTAGCTACCTATCTTATCTGGCCAGGCGGGCCAAGGGAAAGGGCGAAAAGCGGCGCGAATTACGATTTTAGAATACACTGAGCGTTGTGACTCTAATTTTACGCAAGCACGCAGCGTCGCGTAGGCAGTGTATTCTAAAATCGCAATTCGCGCCACAGTTCGCCCTGTCCCGTGGGCAAAAGGGCATCTCACTACGCCTGCCAGTTGTCATCAACCTGTCCGAAAACCCCTACCACTTTCCCCCAGTTCCCCCCAGTGCTCATGATTCGTTGGTCGACCTGGAGTGCGATTTTTGAATCTCATTCACTGAGTTCAGCAGTTCAAAATGTCAATATTACTGTGGAGATCTTTCTACTGCTGATTTGACTTTCAAAAATCATACTTCAGGAGGGCAATTTTTGAAAGTCAAATCAGCAGTAGAAAGATGCATATCTCCTCAGAATTTTGACATTTTCAACTGAGAGAATGAGATTCAAAAATCGCACTCCTGTACTCCCCTGTTGGTTGTTAGTTCTTCGGCAGTTAATGTTAATTAATTTACTTTGTTTTCAGGTAAACAATGAAATCCGTCCAAACATATACTTTTGCGCCCACGAACACGAATCGAAATACACCAAGCAATACAAAGACTTCACCCATCGTGAGACGAAATGGTTCAATAGTGGAGATAAAAATCTGGACATATCATTTACAGACGAGTGGCTATACGAAATATTTGTACCCACATGCTCGTACAGAATGGGGACCAGTAAAATAGGATATGGCGCTGCGGTTTTAGGTAAATATCATACAGATACCATTATTCTTATACGTAAATTCTAGGCTTTTGTCATGGAAACAACATTGAAATAACAAAAAAAAGTTTCTATTTTATGATATGACTAGCGGCCCGTCCCGGCTTCGCACGGGTGGACGTCTAATCTTTTCTAGCAATAAATATAGCCTATGTTACTCAGGGTGAATGTAGCTTTCTACTGGTGAAAGAATTTTTTAAATCGGCCCAGTACTTTTTGAGCCTATTCATTACAAACATACAAACATACAAAAATAGGTACAAATCTTCCCTCTTTATAATATTAGTGTAGATAATACAATGGCCTCGATTCGGACTGTGCCACGACTTAACTTAACTAAATTTTATTCCTGTCAATTTTTAAAATAAGATTAAGAAAAGAGACAGAAAACCAACAGCTGACTTTAGTGCTGTCAAAGTGACGTTACACGCCCAAAAACGCTTTAAATAAGATGGCGTACATTATGATGGCATCTTATTTTGGGCGTGTAACGTCACTTTGACAGCACTAAAGTCAGCTGTTGGTTTTCTGTCTCTTTTCTTAATCTTATTTTAGAAAGTGACAGGAATAAATTTAGTTTAGTTAAGTCGTGGTACACTCCGAACTGTACACTCCGACTGTGCCACGACTTAACTAATAGTAATTTATTCCTGTCACTTTCTAAAATAAGATTAAGAAAAGAGACAGAAAACCAACAGCTGACTTTAGTGCTGTCAAAGTGACGTTACACGCCCAAAAACGCTTTAAATAAGATGGTGTACATTATTTTTATAATTAAATGGACTCTTGCTTGTGCGTTAGCACTGCATTTCCGCCAGTGTCAAGTGTAGTTTATTGGGAGAATCTATCCCAATCTCAGGGACTGTTTTTGGACAAGAACAAGAAGAGATTGAGGAATGTGGAGCCTCGTGGCAGGCACAAACGCGACGCGCGAAACCACGCGAGACGTGTACTCGGGTCAGTTCCTGCAACGTGACTCCATGGTGTACATTATGATGGCATCTTATTTTGGGCGTGTAACGTCACTTTGACAGCACTAAAGTCAGCTGTTGGTTTTCTGTCTCTTTTCTTAATCTTATTTTAGAAAGTGACAGGAATAAATTTAGTTAAGTTAAGTCGTGGCACAGTCCGAATCGGTACCATTGCCATGAAGATAGAAGGATCGTCAGAAACTTGTTATAACTACCTACCAACCAAAACCATCTTTCGAAGCATGCAGTTGTAGCAATTCTCACTTTAACATTTCATTTCGTTCGCTGCTAACCTCAAAACCATGATCCTCGCGCAGTGCTAAAATTGACGCCCCTCGTAGGTCGTGCGCCGATCGTAACGTGAATCGAATGCGGCTCACCTCGTGGGTCACACGCACATGCGTAAGGTTTGGGTGACTCACGCCGTAGATCATGAGCACAGGAGGCGAAATGTAATAGAACTTGACCCGCCTCGTAGATCGTGCGCGCAGTCGTAACGTGGCTCATCTCGTGGGTCACTGACGCAGGCATAAGGTTATCGGTGGCTCGCGTGGTAAGTAATTAGAACAGCTGAATGAAATGCAATAGAACTGACTCGTTACGTGGGTTCTTAATAGCACAGAGGCCCATTTCTCGCCGACCTACGACGTAGGTCGTCAACAGCGAAAGTGTCAGTGTTGCATGCATGCATACATGCATGCATATGCTCACGACTATATTCCCCGAGGGGGTAGTCAGAGATATTCTGAAATCTCAGAACATCCACGTTTCACTAGTAGTGCCGAAACTCTGTCCAGTGTGACGGGGAGTGAGCCCGTCGCCAAGTGTCAGTGTTATCCGTGCAAATTCGAACCCGGCCTTCAAAATTGAGTGTCAGTACCTCTTCGCAACGCGCCACTGAAGACGCTCTCTCATGGATAATACCTAAAAAACTGTTTTTTTTTTACAGAAAACAACAATCAGCGCATGAGGTACACCGTATTTTGGTCGCCGCAAAGGTTTCCTTATTTATTTGTGTATTTAATCGGTTTAATGGTACTCATTTCATATTGTTTCGTTTTCTTGTCAGCTAGACTGTTTTACAATAGATCTAGTAAAAGTAGAAGTTTAAATGAAATCTCTGCTAAATTACCTTTGTTAGACAGAGTTTAATTATTTGGTTTATGTATTATGAAAATAGTGTTTTATACAGGTTATACATCCATATAATATAAATATTTACAAGTCTAGTCTATGTACAAAGAAAAAATTATGTTGAAAAAAATTTACAAAAAGAAATTAAGATGATTCTTTGTCAAATCGCTATTTTTATGGCTTCCAAGGTCCTGGCATTAGCATGCCGCCGAGAAAACGAGAAAAATTGAGATGCGAATATGTATTTACTTACGTACATTATTACTTACTTATGTACATACTTTGCGATTGACAAAATAAGCCCGCATGGTGGTTTTCTCGTTTTGTCGTGCGTGACCTCTGATTAATTATATGTCAAGATAGAGCCTCACGCTTCTAACGTACTAAAACAAACGGGCCAACTTCCTTATGTTGGTGCGTGAGGCGTCATACAACTTCTCTCTGTGTGCGTGCATAGTGATAGGGTTCATCGGCCTTGACTGATTGAATTTTTTTTCGACGCGTTCGTTTCGCTAAGCTTCGACTGTATCTTGACATATAACTTATTAATAGCCCAAATGGCTACATTATAAATAAGTCTACAGCACGGGCGAATTAACTTGGCACCTGGCTCGCACGTGGCTTGGAATAAAAAACTCGGAAAGCATAACTCGAAAATGCTAAAGCGCAGGGACACGTGCAACAGTAACTGAAATGCTATGCTACGGCCTCGCACGGCAACGGCGGGGTGCCCGCGGAGGGTAGCAGGAGGGGTGTCAAATTCCGAGCCACGTGCGAGCCAGGTGCCTAGTTAATTCGCCCGGGTTGTATGTTTATTGATTATGTATGTCAGTTGCACAAACGCTCATTAAAGTTAATCCTCCATTAAATCTCTTTCTGTCATTTTTTGTCTTGTTGATGTAGGTAGTAAAAGCTAGGGAGGATTAACTCTAATGAGCGTTTCTGCAACTGAGTGTTAGCAAAGTGAATATACTAATAGTGAGGGCGCTCTCGGGTCGCGATAGGCCTATCGTGCGGGGGGTGCGGGTGGCGGGGGGCGCGGTCCCAGTACCGATTCACCTGCGCGCTGTACCCCACACCCCTCCGCACACCGTGCGAGCCCCCCCGCACTCCGCGCAAACATAGACCCAACGCGGCCACAAAGCGCACCCACTTTATTGTATTTATGCTATGGTATTAGTCTATGTTCATACAAAAAGGTACCAAGCGGCGCTTGTGTGTGTGCGATCCGTGTACGTATGCACATAAAGCCAGGTCCACTGCGCCATGTGCGGGTGATGTTTTCCGATGCAAATGGATAACATCACCCGCGTTCGCCTGCGGGGGAGGGGAAAGTTAGAAAATAATTTTTGCAAACACGATAACATGGCGCAGCGGACCCCGCTTAACGGCAGCATCTCTGACGACGCCGTCCAGATAGCCTGAGGTTTTGCCGCGGTAATCAAACCCTGATAACATTATTATGAAGACAGCCAACTGTGCCCAGACAGGCCCGCGAGCCACAGAATAGGTCACAGGAGTGCGATTTTTGAACATCACACGCGCGCCTGTTACTCGTTTTTTTTAAAGACATATAAAGAAATTATATTCTATTGGAGCTTTCCTTCTGAACCTATTCTGTGGCAGAGCACTTTTAATATCCCTTTGATAAGCGCAGAACGTAGGGTGATTAACGGTCATCCATCACAGACACGCGTCATAATATGTTGCTGTACCTACTCTCCTTACGCACGCAAAATTACATAAGCACGTCCCTTTCCTGTGTGTGAGTGAGAGGAAGCGATTAGCAACTTTCGTGCGTTAAGAGTACAACAACATATTATAGCATATTAGACCGCCTAATTTTGTGACTCTCGTATTTTTTTCTCTGTATACTGTTTATGTTTTGGTGTAAAATAAAGTATATTTCATTGATTGATTGATAGCTGCCGTTTGTTATGAGCTTACGAGCTACGGCTATTGCTGGCAGACATAACCTTAGATGAAACGGAATGAGGAAGACGCCATTCGTTACCGTGCTATTAAAATTATCATAAATGTAATAGATTATTTAGTTGTAATATTTATTGATTAATTACTAACGTTACTTTACTCATCATCAATCATCAGTGTTATTAAAGTTTATTATTGTATTTACTACCTGGAGTCAAAATAACAAGTACTTGCCTTCCGCTCTCTCAATGTGTAGGTCTAAATATAAATAATTACAATGATGCTTCGGCAATAAAATAGGTAATAATTTGTATTCGCATTTAATAATTATATTATAAACCGCAACCATTGGAATTACTTATTATCATTTTAGCTAGCATTAGACTAATATTGGCCTCGCTTCGGACTGTGCCACGACTTAACTAAATTTATTCCTGTCACTTTCTAAAATAAGATTAAGAAAAGAGACAGAAAACCATCAGCTGACTTTAGTGCTGTCAAAGTGACGTTACACGCCCAAAAACGCTTTAAATAAGATGGCGTACATTATGATGGCATCTTATTTTAGGCGTGTAACGTCACTTTGACATCACTAAAGTCAGCTGTTGGTTTTCTGTCTCTTTTCTTAATCTTATTTTAGAAAGTGACAGGAATAAATTTAGTTAAGTTAAGTCGTGGCACAGTCCGAATCGGTACCATTATATCACATAAAAAAACTGATTTAAAAAAAATTGTTCAGCTTCTTTCTTAGAAAGACGTATAATTATTCTAAGAGTCTGAATACAGTGCATTTTCGTTCAAAGAAACAGAATTGGACAAAAACTATTTTTCGATGACTTTTGATGAGATTTCGATAAATTTAATATTTAATTCGTAGTTTTATTCTTGTTAATATTTTTTAGTATTTATTAAATTACAAATTAGATACGGTACGTAAATCTATTCATTGAGCCACATAGAGGCCTATCAAGATAGCTTGAAAATACTTAGGTACTATCGCGGATTTTTCCGCCTGGCCACTTAAAAAAAGTTCGCATAATTTCGCACATAATTTATTGTTAGATTTAGTTTAGTTAATAGTATATTTAGATTAATAATATTATGTCTATGTTAACGTACTTATGTTGAATAAAATATCTACCGATTTATTGTTTGGAAACCTATTCATTCATTGGTCTATTCATCAACAGGGCGGGGCTAGACAGCGCTTTTATTTTTTAGTATGCAAGCAAAAATGAACCTAGTGATCAGGCGGAAAAGTCCGCTATAGTACTTTGACAGTAAGTTGACCACTAATTTAACTTTTAGAAATCTGCAGTGGGCCAGCGTTGTAAAATATGACTCATTTCCTCTCACGGTTTTTCGTCATTTGTTTCTTAGGTTATACGAACTTTTTTCTTAGATAAATATCTTGGACATTTCCATACCTTATTTTATTTATGTTACCTTGCGGTCGCGCCATCTTCTGCAATTAGTTAGCATTAAACATAATTATTGTTTGTTACATGCGCATCTTCCCTATTTTTGTTATATCATAAATATAACAAATAGAGGGAAACGTTCATAATAAAAATTGTAATTTTTTTTTCTTTTTTTTACAGGTTGTTAAGGTAAACAGTTGCGTTACTTTAAGGGGTGATTGTAATAATTTAAGGGTTTTGTAACTTTCAATCAGCTCATTGCATTTAGTACGGAAAGTCCAAAAAAATTTTTGCTAATTTCCTATAGGTTTCTTAGGGAAAGTTGTTCAGTATCATGGGTACAATCACCCCTTTTTATTATTATTATTACAGCTTTATTTTCCACTTAACACTTTTCAATATATACATGCAATTATAATTATTATTTCATTTCTGTTTCATTGTTAAGTGGCCCCCTATGGGTGAAAGCCTCCTCCATTCCTTTCCACCTTTCCCTGTCTTTGGCCATAAGCATCCAACTTTTTCCAGCTATGTTCATTATGCCATCCGCCCATCTTTTCTTCTGTCTTCCCACATTTCTTTTGCCTTTTGGGCCTTGCCATTTAGTTGTTTGGTAAGTCCATCTCTTATCTTTGTATCTTGACAGGTGCCCTGCCCAGTTCCACTTCTGTTTTAAACTAAAAATAAGTGCATCTGTTAATTTAGTTTTCATGCGGATGTCTGCGTTTCTCGTTTTCTGTATTTTCCTCAGTTTCAGTATACTTCGTTCCATTGCATGTTGGCATGATGAAATTTTGTTCTTTACTTTTTCAGTGAAGACCCATGTCTGGCTGGCGTAGGTTAAGCTTGGGAGAATGCAAGAATCCATTATAGTCTTTTTTATGTTAAGGCTATAGTTCCCTTTTAGAATTTCTTTTTGGGCCCAGTATTTTTTCCAAGTTGTACTTATTCTTCTGTCTATTTCGTTTTCGTTGCTAGTTGCATCAAAGGATACCAATTTACCTAGGTACTTACACATATTCATTTACATAGTCCATAGGTTTTTCTTCTAATTTAATTAATTTCTTTTGACTGTTTGACATAATTTTAGTTTTGGATGCGTTCATGTGTAGGCCGATTTTTATGCTTTCAGAATTTAGTTTTTGTAGCATTGACTCTAACCCTGTTGTAGATTCACTAAAAAGAACAATGTCGTCTGCAAACCTTATGTGTGTTAATTTGTTATTAAGTATCCATATGCCATTATTTTCCCAATTAATGTTTTTGAAAATGTCTTCAAGTACAGCTATAAATAGCTTTGGAGACAAAACAGGGACAAAAAAAGGGGGACCCGCTGTCTCCAAAGCTATTTATAGCTGTACTTGAAGACATTTTCAAAAACATTAATTGGGAAAATAATGACAATCTCCCCTTAAAGTAATGCAACTGTTTACTCTAACACCCTGTATAATCGTTAGTAATTATTGTTTTGTTGTTGTGTTAAAAGTAAAATTATGCATTCATTAGTTTTATACATGTTGTGATTGTGAATTATGAAATCGTTTTTCTATTAATTAAAATGAAACAAATTTCAATAAATACCAAATTTATAATTGTATTAAAGTTTTGCTCAATAAATGATTATTTAAATCTTAATGCCTTTCTCATTTAAATAAATTGTCAATGCTGTTGTTAATATCATGTAAACATTTAAAATAATAAAAGCTACAACGTTTGGTACAAACAAAGTTCTTATAGATAAGTTAACGAACCCTGTTAACAAATTTGCAGCTAAAAAATAAATTAAACCATTACTGTTAATTGCTAAAATAATTTTGGGAACATCAAACCGTAATCCCGTTTCTTTATCCTGAGATAATATTTCTATAAAATACATTACAGTCATAATTGTTACGAATACAGCTTTTAAATATAAACAATAAGCACTATTCGCTAAAGTCCTAGATATTGGAAAATTACTGTTAACAATAAATAATAACATCCAAAGAAATATGCTACCTAAAGCTAGTTTCATAAAGACCTTATTTCTACAAACAGATTTGTTATTCAATTCGTTCTTAACGGAAACTGCGAAGAGGTATAAAGAAACGTAACCGAGGCAGGAAGAAATGCCTTCACGGTTAGCGCTTACTAAATCAATTCTAGCTGCGTTACTAAAGACCCATTCACCTAAACCTTTATACAACAATAATTCATGTATAAAAAGTGTTATTATACAGATCGGTAAAGGTTTATTCCAAACTAACAAGAATAGAGTAGAAAGTAATTTACAGAACGCTAAAGTGAAAAAAAAGTTCCAATGTACACCGTACTCCGTTACATGTTCATGATAATTCAATTGTTTTATAGAAATATACCTAGTAATACCTAAGAAGAATAGAATAGAGACAAATTTTGTATTAGATTTTACGATTAAACTAAACTTGTTCGTGCTCAAGTCTTTGTGAACCAGGCCGCTCATCAATACAAAAAGGCCTACACCGGTATCCATAAGGCTAAATCCGTACATTTCAGTTTTAGCTAAATATCTAGGGAATGCCTTAAAATCTACTGCTAATATACAACAAACTGTTATCAAGTACGTAAGTCCTCTCAAACATGATATCGAATGTAAATGCTTTGTTTGAAATTTATTAGGAAGTCTTAACGTTTTACAAATATTTAACTCGTGAAATTTTGTACAGAATTCGTATGATACTAAAATGAAAATTATAATGTTTAGGAAGTAAATATGACTGGATAGAGTCGTATGAGCTAGGATTAAAGGTAGCACTATCACAATATATTCGTAGAAATACTGCATGGTTTCATCTTTCTGACTTCGTAGTGAGGAGTATATAGAACATTGCACAGTGAAGAAAATACAGAAGAACGTGTGTAAGGCGGTGGACCCGTGGTTATTCTCCATGAAGGATTCATGGTAGTTCTTATATTCCAATGAATTCATTTTATAAAAATCTTCAAAAATTTCAGTTCACTATGTTACTGTTAAATATATTTCACGCTCATTTAGACTGGTTTCGTGGAATTATACTGTCATTATCAATATGTAACGATGAACACCAACTTCTGTACCATTTAGTATTCAATAAAAACCTGAGTAATTATCTTATCATTATCAAATGATTATCAATATCAAAAATTCCACAAACAAACAAAACTATAAAGTACCAGTACCACATTGACACTGGCACTGACAGTGACAGCAGCTGAGCAAGCAAGGCAAGCCCAAGCCAAGCCAGGCCTATGAAAGCTTTAGTTCCAATAGATCCGTTTTGGCGCTGCAGTCACTTATTACCCGACAGCGCCAGAAGGAGGGTTATGTTTTCCCCTCATGCAACGCCACCACATACATAAGAGTCACGTTGCATATTCTGACACAAGCACTTGTCTCGCGTGGTGTTCGTGCGTCGCGTTTTTACCTGCCACGAGGCTCCGCAATCCTCAATCTATTCTTGTTCTTGATCAAAAATAATCCCTGAGATTGGGATAGATACCTACTCCCACAAAATACTTGACAATGGCGGAAATGCCGTGCTAACGCACAAACAAGAGTCCATCACTATTCACTACAACATAGTATAAAACAAAGTCGCTTCCCGCTGTCTGTTTGTCCCTATGTATGCTTAGATCTTTAAAACTACGCAACTGATATTGATGCGGTTTTTTTTAATACATAGAGTGATTCAAGAGGAAGGTTTATATCAGCATTGCACCCGTATGAAGCCGGGTGGATTGCTAGTTAATTATAAATTAAAAAAACACATACATACATATATTCTCACGCCTTTCTCCCATATAGGTAGGCAGAGATAACGCCACCTGCTACGATCCTGACAAACCTCTCTAGCTAAAGCACCATATTGAACTTACAGTAGCAGCGTCATGCCGTGTTGTTGCATCGGAAGCTTATATCTTGTGTTTTTTCTGGTATTTTCACTTGAGTTGAGAATCATTAAGGAGCCCTAATTCTTTTCTGTTGTATGACATAATAATATCGTTGATTAGTTTGTTCTTTGGTTAACATCTTACTGGGCCTCAATTGTGCAATTTTATACGGTTTTGGTTTGGTTTTGGTTTATATTTGGTTTAGCTGAAGTAAAAAAGCTATCGCGATATTTTTTTCTGAACGGTTAATTCGCACAATACAGAAAATTCGATCGAACGGACATCAAACGTTACGCCAACGTATCTTCCGAAATAAAGCTAAATCGTTACCGTTAGTATAATTTGCGCGATACGAATTGTGCATAACGTAACGTTTTTTGTTGTGGTTTTGTTTTGGTAGTATCGTTCAAACTTAGGGCGATTGAGGCCCTGGTCTGTGTTGGTCAAAATATTATCCTTTTGAACGCAGTCTGGAATCACTGTATATATACCACATAATATAACCTTAGATCAACGTAAAATAAGACCTAGTGTACTAGTTTGTGTTTCTAGTTGTGTACTTCAACATAACGCGCTTTGGGCCTATCCATTAATTTTACTTTGACCTAAGGGCTCCCATTTTCCACATACCTGCGAATTCGCATCGCATAGCAAATATCTGCGAGCGCTACGATTGAAAATCATACAAGTCATCGTAATAAGAATCGAACGCTCGCAGGTTATTTGCGATGCAATGCGTATTCGCAGTTATGTGTGGGAGCGCTAAGCTATAACTACAAGTTCTATACAAACTAGTTTGACGATAGCAGCGCCAAACCGGTTCTGTTTGAACTAAGTGAAAATTTCACTGTCGCATAGTCAGCGCATAGTCTGTAGTTTTTTTAAAAATAATTTTATCCTATCGGAAAGGCAATGGGAACAAGCCCTTACAGCCTGGTCATAAGTTATATTTTTCTTTGTATGTACACCTACGAATAAGAATGACTATGGAAGAATAACTCTAAACAAAAGCATAGGGGTAACCTGACCTGTCGCCATGTGTATCTATTGAAGGGGGTCGCAAGGGATTTTCGAAACCGTTTGCACAGAGTACTTTTTGACCGTTTGGGTCGCGACTCGCAACCGCAATAAGTTGGAAAAACACTGCTATAGACAAACTGTAGAGATGCAGAGAAAGAACCATAGAGTCATAGACGAAGAATGAGGGATTTTCCAAAAGCAAAAAAAAAACAAAAAAGTTAGTTCCAAAATTGTCGTCATCTCGTCCTCATTGGACTATGATACAATGAGGACGATGGGAAAATGTGACTTCAGCGCCACAACGGAAAAACCAGAACTAAAGCTGTCATAGGCCTGCATCAGCCCGGTAGCCATAGACGAAGAATTTTTCGCTTCCGGTAGCACCAAGAAGCTTATGGTAGCACAGTCGGTAGTGAAATTGAAGTGCGATTTTTGAAAATCATACGAGTGACTTGGCAATAGAAAATGTCAAAATTACTATGGAGATTATCAAGAAGGTTGAAATTTTTTCCGTATGTAATCTTCTTGGGATTATGCATCTTTCTACTGCCAATTCAATCGTATGATTTTCAAAAATCGCATTTCAGCCTGCTGTACTGGATTTGCTCTTCTCATCACATTTGTAATTTTTTTTCGAATTTTCGGATTCTCTTGGTACGTAAAAAAACAACTTTTCGGGTGTTTTTGTGGTCTTATTAATTGTACACTGAGGCACAATACAATATTTGATAGATGGATTCATGTTTTCAAAACAAAGTACAAAGTAGATCCGCGCGCGACGGGCACATTCGGGGAAATGCTTCGAATTTATTATCTTTAGGCATCTTTCTAGGTAAGCATGCTACATCTTCGGCCTCATCATCACTCAACATCAGGTGAGATTGGGGTCAAATGCTTACCAATCACACATAAAAGAAAGAAAGATCATTTTACATGAATGAGCGTTTTTCTTTTGGTTTTCCAGGGGAACGATAGATGGCGCTACGGTCCGTGTGAATGCATGCATGCATATGCTCATGACTATACTCCCCGAGGGGGTAGTCAGAGATATTCTGAAACCTCAGAACATCCACGTTTCGTTTCGTCTGTGCGAATAAAGGTCAACATTTCCAAATGTGTTTCTTTAAAATAAAAAAGAGGGAAAGATGATAAAAAAAATGCTGACGCATATTTTGATAGAACATTTCATTATTTGCGAATCATTTTAATTGAAAATATGAAACTGTTTACATCTGACATGACTGATGTATGGGCTCGATCCCTTGAAAAATTACAGGCACAATCTTGACACGATTTTCACAGGATCTCGCGAACGTCTATATGGAGCATAGACGAAGAATTTTACGCTTAAGGGGCCCATTCACAGTAGTCCTACATGTAGGACTACAATGCAGGATGTGCCCACACACAGCCGTCCGACGGCCCCATTCACTATCCTACCAAGCAGTCCGACGTGCAGGACTACGAGCCCACACACTATCCTGCAAGCTATCCAACATCATTATTGTTTCATGTTTTTAATACTATTGTTAATAATTGTTGCAATGCCGCATTTCGCAATTGTTTGTTGCTATAATTTCCACAAAGTCTGTGATAATTTCTTGATTTCTGATCCCATAAACACCTCTTTTCTTTTTAAACGTCAATACAATCAACTAAACCGGCGTTGTCCATTGTAAATAAACAAACAAAATGGCGATCTGCAGTCCTGCATTCCAATGAGGGATTTTCCAAAAGCAAAAAAAAGTAAAAAGTTAGTTCCAAATTTATCGATAGATGGCGTTGACAAGAGAGGGGTCGATTAGGTATGACCAGCACTGGTACCTAGCATGCCAACCCGCGATAGCCGTGATACGGCTTTATCACGTCTTTTATATCGTTCTTTTGCGCGCGAACGAACGAGATAAAAGACGTGATAAAGCCGTAACAGGGCTATCGCGGGTTGGCATGCTACCAGTGCTGGCCTACCCAATATCAAACTGTACAAAAACATGTAAAGTCATTCCTTACAGTCGCACACAGATTGCCATAAGTGTGACAGAGCTAGATTAGACGTAAATCTGTTACGTCTGTTAAACAAATGTCACCACTTTTTAAACAAATTCAAGCAAAATTCGTTCTTAAAGTAAGGAAATAGTGGAGTCTTCCAGCTGGACGTCTGGTGACAAAATGGTTCAAGACGGTTCTGTTTACTATTGACATTTCACTTCTTCTAATGGGCAGTTGTCATAAGTGTGAATGGATGTCAAGTAGCGTTTCTATGTCTTGCTTTATATTATTTATCTAGTATGAACAATATAAGCTGACCGCGCGCAGGGTGAATAACGTATAACGTCGCGCGACCACCTTATTTTGGTTTTGCTTTGTGTCGCCGTGTGTACAAACAAACCCTTTCTTATTGTTGTTGGTTTATTATAAACTATCTGCGGGGCTAGTATGCCAACCCACTATAGCGTGATATATCGCTATCACGCTTCCGCTCTCTTTCTATTTTCGCACGAACGAACAAGATAAAAGATTTGACAGATGGATGTGTTAAATATCGCAATCGCGGGTTGGCGTGCGTACTAGCCCCGCTGTTGATAAAGTAGCGATTACAAGTTTCCCGGTTTATTTGTGTTTTTCTGTTAAGCCGGGTCCGCTGCGCCATGTTTACGTGTTACGATGTTAGCAAACACGAAAACATGGCGCAGCGGACCCGGCTTTAGGTTTTTGTAGTTTGTGTTATTGTCGTTATATTCAAAATGGATACAAAGCCCATACAGCCACGTCCGATACTTGATTCATTGTTGACAGACAATAACACCGAGATTGTTAATAATAAACCGACAATAATATCAAAGGGTTTATACTGCGTCTTTTTATTAATAATATTCATAAATATACCATAGGTACCTAATCGACCCCTCTCTGTTCAACGCCATCTATCGAGAAATTATGAACTAGCTTTTTTTTTTCTCTGGAAAATCCCCCATTCACGCTCCTGCTTGCAGGATGGCACGTAGGACAGCAAGCCATTCACAATCCTACACGTAGGACTACAAGCGGTGGGCGGAGCTTGTAGGATTTGCAGGACTCGAGACGCATCCTACACAAGGTCATCGGACGCCTTGTAGGACTACAACACCATTCACGATCCAATATAGGTGTAGGACTGCAAGACGGACTACTGTGAATGGGCCCCTTTATGCATATGGAGCGATAAAAATGCCATCTATCGAGTTTTTTAGGAATTAAGTCTAAAAAACGAAATGAAAAACGGCTCATTAAATGAATAATCAATCATTTGAAGATCATTTGGGGTTTCGAATAATTATTTTGTAATTTATCTGTAATTGTGACTAATTTTAGCTTTTATTTGATGTAAATTGTGATTTTGATTATCTATGACTAACTTGACTTGAATTGAATTATTATTATTAGGCTATATTATTTTTATTTATTGAGGAGCCCCGTGGATACAATAAACAGCAAATCTTATAATACTAATCAGAACTAAATACCAAATAATACCACATAATACCCAAATAATACATAAGTAAAATCTTTGTATATATACCTCAATAGGTATATATACAAAATACATATACCAATAATGGTATAGGTACTAAAGTGGCAATGTGGCTTCTCAAGGAAATCGGTTTTAGTTTCCAAGATATTCACAGTTTTGCGAAATCGTCTCAAAATCTGTTCCCGCCGGCTCAGCAGTGGACTGTAATTTCGATTCGTTCCGAGCCGAACGGGAAGCGGGGAGGGGTTCTTGAAATCAGAAGGCTTCAATTTTGCTGTTTTTCTTGGCTTGCTTCCAGCTTGCTAACTCGTTGGCTGCTCCGGATCGACTGTGCCAAACGCCGCGGCGGCGCTGCTTTTATTCTCTCTCGAGATGCCCGCGTGAGCGGGGCGTCGCGAGAGGGACCGCGTTCGCGTGAGGGAGCGAGACAGACTGTCTCTGTGAGCGGGATGGGCATACCCATACACGCCTCGAGCGCAATACTGGAGGGACAGAGCCACTGTCTTTATTTGCATTTCTTATTTAATAAATTACATGAATTTACTATTTATTTCGGTGCTATCCTATTTACATAGGTTTTTACCTATGTACTAATTTATTCTAGACCTATCTATAACATTAGTAACTATAAGGAGTAAACACAAAGGAAAATAAAACAATCTTAAAGCTAACATAATACAAACTTATCCTAATCCTATTTCCTAGCTAAAAACTTTATTGTAAATGTAAACTTATAACTATATACAAATAACATTGTTCAGAGACGGTCGTTCCGAACATTCCTCCCGCCGTGCGTCGTCCGCCGTGACGTCGCACTCATGCTGCTGGCTGGAGGGCGACCGGCTCCGTCGGGATGATCACCAACTTCTTCGTCGGTCTGCGTAGTGTGCCGCCTTTGGTCCGGACATCAGCTGCTCGTACGACGCCGTCGGCCCCGGGGTAGGTAGCAGTCACGATGCCGCGAGGCCACGTGTTCCTCGGGAGGGTGTTGTCTGCGATCAGCACCACGTCGTTCACCTTCAGTGCTGGACCATGGCTGTGGGGCTCCCGCCGGTTCTGCAGGTCAGGCAGGTACTCCCTGACCCACCTAGCCCAAAAGAGGTCGGCTAGGCGTTGGGAGGCCCGCCAGTGAGTGCGCCCGATGAGGTCTTGATCGGTGAAGGTGCCAGGTGCTGGCACGCGCGCCGACCCGCCGAGGAGGAAGTGGTTCGGCGTGATGGCTTCGGGATCTTCTGGCGACGTGGAGACGTGCGTGAGGGGGCGGCTGTTTACTGTGTACTCCGCCTCTGCGATGAGTGTAGTCAGGACCTCTTCGGGTGGATGGCGCTCATGTAGCGCCGCATAAAGCGATGTCTTCACGGCGCGGACGAGGCGTTCCCAGGCGCCGCCCATGAATGGGGCGCCGGGGGGTATGAAGCGCCAGCTGATCAGCCGTCGCTCGGCTTCTTCTTCCGTCGCTTTGTCTATGGCACGACGTAGTTCCTTGTCTGCGCCGTGTAGATTGGTCCCGTTGTCGGACCATATCTCCGTCGGGCACCCGCGCCGCGCCATCATGCGGCGCAGTGCCATCACTGCGGAGTCGGTGCTGAGGGACGCGGCCACCTCCAGGTGAACCGCTCTGGTGGTCAGGCAGGTGAAGAGAGCCACGTAGCGCTTCTGTGTGGAGCGCCCCACGGTGACTGTCAGTGGCCCGAAGTAGTCCAGCCCCACGAAAGTGAAACTTCGGCGGTGATGAGCCAGTCTGCACGGCGGATGGTTCCCCGTAGCAGGTCTCGACGGTGTGTTGCGTTTGATGCGGCAGGGTAGGCAGCGATGCACTATCATTCGGGTGACGGGGCGAAGCCGGAGGATGTTGTAGTGTTGGCGGCATTCGTTAATGGTAGTTTCCACGCCCGCATGTAGTAGCTGTCTGTGTGTGTATTCTATGTAGAGGCGGGTCGTGGGGTGGTCACCATCAAGCACTGGCGGGCTCCTCTGGTCGTCCGTGATGTCGCTCGCCGCTCCGATGCGCGTCTTCAACCGTATAATGCCATTTACTAGCATTACCGCGGTGGAGCGTAGTCTGCTGCTACTGGAAACGGCTTCATTCTTGTTCAGCTGTTTCATTTCGTCCGGAAAGGCTTCTTCTTGACTCGACTTTACTAGTAAAGTCTCCGCTCGGCGTAATAATTCCGTGTCTATAGGTAGAAACACGAAATTATTTTTCGATTTGTGTCGCGTCGGTGTCTTGAGCGTAGTCGTTTTCGCCTGCCGCTTCCAGTCTGGATCTAATTCGTTGTTCTTCTTTGTACGCTTGTAGTACGTTTTCTGTTTCGTACGATGACAGAGGGCGATGAACTGTAGTACTCTGGCCGTAGAACGCAGCAGTTTCTCCCACTTTGAGAAGCGAGTGGGGTCGGGCAGGCTCCTTTTTAGCGACGTTTTGTTGTCACTTATGTAGTGCGTGCGTTCTTCGCCGGTGACTATAGGCTCTTCTCGCGTCGTACTTTGTTCTGTAGGCCACGTAGATGGATCGTCGCGCAGGAACTGAGGTCCAGTGAACCACCGATGGTTCTCGTTGAGGTCGCGAGGCACGTCGCGCGTCGCGTCGTCGGCCACGTTCAGCTTGGTTGGGACCCACCGCCATTCGTTCGCTTTGCTGTGTTCTTCGATCGCGGCTATGCGATGTGCGACGAAGGGCTGGTAGGCTCGTGAGCCCGTCCGGATCCAGGTGAGGACGGTCTTGCTGTCTGACCAGAACGTGGTCGATTCAGGCTTCGTGTCGTGTTCTTCTATGACGGCCGCGGCCATCCGGGCTCCCATCACAGCGCCTTGTAGCTCGAGGCGCGGTATTGATGTCAGCTTTAGCGGCGCGACCTTAGACTTTGCGAGCACGAGTGAGGTGTTCGCTCGCCCGTCTGGGTCGGCCGCTCGCCAGTAGAGTGCGGCGGCGTAGGCCGCCTCGCTCGCGTCGACGAAGACGTGTAGTTGAAGCGAGGCCGCTGCGCTGTAGCTCAGGTAGCATCTCGGGATCGTGACGTCACGTAGCGCTCTCAGATGTCCCATCCAGTCTTGCCACTTCGCTGCGTTGTCGTCGTCCAATGGCTCGTCCCAATCGGTCCCTCGGCGCCACACGTCCTGTAGTATCTGTTTCGCTCGTACTGTGACCGGCGAGGCGAAGCCGAGTGGGTCGAATAGAGACATTACTATCTTGAGCGCCTCTCGTTTGGTGGGCGCGGCGGACTCCAGCACGGCGGGTGACACTCGCGCCATGTCCAGGTTGAATGCGAGTCTGTCGGCGTCCGGCTTCCATATGAGGCCGAGAACTCGTTCGGTTGTAGCGCCGTCGCTGAGAGGGATCGATGCTCGCTGCTGTAGTTCTGTGTCGAGCGCCTTCTTGACTTCTATAGAGTTCGAAGCCCACTGTCGAAGTTGGAAGTGTCCGCGGCGATGAATGTCGCGGACGTCTGTGGCTGTCTGTATCGCTTCTTCAGTGGTTCTAAAGCTGTCGAGGTAGTCGTCTACATAGTGGTTTCTTACGATCGCGTCGACGGCCGTAGGATGCGTTTTTTCGTACTTGAGTGCGTTTCTATTCTTCACGTAGATCGCCGTAGACGGTGAACACGTAGCGCCGAAGATTAGCGACGTCATGCGGTATTCTTGAGGTGCTTCCTCCCCCCGCTTGTCCCCCCGCCATAGGTACCTGAGTGCGTCCCTGTCTTCTGACCGAATCTTCACTTGCATGAACATTTCGGCGATGTCGGCGGACACGGCGACTGGGTGCTGTCGGAAGCGCATCATCACTCCCGGCAGCGACTGCAGCAGATCAGGACCCGTGAGGAGGTGGTCGTTGAGAGAGACCCCCTTTGTCTTCGCAGCGGCGTCGTGTACTATTCGCACTTTGCCCGGTTTCATTGGGTTTAACACGGCAAAGTGCGGCAGGTACCATGTTCTTTTTTCTGACTTCTGTAGCGGCGCGGGCTCGGCGTAACCTTTCTGTATCAGTGCATCCATCTGTTCTTCGTACTTGGCTTTCAGGTCAGCGTCTCGGTCGATCTTCTTTTCTGTTGTGACGAGGCGTTTGAATGCATTTTCAAAGTTGTTCGGCATCTCGCAGCTGTCTCGCTTCCACAGTAGTGCAGTCTGGTACCGCCCATCTTCCGTCTCTGTCGTGCACTTGTTTAGTATTTCAAGCGCTCTGTGCTCTGGGTCGGACTGCGGTTGCTTCGGCGTAATGGTGAGTGCTTCTATCGAAAAGAAATGCTTGAGCTCTTCATCTAGTGACGGCGACGTAGTTGTTACGTGATTCACGTAGTTGAGCTGCTTTCCCAATGTTCTTGTGTGTGCGCCGTGTAGTACCCAGCCCAAAGGAGTGTGCGACGCGACCGGCTGATCTCTCCGTCCTTGTTTCACTTCGCTTGCTAGTAAAAGATGCCAATTGTCTTGCCCGATTAGTATTCTAGGCTTGCTGCTATCGTACTGTAGGCTATCTTTTATCTCGGCGAGGTGGCGGCAGTCCTGCAGGTCCCGGGGTGTAATCTCTTGCGGGGAGAGCTGTAGGTTTTCTATGGTGCGCGCCTGGACGGTGAAACGTTGTGTCGGGCCGTGTAGGGTGACCGGGACACGTTTCGATGCTGTGACGGTGAAGTTTGTTTCGCCGATTGCTTCTATGTTGAGGGGGTCGATGGGGCCCTCCGCGCCGACTTCGTTGGCTAGGTCCAGGTCGATTAGAGTGACCGTGGACCCGTCGTCGAGCAGGGCGTGCGCGTCGACTTCTCCCGCCGGTCCCGACACTCGTATTGGTACTATTTTCAGGAACGAGTGCGTTTTCGTAGGCGTCCACGTAGAGGTGACTGATTCTCTCTTCGGCGGGTCTTCTTTCTTGGGCGGCTCTTCTCTCTTAGGCGGCTCTTCTCTCTTAGGCGGCTGTTCTGACTTCGGCGGCTCTTCTCTGGCGGCGTGAAGCAGCTTGTGATGCGAGTACTTGCATCCATTTGTGTTGCACGGGACGGTGCGGCAGTTGTGATTTCTTGACCTGTGGCGCAGGCATCTGAAGCACAGGTGGTGGGTCTTGGCTAGCTCCCACCGCGTGTTGACTTCCTCTTCTATAAATCTCTTGCACTCTGCTGCGTTGTGCCCCGATTTTTCGCATATGGCGCATGACGACGAATTTTTTCTATGTCCCGCAGCTGTCTTCGGATCCGTTGTGTTGTACGTTCGCTGCGGTTTTCTCTGCTGGTTTGAGTCGTGCGCCGTGACGTTCTCGGGCTGTGCGTGCGGGCCGCATATTTCGGCTTCGCGCTCCAAAAATCTTGCGAGCTTGACGAGGTCTGGTTCGTCGTTCGGTTGATGCGATGCGTAGTCGAACCATCTGTATCGTAGCGTTGTCGAGAGTTTCTCCGCAGTGACCCTTGCTAATTCGGGGTTGAATAGGTAGTAGGGCCTGCCGAGCGCGTCGAGTGTTGCGATGATGTTCGTGACGCGGCTCGCGAAGATGCAGAGGTCGCGCGGCGTGTCGGCGGGGCGAGGTAGAGTGCGGAGGCGCTCGATCTCGGCCGATGCTATGGAGTCAGGCCGACCGAAGCGATTTTCTAACATCTTCATGACTGCTGTAGGGCTGGCGTTTGTGATGAGGAGGCTCTCGACTGCTTCTTTGGCTCTTCCTTTGAGGCTTCTTCGAAGTCTGGCCATATTTTCTGTGTTCGTGTACGATGCGGACGACTCGGTGTAAGCGGCTCGGAATGATAGCCACTCCTGGTAGGCGCCCCCGAAGTTTGGTAGCTCGGCGTAGTGACGGGGCGCTGGATTCTGCTGACCCGCTTTGATGGCAAGCGTGATTGCAGTCGCGAGGTCGGCGAGATCTGTCTGCTGTGGCTTGGGCTTCGCGACTGTGTTCTGTTCTATCGGTTCTTCATGACGGGGCGCTGGATTCTGTTGCGTTGTGGGCTGGCTGGGCGCGGCGGTCCACACTGGCGGCGGTAGGTCCCACACCGGCGCATTAGGGGGCGCCGGCGTGGTCTGTTTGTGTTCGTTCGGGCAGGTGTTCTCTTCTATTGGCTGCTGCCCGTCGGTGATGGCGAGTACGTGGCTCTGCTGCAGCCACTCGTCCACCCTGGAGGTTGCGTCGGACCCGGAGATGACGGTGTCGCCGTCATCGGAGCTGGCGTCTTGATCTTCGGCTTCTATAGCAGCGAGACGTGCGGCGGCATGTTCTAGCTTGGCGCGTGCTAGCTCTTCTTTGGCTAGCGCTATACGATACGCCTTGGTGCTTGCTGACGTCTTCATGGATGACTTCCTGCTGTTGCGCTTCTGTTTTGGCTGGGCGATCGATGCCGGCGTGGACGCGACAGCACCGACGGCGGGGGCGTCGACAGCAGGGGCTTCTGTGACCGTCGAGGCTTCCGACGAACTGGCGAGTGTGCTGGCGGCTGACGAGGACGCCGTAGCGGCTGACGAGGATCCCGTAGCGGTCGACGTGGCGGTAGCGGAACCGTCTATAGATTCGGCGTTGCCGGTTCCGCTACCTTCTATGGCGGGGTCGGCCGGCGGGGTCCGTCTTCCTGTCTTCGATCTTGTTACCGGCATTTTCTCGCTTCTTTCTTCTATTTGACGAAAGTTCTATCTTGAATCGACGAAGGTTCTGTCTTCGATCGACGAAAGTTCTATTTTCACCGCAGACCCGGAGCAGCCAAATTTTCTTTCTTCTTTTTTCTATCCGGCGCCTCGAAGTGACCAAATGTTCCCGCCGGCTCAGCAGTGGACTGTAATTTCGATTCGTTCCGAGCCGAACGGGAAGCGGGGAGGGGTTCTTGAAATCAGAAGGCTTCAATTTTGCTGTTTTTCTTGGCTTGCTTCCAGCTTACTAACTCGTTGGCTGCTCCGGATCGACTGTGCCAAACGCCGCGGCGGCGCTGCTTTTATTCTCTCTCGAGATGCCCGCGTGAGCGGGGCGTCGCGAGAGGGACCGCGTTCGCGTGAGGGAGCGAGACAGACTGTCTCTGTGAGCGGGATGGGCATACCCATACACGCCTCGAGCGCAATACTGGAGGGACAGAGCCACTGTCTTTATTTGCATTTCTTATTTAATAAATTACATGAATTTACTATTTATTTCGGTGCTATCCTATTTACATAGGTTTTTACCTATGTACTAATTTATTCTAGACCTATCTATAACATTAGTAACTATAAGGAGTAAACACAAAGGAAAATAAAACAATCTTAAAGCTAACATAATACAAACTTATCCTAATCCTATTTCCTAGCTAAAAACTTTATTGTAAATGTAAACTTATAACTATATACAAATAACATTGTTCAGAGACGGTCGTTCCGAACAAAATCCTTTAATTTTAAGCTTCTTTTTATAAAAGAGTAGACAACGGTGCAAAAGGAACTAGGTAACTAAATATTTTACTACAAATTGGTAGTTGGTCTTGCCTTTTGTTTTTCAAGGGGGCAATCTCTAATCCGTTGTATATGTACAAATTGGGTCTTAAATAAAAACGGAAAACAAAACAATTCTTAATTAGTCCCGGCTCAAACAAGTCCGCTACAAAATCCGAAAGTCGCTTATTAATTCTCTAGTGTCTAGTCGCTCCGGTTATGAATCCGCTAATTTATCCGCTTATGAAATCGCTAGTCGCTCCGCTTATGAATCCAGTAGTCGATCAACTTCTAAATCAGCTAGTCACTTCGCTTATACCTAAGCCCGCTAATCGCTCCGCTTATAAATCCACTAGTCAATCCGCTTATGAAACCGCTAGTCACTCCGCTTATCAAAACACTACTCGCTCCGCTTATGAAAACGCGACTCACTCCGCTTATGAAACCGCAAGTCGCTCCGCTTATGAATCCGCTAGTCAATCCGCTTATCAAAACACTACTCGCTCCGCTTATGAAAACGCGACTCACTCCGCTTATGAAACCGCAAGTCGCTCCGCTTATGAATCCGCTAGTCAATCCGCTTATGAAAATACTAGTCGCTCCGCTTGTGTAAACGCTAGTCGCTCCGCTTGTGTAAACGCTAGTCGCTCCGCTTATGAAAACGCTAGTCGCTCCGCTTATGAAAATGCTAGTCGCTCCGCTTATGAAAACGCTAGTCGCTCCGCTTATGAAAACGCTAGTCGCTCCGCTTATGAAAACGCTAGTCGCTCCGCTTATGAAAACGCTAGTCGCTCCGCTTATGAAAACGCTAGTCGCTCCGCTTATAAAAACGCTAATCGCTCCGCTTATGCTTATGAAAACGCTAAGCGCTCCGCTTATGAAACCGCTAGTCGCTCCGCTTATGAAATCGCTAGTCGCTCCGCTTATGAAAACGCTAGTCGCTCCGCTTATGAAAACGCTAATCGCTCCGCTTATGAAAACGTTATTCGCTCCGCTTATGAAAACGCTATTCGCTCCGCTTATGAAAACGCTAGTCGCTCCGCTTATGAAAACGCTATTCGCTCCGCTTATGAAAACGCTAGTCGCTCAGCTTATGAAAACGCTAGTCGCTCCGCTTATGAAAACGCTGTTCACTCCGCTTATGAAAACGGTAGTCGCTCCGCTTATGAAAACGCTAGAATCCGCTTATGAAAACGCTAGTCACTCCGCTTATGAAAACGCTAGTCGCTCCGCTTATAAAAACGCTAACCGCTCCGCTTATGCTTATGAAAATGCTAATCGCTCCGCTTATGAAAACGCTAGTCGCTCCGCTTATGAAAACGCTAATCGCTCCGCTTTTGAAAACGCTAGTCGCTCCGCTTATGAAAACGCTATTCGCTCCGCTTATGAAAACACTATTCACTCCGCCTATAAAAACGCTATTCGCTCCGCTTATGAAAACGCTAGTCGCTCCGCCTGTGAAAACGCTAGTCGCTCCGCTTATGAAAACGCTACTCGCTCCGCTTATGAAAACGCTAGTCGATCCGCTTATGAAAACGCTAATCGCTCCGCTTATGAAAACACTACTCGCTCCGCTTATGAAAACGCTAGTCGCTCCGCTTATGAAAACGCTAATCGCTCCGCTTATGAAAACGCTAGTCGCTCCGCTTATGAAAACGCTAGTCGATCCGCTTATGAAAACGCTAGTCGCTCCGCTTATGAAAACGCTACTCGCTCCGCTTTTGAAAACGCTAGTCGCTCCGCTTATGAAAACGCTAGTCGATCCGCTTATGAAAACGCTTGTCGCTCCGCTTATGAATCTGCTAGTTGCTCCGCTTATAAAATAAATTATAAATAAATTTTTTGGCATATAAAACAAAAAATTGTTATCTTTTCCATTGTTTATAACGCAAAACGTTCGTAACGTACGTAGTAGTGAGTGCAACTCCTAAAATCACATTTTTCTTTCTCCAACTAATGTCATACCATACCAAATCTGTGACCAAATCAAAAATGACTAAAGAGTCTCATTTACTCGCTCGATCAATCAATCGGATAAACCCAGGATAAACCCCAGACTTTTCACACCTTTTTCACACCAAAAGGTTACTTTTTTATGTATTTCCGGTTACCTTTGACAAGATCCGGCTGGCAACACTGCTATGACTGCTATTTTGTCGACTTTTTGGCGGGCTTCTGAACGTAACAGGCGCGAATTTCAAAGAGCAAATTTTAAAATTCTTTTAAAACTGTATAAACTTGTAAATTTTCTTTGTAAATAGTATTCAAATATCCTTTAGTGTATAAAGTTAGTGGTAATTAAAAAGATGGGTCGGGGGGGCGATGAAGACCCCCCTGATGAGGAGAAAAGGCGGAAGCCGAACACCGGAGGAGGCGGCACCAGCCAGGGAGTAGATGAGAGCTTTTATAAACCTTATACCAAACCCGGGTATAAGCGAGTCTTTCCTACGGATGCGGTGAGTGCCGATTTTACTGTATTTGTAGAGAGCACAACGGAAGAAAAGCTAGGCAACAGGAACCCGTTGTTGCTAGCAAACTTGTTCAAGAATGACATAAAGGGCGTGACTAACATCCGAAGAATTAATGCTATGAAAGTGGGCGTCGTATTCCAACAAGCAATACATGCAAACAACTTTCTCAAAAATGAGGACTTTTTAAATAAGAACGGCTTTAAAGCCCACATACCGGCAAAAGCAGTGGAGACAATTGGAGTGGTCCGATTCGTCCCAACCAGCATCAGCAATGAAGAATTATTCCGGAAAATAACATCGTCTTACGAAGTGGTTGGTGTACGCAGGTTCACTAGGAGAGTAAACGGAGAAGTTAAACCATTCAGCTCAGTCAGTTTAACATTCTTATCAAACACTCTGCCTGATTGTGTCTATTTAGACATTTTTAGATATCATGTTGACGAATACGTAGCACCATTACTGCAATGTTACAAATGCTTCCGCTTCAATCACGGAGCAAAAATTTGTAAATCTGTTCAAAAATGCTCTTTATGTGCAGATGAACATCATTACACTCAGTGTACACAACCGGACGAAATCAAATGTATTAATTGCACGGGACCACATATGGCAATCTCACGAGATTGTCCAGTAAAAAAGATGAAAATTCAGGAGAAACACAATCGTGTTACGTACGCCAGTGCTGTAACCAAAACTTTTAATCCAATGCGCAAGTATGATGAGAACTTTCCAGAGCTCCCACCTCGGGTCATTCAAACTCCACAAAATAATAATGAAATTAAAACTAAAAAACCAATTAATGTTAATACCACCAAACCAAATATTCCACCAAAACAAACACCGGCCATGACAACAAATAAACCATTAACCAAAGAATTATTAATTGAAGAAGTGTTGAAAAATGAATCTATATTGAAAGTTTTGGTAGGAGCATTGGTGACGTTGGGAAATAGTAATAAGGCTTGTACAATGACTCACATTAAAGATGTTTTAATAGAATCATTTAAACATGGATAAGAGACATATTACAATTTCACAATTTAATGTAGAAGGATTGTTAAATAAAAAACCTTTGCTTGTAGATTTTATAATTAGTAACGATATTGACATTTGTTTATTAAATGAGACTTGGTTGAGGGAAGGTAGCAGATTTCATATTCCATATTACAATTTTATAACACAACATGGATATAATGGTCGAGGAGGCGTTGGTATCCTTATCAGAAACGATATCAAATACACTGTTGTTCCTACACCTTATTATGATTTTTTACAATCTGTTGCTTGCGTATTACACACTGACATTGGTAATATATCCATTTTATGTACTTATGCCCCACCTGATACAGAAACTAGGCATTTTAGAGGAATTCGATTAAAGCAAATACTCAAAAACATTCCGAAACCTATTATTTTATCTGGCGACTTAAATGCACATCATGTTACATTTGGTTGTATAACTAATAAGACTAGGGGTAATGAAATTTATGATATAATTAATCAATATGACCTATGTACTCTTAACACTGGCTCCCCTACCACGGTGGGTAGGCCAAATTACAATCCTTCTGCAATAGATATAACATGCGTCAGTCCCACTTTAGCGCCTTTATGTGATTGGAAGGTACACAGTGACCCTATGGGTAGTTATCACTACCCAACTATCATAAATTTATATACATCTGTACACAAATACACTATAGGAGAACCCACGGAAAAATATTTATACAATAAAGCAGATTGGGCTAAATATTATACTGAATCTGAAAAATTATTCAATATGTTTCGAATCATTCCCTCCGATCCTTTATTGTCTTATAACAATTTTTGTGATCAAATTACTTTACTTAAAGATATGTGTATACCGAAATTTAAGAGAGCAAGTCAATGTGTTATAAGAAATCCAGTCCCTTGGTGGGATGATGAATGTAAAAAAGCAGTAGAAAACAGTAAAAGAGCTCTTAACATATATAGGACTACGTCATCATATGAAGACTATATACAATACAAGAAATTAGATGCTTTGAAAAAGAAATTAATCAGTGAAAAAAAAAAGTGCAGTTGGAAGAAATTATGTGGGTCTTTTAATAGGTATACACCGGTGAGCTTAATATGGAATTACATAAGGAAATTTAAGCGTATTAGGATACAAAATTCTTCAAAAAATGATGAGTGGATACCAATGTTTCTTGATGAGTATGCTCCTATTTCTCCACCTGAAAAAGAAATAAATATAAATAGTTTAGAACAGATATTTAATAGAAATGGAAATGAAAATGGTCACTTTTTAACTCAACCATTCTCCTGGAAAGAATTTGAACATACTTTAAAGTATAGGAGGGATACCACCCCCGGACTTGATGACATTCCGTATAAATTAATAAAAAATCTTCATTTCACAGCACAGAAATATTTGCTTATTATTTTTAATTTATTGTGGGATAGTCAAGTTATACCAGCATCATGGAAGACACAATGTATCATACCTATACTTAAACCAGAGAAATCAGCCCATGACTACAAATCTTACAGACCAATTTCTTTATCTTCTTGTATTGGTAAAATGTTTGAACACATCTTAAAAAGCAGGCTAGAACATTATGTAGAATACATCAATCTATTACCAAAAGAACAATATGGTTTTCGTAGAGGTCGTAGTGCTGTTGAAAGTTTTGTATCATTGATTGAGGATATAAAGAAAGCATTTCACAGTAACTCAGCAGTAGTTTGTGGTTTCCTTGATGTTGAGGGAGCATTTGACAATGTGGACCCTACAATACTTGTAAATGTGTTGTCTGAGATGGGCATCCCGGGTAAACTATGTAGGTGGATCTTTAATTTTTTATATGATAGAACTATGTATGTTAAATATAATAATATCATACATGGTCCTAGGCAGGTGTACAAGGGCACCATGCAGGGGGCCACTATCTCACCCCTTCTATACAACCTGTACACCTCACAAATTGACAAATATTTGAACATATCCAATATCAGATATCTGCAGTTTGCAGATGACTTGCTTGTCTATACTATAAATGGAGATATAAATACAGGTGTAAGAGATATAAACTTAGCAATGACAAAACTGTACAGATTGTATAATACTAAATTAAAGCTTAATATAAGTCCCAATAAGAGCAAAGCTATGATCTTTTGCAAAAAAGATTTTGATTATAATTTCCCTATTTTATATAATAATGTTCCTCTGCCCTGGACAGACAAACAAAAGTTTTTAGGTATATGTCTAGATCAAAAGTTAAATTTCCAATCACATATTGACAAGATCATGCGAAGTGCTTCCAGAGCCCTTGACATCTTAAGATCATTAGCAGGTGTTCACTGGGGTTCAGACCCACAGACACTCTCCATGCTTTATAAAAGTATTGTACGTAGCCATTTTGACTACAGCACTTTAGCATATATGAGTGCAAACATATCAATTTTACGTAAATTAGATGTTCTACAAAATAAAGCTCTCAGGATAATTTCAGGTGGCATGTGCTCCACACCAATTATAGCGATGCAGACTGAAACTTGTATTTTGCCTCTTCACTTAAGACGTCTACAAATTGCAGAGAAATTTTGTTTAAAGATGTTAGCTTACCAAAATAACTGTGTATTGGAACGAATATTGCCTCATCAAGCTCTGGATCTCCCCATAGGTCCTTATCCTGAATTGGGACAGCTTTTATCTGGACATTTGCCTGAAATTTTAAGAATAGCAATACATGTAAATAATAAGACCAACAATGTTTTTAAAAGTAAAATGCCTGTATATAATTACACTTATGATATGATAATGAATACCAATGTAACTGTTCTTGAAGAAAAAGTTAATAATCAAATGGAACTTTGTTGCCTCATTGAGGATAAGAATATGTACACAATTTATACAGATGGTTCCAAATCTGAGCAGGGTGTAACCTCTGCTTTTTATGATCCTAAGAATAAGATAACGAAATGTTTCAAAATAGATTCAACATGTAGTATTTTTACAGCTGAAAGTTACGCAGTGCTCAGAGCTTTGAATTACATATCAAACATTAATGAGAATAATTTTTTGATTCTATCTGATTCTAAAAGTGTCTTAATAGCAATAAGCAGTAATTTAATTCGAACTGATCGAAATTACTTGATATATAAGATTAGACATCTAGTAAATGACTTACATTGTAAAGGTAAACACGTGAGTTTCATGTGGGTGCCTTCTCATTGCGGAATTACGGGCAACGAAATAGTAGATCAAGCCACAAGAAATGAAGTCGATGAAGACCACTCCTCCTCCCTGCCAGTGCCGTTCACAGATTATCACCACACGTTGAAGAATGATCTAAAAGAAACATGGTTTAATTACTACACTGAAGAAACCAAAACTAAAGGGAAATGGTATGCGAAAATACAAAGTACCCCGCCCGCCCAACCGTGGTACTCCAAAAACAGAGAAGTTGATAGCAGGACTTTTATTACGACAATCAATAGATTGAGATTTGGTCACGCCAGGGTCGGCACTCACCTGAAGCGCCTGAAGCTCGTGGAAGATGACAAATGTGAATTATGCAAAGAGCCAGACAGTTTGGAACACATCGTTTTTACATGTAGAAAATACGGTTTACAAAGACTCCTTCTAGTTGATCAGCTACAACAATTGAATTCGTCGCTTCCATCCACTTTACAAGAACTTTTAACTGATAAATCCAATTATAAGGCTGTATTCAAATTTATTAAAAGCACGGTAGAAACAATTTGAAGATTCTGACAGATGAAGCTCAAAGACAAAGAATAGACAACGAACTCTGAAACCAACAATCAGACAATAATTTGCTTAAAAAGACTGGCTCAAAAGGAAATAAAATCCAGAGCCGTTAAAAATTATCAAAAAAAAAAAAAAAAAAAAAATGCTATTTTGTCAACTTGTCAAGTGTCGATTCGATTGTTGGCTTTCTTTTTTCAGTAATTAAAGAGAAATTTACAATTTTGGCTTCGTAATTTCAAGTTTTTGTAGACTAAACACAACCTGTAATAATTAAATTTTGCTCCTGAAAATGGGAATCTTTGGAAATTCGTCGCCTTTTGATCAAGATGTCGGTACGTATTTTTTCCTTCATGACTAATGGGTACAAATTATAGATAACTTTCTTTGTTGTTGAGGTATTTTGTGCAAACACAACGAGTAAGATAAGCTTCGTAAATAAGCAAGCAAACAGTTTTTTAACATTGAACGAAGGTTAGAGGTTCAAAAATTAATGTATTTCTGAAAAACATGAGTTGCAAAGAACAAAAAATATTGCTTCGAACCTTCGAACTAATTGCTTCTAAGCAGATACGTCGTCACAGTAAATAGTTTATCTAATTTAATAGAATATCATCAATAAAGTTATACAATGCAGGGAAGAAATAGCTACCTATGACTAATTTCACTTAAATATGACGAAATAAAAACCTGCTACGTTAACATAACAATCTGTTTCTTCAGATATCCTAAGAACTTGATTGCTCAAAAGCTTTATTCCTTGATCTTATGCTGGAAGCTGGAAATAGGTGTTGTCTATACCTTGGAGTACAGACTGCCTTAAAAGCGTAAGCGGTGAAACATGAAAATACTCCTTGGCAGTCAATAATCTTCTTCTTCTTATTGTGTGGGCAAAGCCCTGGTGTCAGAGTTTTTTCAGACCGCCTTACGGCCTCTGACGTGGTTTGTAACAACTACTACCACCAGAGATAGTAGCCGGGACCAACAGGGTAACGGCCATCTGAAGCATGGAATCATTTTTCTTTTCAGACAATCAGGTGATTCAACCTGCAATGTCCTAACCAACTGGGGAAAAATGCACAAAGTGACATATCACTAGGTGTTCCCCTTGGGAATCAAACCCACGACCTCCGTGTCGAGAGCCCAATGCTCTTAACCATTAGACCACGGAGACAGCGGTCAATAATATCACAGTATAAGACAATAATCTATCTTCATACAATGGTACCAAACGCGGCGTACACCTTGTAGCACGCACACACTGGCAATATAGCATGTGGCGAGCACACATACAAGCCGCGTTGGGTAGCATATAAAGATGGATTACTATCTTATAATTGTTGTCGTAAAGCGAGCGTCGGTGGCGCATTGCGGAGAGGTAATAGACTCCCAATTATGGGGGTCCGGGTTCGAATCCGCACGGACAACATGCCATGTACCAATGAGTTTTTCTAACTTATGTACGTAAAACCGACTGCTCTCAAACGGTGAAGGAAAACATCGTGAGGAAACCTGCATACACTGAAGAAGAAATTCTGATGTGTATGTGAAGTCTACCAACCCGCATTGGGCATGCGTGGTGGACTAATGCCCATACCCTGCAGTGGGACGTTTATAGGCTGATGATGATGATGATGATGATGACGACTATCTTATACTGTGGTAATGTTCAACATTCATCGTACGTTTTCATCATCATCTTTTCTTCTAATCCAATGACGAAAATTAAAAAAAAAGAGTTTTTATTTAGTTTTGGTTCTGTTAGAAAGGGACAAACTTAAAATTTTAAACATCATCGTACAAAGAATTTTGAACATTACCGATCGCTATGGCCGATTTTCGTGTTTCCATGGTTGTAAGGAGGATTGGTATCCTTTATCATTAAGTCTATGATCTTATCCAATTACTTTGACATTGAAACCTACCTCTGTGGGCATTGATTCCCGTCAATCCCGTCCTTACTGCCCCTACATAAATAAATCTTTTAATCATAATTATCATTTTTAAGAGCTATGCTCTCGTTTTCTGCAGAGTAGAGACAGGTTTGCACAGAGCATAACCACAGTATAAGACAGTAATTCATCTTCATACGATGGTACCAAACGCGGCTTGTATGTGTGCTCGCCAGTATGTACTTCAATATCGAAGGCAGCCAAGGCAGCGCCAGACGGGGCTACAGTGAGGTATTGTCGGTGTGTGCGTGCTACGAGGCGTACGCCGCGTTTGGTTCCATTGTATGAAGATCGTTTACTGTCTTATACTGTGACATAGGTTTCTCATCACTATGTCGCTCACTCTCTTACTCTCTCATCAAAATACATACCCAAATCAACTATTTAAAGGGATAATTAGGTTCCAAAGGTTTTTTTTGGTTTTGGTCTAATAGTTTTTGTGTGATGCTCAAACAAACAAAGCTTGTGATTTGAAGACAGGGACGTAACCTATTTTGAAAATGTCTTCAATGTACAAACATTAGACACACATCTGTTATAGTTTTATAATATAGTTGATGTACACACGGCGACAGATCAACCTACCCATAGTTCGACCTTATGTCCATGAACATAGAGTTCAACTATGGGTAGGTTGATCTGTCGCCGTGTGTACATAACATAATGGGCCAACAACCTCTAATAATAATGCAGGTAATAAAGAAATGATAATTGATATTAAGTTATTAATTTGTGACAAGATCGTAATTAATACACGCCCGCCCGGGACAGCCCGGTAGTACAGTCGGTAGTGAACCTGCCTGCTGTGCCGAGGGTCGCGGGTTCGAATCCCGTAAGGGACAAATATTTGTATGATGAATATGAATATTTGTTCCCAAGTCATGGATGTTTGTATCTATATATGTATTCTATATCGTTGTCTAGTCATCATAATACAAGTCCAGGCTAGATGCTGGTACATATTTTTTTTTTTTTTTTTTAATATCTTGGACAATGTCACACAAATTATCTAGTCACATTTAAAGTACCAGAATCTAGCCTGGACTTGTATTATGATGACTAGACAACGATATAGAATACATATATAGATACAAACATCCATGACTTGGGAACAAATATTCATATTCATCATACAAATATTTGTCCCTTACGGGATTCGAACCCGCGACCCTCGGCACAGCAGGCAGGTTCACTACCGACTGTGCTACCGGGCCGTCAAAACTAACTAAGCTAAACTTTAAATGTGACTAGATAATTTGTGTGACACTGTCCAAGATATTTATATTTATATTGTAATTAATAAGAAGAGCCCTAACTAAAAACAACAAAAGGTTATCAATCAATCTTTATATTGAGTGTTAATTAATTTGATTTAAGTTACTAAGTATTTAAAACACTATTTAGACTCAGGGCACTAGTGGGAGTGCCGTGGGAGTGAGTGGGGAAGATTAATTAAAAATTGTTTAAACCTATCTATGAACATAGATTACTACAGGTGACAGAAGCCCTAGGAAAATGAAAAGAAAATAGATAGGGTCTATGTCAACATAACACCAGTGCGGCCTTGGAATGATGAGCCAGTCATTATTTAGCTTCTATATTTATAAAATCAAATTCAGCAGGTGCATAATGCAAAGCTTATCTAAATATGAGTAGCAAGAGGTGATTCACACTGCTAACTGACTGATTACTGAATGATATTTCAATTTGTTGTATCTGATTACTGGGTTGATAACCTTTTGTTGTTTTTAGTTAGTTCTTCTTATTAATTACAATCTTGTCACAAATTAATAACTTGGTATCAATTATCATTTCTTTATTACCTACATTATTATTAGAGGTTTTTGGCCCATTATGTACATCTACTCTAAACTATTATAAAACTGTAACAGAAGTGTGTCTGTACATTGAAGATATTTACAAAAAAAAGATTACGATATGGTTTTTAGGCTTCCCTGATTCCAAATCACGAATTTTTGGACTTTTTGTCTGTCTGTCTGTTTGTTTGTTTGTTTGTTTGTTTGTTCGTTTGTTTGTTTGTTTGTTTGGGTGTTTGTTTGTTCGAGTATCACGCAAAAACTACTGAACCGATTTTGATGAAACTTTTTTTGTTTGATAGCTTATCATCTGAATTAAAATCTGGTATATAATTTATGCGGACGAAGTCGCGGGTAAAAGCTCGTATATTATAAAACTGTAACAGATGTGTGTCTAATGTTTGTACATTGAAGACATTTTCAAAATATGTTACGTCCCTGACTCCAAATCAGAAGCTTTGTTTGTTTGAGCATCACAGAAAAACTACTAGACCTATTTTGATGAAACTTTGTGTGTTTTCTGGTACGTGTATGGACGAATTGGCAGGCAAAATCTAGTTTGATATATTTGTTATTTTAAGGATTTACTCACAAGCCATAAGTTAAACGGTTTGACTTCTCGACGATTGCAATTGTCCATTAATTAACTTCATCTTTGGATGACATTGACTTGCATAATTGAAAATGTTTGTCTCTCAACTTCGACATTGGCTGAATTATCGACAAACCGATGAAGCCATAATCTCTACTTATCTCTAAATTAGAATTACATAAACATGATTCACTAGAAATCTTGGGGCAGTATTTATATGACATTTTGATGTAAAATTTTTGAAAAAAATGTCTTTAAAAATGTAGGGTTCGGCCCCACCGGCCATCGGTTCTGCGAGCAATGTGCCCCGCGCACTGCCACTTAAGTTTAGCAATTCTTTGGGCTATGTCAGTTACTCTGGTTCTTCTGCGGATCTCTTCATTTCTGATTCGATCTTGCAGGGAAACTCTGAGCATAGCCCTCGCCATTGCCCTTTGGGTGACTTTCAGCCTTTTTATGAAGCCTTGAGTGAACGACCACATCTCTGTTCCATATGTCATCACTGGCAACACACACTGATACTTTCGTTTTAATCAATTTAATTGAGTGAAATGAAATGAATTACTATTATTATTGTATTGTATTGAAATTTAATGTATGCATGCAAAATCTAATTGATTACTGATAATATATTATATTTATTTAATTTATCTACTGTAAGAGTAGTAGAATAAAGGCATTTTTAAAATGTTACTTTATTATATTCATCAACAGAGCGTGCAACAAGCGAGAACAACACAAGCGAAGAATGGGGCCTTATTCTGGAGATATGCGACAGAGCGGGCGCTTCGGCCGCTGCGTCGAGGGACTGTCTGCGAGCAGTCCTGCGTCGCCTAGCTCACCCGGACCCACACGTGCAAGTTCACGCCGCCACGCTGCTGGATGCCTGCGTGGCCAACTGCGGCCGCCTGTTCCATTTAGAGGCAAGTCAACAGTTTTTTGGTAGAAGAAAACATCGGTGACGATTTGTGAAGAAGCGTGAATATTCAAACATGAATAGTACTGGATATTTTGATGCGTACGTGTCCACCAAACCGCAGTGGAAACGCGTGGTGAGCTGATGCCATAGGTTGTAACACTAACATGCGAGTACTATCTTATAGTTACTATTAAATGACTATCGAGTTTTTATACTTCGTCTCACAAAACATTCACAAACAAGTTGCCTACAGAAATTTCTTTGGAGATAAGCTTGCCCTTTGTAGGTACACGTTTTCTCAATTATGTGTATCATTGTGTATGTGTGTACAATAAAGTATTAAAATAGAATAAAAAATGTATGAATAACATTTTAGGAAACTGTTAAAATAATCTCACCATGTTTCAGCAAAAATATTTTTTTCTGATTGTCATATTCCACTGACATTATAGTCACATGAATTAAAATTTAAAAACTTCCTGAGAAATAAATGATATTCAAAACTTATAATATTTAATTATTTATTGCATTAATCACTACATAGTATAAAAAAAAGTCGCTTCCCGCTGTCTGTCCCTGTATGCTTAGATCTTTAAAACTACGCAATGGATTTTGATGCGTTTTTTTTTAATAGATATAGTGATTCAAGAGGAAGGTTTAGGGTTGAACATCATCTGGCAGCACCGCATCGCCTTTTTCTGTCGCTCCATCCTTTTCTGTCACTCAGGAACGTCATTTGCGAAGCCGGGGCGGGTTTCTAGTCATTTATAAACTTTATAACATACCTACAGGTGGCATCACGTGAATTCGAGACGGAGTACCGTCGCCTCATCTCCCGCGCCCAGCCCGCGGTGGCGACTCGCCTGCGCGCGCTGCTCCGCAAGTGGTCCGAGGGCGAGTTCAGGTCGGACCCGCAGCTCGACCTGATCCCCGCGCTGTACAAGCAGCTGAGGATCGAGGCGGGGGAGGCCCCTGCCTCGCAGTCCTCCGCGTCGCCTGGAGGAAGCAGCGCCGCTGCCGCAGCAGCTGCGGCCCAGCGCGAACAGGTAACTTGTTTGTTACATTAGTGTTAAAAAATTTACTAAGACCATTTTAAGCTGCTCAACAAATATTTCAGACCGGTACAAAAAGACATTGCCCATGTGACATAGTGTATTCGTTTCGGGTCATTTCGCAGTTGGCGAATAAAGAACAAGTTCAAATCGTATGATAGCTGAAATTATACACAGGATAGGAGGAATATCGTGCTTCCCAATGAAATGGAAATTATCCTTTTCTGCAGTGGGATTTCTTATAAAGTTCAACAGTTTTGTATGGGAAACGGGATTGTGTAATATCTTTTAGCTTTATTGTCAGTCAACGGACCACCTATTAAGTAATACCATAATAATCAATTTACCGAGCCGTGGCGTGGTGTTACGTCCAATAAATCGAGATCTTATATCTGCATGCTGGATACATTCCAGCATAACATGTAGGGTAAGGGGAGGTTATTCCGTGATACACCTAACAATTTTTGTTATAACTCAAATAAAGATTAACTGATTGATATGGGATATTGTTTAAAGTTTTGGGCATATATTTGATCTTAATTTATGAATACACACAGTTTGATACTAGATTCTTCATTCATAATTTTGTAATATTTGCTTGGTGATAAAGTGACATAGGTAAATTCGTGGTAAGGTATGGTAATTTCGTGCCAGTGGATAGGTAATATCGTGATAGACCAAACTCATAGGATTTCGAAATAATATATACTGAAATAGGTAATACCAAAAAATCCTTTTTAGGAACAGAACGTCATACGTTAATTCTAGAGTAAAACGCCTTTCTAGAAATATTCTAAATAACCAGCTGCTTATGAATCCTATATTTCTGCACAGTCATAAGAGTCATAACATTTAATATATCTTCATCAGGAGCAATTATTCAATGTCAGAATATAATATGCTACTTCACAATGTACAGGGTGTTAGGGTAAACAGTTACACTACTTTGAGGGCTGATTGTACCCTTGATACTGAACAACTTTCCCAAAGAAACCTATAAGAAATTAACAAAAAAAATCGAGCTTCCATACTAAATGCAATCAATCAGTTGATCGAAAGTTTGTATGAAAAGTTATTTTTTTGATTGCTATACGGTTGATAGGGAAAGTTGTTCAGTATCATGGGTACAATCACCCCTTAAAGTAATGCAACTGCTTACCCTAACACCCTGCATACAATAAATCGGATAAATCCAAACATTATCATTTTTTCTCAACTTCTTTCCCGTTTTTTTATTTTCCTTTTACTTTTCTGGCTTTCTTCCTTTCTTCTCTTCTTCTGTGTTGGTACTTCTACTTCCGGTTCTTTTGGTGGCTTAGATGGGTCAGTGAAGTTGGTAAATAGTTAGTGTCATGATAAAAAAAACTACGTCATTCACGCATAGCATAGACTAAAATACAAGATTAAAGATGTATATAAGACCATACAAGCAAAATAACCCCTAAAATTATACTTTAAGATGATTAAAATTAATTGACAAAATACCTCTATCAAATCACAAAAAAAATTTGCAAAATCACTTAAAATATTGCACACCTAACTTAAGGATATTTGAATGAAAAATTCGTGAAATCCAATGCACAATTTATATCAATCTGTTCGTAAAACATTTAGCTATCAGTTTAATACCACATTCTTTAAATATATTACTTATTTACTAATTAAAACATCATTTCATTGTCTACTGTCGTCATTTGTCACAGCTGATTGCGATTTCGCGCTTCGTTCTGAGAAAAAACTCATTGCAAGCTTGTTTCAAAAGCTACTGAGCTGAGAATCATACTACTATCTTAAGCACACTTTACTGCTCGTACATACGCGGTTTTGCGTCAATTCCTTTACGGGTTAGGCCGCGGCAGACGTTTAAAAAATTATCACGAAATTACCTATATCGCGAAATAACCTCCCCTTACCCTACGAGGTTTTCCACCTTATTGCAGACTGTGCATAAGGGCTCTTATAGACGAGCGACACTTTGCTGTCGCCGTGGGTCGCAGAGCGTCGCGCTCATACATTTTACGGTCGCGCGCCCCTCCGCGACACCTGGCGACAGCAAAGTGTCGCTCGTCTGTGAGAGGGTTTAATACCCATTCGATGATAAAACTTACTGACATAATAATGTTCTTGCTTCAGGAGGAGCTAGCGCGTGCCATAGCCCTGTCTCTCCGAGAGGCGCCGGCCACCACAGCGTCGACAGCTTCCTCGCTGTACCCGCGCGTGGACGATTCCGCCCCCGCGCTCTCTCCCGCTCCCGCTGCAGCCCCGGCCCCCGCGCCCGCTCCCGCTCGTAAAGTACGCGCCTTGTACGACTTCGAAGCTGCTGAGGATAATGAACTTACATTCATGGCTGGAGAGTTTGGTAAGTGTTTCAGAAAACAGAACCAGTATTAATCGCACTGGCGATGGCGTAATGATTTCAGTGTCTCGCGCGGTAAGTCGGCGGGCACAGGCGGAATGCAATAGAACCGTTCCGCTAGGCGGGTTTTTAAGCACGCGGGCTACTACTGCGAACCTACGAATCAGGTCGTTAGCTGCGAAATTTTTGTCAAAGGTTTTTTTTTAGCATAGGCAGTATGCTAAAAGTAATAAAATTTTTGAAACAAGAATAATCAGAAAGAGCCTGTAGTAACAACTGGGAAGAAAATAAATTAGGTACTTATACGATTTTATTTCCCATTGCAGTACATGTGACTGATTCGAGCGATCCGAACTGGTGGAAGGGATACAACGAGCGCGGAGAGGGTCTGTTTCCCGCTAATTTCGTCACATCTGATCTCAGCGAGGTCCAGTCTAGTAAGTATTCAGATCAATCAAATTTATACTAGCAATGTCTCTAGCAAAGTCTAAAAACTAAAAAGTTAAAAAATAATATTGCAGCCTATGACTTTTCCGTTCGCATCATAAGAACATTAATTTGTTTTATTGAAGTCGCTGTCAAGCCGGTACGATTCGTGACAGGGCTTGCATTTTTTGGCTTGGCTTGACACCGACTTCTATAAAACAAATTAATGTTCTTATGATGCGAACGAAAACATTCATAGGCTGCAATATTATTTTTTAACTTTTTAGTTTTTTTGAAGGCGGTTTTAATTTTTTGTAAAAATTTTGTTTATTTCACAATTTTCAGTGGTTAATTCATTAGTTCGATTTAATAGGAGTGCTTTAAATTAAAAAACGCACTAGTCGGCACTACGATTTTCGAAGGTTCCCCTCGATTTCTCTGGGATGCCATCATCAGATCCTGGTTTCCTTATCATGGTACCACCCTCGGGGCATCTCCTTTCCAACAAAAAAATAATCATCAAAATCGGTTCATAAACGACGAAGTTATCCGCGAACACACATAAAAAAAATATATATGTATATACAGGGTGAAATTGATATCATTAGCATCCTTTTAAACTTAGAGTCTACCCATCAAACTGAACAACTTTTACTATGGGTGCAAACCGATCGGAGCAACTAAAAAATCAGCTGTTGCATACATTTGAGTCGATTAGGCACTGCAGTTTAGTATGGGACAGCAGATTTTTTGTTGCTCCGATCGGTTTGCCCCCATAGTAAAAGTTGTTCAGTTTGATGGGTAGACTCTTAGTTTAAAAGGATGCCAATGATATCAATTTCACCCTGTATATATACAACGTGTTAATGAATTAACGCAAAACTAGAAAGTAGTTTGTTTAGAATCGAGAGCAGAATCGAATTATCATAGTTTCAACATAGGACATTTTTTCAAAATATTATATTTTTTTTTGCAAAATTTAAAATTTTCTGAACCCGATGTCAACCCATCGCACGGGCACACTCACCCTACTTACTTCCAAAACAAGATTATAAAAATGTATCCATGAGTACGTTAGCGCTTTCTTTCAGTGCTGAAATGATAACAAATCATTTTTGCCTCAAAACATAAAATGCGAATAACTTTAAATTTTAATTATCAAAATAATTAAATTATTGTTGCAATCGAATTATTTTGTTATAAATCTGTTGGGGTGTATGAGGTTTTGCGCTAATTCATTAACACGTTGTATATACGGTCGAACTGAGAAACCTCCTTTTTTGAAGTCGGTTAAAAATACGAAACTCAATGATATGCTAACACCGGAATGCGATATAAACCGTCACGCTAGGCATCCTTGAGCTCGCTCTGACCACATTATTGTGGACCTACAAAGGAGTGAAGACGTCAGCAGTGAATGTGTGTCGCTACTTTCAATGGACAGTGAATACGATATAAGCCTCTAAATTGAAGCAGGACGGTTTCCCCACGATGTTATCTTCTTGCCTTTCACTTATAGTAATATCAAAGTGAATATAATACTACATAATAGTCTCGGGCGCTCTCGGGTCGCGATAGGCCAATCGTGCGGGGGGTGCGGGTGGCGGGGGGCGCGGTCCCAGAACCGATTCACCTGCGTGCTGTACCCCACACTCCTCCGCACACCGCGCGAGCCCCCCCGCACTCCGCGCAAGCATAGACCCAACGCGGCCACTAAGCGCACCCACTTCATTGTATTTACGTTATGGTAATATAGCTTTTGCCCGCGACTTCGTCCGTGTGGAGTTTGGAAAACCCCAAGTATCCTATGCTACTTCTAATACCTCCAAGAATATGTGTACATAGTTTCATGATGATCGGTTAAGTAGTTTTCGCGTGAAAGCCTAACAAAGAAACATACATTCACATTTATAATATTAGGGAGGGATAACTTTCAAGTGAATAATTAAATGACATATTATGTTCTCATTTTAAGAGTCGATGATACCTCAAATCGCTTAGCTTAATCCTTTGTTATTTTAAAAGTACTACATCATACACTTTGTAATGCATATATGTTGAAGTTGAGGACCAATGCTAGGTCCTATGTGTGGTGAAAACACGATTCCATATAATTTTCTCGATAGAAAACGATCACAAAGTTACCTCCAAATCGTATAATAAACCGTAAATATTCAAAAACTACTTTAAATTAGAGCATGAATCTTCGTATACTAACTGAACTAACTATAATGTAGATCCCATGTGTTTTCGATTTTGAAAATAACCATTATTTTCTCCGTTAAACAACATTTTCTGAATTCATGAAAATTGAATCCATTTTTCACGGAACCGCCCTGCCTCCCGTCTCCCCGCTCCAGTCTAGCTTCGGCTATCAGAGGGGGAACCTGTGTTTGTTGGGCTATTTTATTTTACACTTCCGCGAGGCCTGATGTAGATCGACTAGTCTATAAAACAATTACTATTTTAACTTACTAGTTCTGTTTATAATGTATTTTGGCTCGCCAGAGCTCTCGCGAGCATGTAAATAACACGTAAATAATATGGTATCAAACTGGTATCAAATGATTTTGACGTGTAGCATGTCAAATAGTAGGCAAAAAATAACATTGAAGTACGCAGGCGCCATAGTGTTGCCAGATCAGTCTTTTTTATAAAATACAGATTTTTCAATTCTGAAAATTCCGTAAATTATCTCTTGTAGCAGGCAATTACCTTTACTTTGATGAGGCGTTTTCCAAGACCAGTAAAACGAAAAATCGGTATCGAAATTCGACAAAGCACGTTGACGGTAAAATAAAGTCTGTTTACGGAAGATAGTTTTACGTGATAAGCCTAGATAAGATAAGATAAGATAATTATTGATGAATATTCGAATTGCTAGCTCTGACGTCACGCGAGAAAGAGAGATTTGTTCCGCGCTCTCGCTTGCACGCTCAGGCTCAGGCAGAACGTGACACTTTTTCGTGCGTGCAGCCGGTGTTCATCGATTTATACCTATCATTATCACGTCAAAAAGTGCTATTTGTCATTGTCGTCATGTTGTCACTGAATAAACAGTTCACAACCAATCATTTTACCAATAAATACGTAATATGTAATAACGCAAAAAATTTCGTTATGATCTACATTATTCATATAAATGAACATTGACTTCACAAAAATTCGATTAATTCAAAGTATCAATACGTCTTTTACAATGTAATATGTATATCCATCATAATCCTATTTATGAATTAATAAATTGCTCCGTAAAAATTTATGAATCAAGAAAAACACGGATCTTGTGACAGCTACGTTTTTATGATTATAACGTCATATTTTTTATGAAACTCTTCATTCAGGCTGTCTTATGCGCGGCTTCTGCTTCAGGCTTTCGTCTGAAGCGCGGACGAGGTACATAATGTAGCAAAACACAGTCCAATACCTAAAGTATATTTATTATTAATAGACAAGAGATAATACATAATACAGGTTTTGTATCTGGTCTTTTTTATTTTTTACATTTAGGTAGGTTAAACTCAGGGAGAAAAGTTCGAAATTATCTGAGAATCTGTTGACTTGCCGTTGAAATTATTAGATTCATAGGCGAGGCCAGAAGTCCGTAGATTTACGGATTTATCCCTAGAACTGGCAACACTCGCTAAAAATAAGCCGTAAAAAAATACAATGGCGCAGAATATATTTTCATTGAAAATCTGTGTAGGGTAGAATGCCTTGTTGCCGGCATTTTAATCCATTTTGATATTACATTTCAATACTGTAAAATTTTAAATAAAAAAATAAATCTCATTATGCCAGCGAGAAAGAACGTTACCTACATTATCGTAATATAAATAATAAATGAACTTTATGGTGTATGGACTCAGGTGTATATCGGTTCGGAGATCGGCTAAGACGCTCCCATGACTGGTGAACGCTGGGCCGGGCCATATTTTGGTGGTTTTTAGAAGCTATCTTCTCGTTATTTGAAAGAAATACAAATTAATGAAAAATATAGCAATGATCTTCGACATTCTGAGTCCAGAGAAAATGTACCATCTATCCTTTTCACCATTTCAAATTACCACTACTTTGAGTTCAATTCTAGAGATCTAAAACTAGTGAAAGTGTCTGATTACAATATCAGTTAAACACTATTTCCCTTTGAGAAAACCAAAATCTACAAAAGTAGTTCTTCCAACTGGACACCTGTATTCAAATAATGCTAATGCTTCAAAGCAAAATGAATGACCTAGTAAAGCTCAGGAATTATATTCCATTATTATAATAACACTGAGATGGGAAGATTTATTGTGATGGCTTACAGATAATATTGCTCAGCGAAATGAAAGAATACAAAATTAATAATTTCAATTTATTGTATTACTAGTACCGATTTATTTTCAATAAGAATTATAATAAAATATGATTACTTTTTTCTTAAATCATAAATTTAATTTACTTAGTTCAGTGAACTTAAGTGTAAAAAGGGCTCATAAATAGAGATCGGATAATCGGATGCATATTTACCTAAAGTTGAGGTGTCGGCTATTATGGAGTGCACTTTAGTAACGAAAAAAAGAAGTTACGAGTATCGTACCATACTGCTTATGTCACTTTTTCACGACCTATTCATAAAACAAATTATTAGTAAGTTTGATTTGGTTTGATAATTTTATTACTTGATACCTGTCGGACCGGTGACCATATAGTGTAGTTTACCCCAAAGATAAACATTTCGATTAAATATTGTGAAGCAAGACGTAAATATGCTACTTGACATCTATGACAGCGATGACTTGTGTGCGAGCGGGATAGAGAACCGGGGCGGGGCGTGGGGAAGTGGGGGTGAAATTTGAATTTTAGCTGAAGTAGTATCGACTCTTAAATCCAATACGTAACATTACAGAGATCGAAGTTCGCGGCGGTAAAAGCGTACAGTTCGCCGAAAGCAATGCGACCGTCGACGAACCACCGGCGGAGATAGACGAGGCGGCCATGGACGCCGCCCTGGGCATGCTGCACGAGTGTGATGTGGAGGCGCGCGGCGACGAGGTGAGCCCAGTCATTACACTGTGTACTTTGACTATTTATTATAAGTACTGGCCTTGCGGTACAAGGGCGGATCCAGGATTTCATAGTGGGGGGGGCCCTCGGCCGACTCAGGCCACGTATTAAGATATAAAAAAATTAAGTTAGAGACACAGACCCAAAACGTCTTGTATACATACATAGAAAACTAAAACAATCACGATCTACGATTTTTCCGAGGCAGGGCAAAAACAATGAGATTGAGGCGCCTGGCCCGGGCCTCCTCTACAAGAGTGTAGCAATAATTTTTTCTTAGGGAGGCCAGGTCCAGGTTGAGTGGTTGCGATAAAACGTTTAACATAGAGCGAGCGAAGCGAGCTCGAGATTTTACTGCAATATGATTAGGTTGAGTCAGAAATTCGCAATATGATCAATATTTCACTGAAATATAATGAGATGACTGCAATAAGATCTTAAAGCAAGAGCGAGCGAAGCGAGCTCGAGATTTCACTGCAGTATAATGAGACGACTGCAATACGATCTTAAACCGAGAGCGAGCGAAGCAAGCTCAGATTTCTTCACAGCAATATAATGAGATGACTGCAATGAGATCTAAAACCAAGAGCGAGCGAAGCGAGCTCGAGATTTTAATGCAATAAGATTAGGTCGAGTCAGAAATTCGCAATATGATCGAATTCTGCGATAGGTAATTTCAATACAACAAAAAAACCAAGAGCGAGCGAAGCGAGCTCGATATTTCACTGAAATATAATGAGATGACTGCAATAAGATCTAAAACCAAGAGCGAGCGAAGCGAGCTCGAGATTTCACTGCAATATAATGAGACGACTGCAATACGATCTTAAACCAAGAGCGAGCGAAACAAGCAGGGCTCAGATTTCGTCACTGCAATATAATGAGATGACTGCATTAAGATCTAAAACCAAGAGCGAGCGAAGCGAGCTCGAGATTTTACTGCAATATGATTAGATCGAGTCAGAAATTCGGAATATGTTCGAATTCTGCGATAGGTGATTTCAATACAACAAAAAAACCAAGAGCGAGCGAAGCGAGCACGATATTTCACTGAAATATAATGAGATGACTGCAATAAGATCTAAAACCAAGAGCGAGCGAAGCGAGCTCGAGATTTCACTGCAATATAATGAGACGACTGCAATACGATCTTAAACCGAGAGCGAGCGAAGCAAGCTCAGATTTCGTTACTGCAATATAATGAGATGACTGCAATGAGATCTAAAACCAAGAGCTAGCGAAGCGAGCTCGAGATTTTACTGCAATATGATTAGGTCGAGTCAGAAATTCGCAATATGATCGAATTCTGCGATAGGTAATTTCAATACAACAAAAAAACCAAGAGCGAGCGGAGCGAACTCGATATTTCACTGAAATATAATGAGATGACTGCAATAAGATCTAAAACCGAGAGCGAGCGAAGCGAGCTCGAGATTTCACTGCAATATAATGGGATGACTGCAATACGATCTTAAACCAAGAGCGAGCGAAACAAGCTCGAGATTTCGTCACTGCAATATATGAAATCAGGAGCGAGCGAAGCGAGCACGAGATTTTTTTGCAAAATTCTCAAGTCGATGCAATATTTTAAACCTGCCGCCCGGGGCCGTGTTCCCCGGTTTGCTGTTAAATCTTTAGGATTATATTATGTGTATAATCCTAAAGATTTCTGACCACAGCCTTGTTTTAATTATTGTACCTACACAGGTACAATAATTAAAACAGAAACATAGAGCGAGCGAAGCGAGCTCTTGTTTTCTCAGCTCTACGAATAGGTTATGGACAGAGCTCAATCCATCTATGCCCTAGTAAAGTGCCGTCACTACTCAGCCTCGAAATTCAATGCAATCCGCAGAGGTCCGTGGGGGGGGCCATGGCCCCCTGCCCCCCCCCCCCTGGATCCGCCCTTGTTGCGGTAGCATTTTCCCTCTGCCACGGTATAAGAATAATAGATCATGTGCATTTACATTCAATTTTGTACTTTATCACTAAACTAGACAGCTTATAATTGCGAAACAATAACTTTGAACTTATGACGTTTGGGGTTTACACGAGACAACTTTTCATGATTTTTAACATTCAAAATTAGATTCTAAAGTCACGGGGAATAAAATTCAGCGGATTTCATGTTACCTCGCCCCTCGCAAAAGTAAGTAAGTAGTCAAATATTATGTATGCACGTCATGGCTATAGACGAGGCGGCCATGCACGCCGTCGAAATCTTGCCGCAAGTACCTTTTCCATTATGATTTATGGTATAACTTTTTCCACTAATCTGTTTGGGAAGTAAATGAGATGTCATCGGAAGGAGACTGATCTAAAGTAATGGAAAAACCAGGGTTGCCACCTCTCAGTTTGCCGCAACTAAAAAGCCAGGTTAAAAAATGGCTTCTGTGATCTCGGTCACCGCCAAGCAACCCATATTAGTAGCACGTGGGTTGCTCCTACTAACTTTATTGAGGCGTAATAATAAGGTGCCGTCGGTTGGTATTGTATGCAGGTGGCGCTGTCGGCGCTGGAGTCGCGCGTGGTGCGCATGGGGCCGCTGGTGGACGCGGCGCTGGAGCGCGCGGACACGCGGCACGCGCGCCTCACGCAGCTCTCCGCCGAGCTCGTGCGCGCGCTCAACCTCTACCACGAGCTGATGCGCGCGCCGCCCCTCCCCCCCGCGCCCGCGCCCCCCCAGTACATGTACCAGCACCCCCACGCGCCCAACCCCGCGCACCCCTCCCAGCCGCCGCAGCCGCCCAGGTCTGTACACTCAGCTCTACCCAATATCAAACTGTACAAAAAAAAATTATAGTCATTCCTTAAAGTCGCACACCGATTACCATACGAGTGACAGAGCTAGATTAGACGTAAATCTGTTACGTCTGTTAAACAAATGTCACCACTTTTTAAGCAAATTCAAACAAAATTTGTTCTTAACGTAAGGAAATAGCGGAGTCTTCCAACTGCAGGTCTGGTGACAAAATGGTTCAAGACGGTATCTGTTTATTATTGACATTTCGCTTATTCTAATGGACGACTGTCATAAGTGTGAATGGATGTCAAATACCGTTTTTATGTCTGCTTTATATTCTTTATCTACCCAATATACTTTATCTTTGTGTACACTTTATATTATTGGCTATGTACACGATACAAGCGCCATCTAATGCATTACGAACACTCTAAGGGGGCACCGAGCCTTGTGCTGCCCTCAATAACTTTTTTTATTTAAAAACTACTAAAAAAAAGCGATAAATTGAAAAATTGCCACACACACACACACACACACACGGATCACAGTGGATTTGTTTTTATAATTTCTGTAGTAATTATCTTTAAAACCGCCAAAAGTGACCACTTTTGGCAGTTTTAACCTGTTTTAACGAATTATTTTACGGGCATTACCACACATTCCCACCGCTGTAACTCCTGTAAGCCAGGATCAACAGCGGCGACCATTCACAACACTAGACAATGAAGTCCAGTGAGCCCGGGGGATGAGTCTAATCTGTCTTGGAACCCGCAATAAATTAATCAAAAAAGATACTCCTGTCTTCTTACTCCTCCGAGTAGGAAAAAGAAATATCCGACTTTCCTCCATTCCGTTCATAACGCGAATTTACATAAAAAAGCAAATCTAAAACAGCTTCGCCGAAAGCAGTACAAATTTTTACCACAGCGTGCGCTGCGATCGACTTGACAGTTCCCAACCAACACCCAGTTCGCTCCTAGCCAATACTAGTTTTTCTCTACTCTCACGCACCCGTAGAAAGAGAAGGTAATAGAAGTAAGCACATGTCTTGTCATATTCACTCAATACGAGACGCACATATCGAATTCACTCTAGTTAAAAAGGAGATCGCTACCTTATTGCTGTCCTTATCGGCGTAACCACTTTTTTGTACTACGGCCACCTGACTCAAAACTCTCACTTCATATAAACTGTATAGGATTTCATGAGTATCGCTATCTCATGCCCGGTTACAACGACATTCTGTCCACCAGCGTAAGCGAAAAATTCTTCGTCTATGCACGCACCTGTTCTTGGAGCTAGTGACCAACTTTTGACGCTTTCATTTTCATACAGTAATCGTTGAAAGCGGGTCTTTATGGGTTAATTGTCTCATCGTTATATTATTTTAACGCGCTCTGATAAGATGCTGATAAGTAACAACACCGAGTGTAAGGCGCAAACTGTTTTATTAACTACCTTATAGAAATCTTAAAGGTAGGAAATACACTAACATTATCAGTAGCTAATGTAGTTAATTTGTACGACATTTATTTGATCCAATGTTTCAGTAATTATTAACATAGGCGGGCTTTATTCTTAATCAATGATAAACTTAATATTTTACGATGATTACTAGTAAATTTGTCAGCTAGCTCAGAAGGATCCTATACAGGGTGTAAAATTAAATGCGTTACTTTTACGGGGATGCATCAGACCATCAAACTGGTCAACTTTAACTATGGGAGCCAAAATCGAAATCGCGAAAAAAATAAGTGCGTTTTTGCCAATTTTGGTACGGAACTACAATATTGTTTCATAGGAAACGGCAATGGCTACTCGACCCAAATGTATGGAGTAGCAGATTTTCGCGATTTCAATGTTGGTCCTATTATGAAAGTTATTCAGTTTGATGATTTTCTGTTTGTCGAGCCTCCAGTGCTGCCCCCAATCGTATTTTTTAAATATACTTTACACCCTGGTAGGACTGTAAAATTAAAATTAAAAGTGTATAAATGAAAAAAACTTTCTATTGCAGGTGCTGATTGCTAACTGCTGGGCCTCAAGTCATGTACATAATAGTCTACAAAACTTATTTATAATATATTCAAATTATTGATGTAATTAATTATAATATTATAGAATATAATACTCTATTTAACGATTCATTTTGTTTTATTCAATATGGCCCACAGTGGCCTGCAGTGTACAGGCTAAAAATATTCTTACAAAATAGTACATTTACAAGCAATTCCTACTACAAATGATTAAGAGGGCTATTACAAGCTCAATGGCGCACTCATCACAATAATAAAGATTTCTCAATAAAGAAAGCCTAAATTAAAAAGGTGCCCAACAGATAAACTACAAAAGCCTTCAAACTATTTTCATATAATACTTTTATAGGTTTTTTAAAGGTCTCTAAACATACAAATTTTGAAAAAAAGAAAAAACGGCCGCTTTTGTTTTTATTCGAAATTATCTAAAAGTGGAATGTTAAGAACCTATAAAAGTATTGTATACCAATGGCTTGAAGGCTTTTGTAGTTTATCTGTTGAGCACTTTTTTAATTTAGGCTTTCTTTATTGTGAAATCTTTATTATTGTGACGAGGGCGCCACTGCGCTTGTAATAGCCCTCTTAAACAAAATAACAAAATGTTTGTAGGTCGATCAATGTGCACTTGTACAGGTAACAAAACACCCTAGTAATACTTAAGGGGGTGCTTCAGCTCATCAAACTGAAAAACGTTCACTATGGAGCCAACTTCGCAATCGCGAAGAATAAATTAGCTGTTCCCTACAAAACTGCAGTACCGATTCGACTAAAATGTATGGGACAGCAGATTCTTTTTTGCGCGATTTCGTAGTTGGCTCCATAGTGGAAGTTGTTCAGGTTGATGGTCTGAAGCACCCCCTTAATATTACTATGGTGTTTTGTTACACCATGTATTAAGTACATTGTCTTATTATTTACTTGGGAAAGAAACAGTAAATAATATTGCTTAAAGATTAAAACGTACTTATAGGCTTATAGTTTGAAAAATTTAGCTTGATACCTGTGACAGCGGGGCATATCCAATACACCTATGCCAGCTTTCTGCAGAAGGATGACGGAGCGATACGTAAGAAATACGAGCGATTGTAGGTTATATTACCTTAAAAATGTACTTGTGACAGATGTCATAGGTATAAAGCTAATCAGCGAATATGGACATTGTTAACAGTTAAACATATTAAAGCCAGAAACATAAAAACCTGGTTTGGGGGCGCTGCAATCGACTTTAACATTCAGTGTCAGTGTTCCACGTATAAAATTAGTTCCAATCATTTTCCGCAACATGGCGAGGTTTTTTATTTTTCCGCTCGTGCTTTTCAATAAGTAAAATATGAATCACGAAAACAAAAAATGAAATGCAATCCAATCAAAAAGTGGATATTTGCGGGTCGCTGCTTATAAAATGACCACTATCCCGTTCTCCGAACCCGCTGTCAGGCGCCGGTGAACCTTCGGGTTCCAGGGCTGGTCGGAGCGCGGGCCGTATAGCCGTCGGGGAGGCAGTCAGGAGCTTCTTGATCTCGGCCGCAGTGAACCTCGCGTCTGGCGCGAGCCTCCAACACTTTTCCATTACTTCGTGCCTGTTAAAAGATAACATGTACGCTAGATTGTAAGCATTTGAGTTTTTGGCGATCCAGCAGGATATCTAATTCAACAAATAAATGTAGGCCATCTTAGAACCTTGTGACAGTCACCAGTATCGGTCACATCAAACTACTATTTCATTTTTACCAGGAAGGTTAAAACCTTCGTGAATGAAGACTGAGAAGTCTGACACGGAAGGCGAGTCTGCGCTTACAGCCTGGATCAGACTTGTACTTAGTTTTTAGGAGCTTACGTAGGTACTATTGGTGACACTAATGCCTTTTCGGCGAAGGAAAAGATCGTGAGGGAAACTACACGCTTCAATTTTTAAAATTTGAGGCACATTCATTTTAGGTCGACTTCAAAAGACTCCGGTACCCCCGGTATCTATAAGAAATTACCACCATCAATTCATAATCAATATTACATAGATTTAGCAATAAGTGATACTAACGTATGAAAATCGACATCTCTCGGCAATGGCGGATGACAACCAGACTTCACATATTGCAGTACACGCGGCGCAGACCAGTTGCCAAACGGCCTCGCGCCCAGCGTACAAATCTCCAGCATCAGAACACCCAGGGACCACACGTCGGACATGCTTGTGAACACGCCATGTACTACGCTCTCTGGTGCCATCCAGGGAACCGGGAAAAGGCCGTGTCGACGGCATATGTAAGCGTATTCGTCCTGGGAAGGGTCGGAGTCTTCTGCTCCTGTGTTGTCGGTTTTGCGGGCTAAGCCTGGGAGAGAAGATGCTCGTTAGTAATGATTTTGCAATTAATATCTTTCCAGAAATATTAAGATTAAGAACCGACATGTGAAAAATTATCAAAATCGGTTTTTTGAGTAAAACGTAAACGCGAATATTCAAACCGTAGGGGCCAAACAGACCTTACTTTATTTTTGGAGACCCGGATACTTTCGTGTTCAAGAGTGTGAGTTGCGGATCAACAAAGAGTGATTGAGTATGATTATGCTGTCATTAGCAGTTCTTTCAATTCCACTGATGTGTGGAGAACACAATGGCTGCCATTTTAAATAACAGTTTTGTCGAAATCTGTATTAGTCTGATTCTTACCAAAATCTGCGAGTTTCAAAGATCGTTGCTGGTCAATCAAACAATTGGCAGCTCTAACGTCGCGATGAACGAATCTTTCGCGCGACAGGTATTCTAGAGCGCTGGCTGCCTCGGTAGCCAGCCGAGTCAGTTGTGCCGGTGATACGAAAGTCGCTTCGAGACACGTATCGTTCGAATCCTCCTCAAACATTTGTGGATTTTCGAGGTCTGGAAAAGAATTAGGTAAAATATTCAGAGGTAATGGCTAGAATGTTGGGGTTGTAATATCTTCGCAGTTGGACATATACATTGGAATTGGCAAAACGGCATCAAAATTGATTCAGTATTTTTCGCGTGATGCTCCAATAAAAAATAAGGTTTGGAGCCCCGTAAATTCTCTATGGTTTGGAGGCATGGAGACGTGGGCGACAATAATGTTTTATTTTTTAGGGCTAATGATTTCCACGTCGATGGGTTTCACGCATCTCTAAGAATTCATCGACTCGTTATCTATATCGCCATCACTTCATTTAGTCAGCCGTTTTTTTGATCTGTTGATACTTCTGGTCACCCCTCATCGATCATGTCCTTAATGATTGTAGTTTTGATGTCTAAATTGATAGATTTCGACTACAGCCATAGTTTAGTCTGCTTTTTTACAACATCGTACAATTGTACAATCAGAGGTGAGTCGGATGTAGGTAGCTACTCTTAACGGTAGCCTGGTAGAGGTTGACGATGCGTGATGAAATTAGTCTCCTCTTACGACACCTATTTGAATCTGGGCACAACACGATACTGCTGCCAAGAACTTACTTATCAAAGCGAGATGCCTCCTCTCACGCAGGTAGCGAACCACGTCACCGTGGAAAGCGTGCTCCATGAGTAACAGCGGAGGCCCGTCTGCTGCACAGACACCCATCAGTTTCACCACGTGGTTGTGCTGCAGTGACGCAAGGGCGCACGCCTCACGTAAAAACTCTGCTTCCTCGGCAGCTGCCGCATCTTCTCTCAGTGCCTGCGTTAATATGACGTTATTTTTGGATTTCAAAGATGTAGATAAGTTTAACTTAAGTTTCCTGTGATAACGATTTAACAGTTATAAAAGCAATAACATTTCTGTTCCGGTGCAATTCCGTCGTCGTTCTCATTTCGGTATCATTCTGTCTGACCTTCATTGATCGATTGCTCTCAAACCTACAGATTGGTAAAGCACCAATACGAAGAAGGGATTTCATAGAATTCCGGGAGGAGATAGAAATAGGATAAGAAACCTCCTAACGAAGTAACATACCTTAACAGCGACGCAAACCAACCGTGCATGCCGACCTTGCTTAAGATGCAGCAAGCCTCGGTGCACATGGCCGAAGTGTCCCACGCCCAACTCTTCGAATATCTGCAACGCTGATCGTTGCACCAAATGTTCTGATAAAGCCGTCGCGGTTCGTTCACAGCGCGCAAGGAGACGCATTTGAATGTCTCGCTCGCGGCGCTTCAGCCGCTTCATGCGAGTTCGTCGTGCCAGCCACAGCGCCAGTGGCGTAAGAGCAAGTAGGGTTCCGAAACAGAAGGTCGCTGCGTCATGGCATACGGGGTTAAATTCGTCTGAACCACTTAATATAGTGATGCAGCGTTTTGTTCCGTCGTGTGGCGCTGCGTCTGCATATGCCTGCAGTCAGAATAAATAAATACCAGTGCTAAGTATACAATAAGTAGATACTACCTGCTTATACGATAACACCGAATATATCAAATCAAATGAAATGTTTATTTTGCATTTCCAGTCTATATGACAAATACTTATCTATCTTATTGTACCAAGAGGCATTTTGCGGACTGATATGGGTTCATTCAGATTTTGAGATTATAAGTATTTTTATCTGATACTGTGCATTATTAATATTTACGTATAATGGCTTTATTTCCTCCAGATATACATGAAAAAACAATGTTTATTTTTTGCAAAACGAATAAAAATTACACACATACATGACTACATGACTAGGGACTACACATGAACTCACAAAAATTAGAACTTCCTAAAGTCACTTTAAACTTTAGGGTCTGTTTTCGGTGCTGTTATTTTGACGTCATTAGGACGAAGATTTGCTACCTAGGGTCGGTTTTCACTGAAACATGAATATATCAATAAATTAACCTTGCGCAATATACGTTTCTGTATAATACTGCCTTCTTCATTCACTTTCATCACTTGGATTAAAGTAGTAACGTTTCCTTGCCAAGCGTGTACGAACACAAGTGGTTCGCGCTGCGCATGATTGTGCTGACCCAATTCTTGAACAATTCCCAGTGCAGGCTTAGCTAACGCGGCGTAGCTCTCCGTCATTTTACTGTAAATAAGTCCACACGATAAGAAAGAAAGAATAGGTAACGTCATAGAGTGTTGTGAAAAAAGATCAGCAAAGGTGTTGAATTTGTCTCACCTCAAAGATAATCCACTCGTGGATCGTGACCTTTCTGGTCCGCCACGTACATACGATCAGGATCACAGACTTCTGTATATCAGGATCAGAATCAGGATTACGATTTCGTATGGATTTCCCCCCTCCACAATTCCGTTCGGTATCAAATCCTATACAAAATCACAATCCTGATTCGGAATTCCGGATTCCGTATGTGTTTGGCGGACCTTCTAGTGATCGACGATGCCTGATAACGATCGTTATTAGGACTGCAGGAAATGGATTCAATTGGCTTTCCAAAATATGCAACTCTGTATCATCAATTCATCATAATAATAACCACAAACATAAACCAATTATTAATTCAGCAAAAAGACGTCCACTGCATATAGGATTTCCCCAATGGTCAAACTTCAAACTTTATTTATTAGCAATAAGTAACTTCATAGCAATTTCACAGAATATAATAATAGTATCTACAACGATCGACTGTGTACAGCTTGCGTCCATCGGTTCCCCGAAATCATCAAAAAGGAGTCAGTCTAACTAGAGAATCCAAAACGTACCTACCGTGAAGACTTTGAGCCGTGCAGGTCATACCGCTCACCGGGATAGCGACGCTGGCTAGCAGCGAATCCGTGCGCCAGTAACAATATCGCATCTACCAGGGGTGCTGTCATCTGCGGCCACGTTTGCCCATCTAAATCCTCTGATATAGCGTCGCGAAGTTTTTTATCCCCTCCTATTTCAGGTACGTTGTCATCACCTCCGCGCCACCAGTACGATACCGTGAACGGATGTATTTGAACTGTGTTATTCATACAATCTTCGCCGGGCCATTCGCGTACTATCCATGCGTACTTCGTTGACTCTGATGTTAAGCCGCGCGCAGCTGCCTCACAGAGCACCTTAGCGACTATAGACGCACGTGCGTTTACGAAGAAAATACGCGCGTCAAGATTCTTCAGCTGTGAGAGAATGTTTTTGATTTCATTCTCGGTGGGCGACTCTAGTTCTAAATTAAAGAATTTTATAGCTGAATGATTGATTTCGAGGGCGGAGGCGATGCTGGCGGCTAGTGACGATTTGTCTGAGATGATAGCGACGCGCTTCCAGTTTTGCTGTGCAATAAAATCCTTGATGGCAAAAGCTAATGGTAAAGCACGGCCAGTCGATGACCAAGCAGCGTCGTGGAGCCGCGCGGCTCCCTGTACATCGTAAAATACGAGGTGAGTATTTCTGATGCTCGCCGCCGCTGCAGCACCGCCCTCTCCAACCGCTATGATACCGATCGTCCGTGTCCATTCTAAACGTGAGTCCAGATTTTTATTCCATCTTATTATTGAGTTAGCATCGTTGCAATCGATCCCTACGGTATTATTGAGAAATATTTGCCGGGTATCATTCAAAATATTTTTCACCAACTTTTGGGCTCTCAACGCAATACTTATATACTTCTTTTTATCAAATGGTTCGTTTATACAGTACAAAATGTGAACCAACAGATTCTCCTCTCTCGTTTCGGTCCACTTCTCGAATCTTTCTCGGTTGTCGTGTGCCCATGAACAAGCAGCCTCCTCAGGCTCGAGACCTGTAGCTTCAAGATCGAGTACCTCGCGCAGCTCTGTGGGTCGCGGTGCGATCATAACGAGAGCTTGGTATATTTTGCGTGCCGCTTGGGCTAAAATGACGGTATCAGCGACGAACAGTGCCGACGTAGGATCGAGTACACGCGGGCATGCCGCAGTGGTGCAAGGAGGCGGCTGAACCGTACGCACTCGTGTCTTACTTGTGTTGTCACTCCCAGCCCATAGGTCGTAGTCGAGGAAGAGGAAGGAGGCAGAAGTATTGCGTAGGTGTCGGCGCAGTTCCGCGTCAGTTTGGAGCATTACAGGGCGCAGACGGAGCTTGGCATGAGCTGCGTAATCCAGCAGGCGTATTATCGTTGTGTAGTTTGTTTCTGACTGTGGTACGAACAGAATAGGAACGCACGGTGACTTTTCTGAACAATTTAAGTCGGTGACGTTGGATTGCTTGCTGTAAACCAAAATAATAGTTAGATAATCGATACCTACTTAATTGCATTTATGCTCTACATACATAACATAGAAAAAGGTTCAACACGAATTTTATTCTTAAGTGTTGATAACTTCGAGCTAAAATTAGATTTGATTTTAAGATCCATCGGGCAATAATATTTACAAAGCAAATAAAGAAACTATCGAAGTATACACTAGTTAACAATGCAGAAAAGTTTAATTTAGAGCTTTCAAACTATTTCAGCAATCTAGAAATCGATGAAACAGAAGATGCACAAAAACAATACGATATAATAACCAAAGGTATTGAAATAGCTAGTAAAAAAATAAAGTCTGTAACAAGAAATCATTATAAACTAACAGCCAATACAATAGATTTATTAGACAAGAGACAAAATATTGAAAAATTTACAGTAGAGTATAGAAATATTGATAGAGAAGTCAAACGGAATATTCGAAAAGATGTAAGAAACTTTTATACACATCAAGTTAGAGTAGCACTGGAAAAACATTCATCTTTAAGAGTTGCCAAGAACGGTTTATCTGGCGGAAAGACTTGGATTACGAAGTTGCAGGATGACGATGGAAATAAACATGGCAATAGAAATAAGATTATGGAGATATGCACAAACTTTTACAAAAGCCTGTATTCAGATCAATCCGCTCATAATAATATAAAACCAGATTACTACTGCCCCGATACCATCTCTTCAATAACGGGACATGAAGTGCATACTGCTTTAAAAAGTATGAAATACGATAAAAGTCCAGGATGCGATGGCATCACTACCGAAGCACTCAAATTTGGTAGACCCTCCCTATTACCATATATTACAAACTTATTTAACACTATATTAAAGACTGGTCAGCTCCCACATAAAAATGTGTCATTCAAATATTATTCTTCTGCACAAAAAAGGCGACAAGAGCGACGTTGGCAATTATCGACCTATCAGTCTGATTTCCCATCTATATAAAACTTTTATCAAAGTGATACAAGCCCGTATAGCTGGTACACTCGACAGACACCAACCGCCTGAACAGGCAGGCTTCCGCCCCTGTTTTTCCACCACTGACCATCTCCACACGCTCAATCAAATCATTGAAAAATTTCAAGAATTCCGGAAACCTCTGTATTTAGCCTTTGTAGACTACTCAAAAGCATTTGACAGTATCAAACATTCAGCAATATTTACTGCTCTACATAGTCAAAACATTGAACCAACATACATTGACCTGATTAAGAACATCTATCTAAGTAGCACAGCAGACATCAAACTACAGCGTTCCGGCGAATCCTTCAAGATTGAAAAGGGAGTAAAGCAAGGAGATCCGCTTTCTCCCAAACTGTTTACCAGCACCTTAGAAGAAATATTTAAACAGTTGGTGGCCTCATGGAAAACGAAAGGTATCAGTGTTAGCGGTAAAAGGTTAACAAACCTTCGTTTTGCCGACGACATTGTCCTTTTTGCTCCATCATCCTCAGAACTCAGCCAAATGCTCCAAGAACTGAGCACTGCAAGCCTGGAGATTGGATTGAAGATGAACCGAACAAAAACACAACTCATGACCAACAGCACGAAACGTAGGGTTGAGGTAGATGGACAGGTCATACAATATGTCGATGAGTATATTTATCTGGGCCAGATAGTCTCCTTCGAGAACAGGCAAGACAAAGAAGTCACCCGTCGTGTTGACAACGCCTGGAAGAGCTACTGGTCGATGAAAGAGTTAATGAAAGGGAAACTTCCACTGTCACTCAAACGTAAACTCATCGACATGTGTATCCTGCCCATTTTAACCTACGGTGCTCAAACGTGGTCATTTACGAAATCTCAGATATCCAAACTCCAGGTTTGCCAAAGAGCAATGGAGCGCAGCATATTAGGTGTCAGAAGGATCGACCGGGTTAGAAACACTACTCTGCGCTCCAAGACCCACATAGCTGATGCAGGTGTTAAGGCCGCCAAACTGAAGTGGGACTGGGCCGGACATGTTTGTCGCATGCATACGGAGCGGTGGGCAACGATCGCGACCCAATGGGAGCCCGACGATGGAAGCCGGGGCCGGGGCAGACCAAGAAAGAGATGGCGCGATGACCTGGATGCCCACGAAGCGAAATGGCAACTGATGGCTAAAGATAGGGAAGGCTGGAAAAGCTTGGGGGAGACCTTTGCCCAACAATGGGACGAAATAGGTTAAAATAAAAAAAAAAGTGTTGATAAGTAGATAAACTTCACACTCACAGTTCTTCTGGGATTCCGCCAGTGTGCAGGTTTTTAAAAAAATCACAATGCTGCAGTGCTAGTTGATTTTTGTAGAATGGCCATGCGCCCGCGTCGGAACACTTGTCATCGTTCCAGGCGTCAGGCGTCAGGTGTGCGTGCAAGCGCAATTCTACTGGAGCGCTTCCACCCGAACCGATCATCTACAGGGCAATTATTAACAACTACGTTTAAAAATCGTTATAGATCCTAAATGGTCATTCCAAATGAAAAATCATAAGAGAATACTAAAGATGATTTTCAAATACCTATTCAATTATACCCCACTCAACATAGTTCTTCAGCATTCATTTTATTATTTTTTACAGTATGATATGATATGGTGTCTGGTTGACCTGGTTGTCGCCATATTGAATCACCAAAATCGGCCGACGCGTTTGGTCTCTAGCATGTCTCTAGTGTGCCACAAAGGAACAAACGTACATACATAGGCTGATAAACACATTAGGTACCCTTCCTTTGCGTCGCGCAGTCGGGTAAAAACAACGGTCTTCCTGGTCAGCAGAAAATCTATGAACTAAAATTGGAAACCTTCGAATATGCCGCCTTCGAACAAGCGCGTACGCGCGGCACCTTCGCGGTTTTCAGGTTTTGCGTTGGCATGTACACAGAGGTAGGGAGGGAATAGGGATATCTTGTGAGATACATATTTAATGCCTGGCATAGGATGATAGACCTACCTCTACCTTTATTTCATTTAATTTCATTTGTTCAGGTGGTGTTACATTATTTAATTGGGTTCCAATGCAATTACCAACCTACAAATTTAAGCGGCAGCCGCCCGTACGTATTGTGTTAAAATGTTTAACTTTGACGTGAACGTCTTACGTTTGGTTTGGGGATCATTGCAGAAAAATTGCATTACGAAAATCATGTAGGTACTTTTAATAAGCATCATATTCATACTTCAAGTGGAGTTATACAAGATGGGTCGGACTTCAGGTGTGAATTACCTATCTTGTATCATGCCCTTCCTGCCCGCAACTGCATGCGCACGTAGCTTATGGACGCTGCCGGTCGTGCGTCAACTTGGTGCTATGCTTTGCATGTGGCAGAATATAGGGCTGAATTTTTTTTTATTACATGCCCTCGTTTCGATAGAAAGAGAGTAAGCGGATAATGAAATAAGGACCTAAACCTCTTACAAACAGAACTATGAGGGCATGAAGAATGTCTTCGCTTTAATAAATTGTTAGTCCTGTATTAGGTCCGTATTGATAAACCAAACTCAAGAGCTCGCGGTTTCTTAAGCCTCTTCTGACCCTTTTAAAACGTGAGCTGAAGAGCCTGCGCGAGCACCTGGAATTCGTTTATTAATACCGACCTTATAGTTCAATCATCGAGGAGATTTCTTGTATGGACACCCTAACAATAAATCATCTCTTGCTGAAACTTTGCAGTGTGATAAAGTGAAGTTTAAAAATAACGGTTGACAAGTATCTAGGTTTTTTTTAAATTTGGAAGTTAGGTATTTATACCTAAACATAAAAATCACTTATAGTTCTCGGCGGAAAAAGTTTCTCTCCAAAATTCCTTTGGTATATGTTAGTATATACTAATTACCATAGAGGTGATCGGTATCTAGGAATTTATCGATTTCACGAAGGGATAAACATAAAAATACCGTTTTTAATCCATAACTACTGCAGGAATAATAGTCTCACAATTGTTGTCTTTTTGTGTGTATTAATTTCATTACATATATCGTCTTGCACAAGAAGCTAGAATATTTTCGTTTCAATTATAGTTTTATGATTTTTGGGCAATAACTTACTTCGGAAAAGTATTCCCTTCCTCTTTATCCATTTACAAGTTACAATACACTTTAATACAACAGGATTACTAAGAATCTATTAAAATTTCGCCCTCATTAGTATATTAACATTTTTTCAATAATATTCTTCCCGCGCTAGGCCCCGATCTACGAGCGCGGGGTGCGGAAGGGTTGAGGGGAGTGGGCGGCGGCGGGCAGCGCATCATCGCACGTGCTCACTGCTCAGTGCTACCCGCGCCGCGCCGCTGATTTATAATATACCTACTGTAGCCCCGGGACTATTTAATTACAAAAAAGATTACCGATTGCCGTTTTGATATTGTTGTAGGGTACGAAATTACTAATATAAAAACCCTATTCCTGCGAAATTACTAATATAAAAAAAACTTTTTGTATACTGTCATGTTCTTTGCCTTAGTTCAATACTGTAATAGTAAGACTGTCTAAAGTTGTCATAAAAAGCTATGGGACTAGATGAAAACGTCTATTTTGATAGGTCTTATAGCTTTGTATGGCAACTTTAGACAGTCTTACTATTACGTATGGGTAGGTGTTGATATTGAACTAATAATTACTATAATTTACAGTGCATAATCACTTAATCACTGAGATAGAGACTCTTTACTAAAAAGTGACATAGTTAACCTCAAATTTTTCTTTGCCTTAGTTCAATACTGTAATAGTAAGACTGTCTAAAGTTGTCATAAAAAGCTATGGGACTAGATGAAAACGTCTATTTTGATAGGTCTTATAGCTTTGTATGGCAACTTTAGACAGTCTTACTATTACGTATGGGTAGGTGTTGATATTGAACTAATAATTACTATAATTTACAGTGCATAATCACTTAATCACTGAGATAGAGACTCTTTACTAAAAAGTGACATAGTTAACCTCAAATTTTACGTAATTATTTTTGAAAATCCACTTTTTTGTCTGTAAGTTCTTAACATTTTTTAATTTTATTTATTTATTTATGTTAGTTCATTTCATTTATATTTATTGCGGCAAAATACATGTTTAAAATAGGTAGATGTCAGTGATAATACAGTCTCAATGTAATTTTACCCATTTTGGGTGTGGCAATTTTACAATAGTGATATTGATAATACATACTTTACATTATAGGAATTTACCAAGTACAAAATAATTAACACAATGTCCATTGAAATTTTTACATTAAAACACACGAAGAAAGAAAGAATAATAATTAAATGGATTTCATTTGGTACATTATAAAAATAGAAAAATGTCATTTTAAGCGAGATTTGAAAACTGTCTCCTTGCAGGCCACAATTTGTTTACTCTAAAATCATCTAAATGCTCGTTTAGGTCATTAGGGAAATTTTGATACTAAAAATGTTTTTAGGTCCTTGAGAAACTTCTCATTCGGAAGAGTCTTCATTTCGTATGGCAATTTATTATATACTTTGACCGCATTTATTTTTGTGCTTCGCTTGAAGAGTTACTAGTTGAATGTTTTGTACAAATCGTGTTGCATGTTAGCTACATGCAAGATTAAAAACCAGTTCCCGTTATCAGAATTGACTGCAATGTGGTACACAAAGATAAACCTAATGACAATGTAATATTAGGGTGGCCAAGAGCTTATCTAATTGTAGTGTGTGTCTAACCCCCCACACACACATAGCCACTAAGTTAGTAATATAAGTTATTGTTCCCTCGATATATGAGGCATTACACATCTGAACCTAGAACGATCGTATCATTTTGACCATCCATCAACCACGTATCAAGCTCAACATTGCATGGCGACCTTGCCAGTGCTGCCTTGGGCAGTGCTGCGCTAATGGTTTGGGAAAAGCAATATTTTTGGAAGACTGAAGAAAAATTGTAATAAAGGGGTGATTTTGAAGAAGTTTGTTATGAAGAATGAAAAAAAGAAACATATATTTTACATCAATATTTTTGGAAGACTGAAAAAAAAAAATTATTAAGCGAAGATTTCGAAGAAGTTTCGTTATGAAGAATGAAAAAAAAAAAATATATTTTTACATGAAGAAAATTTTAAGAAGATATTTACAAAATGAAGAATTGATGAAGAAAGAAGGTTTTTATTGATTTTTTTTTAAATGAAGATTTGGAAGAAGGAAGTTTTTTAATTTTTGAATGTAAGAAAATAAGACGAGTTCAATAGAAGAAGAAGCAAGAAATAAATAAGAATGAAGAAATTTACGTTTAAATATGAAAACTAATCAATGAAAATCAAACAAGAATTTGGGAAGACAAAAAAGGGACATAGTTGATGAATGATGAGTGATGACCGAAGAACATCCAGGCTGCCGGGAGATGATGGAGTCGGACGAGGATACAGCCGGGTGAAGTACGAGTCATTCAGCATAGCAGCACAGTCAGGTTTTATTTTATTGTTGAAAAATTCAAAAAGTTATAGATTACCGTATTGTTTTTTTTTACACATTTACAAAGTCAAAATCAATTTTATTCTGTTTTCTAGTGAACATTATTATTATTAGATATAGTACAGTTTATTTTATACCCATAGTTTGACGTTTTTAATTTTAAAGGAAACTTTTATTATATTGTAGACGCGTGTAGACGACGCAAAACAGTAGTAATATTATAAAGTATTATGAAGATTAATAATCGACTCGATAGAAGATTAATAATACCTACATAAATATACACAGTTAGCAGTGTATGTCTAACTTGGAACTTACTATAACTGATAGATAATTTGGATACCTATTGAAAGGAGCATGTTGCTGCTTGAAAAAAAAAAAAAGTAATGCGTATTAATTAAAATTAAAGAAGGCTAATTTGTCATTTTATCCGTTATGTACTTACTCTTTAAAATTACGGAGTTTGTCATTTAGATACACTTACAAATATTTATATTTTCTCTCCTAAAGACAGTTAATTATTTTTGAATATAATTAATTTTTAAAGAACTTAGATTCAATCGCATAAATGTTACGTAGAATTTGAAACCGAATACCAACTCAATACGGATTGGATTTTGATGCCTCCGTGACGAGTTGCAACTGGAATGCAGACTCGGGCAAATATGGTAATGTTGAAAACAATTCTATCATATTACATGAGGCATTGGTCCACTTTTTGTAAAGTTTAGATTTTTATAATGAATGATTTGAATTAGATTGGATGTTATCGTTAATTTAATAGCTATCAATTATGTAGGATGTATGAAACTCGGATTTGACTATTTAAACTTGACTTGACTATGTAGAATGATTTGGAATGTTAGTATTGTGATTGATTAAATGGAAAGAAAATGGTTTTTAGAGAAATGGACAGAGCGAGGTATTTTATGAAAAGTTGGTTTTGGAAGTTTTTGGAAGAGACTCAAGTGAGCAAATGAGAAGGGAATACTTTGGTTTATTGGATTTTGGGGAACAAATGGATTGATCTCCCAAATGTTACCCATAAATCTAGTCAAACCAAAGGATTCAATTATGAATGGAGTAAAATGAAGGATTTGTTTTGAAATCTTAAAGATTTTTTTTTTTTAATGTGATGCAAAGCCATCTAAAATAAAATAAATATTGTAATAAAATGGTACAAATGGGTACAAATCCTTCATTCGATCATAGTGTAAACGAGTTTTCTCTGTGAGAATAGTTGGAGATGTATAAATGTCTTAAAAAATGGCCCATAATAGTAAAAATAAATAGTAAAAAGTACCAAGTGTTTTTACACAATAAATAAATAAATAAAGTCGACTATAAAATAAATAAATATTTTATTTAAAAAAAAAGGCAGGCCTGGCCAATAATAAATAATTATGAAGAAATAAATACGTAATAATACGACAAATATCAGTGAAAGGGAGATGTTGTATAGGACTATAAACTAAATGATACGATATTAAGAAAGAATTTTATTATTATTATTTTTTTTTTTCATGGTTGGGAGGTTGAATTTATTTAGGTAGCATTCACATTGGAAGACAGACCTTGTGATTTGTTTTGTTTTCAAAATAAATTAAAGATAGTTTTATTCGTTCGTTGTTGTGGTATGTGTCGTCTACAAAGCGTCATAAATAATGTCACTAATAATTAATAGAAAATAAATTTATTTTTGTACACCATTATAAAACTTCATTATAAGGAAGTAGGTATCATTGATAAAATGTAAAGATGAAGATGACATTACTTTTTTTAAATGATAATTTTATAATAATAGCGCAGTGTATTTATATTTTTTTGTTATTCTTGTGTTCTTCATACTACAAAACATTATGTCGTTCCGGAACATTATTTAAAATTTTAAAAGGATTTCACTTGTAGTAACTTTGAAATTTGTTATAAAAAATTGTTAAGAAAACAAAATGTTTTGTTATAGAGATACCAATTATGATAATTGTATGATAATTTTGTATTGGTTTATGTTTATAGCTAGGTACTGTTGAGTTTGGATAAATTTTAGTTAAGAGTAAATTTTGTTTTGGTGTTTTTACTGTATTAGTTTTTGTTTCTTATAATTGAATTCCATATTTAGATATTGAGAGTTTGAACGAAAAAATTTTTATTAAAATTATATAAATTTATTTTTAAATTAGCGGGGGAGGTGTAGTGTGTGTCTAACCCCCCACACACACATAGCCACTAAGTTAGTAATATAAGTTATTGTTCCCTCGATATATGAGGCATTACAAATCTGAACCTAGAACGATCGTATCATTTTGACCATCCATCAACCACGTATCAAGCTCAACATTGCAAATGATGAATGTAGATGATGGATAGTGGTAGGATAAACTTATGCACTCTCGATGCTCAGTAAAAAAATCTGCTATTCCATACATTTTAGTCGAGTCGGTACTGTAGTTTTGTATGGGACAGCAGATTTTTAATTTTTTCTCGATGTTGGCCCTTTAGTTAAAGTTGTTCAGTTTGATGGTCTGAAGCACCCCCTTAAGTATTACTAGGGTGTTTTGTTACACCCTTGACCCTGTAGATAACCTACAAAGTTGTACAGCGAGAATAAAACAATTAGAATTTGAAAAGTGGAAAATAAAAACCCTTATAGAACCAAAACTGTGACGGTCTGTGAGAGAAATTTTGACTCTGAGCCTACAACACGATAAAATTGATGGAAAAATTTAAAAACTATAAATAAAAAAGTTGGTTTTCGAAAATTATTTACGTAAAAATGAAGCTAAAATATGAATTCGGCCGAGAGGCTGAATGAATGTACGTAATAGTATAGTGAACTAAAAGAAACTGAAAAAAAAGAAAAAAAATTGAGTAATTTTGAATAAAATGAGAGGCAATAGGCAACCCTGACCGATTATTCTGTTTTTTTTTTCCACCAAAAATTTTTATCTTCTTATAAAATAGAGCATAAATTGAAACATGTACATTCTGATTTTCAGCTATTTCTTACACTTATGTCCGAAGTCCGAAGTTATGATCAAAAAACAGGAGAACAGAGAATAATCAATAAAAGCTAAACTACAGATGCAGGTACACAAATCTTTCGCAGAAACTATTTTTAGACTAGTGACTAAAGAATAGAATGGCTAAAAATGTTAAGAACTTACAGACAAAAAAGTGGATTTTCAAAAATAATTACGTAAAATTTGAGGTTAAATATGGCACTTTTTAGTAAAGAGTCTCTATCTCAGTGATTAAGTGATTAATATTATGCACTGTAAATTATAGTAATTATTAGTTCAATATCAACACCTACCCTTACGTAATAGTAAGACTGTTTAAAGTTGCCATACAAAGCTATAAGACCTATCAAAATAGACGTTTTCATCTAGTCCCATAGCTTTGTATGACAACTTTAGACAGTCTTACTATTACAGTATTGAACTAAGGCAAAGAACATGACAGTATACAAAAAGTTTTTTTTATATTAGTAATTTCGCAGGAATAGGGTTTTTATATTAGTAATTTCGTACCCTACAACAATATCAAAACGGCAATCGGTAATCTTTTTTGTAATTAAATAGTCCCGGGGCTACAGTAGGTATATTATAAATCAGCGGCGCGGCGCGGGTAGCACTGAGCAGTGAGCACGTGCGATGATGCGCTGCCCGCCGCCGCCCACTCCCCTCAACCCTTCCGCACCCCGCGCTCGTAGATCGGGGCCTAGCGCGGGAAGAATATTATTGAAAAAATGTTAATATACTAATGAGGGCGAAATTTTAATAGATTCTTAGTTATCCTGTTGTATTAAAGTGTATTGTAACTTGTAAATGGATAAAGAGGAAGAGAATACTTTTCCGAAGTAAGTTATTGCCCAAAAATCATAAAACTATAATTGAAACGAAAATATTCTAGCTTCTTGTGCAAGACGATACATGTAATGAAATTAATACACACAAAAAGACAACAATTGTGAGACTATTATTCCTGCAGTAGTTATGGATTAAAAACGGTATTTTTATGTTTCCCCCTTCGTGAAATCGATAAATTCCTAGATACCGATCACCTCTATGGTAATTAGTATATACTAACATATACCAAAGGAATTTTGGAGAGAAACTTTTTCCGCCGAGAGCTATAAGTGATTTTTATGTTTAGGTATAAATACCTACCTTCCAAATAAAAAAAAACCTAGATACTTGTCAACCGTTATCTTTATACTTCACTTTATCACACTACAAAGTTTCAGCGAGAGACGATTTACTGTTAGGGTCAAACCCCTCCGGTGATCGGACTATTATTAGTTAGACTTAGCCCAGTATTTTGCCACAGTCGCAACCCTCGCGTGCAGTTGTCGGGCTTGAAGGGCAGGATACAAGAGGCCATAGTATAAATAAACCTGCATTCTTGGAGCTACTCCAATCGCTGTTTCGTTAATTGTTTTGAACGCCGCACAGTCGTCGTCTGCGCCGGCCCATTCTGCACTAGTGTGCGCCACCATCCTGCCGACCGACGAGATAATAAGATGCTATTACCTACTTATCGCTGTCGTGCCATATTTTATGATCTTTATTATTGTTCATTTTATATTAAACAACTAATGCCCCATTCACACGGCAGGGCAGTGAGGGCAGATCAGTGCGGCAGGGCAGTTGGGAAAGCAGTTGGCGTTCACACGAGGGCAGCTAGACAGGGCAGCACAGTTCACAAGCTAATATAATTTGAGTTCCGTTTTGATAACTTTCGCAGTAATATTAGGTATTCCTATTTAGTTTTCCTTTATATCTGAGAGTCCTACCAGAGTTTATTTTTATATTCAACAATCTCTCTCTCTCTCTCTCTTCACTTTTTTATAAAATATAATTTTCCTTTTAAACCTTTATCAGTTTTATGTTAAGCTGTAACGCATTCTCAATTCGAAGGGATGCATTTGTAATTAAAAAAACTAAGCAGAATGACCAAAAATTATAAAATATCATGTTGCACTGCCCTGCCCTCGCGTTCACACGGGCGCAGCTACGAGGCAGTAGAGCGAAATAGGTGGAGGGGGGAGCGAAAGGCCCTCAAAAAATAGACCGGCCGTCTATTCACTGCCCTGCGCGGTTTACTGCCATGGCAGTACTGCCCTGCCTCGGCGCGGCTGTTCACACGAGGGCAGGGCAGTGCTGCCCTCACTGCCCTGCCCTCGTGTAAACACGGCATAAGTGATAGTAATCGTTATTTTATTTGGAGAGCCTTACAGCTATAAAACGAATGCAGTCCATCGCAACAACTTTTACACACAACAGTAGAAAATATTTCCTCAGATGTCAATGTGGTAAGCTGGTAAAACCGCTATTTAAATATAACAATGGTGTAGAATTTTATCTCTATTTCGAATTTACAGGAAAAACTTGGTATTAAGTAGGAACCTATACTTAATAATAAGCTAAAGTTGTCCCAAGTTGGTACGAAACCAAAATAAGCCGGCCGCTCGACGTTATACCTACGTCATAGCCCAGTTATTTTACGGTTTTTTTAGGACGAGATAATAGCTTAATTTTAAAATTGGAGCAACAGCTCCAGATGACGAGATTTTTTTTTAAATTTTTTTTTTATTTCTAGGCTCAAATTGGCTCTTCAATAATATACCGAAAAAAACAAAATTACTGGGCTATTATGCAACAAGCGCGCGGCCAGCTTTATGTGGGTTTAGTGTTTAGTATAGCTTGATGCGTCGCCGTGTGTACCTTCATTAAACCAGTAAACCGATACTTACACATCAAAAACCCTGCTATTATTTTTAAACGGTGGTACTGAATTGACGAGGTCGCAGTACGAATTCTCCCCAGCTTCCATGTTAACTCTTCTATATCCGAGCCTGTACCGAAGCCCCGCCATAAGCAACGATGCTTTAGCTCGGGATGTGACATGTCGACCATGCTGGATTGAAACGTTGCGGATTTTTCCAAAGAGCTGAGCGTAGCGAGTTACTGAAATGTTTAATAAATTATTACGTCACAGGAACGTCATGGATAATGCCGTGGAAATGAACTGCTAAATGCTAAATTCGGTTACCTATCGTACTTTCGAATTAAAGTTATCCGAATTTTAGTTCTCCGAAATCGTTACACTTTTTATTGTTTCACTTTTTTTTTGTTTCCCCGAAATATTGTTCGCCATATTTTGAAAAGTTAGATTTTTTATGGTCCTTTTTTTCATCTAACCAACGGATCAAAATTCTGTGCCACATTTATCCGAAGTAATGTAAGTCAGATAATTTACTTTTTCGAATATTTGTTTTTCCGTACGGTCACTTTTCCGCAGAAATTGTGAACCTAACCTAACCCAGAATTTTCTCAGGCAGGGCATTTCCCTGCAGCCTCCAACATGCATACAAGCAAACAAGCAAGCAACAAGCAAGCAAGCAAACATGCTGCAAGCAAGCAAGCATGCAGCAAGCAAGCAAGCAAGCATGCAGCAAGCAAGCAGCAAGCATGTTGATGCTCCGCTCGCTTCGCTCGCTCCGCTAAGTGTCTTACATGTTCTAACCTAACCTAACCTAACCTACAATTTTAAAAACACCAGTTTGTTTTTCTCAGGCAGGGGGCATCCGCCCCCCGCACACCCCTCGCGGGGGGCGCAGCCCCCCTGCACCCCCCAATATGCATTCAAGCAAGCAAGCAACAAGCAAGCAAGCATGCAGCAAGCATGCAGCAAGCAAGCAAGCATACAGCAAGCAAGCAAGCAAGCAAGCAGCAAGCATGTTAATGCTCCGCTCGCTTCGCTCGCTCCGTTCAAAGTAAACATGCAGCAGGCTAGCAAGCATATTGGTGCTCTAATCCTGGTATCATGTTGCTGTCTACTAATTATTACAGAAAACTTTACTGTGTTGTGTTCTAGTCATAGGTACTATGGAAGAGGTAATTTCGACTTTTTAAAACTTCGAACCCAGACGACAGTGGTCAAATGAAAAATAGTAGATTATGTACCGAGGGGATAAAGCAGTGTCTTTCATCACGGGCGCGATATTGAATCCCGAGCGTAACGAGGGATTCTAGGGTTAACTCCCGAGCGTAGCGAGGGAGTTTAGAGTTAACTCCCGAGCGAAGACTAGAATCCTGAGTGAAGCGAGGGATTCAAGCTCGCCCAAGATGAAAACACGTTTATCCCCGAGGACCATACTCTACTTTTCACACCCTCCGCGAGAAAATAAAAAGCAATACTGTTAGAAACCCAGGGGAGCATGTGAATTCTCTATGGTTAGAAACCAATTATTTTATTAGAGTTTATAACAAAGTATTAGAGTTCAATAGTATACTTAGTAAGTATTTAGAAAACACTATTTTATTAAATTAAAAAGTGAAAGTAGATATTTGAAACATTAAACCAGGAGTGCGATTTTTGAAACTAATTTTTTGAACTCAGCAGTTGAAAATGTCAATATTACTACGGAGACGTGCATTTTTCTACTGCTGATTTGACATTAAAAAATCATACTCCAGGAGTGTGATTTTCGAAAGTCAAGTCAGCAGTAGAAAGATTCGTATCTCCATAATAATTTTGACATTTTCAACTGCTGAACTCAGCGAATGAGATTCAAAAAACGCACTCCAGTTGTGGAAAGACAATGTAATATTTTTTTATTACTTTGTTCGTAGCAATAGGTACAGAGATATGCAGTATTCGCGCCTTTTTTTCTTTTTTTGTGTTCAATACTCGTGGTGGCCAGTTCAAATTTCGAATTAAGTTCTTTTTGGTGCCATGATAAGTTTTCATACGAATTTTAAGATAAGAGTCGTAGTAACTATTAAATAATCTGTGGATGCGGTTCCATATTCAAATCTCATTATTGACCAGCGGGTTATAATGAAATTCAGTACAATATTATTGCCCGGCTAGTCCCAGGGCTATAATGACTTGCTTTAGGTTCGAGTTACATGACATATAATGTTCCATTTTCGAGCGGGTGGTGTGAAAAAATGATTATGAAATTCTGATTTTAAATTTTCTGGAAAATGATACTTCTGTCAAGTCTTTATACGGAGTAACAAATTTATGTGTAAGAAAATATCTGCCACTAGAAAATTCTATAAACCGTTTTCGAATAACTGAAATTCGGTCAGCAAAATTTCGAAAGTAAGATAGGTTACCGCTAAATTCATGCCAAGAGTTAAAGTAAAATAATCTGCTAAAATAAGTCTCAAAAGCGCATAGCAAGCTATAGGACTTTAACTCTACCCTAAACATAAGTGTAAAAGTCTTAACCAAATCGAAAAATTATCTATGGAAATGCGAATACGATGCATACACGATTATGTAGTCTTTGGGAACGCCATTTATTGTGCTAGCTACAAAGAAATTGAACCTAAGCTAGATATGTTATAAACTTATAAATACATTAATCATTCATTATATTTATAAGAAAAATTCTTGGCTCTTACAGGAGTATTATCATATTGAATTTGCCTAATTGTTCATATTTATTATAAATTAAACCAAGAACAATTAAAAATTGATCACATCATCATAGTTACGTCATTTGTTTTCAGTAACCGCAGTCCGCCAACGCGCTAACCGGTTTCAGGGGATTATTACCGTTGGGGCGCTCCACACAAACGAAGTTTGGTTATATTTTCATTACTAACCAATTAGAGTCAATGAAATTTTCCAGAAAAAATCTCGAAACTAATTTCTATGCTTGTATTCAGTCAGGTTTTCGTTGAAATAAGTATACAGTTTCAATACTAGGATTAATTTTAGATTTGTATGGAAATCTGTAAGGGACTGTAACATTAAAACTATACCTATAAACTCTGACAACCACAACGAAAATCTGACAACCACAGGAACAGAGATTCGTTGCTAGATTGTGTTTGAAAATTTTCATTGACTTTAGGGGAACCGCACCCATTCTACGTGACCCGTTTTCGGAGGGGGGGGGGGGGGGGGGGGGTCTTCAAAATACCACGTTTAGTCACAGGGGCAGGGGGGGGGGGGCAATATCCGTATTTTTTTTTAATTTTCGATAGGTAAACATTTGATGGGGTCAAATGTTTACCTATCGAAAATAAAAATCTCACCTGATGTTGAGTGATGATGAGGCCGAAGATGTAGCATGCTTACCTAGAAATATGAAAGATGCCTATTCACTCTTGCCTTGAAGAGGCCCAGGTTGTATTGCTCAGGGAACAGGTCCGCAGGCAGTGCGTTCCACTCCTTAGCCGTGCGCATTATAAAAGAAGAAGTTCACAAGTATCACGTAGTTACGAGCAGCGCACTGCAACTAAACTGCGTTACGTAGATAGGTACTTTAGGACTTTACAGTACTTACCTACCTAGGTACGAGTACGACCAAGGAAATTAATCACCCTCTTCATTCTCGCACTTTTCTCTCGCTCTCTTTTGCGCAGTCCCCATACAAAATCCAAAGTCGTTTAGTAATCAAAGGGTGTAAAGCATGTGCAAAGTCGGATAACAGTGAAAAGGGCGCGAAAACAATTAGCCAATCATAGCAAGGGAATAAAGCAAACTCTACAGTATAACAACAAATAATAAAAACCGGCCAAGTGTGAGTCGGTCTCGCTCTCGGCTAAAGGTCCCGGAAAAAAAAGATTTTTTTTAATGTTAAGTTGTTGTGTTCTGGCATAGTGTAAATAAAAGGAGTGATGAAGCTCAGTGGTCGCGGCGGGTCTATTCCCGCGCGGCGTGCGGGGTACGGCGGGGGACGGGCGTACCATAACTCAATTCGCTGTTAGGGTACGCGCGCACGCGCAGGCAGCGCGGGCCGGGATGCACTCCTCCCGGCCCCCGCACGCCCCGCACGATTGGCCTGCCGTGACCGTTGAGCTTTACTACTATTAGTTATTTACACTATGGTGCTGGTGTGGTACTGAGTCCTCGGTGCGCGAGTAGCCCGACTCGCACTTGACCGGATTTATTGTAAGTACTTACTGCTTTTATATCTGTTTTTGAGTTTTAAGCAGTGGTGTCCGATCGCTCCGTCTTCGTCAATGTCAGTGTCATCGCCTGTAGCATTGCTTTCGTTCAATATTATTACTGATACTAGCAGTAAACTAGTAAGTCGCATTATTCTTTTTATCGTGTCGGTGGTGACATGAATTTCTCTCGTAGTATGATCCTTGGGTGACGAAAATTCTGTTAAAAAATATAAATGTACAAGTGCTTATACGCAACTACGCGTATTTATGCGTACCTAAGTACTTATGGACCGAGATCCGACCGTAAAATTAAGCACCTATTTAATTGGTGAACGAAATGTGACTCTAATGAATGTTTACACAGGGGTTCATACAACGCCGCCGGGTTGCCTAGAAAAATCTTGCCGCAAACCTATTCTATTATGATCTTTGGTAAAATTTTCCACCTATGTTGTAGAAGTAAATGAGGTGCCAATTAGGTGACATCTAAAAAACTGGAAAACTAGGGTTACCACCTCTCAGTCTGCCGCAACTATAGGGTTACCAGGTTCAAAAATGACTACTTTGAAGCTCGCAACCTTAGAGTTGCGGCAGATTGAGAGGTGGCAGCCCTAGTTTTTCCAGTTCTTTAGATCAGTCTCCCTCCGATGGCTGCCAGCTATGCCACGGACACCTATCTGTTTGGGAAGTAAATTAATGAAGTACTGCACCTCATTTACTTCCCATACAGATAGGTGGAATTTTTTTTACCTAAAATAATAATGGAAAAGGTACTTCAGCAAGATGTTCTAGGCAACTCGGCGGCATTGTATGAACCGCTATGTCAAACATTCACTTGAATCACAATTCGTTGACCTAAGGGTGCGTCCACATCTGACGAACGCGCAGCGAATGCGCAGCTCGCGCGCCGCTTGCGAGCTGATCGCGAACGGCGCGCGAACTGCGCAGTAGCGACACACAAGGAAAAAATGTACCGGCGCAGCTCGTGCGCCGTTCGCGATCAGCTCGCGAACTGATGAACTGTGCATTTGCTGAGCGTTCGCCAGATGTGGACGCACCCTAACAAATAGGTGCATAATTTTACGGTCGGATCTCGGTCTATTATAATATTTATACCTAATTAAAAGCAAACTGGATAATAATGGCAAATATGGCAATAAAATTAATTTAATTCTATTCTTATCAATCATTTGCTATTGGCTACATTACTTAATATTGTTATTTTAACTAACTTCCTATTATGTATGTGTTTTATCTGCCATTATTATTAAAATTGTTATCGTGTTTTCGTGAAACTAAAACAACTAATCTAGTGTTTAATTAAAGTTTATGATTTAATTTGTATAAATAGGGACACACACGCACTTTTGTGTAAGAAACAAAAGTGCCAATCAGCCCTTTGATTTTCTATTGAAGGCCAACAGTAAGGTCAACAACAAATTGTCATTTTTCGACCCATGGCACTAATGAAAAGTTATTTAGTTTAAGTGTCTGATTAGGTTACATCCTTAAAATTATGTTAGTCATTATTACAAACTAGTGGTGTATACATAATATAAGAAAAAATGATTCCGTGCTTCGGATGGTACGTTAAATAGTTATTCTTATTCGTAGACGTTAAACCGTCCCGGCTACTATCTCTGGTGGTAGTAGTCGTTACATAAAAACCACGTTAGAGGCCGTAAGGCGGTCTGAAAAAACTCTGACACCAGGGCTCTGCCCACACGATAAGAAGAAGTGGTTATAAGTAGTACAAAGTAAGTATGAGATAAATGTCAACTTAATGTAATTACGTCAATTATAGGTCCAATCCAAACGACGTCTCTGTCGAGCTTTATCTATCATAATTATATCCTTAGATCATATAACTGGGACCAGCCTCGCGTTAGGATTTCCCCACTGCCACGTTACAAGATCAATTAATCATGTGTATTTACATACAGTTTTCTACCTTATCAGTTATCACGAAACAAGACAGCCAAATAATTGCAGAACAATAATTTAGAACTAGTTGCAAACGAGACTATTTTTAACAATCATTTGAATCTGAAGTACCTATAAACAAGTGTCAGAAAAGTTTGTTGGTATAATTCATAAAGGTATCATATAGAGGAACTGACAGCTGAGAGAGCGAGATGTACCTAGCGGCGCCACTGTATAATAGAAAGAGATACGAGACGCGAGGCAATAGAACCGTTTTTGGGAACTTGTCAGCACAATCGACTGGGTAAATATTCGTGAATCTAAAGTGAAGTCGTAGATTATTTTGTGAAATATACTAACACTATTTCATTAAATTACCTACGATTTCACGTTAGATTCACAATTATACACTGAACTCGAAGTTTTAGGGTGCCGATAAGTGCCGACAAATGCACAAAAAACGGTTTCATTTGACAACTCATGTCAGTTAGTCTATTCCGACAGGTATAATAACTATATGGTATAATTACAGCCGTAACTTATCCATAGTTATATTGTCTAAGATCGTATCAATATCGTACCTTATCTCCACTGTTTTGTATGAATTAAAATTTTACGATATCTCTTATTATATTTTGCTGGTAATTCACACTTTACTTGACCAGTTCTTGCTAACTAATGAGCGGGATAACAATAAATATTAATAACCATTTTCCTCTCAGTGGTTAATTAAATTAGTAACTACTAACTCTTTATGGCATTACTTAGAATATTTGGTACTATGCGTAGTACCTTGGAGACTTCGCTGTCACTTCATACAAATGGAAAAAACTGACAAGTGGTATTTATTTTTGGAGTGGGCTGTTGCAATCCGAAGCTTAGGCGCAGTGTACTTAGTGCTTAGGGAACGTACCCATACTATGTGACCCGTTTAGGGAGGGGGGGGGGGGGAGAGGGGGGGGGAGAGAGGGTTTCCGATTCCCATATCGTCGCTATAGCCTTACTAAACGACGTATCTGACATTTTTGGCATTGCCATTTGTGGCAATTGTGGGCGAATCCATTTTCCAAGACGACTCGATCGGTCTAATTGACGTATCTGTATCTTCGATCTTCGAGCGTTACCGAGAAAACACTTTTTGAAAGGTGACGTAATTGACAATTTTATACATAGCGCTCAACCGAAAAAAGCTTGTTCTGTAAAATCACCTCGATGTTAGTTACGTCGTTTAGTAAGGCTAGTGACAATATACGGTCCATCTTAAATGCTGACACTTTTTAAGATGATGATCAGACAGTCAAACTGAACAACTTTCTCTAAGGCACCAACATCAAAATCGCGAAAAAAAATCTGCTCTTCCATACAAAACTGCAAACCTACTTGAGCCAAATATATGGGACAACTAATTTTCTTTTTGCGATTTCGATGTTGGTTCAATAAATAAAGTTGTTCAGTTTGATGGTCTGATCATCCCCTTAATAAAGTTTCAGCATATTAACACTTCCGCTTCTAAGCTCAAAACAATGATAAAAAACTGACACTGTGGAATGCGATACAATCCTGACTCACCGGGCGAGTCGTGCGCACTGCGTCCATTTGTTGCTGACCTACATCGTAGGTCGTCAGCAGCCAAAGTGTTAAGTAGGACCCTGTGTAGCTTTCTGGCTAATTCTGATTTGCTATCTTTTTTGCTTGATATTTCATTTATATTGCACTAGCGTTAACCCGCGACTTCGTCCGCACAAATTATATATACCAGATTTTAAGTCAGATCATAAGTTATCAAACAAAAAAAGTTTCATCAAAATCGGTTCAGTAGTTTTCGCGTGATGCTCGAACAAACACACAAACCAAAAAAAATCTTTTTTTAAAACAGATTTATAATAGTTTAGATTTAGATTTAGACGAGCTTTTACCCGCGACTTCGTCCGCGTAAATTATATACCAGATTTTAAGTCAGATGATAAGCTATCAAACAAAAAAAGTTTCATCAAAATCGGTTCAGTAGTTTTTGCGTGATACTCGAACAAACAAACACCCAAACAAACAAACAAACAGACAGACAAAAAATCCAAAAAATTTTGATTTGGAATCAGGGACAGGTAAAAACCATGTCGTAATTTTTTTTTTGTAAATATCTTTAATGTACAGACACACTTCTGTTACAGTTTTATAATAGTTTAGATAGATTCATAAGAAATCCGACATATCTTGGACGTTACTCAAGCTGTTCTAAGAATAAATGAGAGGAAGTGTTTCAAATCTCTGTTTCTGTAATGCAAAATAGCCTTATTTCGTTGCTATATGAGTAACTAATGTAATGTAACAAATTTTATAAAACTACCTCTATCTAAAAATGTGTTATTCCCCTGTATAACATTAAGCTAATAATTCTGTTCTATAAATACATATAACAGTGTCGCGGTCGTATTAAAATACCTGATAAAGAAACAACTTTAATAATATAGGCCATACTTTATAGAGGACGTATTATATGACGCAAAACAACTTATAGACCGAGATCCGACCGTAAAATTATGCACCTATTTCTTAGGCGAACGAAATGTGATTTATTTTATTTTATTTTATTTTATTGTACCTATAGGTACACGTACAGATTACAGTCAAGATGAAACCATTTACATTGCAATAAGATATTTAGAACTAGATTGTAATCCAATTACACATGTACACAGCATCACTATCTGTAAAACATGGCGGAGTGAGTTTGTTACATAAATTAAAATCCTAATAATTCTTTAAACATAGAAACGAAACAAATACATTCAAGTATACAGTAGGCACCCAAATTTCAATAAGCATTGCATTTTGCTCCAATAAAAAAATTAAAATAGTATTAAACCAAAATAGGTAATTATTAAAAATAAAAATGAAATCATTAATTTAGATTAACAAAGTAAATTAAGCGATATAATTAAATTAATTTGAATTGCAATAAACTATTAAACTATGTTTTTAGTAATTGTTAAAACAAATAAATTTATAAATAGCATGCAAAAATTAACTGATAACTTGTGGTGGGTTGAGAACAGCAATGATGCATCTTTTAAATCTTGCAAGACTTTTGCCAAAAATGTCGAGTTCTATATGTTCGGAGCTGAGGTCATTGTAAAGACGACACATTCTAGAAATGGGATTGTAAAACGAGGTATTATTCCTATACACATGGAGCCAGGGCTGCCGATTCCGGGGAATTTCCCCGATTTTCGGGGAATGAAGGGTGCGTGCGGGGAGAGCGCGGGGAATGATTCAAATCGGGGAATTTCGGGGAATCGCCTATTTGTAATAAATGTCGAACAAAGGATGTCTAAAGAAGAGGAAATTGCTAAAATTTGAATCGAATCGGACTATCCTTAGTCCGAAAGTGTGGGAGAAATATAAATAATAAATAAAACTCATTGAATTCTAAATATTTAAGTAGATTTTTGATAAAAATTAGAAGGCAAAGAAGTCGATAAGCAAATTTTGTGAAACATTGAACTACATTTTGCATGAAAATGCCTTATTTCTTGAATATTACAGTGTCGGGGAATTTTCGGGGAATGAATGATTGGAAATCGGGGAAATTCGGGGAATAGAGCCTACTTAAGCGGGGAATCAAGAAATTTACATTGGCAGCACTGCATGGAGCGGAAAAGTACGTGGAGCACGAAATCTATAGAGGGTGTTTATGTTTAACAATGAAAGCAGAGTCGGAGAATCAATGCAAGAATGCAGTATCTTATGTAGGTAAACAAAGTCGTGCTGTTTCCGTCTACTTTCAAGTGTCGAAATTTTGTACTTGAAGCACCTCTGTGGATAGCCCACCAATTTCCGACCCATATTTTGGCGAAAAGAAAGGATCCTGAGACACTTTTTTTGGACTCTCTCGATGTTCTCCACATGAATCGAGTAATAAGGAGACCAGACAGGGCATGCATATTCAAGTATGCTTCTTACAAGGGCATAGTAAAAGTAAAGAAAACTGTACGGATTCTTAAAGCCTTTGGTAGATCTCGTTATGAAGCCGAGCAATCTCATAGCCCTTTTAACAGTGTGCTCATAATGCGGGCGAAAGGATTTTAGTGTATGTTTACTAGAGTTGTAAATCTACCGTAGTCTACCAAATCGTGAGGTAGACTAACGGTAGGCTACATAAGCTACGGTAGGAATTGTAGATTATTCAGTCGTAGAAATTTTGGCCAGTTCACAATATTTAAGGCGGCTGCCATTTATTATTTGTGATAAATAAGCTAAGAGAGCTTCGGCAATAATTTTAGAGAAAGTAAAAATCAATCTAGAACGCGAAAAAACGACATTGATATATACTGTTTCATAAAAGGTTGTTTAAAATGTGATATTATGCACTAAGCCATGATAGCCTAGCTCCTAGGGGTATGGGTTCGATCCCCAGGGCACATAACATACGTTTAAAATCTTTAAAGTTTAATTTACATAATGTTAATTAATTTGTATTGATTAGTACTTTCTCATATTACATATTACATGAATAAAAATCATAATTTAAAAAAAAATCGACGACTTTTTATTTGAAATCTACATAATCTACGGTATGAATCGGTAGTCTATCGTAGTCTACCATAGTCTACCGGTAGACTACCGTAGGCAGTGGTAGGCTACGTAGCATTTACAACTCTAATGTTTACACAGGGGTTAATTCAATACTGCCAAGTTGCCTAGAAAAATCTTGCCGCAAGTATCTTTTCCATTATGATTTTTGGTATAACTTTTTCCACCTGTCTGTTTGGGAAGTAAATGAGGTGCCATCGGAAGGAGGCCGATCTAAAGAACTGGAAAAACTAGGGTTGCCACCTCTCAATCTTCGAAAAGATACTTGCGGCAAGATTTTTCTAGGCAACTTGGCGGTGTTGAATTAACCCCTGTGTAAACATACACTAGAATCACATTTCGTTCGCCTAAGAAATAGGTGCATAATTTTACGGTCGGTCGGATGTCGGACTATTAGGTTGTTACTTTCGACATTGATTGTGAATTATGTATTTAAATAGGTAACGAAGAGGTAACGTTATATTTGAGTAAGTAATGATGTCATAATAGGAGTACCTAGGTAAATTCATTATCAATATCATTGCTGTAAATCAATCAATGACATTCAAATGCATCATACCTATAGGTACCTACATTTTGTTACGCCAGAAGGCAGGATATAGCGAGCAACATTGTTTTTAACATCTTAGCCACACCTGTATTCAACAAATAAAGACATTTCATTTCATTTCAATTCAGGTACCTAGCTGAAGTTATTGTGCTACTGCCTGCTTCACGATTCGATCGGTATTTTAGGCAGTTCTTGGCAATTCTGCATCTTAATATTTAGTTAATTAATTTCAGACAATGGATAGGTACTGTTAGGTTAGGTTAGGTTGATCAGTGATCGTGATCACATAAACAAAATATTACCTACATAGGGAGGTACCATTTTACCTAGGTGATTTTTTTTACCGTGTCGAAATTTTCAGGGGTGGTTTTGATGGTCACAAATTTTACTATGGAAGCAAACATGAATTCGTAAAAAAAACTGTTGTATCGCAGATTTTTTTTTGCATTTCTGGTTTGCTTTCATAGTAATTTAGTTTGATGGTTCAACATTATAATACTCTATGGTTCAACCCCTGAAAATGTCGACGCGAAAAAAATATCATGCGGTAGGTGTGTGTACACACGGCGACACCTATATACCCATAACTACACTACGTACAAAATACAAAATAGTGCTAGGATAAGAGATAAGTGTACTTTTTGCAACCATCAGCAGCAAGGCTGATTAAGTGTTTATGGGGTGTAGAGCATCTCTGTGATGGGGATGGACCAGGTCTGCCTGCATAACTCCAGTCGGTTTAGGAGTTACCGATGATTAAAGGTCTGTAAAAAATTAACGATCAGCTGCAAGGCTGATCGTATGATATTGTTGTAGTATGCACTGTAGCTATGTGAACAGTACAAAAAGTGTCAAGTTCTGTAAGTCGGTTTAGGAGATACAGCCAGTCAAAGTTCCGACCTTTGAACGGCTGTATCTCCTAAACCGACTGATGAACAATGTCAGTTTTTGTACTGTTCACATAGCTACAGTGCATACTACAACAATATCATACGATCAGCCGTGCAGCTGATCGTTAATTTTTTACAGACCTTTAATCATCGGTAACTCCTAAACCGACTGGAGTTATGCAGGCAGACCTGGTCCATCCCCATCACAGATATGCTCTACACCCCATAAACACTGAATCAGCCTTGCTGCTGATGGTTGCAAAAAGTACACTTATCTCTCGGAATATGTGGTAGAGAGCCTGCATAGACGCGGCTGCCGGCGCGGGCGCAGCGTGCTGTGAGACGAAACAACAACAACATACCGCACCCTCTCGCACGATTCGCAGCGTTCAACTTCTAATAGTTCAAAGTTCAAACAGGGTAACCTGACCTGTCGCCGTGTGTACATGTAAGATAAGGAGATATTTTAGTAAAAACGAATAAAACGACTAAAGTATAAATAAAGATACAATAATTTTATTTTAATATGAAATAATATTATTAATAATTTTATTACAAATATTTACAAAAACTTAAAAGCTATTTACACCTGTAAATTGACTAGAAAAACGTTGGAATGATAATGGCTCTATTGGCTCTGTTGCTATCTCACTTTCACTCACAGAAGTTAAATATCAATAGAAAATTGCTCTTTCCCTCTCATTGTAAGGCCTTACCAGGAAAATAAATAAAAAACCACGCCATGTTGCGGAACATCATTGGAACTATTTTTTTTATTTACTAAATCCAAAGCAGGTTTTTATTTAGGTATCTGGTCAGCCCCCCCCCCCCCCCCCCCCCCCACCATCACGGGCATAAGAATAACTAATACATTATAGAAGTCAATCTTCTAAGCGTCCCGTTGCGTTAGTTATTCATAATATCGATGGTCTAGAAGACAAACATGCTAATTACAGATTTAGCAATTGTTCAGGAGAGTCGTTTTTATTATTTTATAAGTTCAATATGCTACAACTCAAAACTGTGCTTAGGAATCGTGTATGTACTGCCTATACTTAGGTTGGGTATTTATCTTTATTAATTTTTACATAAACATAAAAAGTAAATTTTCAAAATATAAGTAAGTACTGTAAAAATATCAAAATCATGAAAAAAACCATCACTTACTACTTTTGTACACAAACAATATATACAACGTGTTAATGAATTAACGCAAAACTAGAAAGTAGTTTGTTTAGAATCGAGAGCAGAATCGAATTATCATGGTTTCAACATAGGTAATTTTTTTTCAAAATATTAAATAATTTGTTCGCAAAATTTAAAATTTTCTGAACCCGATGTCAACCCACCGCACGGGCGGGCACACTCTACTTACTACCAAAACAAGATTATAAAAATGTATCCATGAGTACGTTAGCGCTATCTTTTAGTGCTGAATTGATAACAAATCATTTTTGCATCAAAACTTAAAATGCGAATAACTTTAAATTTTAACTATAAAAATAATTAAATTATTGTTTCAATCTAATTATTTTGTTATAAATCAGTTGGGGTGTATGAGGTTTTGCGCTAATTCATTAACACGTTGTATATTATTAGCTTTAGTATTTTAGAGGAATTTACTGCTATTGTATTAAAAAAGAGACTAATATAAGCAAATCACACACTAACTGTAAGTATTAACTATCATTATTTAATAAAATTTAGAACCGAAAGTTTCAAATGCCATAAGTAACAAAAGTACTTATTATTCATTCATTTCAAGTCAAATGTTCTAAATCTATTTAGGAATAACATTCGTTACCTTTCTTGGCTTCAACTTGATATCACTTGCTATAAATGTGCACATACTGATTAGACTGAAAGAGACGGAATTACGGCGTTTGGGTAAGTTTAAGCGGTAGAGCATGCTCATTTAATACATTTGGAATAAAAATGTTAAAATATCAAAATTTTGCACTTAGCACGTTTGTCTTCTAGACCGTCGATATGGTAAATCTACTTGCTCAATCACAAAAATTTTTTGTGATTGAGCAACAAAAAATACACTCTTGCACTCATCACATATCAAACTCCTCATATAATTATCTTTTATCCGATACTGCCGACAAAATATAGCCATACCTACTAGGAAAGTTGCCGTCATTGGTTGTCAATATAGATGGCTTAGAAGAAAATCTTGCAACCATGAAACTAATCTATTCATGCTTGTAACTTGTAACAAGGCAGATTTACATGTCTATGAACTTTTTAAAGGAGTTCCACATCACCATTACCTGCACAATATTTCTGTTACACCTACTTAATTACACGGAGGAAAGAAAAGAGCGGAAGTGTCGCAAGGCCTCCGTCATAATAAGGTCATGACGTCATAGTGGGCGTGGCCTATGATGCTCTGTTCGAAGCCGTCATTCTTTTTGCTGAGAGGGGTTTTGCCAATAAACTACATCCAAAACAATGAAGTGCGCTGTTCCTGGGTTCGGTTTTTTACGTCTTTTTTCCCGACCGTCCCTGCATTTTGGCTACACTTAATTCGATAAAAATATTGGTTTGCGCCACCTCCGCTCCTTTCTGTCCTCCATGCTTGATTATCAATCAATCAATCTATCAATATACTTTATACTTTAATTATCATACAACACATAGGATTTTGATTCACCATTTGCCGTTTGGTATGCAATCTATCTATCTCAAAGCAATAATTCAGTCTATAGAACTAACCGTTCTGAGTTATTTTCATTCACGTGGTATTTTAAACCAAGCCCCCCGATAAAAGGTTCGAAACAATTTCAACAAGGGCATGTTTCTTGTTCGATGGCCGTTTTATAGCAGGTATTTCTTGAAAGTGCTTCTGGGCCCTGGAATCCTGGTAGCAAATCTTCGTTCTGCACTCCATACGGACCGATTTTCCGTACGGATTGATCTTAGAATGTCGTCATAACTGTGTCTGCTTGCTACCAGTCTCAAGTAAAGCAGTCGGTTGTAGATATTTCCGTTGGTATGTAGTTTGATGCCTTCGTCATAAACTTTTCGGCCCTTTTCTTCTTATTCTTGAGCCTTGCAATGGGAATGTGAAGTCCAAGTTACCTCGGGACACTGTTCCGATATCAGCACTCAAACCAACTAGCATCTCAAAGCATTATAGTTCTCAGAGTACTAAATCTTGTCACCTCGTGGTAAAGCTCAAAGCCTCAAGGTAAGAAGCTGTCGGTGTCAAGAGGTACAGCTCCATCGGTACTCAGGTATGTAGTATCGGTCGCTGCTGACGCCGGCGCAGCCCATGATATCCAGCGAGCCTGCAAAAGAATAGGTATTGTATTTTATATGACGCAGACAGAATAAAAATAATAGCTTATTTTAGCTTCTTCCTTGGTATTCATAAGAATGCAAAGGTAATGTTGGCAAAAATAAGAGATTTCTTATTGATGGAAGACCTCAGAAGAAGATCTGAGGCCAAATGCCTGGCACAGATCTTCTCACCGCCCATGATAAGATAAGACTGGCACGGAGAATTGGTGAAGACTGATAGATTCAGCAGAGCAGTTAATGGGGACGAAGAGTGAGAAAGACGTAAAAAAAAACAAAATTAATGCTGTTGAGCTAAACAAAAATGTTTCTTATATACCCTAAATACATCGAATTTGTTTTCTGTTTCCTTTTGCGACTATCAAACATGTGACACAAAATGTACCTAGACTTTTAGAAAGATATCATCTCCATGTAACTGAATCTCACCTCGGCTTGGTCACGCGGTAGTCGCCACGGTGGGTCTGCATCAAGCGATAATGCATCTAATGGCACGTCAAGACACGGAGCCAGAAGTCGGGGTGCATCTGCCAAAAACGCTGCCACCTCGGACGCAGTCGGCCGTGACTTGCTATCGTGCTGCCAGCAGGATTTGATAAGTCCTTCCCTGTTGGTATTTGAATTTAAGGTTATGAGTGTCGGAAACAATCTTTATTAAATATTTATGATCTGTAGAGTCAAAGTCAAGATCTGAAGCCGTAATATGCATAATGCTTGTATGAAGCTTTTTTCGAAACCACACTGAGAAAATGCTACCTATAGGTAAGAGATTTACTAAAAGTGGTATTTAACACCAGTCTATAATTTATAATCACTTAGCTAAGCGAGAAATATTTCAAATAAAATGTAATTCATTGTTTAGCATAGCTACTCACAATTGAGGCTTGAGTCCGAGCGGTAGATCGAGTGTATGTCCAGCCTTGACTCGCGCCAACACTTCAGAGTTGCTGAGCCCTTGGAACGGCAGCGATCCAAACGTGACGATCTCGTACAAGAGCACCCCAAACGACCAGACATCGGATGCCGGGGAGAAAACGCCCAGCGCAAGACTCTCAGGCGCCATCCACCTCACAGGCAACATGCCTTTCCGGCTGAACCTGTAATAGTCGTTCTCGAATACGAGTCGGGTCATGCCGAAGTCAGCGAGTTTGACGACCCGACGAGCGCTCACGAGGCAGTTGCGGGCTGCGACGTCACGATGCACGTAGCGGAGTTGTGCGAGGTACGACAGAGCGCGTGCCACGTCCAGCGCCATGCCTGTTAGTCGCTTAGGAGACGCTTCATCCGCTTCACCACCTCCCTCCTCCTCCATACCACCCATTGCCAAATGCCGTCGGGCCAGTAGATAATTCTTGAGATCTCCATACAACATGAACTCCATTACAGTGCAGACTGGCTCTGTTTTTGTAACTACACCCAGCAGTCGCACTACATTCTTGTGATCGAATCGCTTCATTGCTTCTGCCTCCGATAAAAAGTCAAGTTTTTCTTCAGTGTTCGCTCCCGCCTTTAGAGTTTTGACGGCTACGGCAGACCAGCCGCGATCTTCGGCTAGAAGGGCGTGACCACCGTATACGGTTCCGAAAGCGCCTGTTCCTAGTTTTCGGTTGATGACGACGCGCTCACGGGGTACCTCCCAGCGGTCAAGGCCAGCCGGCTTGATGGCGAGCGGGCGCATGCCGAGGGCGGCTAGTCGAGCGCGGTACTCGCGCTCCGTTCGCCGCTTGCAGTGCAGAGCGGTTCCAGCCAGCACTATTATTAGTAAGACCACTAGCACCACACTGAGAGCAATAAACGCGGTACGACAATCCGCATGAAGCGTATCTGCCAGCGCCTGTAGTGTGCAGTATTCACTACCGTCATCAGGAATACTCCCATCAGCAGTGTACCAGCGTAATGATCCTGCGTCCATTTTTAGTGCGCTCTGCGCCCAGCGTCCGATCCTACGCGTGCCGCTGTCCGCATCCCACTGCGAGAGTATGAGCGAGACAGTACGTGCATGTGCGCCACTCGTGGATATCCACTCGAAACGACCCGTCAGTCCACCGAACTGAGTTGTCGTTACGTCTTCGATCAGCGAACTGGAAATTAAGGAAATGAAAACAAATTTTAATACTTTTCTGTTATAAGTAAGATGTGAACGTTTTTCTTCCAATGTCAACTCTATTACAATTAAGATCGGACCGAAACTGTCGCGAAATATCAAAAATTGAAAGCCCGGGTACAGGGCCTGTGCCCTGCAAATCCTGCAATACACCCTGTATTGTAAGAGACTACCAGGCAAATACAGAAACGGTTACTTCAGACCATCAAACTGAACAACTTTCACTATGGGGCCACAGGAGACGCGAAATCAGCTGTTTCATACATTTTAGTCGGGTAGGTTTTTTACAGTTTTGTATCGAACAGCAGATTTTTGGCGTTGAGGTTCACTTCATCTCCATATGGTAAAAGATGATTAGTTTGATGGTCAGAATTCACTGTTTTAGTATTTGCCTGACTTCCCTTACACCTGGTATAGGCTGATAATGTAACCGTAAAGGATTCGGTAAATTACCTAACATGCCGAAGGTTGTGTAAATCATCGATGGCAGCGGGGTGTTCCAGCAGCAGTCTGTCCAGCGCAGCGGCCCACACTGTCAGCGCGTCGTACAGCAGCGCGGCCGACGGGCCGGGAGGGCTCACACACGCGGCCACCGAAGGGGCGAGGCGGCGGCAGTGGGCGCGCCAGCGCGTTTCCCAAGCCTGTCGAGCCGCGCTGGCGTTCGAGGCTTCCTCTTGCCAGGTTTCTGCCCATTCTGGTGTTACGGTTATGTAACCAGCTGCTACCTGTTGAAAAAGCACGATGATTATTTGAATGCCTTTCAGTAAGCATGTTTTTAGTTGCGCATTGCTCGATTCGGGTTGGGTAATTGGGTATAAAAATATCAGTTATGGTCTATACACCAAAATTCGCCAGCTCGCCGGCTATATCTTCGACATTGTCGGCGACAGTGTCGGCGGGTCGGCAACTTTGGTGATGGTATTGCTAGAGAAAGTTTGTCATTTTTCTAGTCTGAAGTTTTTCTAGCAGCAAAGTATCATCGATCAATTTGTCACAAATATTCGGAATCGTAAAGCCCTGGCAATACATAACGGTTAATAGTTATCAATAATAGGTACACAAATACTTGCACAAATGCAGAAATTCATCCAAGTTCCTAGCCTTGACATTTAATATTGTTTCTGATCGTGGTAATGAACAAAAATAGGTAATGTGTTCATGGATGTATACTAACTTCCTCAAGCTCCTCGCTGGTACAGTTGTCGTCGTGCGAGGCCCTCAGCCAGGCGGGGGGCGGGGCGGCGCAGAGCAGCCACACGGCGCCGGCGCGTGACGTCACGCCCGCGCCCCGCGCCGCGCACAGCGCCGCGCGCGCCACCCGCGCGTCCTCCACGCACAGGTACACTATGTGCGCGTTCGCTGACGCCACCCGCGATGCCCACTGGAAGGAGAATACGAATCAAAATGATTAAGGTACAGTATCTGAGCATCTGGTGATCCTTGGGTGAAGCCTATCTCCAGCCAGTGGAAGTCTATCGGCTGATATGATGATGTGACAAATTCGATGCAAATTCTAACCCAGATCCTCATGTTAGTCCATAAATGGACCAAAGACCATGGATGCCTACAGTGGGGACCATGGTTAAACTTAAAACGTACTGTTAAGCCCAATCAATGTGCATAAATTATACATAAATTTTGTTTTGTTATTACCTAATTATGTAATTCTTAGTTTTATGCATGTTGCAAATAAATAATTTTTCATTTTTTTTTCATTTCAAATAATCATGAGGATCTGGCTTCGAGTTTGCACGCTCTCAAACAGTAAAAGAAAACTTCGCGAGGAATCTTGCATACGCTGAAGAAGAAATTCTATTGTGCATGTGAAATCTACCAATCGGCATTTACCATGCGTAGTGACTTAGCAGTCTTAGCACCCATAGCTTTCCCATCCTTGAGGGTAGGCCTATGCCCTGCCACTGCAGGGCATAAGCCCTATAGCCATAGCCATATTATTATGCTTCTCACTAGAAGCATAATAATATGGCTGATGATGAATGAATCATGAAAGAGGTTAGCCAGCAATTACCTACTGGGTGAATGTAGCCAGTTTGAGAGCTATGAAATCAGTAGAGTAAGTATTAGTACATCTACGTAAGTATTAGTCGGCACTTCTCCTTAAAGATATGCAGATGAGGTAGCATAGCGGTTTAGAGCGTCCTCTAGGTATATCCTCCACCAATCCATACTGGTTCCGCGTGGCGGAGTTTGACCGGCTAACTCTCACGCTTACTAGCTCAGTGGAGGCCTGTGTCAGCAGTGAGTAATATAGGTTTATGAAGCTGATGCTGTTGCCCAAAGACCACCTGCACCTTAGGGTTAATTGCTAAGTATTTACAATAGTTCAAATTTTGTTCCAAATTAAAAGAATTTTCTATTCATAATCTTGTGAATTCAAAATGAACTTACATCATGAATAAGCTCAACATTGACATGTGGTCCATCATCAGGCAGTTCGACGTGAACAGCGAACTCAGCGTTCAGTCGTGGAGCGTCGGCTAGCGCTCTGGTTGCTGGCTCGCTGAGCACCGCCAGCCTTCGCCAGCCCATCTCTGACAGCAAGGAGGATAAGGCCACAGCTGATGAACGAGCATCCCCTGCTGCCAGTAACTGCAGGTGGGTGTCGGTTTCTGGAAATATAAAGCAAGCTTTAAAATTGATGTTGCCGATGTCGTGATTCCCTCTCTGATTGGCAAAGACCTCTTACTCAAGAGTGGGTAATAGTGCCGGACTGGTGCACCTTCATATAAAGCCGTACTTTCGATGATAGTAAAAATCTGTAATGAAAAAAACCAAGCCTCATGATGTACTTATAGCCTTACCTTTAGCACCAATTCCAGCAGCAGGTGCCTGGGGAGTGTAAGCGAGTATGGGCATGTGGTGGGCGGGGCTCAGTCTCGCGACGTCAGCCCACGCGGCGCCGCACGCCGGGCCAGCCAGTGCGGACAGGGCTCCGAACTCGCCGGTGCCGAGCGCATCGTTCAGGTATTTGTACGCACGCGCCGTGTGACAGCCATCATCGTACATCTGGAGGAAAGAAGGAGGAACGTTTGGTCAGTAATGAAATATTAATAGTAGGTATAAGATTTATGATCCTAGCTGGTCGAAAATAAAGTTTTCTATTCTACTCTGTTCTAAAACAATCGTGAGTCAATTATCAATAGGAAAGCTTCATCTTACCTCTACTTTAAAACGGGCAGTCCCTGGCGCCCGTTTACGTTCAAGGTCATCTTCAGCAAGGGCTGCAGCAGCCGCTAGTGCTAGTGCATCAAACGCCTCGCGACTGGTCGCATTGGGCATCAGCACGGCCACGCGAACCTCCCCCGGTCGCACGATCGCAGGTCGCGCGGTCAGTACCTCACGCGCCGCCGCGCGCGGTCCGATAACGCTCGCCTGCCGCGTTAGATTCCTCATATCTCCAGCACTCAGCGTCAGCCTTACAAGTCCTTGGATAGCGCTCGGTGCTCGAGCCAACTCTCGTATATTGACGAACTTTACTAGACGACGCGTCTCGAATGGACAAGATTCTGATGGTAGACATGGCGGTGGCCCAAGTGGCTGAGCTTTTAGATCAGCGAGTTTTGTTAGCTCTGGTGCCCAGTCGCAGGCTATGAGTGGCTGCGGGAGTGTAGTAGCTATGGTCGGTAGGCTCGCACCGAGGGGTCGAACTGTAGCAAGCAAGCGACGTGAGGATACCACGCCAGCTAGCACACGAGCCTCGCCCGCATCGCTTGTCAGTAGTGTCGCGCACACTGAGGACTTGCACCACGCAGGCGTGAATGTAAAGTTCGCAAGATTGCTGAAAATAGAAAGACAAAATTTGCTAGAAAATTATAAGAATTACAATACATCATTGGTAAGACGGAAGTAGGAGTAGGACCAACTATATATTTTTTTGTCCTTGTCCGTAACCTTTCAGTGTTATAATATACATCTACCAACTACTATTTGCCCAATTGATTGTCGTACGATATAGCTTCATGCTGACACGAAAGAAGGTCTATGGTGGAGAGCTGCATTAGTGACGCTACCTCTCGGTAGAGAGTGTATTTAAATCTCTCCACGGAAATCATACTTAAAGTAGCTAAAAACAATGCAAATTAATAACCTCATTACACTCTAGTATTAGTATAGGAAGGTGTTCGCGTGTGGAAATCAATTTAGTACGGGACACTCCCGTTCACACAATTTAATTCTATACATGGATTACTTTGTTGTCGTACTCGTATGTAATTACGAAGATTCCCACAAGTCTATTATGTTGCATTACATTGCACTTTCGTTACGTCAACTGTTTTGATGTTTGTCGTTTCATACATATACATTAACTTGGTTTTGTTCTGGGTACAGTCAACATTAAATTGTTATGTTACAAGTTCCACAATTTTATTTTATGAAATTATATATTTCGTGCTATATGATTTGCTCAACGCTAAAAATTTCCTATAATACCTACATGCCAATCTACTTTTGATGTTGATTGCACTTCCAAAATTACATTTTTGTCCTTCAGTTTAAGGTGGATTCACAATTTTAACATTTTCACAGTGTGAATTTTGACCATAAAAACATTGCAAAGCCTCGTATACGAGTACAAGGTGTAAGGAAAAGTATCATTAAACCTTTAAACCACATACTCTACCCATAAAATTGAAGAACTTTTACTATGCGCCATACTAAACTGCAATACATACTCGATTCAAACAGCAAATTTTTTTTGTTCTCACAGGTTTGCTCCTATATTAAACATTGTTCAGTTTGATGGTTAGAGTATGGGGTTTAAAGGTTACTGATACTTTTCCTCACACCTACAAATTTGTTTTTTTACTGAAATCGAAATAAAACTGACCTTTCTCCATCTTTAGCCTCACGCAAAGCTCTATCCAAAACCTCGTCTGGTACGTTATAGGTAGCTGCTATGGTCGGATCTGTGAGATCTAGCAAAGACCTAGCAGAAGGGTTGGTGGAGAGGCAGGCACGGCGGGAGGGAGGGGCGAAGTCACCGAGGTCCTCTATGCCTGATTGTCTGAGTTCCCAGGCGGCTGGGACGGCGTCTGCTGACACGCTCAGTACGGCAACTGTTGATGTCCCAGCCGTGAGAGCGCTTAGGGAAGCCTGGAAGCAGATGATTAGGCTTTTAGTTACGTAAATATTTAGAAGTTAAGGTTAGGTTTACTAAGACCATCGGGGTCCATAGGTAGGAGAACATCGGGTGCGCTTTGAGAAGAGGAGCGGACTTCAAACATTAGGGTAACGTAAATTGTAAGGGATCTTGCATTCGCTGAAGAAGAAATTGTGTTAAAGTCTACCGATGCGTGTGTAGATAATGCCCACAGATCTTCGAGGTAGGCCTGTCAGTAGTGGACACAACAGAGGCTGATGATGGTGATAAACTCACGACCATATTCGTTTTCAGGGTTGCCAAAACTACTTACCCACATATTATATTTACTAAAATTTGTTATTGTTATTAAAGTATTTATTTTTTAATTGATTGGCACCAAAATTAAACAATTACCATTCGTATCTCTTCTTCAAGGGTCTTGACCTCTCGATAATGATACGACATTGGTTTTGCATTCTCTCGGGATAAACAATCATTGTGTAATACAGTAGCTGTATAAAGTTGAGATTGTGAAAAGTTCAGTAGCGCGATTTATGATTACTTTCACATTGCGCCTTATAAACGGTGGCAACGCAAAGACCAAGTGTTTTTGCCCAGTAGGTACCTAGTTGTAAACACGCTCTTAAAGGCTAAAGAATAGAGGTAAAACCTTTAAACAAGCAGGATCATCGGGAACGAGGCACGCAGGTGTCGCAGCAGCTTGGGCCTCGACGCCGGCCGCTCGGAGCACCAGGACGGTGACGTCGAGGAGCGCGAGCGCAGCATCCTTGGAGCCTAGTGCGCTCGCGCTTACCACTGCCGTCACCGCTGTCGCATTGTCGCTCTTCAACGCTGAGGAATAATAGTTATTTTTGAAGTCTTTCGATATTGACAACGCTAATGTTAAATTAACTCTTGTGCATTTTAAAAATGATTACCATTTGAATTTGGTCTGTCTATTATGTTCTTTATAACGAACGCAAAAGTTATATATACCTAATCTATTTGTAAAATTGCTAAAGAATCAATATTTTTTTCAGCACGACACGTCTTGTAGATGAAGGAAAGGAATACAGGATGGAGATGACAAGACAAGTCCAACAAAATCAGCTCCGTACAAAACACACCAGGCAACATACTATATCTTAGCCGCACGCTTCCCGGAGATGCAGAACTGGGGTAATTTTATATGGGCGATGGGCAGTGTTTGGAAAGTTACGCAATTATCTTCTAGCCCAAAATACAAGACAAAAGTCTTTGACCAGTGCGTACTGCCAGTTTATGACATACGGATTAGAGACGTGGACGCTCACTGAAGACTTAGTAAAAAGGGTGAAAGTCACTCTACTCTATCTATGCTATGTCCAGCAATGGACGTTTATCACCTGAGATGATGATAATAAGAACGTCATACAATGTGGGAGAAAACGGGCTGATGATGATTATGATCTCTGTTTACTTGTTTTGTTTGTAATGCATGCAACATTTACGTGGGTGAAACAGCTGTGGGAGAGGTATTTATTACCTAAGCGCCAAGACCTATAGGCAATTTGGCATCGATCAATATTCTAGTCGACATTCTTTGGCTAAACATAAAGCATTGTTAATTAAAGCCGAAGCGTATTTAGTTTTTCGACAATTCGCGCAAAATTTGCATTGTTTTTTGACTTCTAACTCTTTGAAACTACGAACAATATTTCGAATTTTGAGACAATTGTCGAATCGAGTAACAATAAAACCAGAACGGTTCGGAAACTTGGACTTCAATGGTAGTACTGTACTTGAACCACGATGAATACATTCATTCAAAAGGCTACAATGGCAGTACTTGCGAATCCTACAATAGAACGCATGAATGTAACGGTCGCAGTTCTCAAAGTAGAATAGATACCAGAAGTGGCACAGAACCTTAACATTGTACTAAGTACTACCTATTCATAGTTGTTTTCATTAGCTGTACTTCGGCCGCCGCCGCCGTGTCCGGCTTTGAATAAATAGCACGAAGTCGGACACTCCACAGTTAGCATAAGAAGCGAGACTAGGGATTATTGCACTTTAAACACCTGGTTGATATCTCCTTTTTTATTCTAATGGGTTTGCTCTTGACTTCAATCCAGTCCTCAGGACGAAGATATGGGTCGAAGATGTAGCGAGCTTACCCAGAAGATGCCTGTTTACTCGTATTTTAAAGGGCTCCTTTTAAGGGTCTTCGACTGAGTGATCATATGCGTCTCATTTGTGTCGATCACCTTTACATCTATCGGCCGTTCGGCTGACTACCGATTAAAGAAAATATATGACCCTTTCGTAGGTATGGGTTTCCCGTTCCATCAAATCAGGAGGGTAAGGAGCTAAGCGCCTTGTTTTTCTCTCATGGTAAATACTCCACAGAGAGAAAACTTTAACACAATTGCGCTAGTGGACAATCTATGGTAGACGCAGCGCAGGTCATTTTGTGCGCTTCTGGCCCTACACAAACAAAGCTTTTAGGAGCGCACAAAATGGTGAAGTGATTCACAATGATTGTTCACTAGCGCGATTGTGTCGAAGCTCTGTCCCGTATTTACTTTGGTAATTAAGTGTTTTCCCAAACGGTCGTGTTTATTTGACCAGAAGCGGTTGGGATTTCTGGAAAAAACTAACTATCCCCACCGATTGGGAAATTCTGGTGAGGATTTCGGAAATAAACCTATTTACAGAATATCTGTGTCGCTGCCTGTATTTGAGTCAATGTCGTTACGTAGGTACTTTATTATAATGAATGAGCTACATACAACTCCTACGGGTAGTAATTTTCAATACAATTACGCCGACATTGTACGTATCTGCAATACTCATTAGATCATTTAGATGACGTAATTAAATCCATTCATAAGGTTTGCACAACCACAGAGTAGGTAACTACTGTACTCTACTACGTATAACATTAACTTTGCTACGAATTTCGAACATTGAGTCATATACAACGTGTTAATGAATTAGCGCAAAACCTCATACACCCCAAATGATTTATAACAAATATTTCATTATTTTGATTCTTAAAATTTAAAGTTATTCGCATTTTAAGTTTTGAGGCAAAAATGATTTGTTATCATTTCAGCACTGAAAGAAAGCGCTAACGTACTCATGGATACATTTTTATAATCTTGTTTTGGTAGTAAGTAGGGTGAGTGTGCCTGTGCGGTGGGTTGACATCGGGTTCAGTAAATTTAAAATTTTGCAAACAAATTATTTAATATTTTGAAAAAAAAAAAACTATTTTGAAACCATGATAATTCGATTCTGCTCTCGATTCTAAACAAACTACTTTCTAGTTTTGCGTTAATTCATTAACACGTTGTCTACGAATTTCAATCATCATCTCAGCCGATGGACGTCTGCTGCTGCACATAGGCCGACCCCAAGGATCGCCATAAGGACCGGTCCTGCGCTCCCTTCATCCAACGGATTCCCGCCGCCTTCACCAGGTCGTCGGTCCACCGTGTGAGGGGCCCACCCACACTGCGCTTTCCGGCACGCGGTCGCCACTCTTACATTGAGTGAACCCAGGGAAATATACGAGGAGAGGCATCCGGGAGGAATTCATAAAGTTTGACAATGTCAGCCATATGAGAGTCTTGAAATGGTTTCTTAGCCCAAGATGAGAGTAGGTACATCTACGTCAACAATTTGAGTATGCAGCCATGCAGATGTTTTTCATGGACCTACCTACCGCCAAATACTTATCGAATACCGAAATATGGGTAGTTAAATAAATAGGGGTGGGTCACCCAAATTCATTAAGCACCATAATAATTCAATAGTAAGCATAGATACACTAACTAAGGTCGAGGTTCCGTTTCGTCAATTCTGGTAAAAATATGCCTTCTTGTATCCGCACTTAACGCACCTCCAAGACAATTAGTAACGCGACATGACCGTCGAGAACATGGTTACATCGCAGATGTTAATGGCATTGAACGAGGGCGTACCTGTGTCGGGGTAGGCAGAGGCTAGCGCGAGGAGGCCAGTCAACACCACGACGCTCCACCACCTGTGAAAACAAAATAATAAAGTAAAAACAATTTTGGAATACAAGGTCAAAATAATGAACGCAGAATTTGATAACCGTTATTGCAGAATCGATAATAACCATTATTCGGGAAATTACAAATTTGAATTTGTACCACAATACCTAGAACAATTTCCCCTTTTGCAAATTTTCTGAGCTAATGTCAACCACTTTAGATCTCTTCACGTATCACCTCATTCCTGATGTGATCTCTGAGAGAAATACCGAGCATAGCTCTGCTTGCTGAGTCACTTGACGAACTATTCCTATCGTCACGGTCCACGTTTCCGCTCTATAGGCCTTAATGACATATGGTGCGGAGACGTGGACCCTGGCAGGATGCACTGATTGAACACCTTCCTTCGTTTTAAGGCATCGTAATGTGAGACGCCCTCCGACAATCTGGACCGACGACTAAAAATGGGTAGCGGCATGTAGCGAGGTACGCCTGGATGAGGAAAGCTGAGAATAGAGTTTTATTATATTCTCTAACAAGAAGCGACACTCAAATATGTGTGCTCGTAAAACGTAGGTGGATGCGTATCGTGGAGAAAGCGGAGGTGGGAGCGAGGCGTGGCTTGCGAGGGACGCGCGCGGGTGGAACGACCAATCTGGAGACTGGCAGTGCCACATGCCTGGTTTTGTGGCATGCCTTGACGAGGATAGTGATGATGATGATGACGACAATACAATACCTACATAAACTTTAAAAAGGATCTCCACTTTGGGTGGTTTTGATATAGGTACCTCGACGATTACTGCTACTTTTATCCTAGCATTTTCTAATGACAGACGTGCCAAATCAGGTTTAGGAACGTCCTCCTCGGTCTGACTTTCATAAAACCTCAAGGCCACCCTTAAGGAGAGTGTTACCACCGTCGATCATGCTTGCTCAATGCGGAAAAGTTTCACGTTTGAAAATTGATGCGATATCGATCGTATCAAATCTTACAAATATATTCCAATTGATCTTGTCCGTGAATCCCTGATTACATTCGAAGTGAATACAGTCATAATAACTTTACTAACCTCATGAGTGGTGAGGAGGCGGGCGACAGTTACAGGAGAAAAAGTGCGCGGGCGCCGGCATCCGTTCACCTGGACCTGAAACAAAATACATAGATAATTATTATTATTGTTATACTTATTACAGTGACCTGTAGATCAGAGTAGACTGATTTTTACTGTGGACAATTCAATATATCAAGTTTTTTTTGGATGGCTGAATTGGAAGGTTTATTTCATTGTCTCAATAACAATATTCCATAGAATATTGTATCTGTAGTATAGTAGTATCCTTTCAATTTAAAATCTCTACCGTAGAGAAGTAAAAGGATTACGGATATTTTTAATGAAATAATATCGGTTATTTTCGTTAAAACGAGAGATGTCTCCAACGACATAATTATAATCTTCTCGGTAAACTTAAAACAAAAGTTGCTTACGACATTGTTGCTATGCCGTTTCTGTTTCCAGCTTAGATTAAAAATTATAAGGCTTCCAGAATAGAGTTAGGAAGACCCCTTCTTGCAAATTTTCCCATATAAGTATGAAATGACAAAGTCTCCAAGGTGTGGTATATGCATAAGAATTAACTGTTCTTATATATGGTATAGGATAGGTACTCCATCTGAGACAGAGTTGAGGTCAAGCGCAAACCCATTATCATCATCATTAGCTTATGAGTATATACATTATACCTACATACATCCGACTATACGGCACATGCCTCAACATGCCTCATCTCACGATTAAGCATGATGGGAGTCAGCGGCGGCGTATACAGGTGATACAAAAGTAGGGAGGGGGGAGGTGGGGGGGGGGGGGCGCTCCTATTTATAGTGGGGCAATAAAATCAGGGTCAGTTAGGATAGGACGGGGGCAGCTGGGAATGGGGACATATGGCACTAACCTGATAAATCGAAGGCAATGTCTTCTAATTACCAGTAGAATTAAAATTTGTAGCAAAAGCTTAGCTTAGCTTAGCTTAGCTTTGCTTAGGCTAAGCTTAGCTTAGTTTAGATAACAAAATAATAAATGCTCACAACTGAGTTATTTATTCCCCGAGGCTACATTTACATTCTTACGAATATACAATATCCAGGTAGTGAGCCTATGTTATATATTAATTATGTATACACGCCTTTTTTATTTTTTTATTGAGAGATGGGTTTGCTCTTGACCTCAATCTAGTCCTCAGGACAAAGATGGGGTCGAAGATGTAGCGAGCTTACCCAGAAGAAGCCTATTCACTAGTATTTTAAAGGAATTCAAGTTGTAAACGTTCGGAAATACCGACTCAGGCAAGGATTCCACTCCTTAGCAGTGCGCATTGTAAAAGATTCTGAAAGGATGTTTGATCATTGTTCCTGCACCAATCCCTCATTCCGTCGAATATTTTACAAACGTGTTCACGAGAGACGGGAAAAGTAGCATACCTTACCTACAAGGCAAGGACACATGCGTTGCAAAAACGATGTCTACTACCTACCAAAACAAAACAAGACCAACTTCATTTAGCGTCAAGGTCTTGTTTTTATATCGAATGTTTAGGTGGTCTCGTTTTAATTTTGTAATGACCATAAATTTTTTTTAACCAACTACGCCATATGCTCGTTAGATAAGTGATTATAAAAGGGAAGTCTTTATGGTCTTCTTCTTATCGTTTGGGCAGCAAGCCCTGGTGTCAGAGTTTTTTCGGACCACCTTATACGGCCTCTGACGTAGTTTTTATGTAACGACTCCTACCACCAGAGATAGTAGCCGGGACCAACGGCTTAACGTGTCATCCGAAACACGGAAATCATCTTTCTTTTCAGACAATCAGGTGATTCAGCCTGCAATATCTTAGACAACTGGGGAAAAATGCACACGCAAAAGTGACATATCACTCGTGGTACGGAACCCTAAAAATAAAAGATATTTTTGAACCCACTCAAAGATATTTTTTTTTTGACTCAGGTAAGAAAAGCGGCCCATTCTAAGCTACGGCGGCGGCGATAAAGAATTTTTAGATTTTATTTTAGACATCGAATTTACTGTCTATAACACTAATTGCGATCGTCTGGCCGTGTGTGTGACACGCACATTAACACCTACGACAATAATTATTCGCGATTTACTATAGATTACAACTTACAAGTGTGTAAACACCCGGCGGCGCCACCTTTTGTTTTTCTTTACAATACCAAACGTTGCAATGACGTGCGTACTCTTTTGTCTATTTGCACATATTACAATAATAATGTTTTTTCATTATATAAATTTGTGTTTCGGATTTACAAAGGTACCTAAGTATGTTATATTATAGCCTTTGTATTTCTTTTTCAAAAGCACAGTTTTACAAAACACAAAAAAAAAATTGCGATGAGAAATAAGTATGAATATTTTGAAATATTATCTATATTTAGAACTATTTCTGTTTATTTTCGGGGAATAAAGTCGTGAGCTTATTACTATACTTATTGTTCTGTTCTTTAAATGGTCCTTCGTATGCTAAATCAAATTCAAGAAATACCTTATTAACTTACCTAATTAACTGGCCTATCGTACACGAGCAGACAGAATCATTAATTAAATCAATTTTTTAGCAGTATGATTGGTGAAAATAATAGAACAAATATTTATTTATTAAATATTAGTATTACCTACCTATTTTATTTATGTAAATTGTTTATAAATTATCTTATATTTATATATCATAAACTTTACTTTGTATTATAAATTATAATAATTATTTAAGTCTATAGTCTTTTACCTGTTAGATGTCAAATCATTCAGATTGGTCACTATAGGTACACTACCAATTCTTACAATGTTTATTTAGACCCGAAGCTGTTATTTCGAGGAAACCTGTGTTCTTGTAATGTTTTTAAATTTTCTGGGACCCCAATTTCCAGGCTTGCCTTGTGAGGGGACCAATGTTAACCTAGCGAAGCCTATAAATATAGCATGCCAGCATGCATAGTTAAGATCCGGACACATTAGATTTTAATTCTAATTGTATCATTTCCTGCTCTGTTATCTTAGTCTGTTATGCATGTTGAAATAAAAATAATAGGTAGATGACACGATTGTATCCTCCTGGATTGGATGCTCCTTGGTGGAGCGAAACACGTGTAGAGTAGAAATTATTTGGTAAGCAGGTTGTATTTTATTACGTAATACAACTTTGTCTACTAGGTATTTAGAGGCGGAGGTCTTGATACAATCGTGTCATCTACCTATTAGTCATGGATTTCCGCAAAGTAACGCCTGATTCAATTAATGAAATAAAAATATTTTTCATTTTCATTTTTCACCTACTTATGCAAAATTTATTGAAGAAGTATTAAAATAAACAAAGCACGGCATTAATACCTACTTAGATTAAAATAGAATCCAATAATATGCAGGATGCGATCAATATGTAGATAAGTATTCTCACAAACATAGCAGGTAGATAGGTATCTAAGTACCTTAATTTTAATCATATATCTAATTTGAATTAATTTTATTTCATTGTGAAAGAACATGGCACCAAACAAATACAAGTATTGTAAGTATTATTATTATTACACACTGGCAAAAAGTTATGAAAAAATAACACGAAATCATGACAAAAACCGTCTTATGACAAAATAGTATCGTTTTTAATGTTTTTTCGTTAACTTCTCGTTGAGTCAGTAATTGTTAAAAATATTGATAATAAATCTTTTTACATTAAAATCTCAAAAATTTTAACTCTCCTTTCTCAGAACCATAACAAACACTGAATTCTCATAAATTTGTTGCAATTCGTAAAGTTTTTGTCACACACGAGGTCAACTCAAGAACTTAGAATCCGACTTAATATGCTGACGATTTTTTAAGAGGATTATCAGACCCAATTTCATGATCAGAACATCAAACTGAACATCTTTCTCTATGGGACCAAGGTCGAATCGCGAAAAAAAAAATCTGCTCTCGCATACATTTGGGTAGAGTCGGTTTGCAGTTTTGCATGGAACATTTTTATAAGGGGTTTGGTAGAAAGTTGTTCAGTGTGATAATGGGACCGATTCGGACTGTGCCACGACTTAACTTAACTGAAATAAGATGCCATCATAATGTACGCCATCTTATTTAAGGCATTTTTGGGCGTGTAACGTCACTTTGACAGCACTATAGTCAGTTGTTGGTTTTCTGTCTCTTTTCTTAATCTTATTTTAGAAAGTGACAGGAATAAATTTAGTTAAGTTAAGTCGTGGCACAGTCCGAATCGGTACCAGTATCTCCTTAAAATTCTGTCAGCATATTAAGAAAGACCCTCGATCCTAATCATAGATTTAACTTATAGTAAGTTAAATCTATGATTAGAATGGACAAGATTAGAAATGAGTATTTTAGAGGAAGGTTTGAAAGTAGCGCCAATAACCGAAAAACTGTGCAGTAATAGATTATTGTGGTGTGGAGATGAGTTTCATATAACAAGACGAGTGTTAAATATGAATGTGGATGGCTGCATGAAGAGAGGATGACCAAAGAAAAGATGGTTGGCAGGAAGCTGGCATAGGTATTGTCTATACCACGCAGAAATGACTGCTAACAGAGATGAATGGAGGGAAACTACATATTTCGCCTACCCCAAGTAATGGGATAAGGGCAGGAAGAAGAAAGGCGATCACAACATTCACAACTTGATGCTAAACGTAATGAATTAAAAGCCCGACCACCAGCGACTATACGAATAACTTTGAGAACGACGTGCTCACCTGCCCGCTATATTAGGATCTTCTCTAAGAAGATTGGCTATATTCGCTACATGAGAGCTCATTAACGCGAACAACGGAGTAGAAGCAGTCGTGAAGTCAAAAGTGGCCGAAATCGGTCAGGAGCAGGGCCTCAATCGCCCTAAGTTTGAAAGATACTACCAAAACAAAACCACAACCAAAAACGTTACGTTATGCACAATTCGTATCGCGCAAATTATATTAACGGTAACGATTTAGCTTTATTTCGGAAGATACGTTGGCGTAACGTTTGATGTCCGTTCGATCGAATTTTCTGTATTGTGCGATTTAACCGTTCAGAAAAAAATATCGCGATAGCTTTTTTACTTCAGCTAAACCAAATCTAAACCAAAACTAAACCAAAACCGTATAAAATTGCGCAATTGAGGCCCTGTACATGCACAATACATTTACAAGTATCTTGAGAAAGCTAGAAATTCGGCACAGTACTAAACATTGCTAACCCAGATATAAACAGAGGCTTAAAATGCCAAACATGTTGTTATAAACAAGTTTTAAAACTTTATTTTTTTGAGTGAATGTCAATATACCGATAAAAATGTTTAAATAGACAGCATAACAGTTTAGTGGTAATGGTAATCGGCCGCCATTCCGTATTTAAAATTCAAAATTACCACTAATTGTATATGTATGCAAAAATTACGTTCCGAAGCAGCTCATAATATATGTTTTTATAATGTGTTTGTTTATGTTGAATTTCCACTTAAAATTCTGTTTTTCGACTTTACTATAGACAGTTATAAATAGGTAATTATTATTTTATTACAAAGAATGTACATGAATACAAATTGATATGCTTTTGTTTTGGTGAATTTCTTTAAAGTTAAGTAAGTAAAAAAAGCTTCCTAAAACCACAACCTATGAAACATACAAAAACTTTTCGACCCCTGACAATTTTATAAACAGATACCTACTAATTACCGATGATTTGATTTCTTCGTGATGGTTTTGCTATTATTTTGTGACATTGTGTTCAATTAAGGTAACAACTGAATTTTATTACTCATAGATAACTTTTGATTGAATTAACGGGATGTGATGAAATAAAGCCTTTGTCAAAACTAAGCCTAGCTTTTGTAAAAACCCCATCCAAATCGATTTAGTAGTTATAAGTGATGCGTGCACGAATAGATTCCAATAAATATTTCGGCTGTTCCAAAATAAAATACTGAATACGCCATTTAGTGGAGTCCCTGACCGTTTTACTTTGGAAACCGTTTAAAACTACTCCGATTTCGTTTTTTTTTCTTAAATTTAGGGTATTTAAAATACTACGACCTTTAGGTACAGTTTAAAAATTGACGCTTTTTTTTCGTATAGAAATCTTTGAGCCAGTGTAACTTTGAAACTTTATAACTTAACGGAAATCTGACAAACCACAGACAAGGATATTAGTTTCTGGATCGTGTAAAAAAAATCATTTAATTTATTTGGTTAATATTCAAAATAGAATCAAACTTCGTTTGGAGCGCGCTCATCAAGGTTTATTCGTCAGCCAGTCTCAATAGCCAGTCTAAATAGAAGCTAATAATGTAACATTTCTAGGGCTAGTGCTCGACAGAAACCTAAGCTTTGTAAGCCATATCGAAAGTGTTTGTAGCAAACTAAATAGATTTGTTTATGTCCTGCGTAGACTCAGACAGGTAGTATCTCAAAAAGTAGCTTTAACTGCATATCACGGTTTTGTAGCCTCTGTTCTCAGGTATGGCTTGATCATTTGGGGGAACGGTTCATACATCAATAAAGTCTTTATCGCACAAAAAAAATGTCTAAGAGCTTTGTGTGGTATTTGCCCATATGACTCCTGTAAACCGTTTTTCCCTAAACTAGGTCTACTAACGCTACCTAGCATGTACATCTGGGAAGTATGTAAGTTTGTGAAGAAACACCAGCAGTTTTTCAAATTCAAACGAAATGTTTCTAAAAGAGCTATAAGAGACCCCGAAAGGATTGTCTTTGACCACTGCCCCAATACTAGTCTGTACAGAAACAATTGTTACCATATGTTTATAAAAATTTATAATAAATTACCAAACACTATTAAAGCATACAACGGCAAGCAATTTTCAAATAAACTCAAAATATGGCTTACTTCCAAGTGCTACTATAAGTTAAACGATTATTTTGATGAATAATACCCACATGTTATTAGTGCCTACCTACTATTATGTAAGTAATGTTTGAGATCAAAGTAGAAATACATTTTATTGTAATAGTATTGTTTATTAGTTGTTGACATTCAAATGTTTTATTTTGGTTTACAATCTAAGCCACCTAATATTGTACGTCCGTGCTGCGGACCAAACTGTTGATTCTGTCTTATTTTAACATCTTTTGTACACAGTTTGAACAATAAATATTCTTATTCTTATTCTTATTCTTATTCTAATAAAAATTGCCTCAATGCATAGATTTATATATTTCTAGCGTAAGGATAGGCCCGTCAGAATTTTTTACAAAAACCTTCGGATCATCATAGAAACAAAAATATGCGCCATCTGTCATAACTCGTATATGAACTATATCGTGTCATATATTTTCTTTGATCTTTGTAGTGCTCTAAACTGACATTTTTCCTTGCATTTTAGAGCCAACGAACTGGGGACAATAGTCAAGCTCATAGGCCATGTAACGCTAGTACAATGTAAAGAGAATGTTTTGCTCTTACATGAATTCGCAAGTTGGGAAGCATTTTTTCTTAAAATTTTTATTTTTTGTGTTACTACTTTTTACATGACTAAGAGCGTCAATTTTTAAACTATAAAGGTTGTAGTATTTTAGATTACGGACGTTTTAGAAATAAAAATCATGGAAATCGGAGTAGTTTTGACCGGTTTCGAAACAATAGACTTTTGAAAGCTACAGGTACTCGGTTAATTGATCAATTTATGCCAGAGCCATTTTCAAGAATTTATTTTACTACCAATTACTTAGTACTGTAAACGACAAATTAAATAATTTGTGGATAGTTCTGTTAATATATTTCCCAAATGTTTAAAAAAGGATCCTCAATTTTGTTATAGAACAAGGAACATCAATTTGTAAAAAAGTTTTTTTTTTTCAAATGTATTCAGTGTTTTATTTTGGAAAAGCCGATTTTTGCAAAATATACCTTTAATGAACATGCATCCATGCTAAGATTACAATTTTGTTATAATTATGTATAGAATATATTTTTTTAAAGAAAATTACGTTTGATTCAGCTACGAAGTTGCAGTTTCAAAAATATAATTTATTTGAAATATACCTACCAGAATCATTCATCGTAAACCCGGATGCATCCGGATTTTCTACGTCGGTAAACAGTGTTTAATTTATGCAACGTTTCAGTAGGCAGTAAGTTATTGCCCTTTAGATCTAAGCATAGGGAGTAGGGCCAAGTAAGTTGGTACCTATGCGATGTTAGTTGAGACTTAGGCATAAGAATAATTACTTAGGTACCTGCTTACTTATTGTCAAATTTTTATTTAGATCCCGTCCTAAAATACCCGACTTGTTAGCAACAAGAAAATAATGAGCACCATAATATTGTTTTCCATTTATGTATTTATTATTTATCATCATTATCATGTCAGCCGATAGACGTCCACTGCTGGACATGGCCTGGGCAAAATGGGGGGATTTGCCATAATCGCCACGCTTGGCAGGCGGGTTGGCGATCGCAGTTGGATTAAATGTGTGTACTCATATGATGCTGCTGCCGATCCTCCAGTAGATCCCATCGCCTTTCACGACAGCCACGGGAGGAAATGGGATGGTGCTATTCTTAGCCGACACCATACGGACAGTATTTTATCATTATCAATACTTATTTAAAAATAAATCTACAAATCATTGTCTTATTTTTAATAATTTATCTTGTTTTTGATATTTCTTATCATATTTACATACTAAGTCAATATCCGGACATATCCGGAATTACAATGTACGAAAAGAACGGGTTAAATTATTTCATCAATAAACAAATAAGATTTATAATTATCCATCGTACCTATTTGTACATCAACCAGCATCAAGAAAATAAACAACCTTACCTACTCGAGCAAAGTCCCTCAATCTATATTTATCCTCATTTTGATGTCCGACAAGAACATTAGTTAATGGTCAAAAATAATTAATTTTATAAAATTATCTCCCAATATTTATTTATAAAGAAGATCATTGACCTCGCAGTTTATATTTAGGGGTAGGTAGAACATGATACGAAGTCGCTAAAACGATGTTTGCATGTTGCATCGTAGCGGAAACTAACAAAGGAAACTGCGTATTTCGCGATCAATGAATGGAAAGGGTTTGGTGATGATAAATTGATGAGTCAGTTGGCTAGGTCAGGGTTGATTAATAAATTACTAGATACCTAATCAGAATTCAAAGGATTTTTGAGAAAGTGCCAATTTTAAAATTTTTAACCTTTCTTAAGATTCCTAATACATATTAAGGCTCTCGGTGAATTGACCACCAAATCGCCAAAAAACATTGTCGACGTGATAGAGAGGAGCGTCTCGGTCTTTCTAACAGTTTTCCGTGTGAAGATAGGTATAAATTAGGTATGTGCCCTATATTAGGACGTATTATCACAGAATAAGTAACAGTAGATACTAGCGTAGTATTACATACTAAAGATGATGATGTTGATGAGCAATGGAATGTTAATCAATAAATAGATAATGAAAAAATCATACCTATATTTGGATAAACCGCTATAGAAGACTATGAACATAAATACTGTCCAAAATCTTGGGTCATTTTGACCCTTCGTCGTTCTTTGTTCCACTTCCACTCGCTCAATGAAAACAGGTCCGCAGAATGTGGAAATCCACGATTCAGATCACTTATCTTTATCTGTCACACACCTGCTATTAAAAGATCGGTGATCCAGAACTTAAATCCAAAACAATAAACTTTACACTCAAAAGTACAACACAACACTGCACAGAAAACTTTTCCGGATCACGGTAAAAGTACGCAGAATTCGTAAAGTAACGTAGAACGCGTATTGCCAGTTTGCGAGGTTGAGTGGCACGGGCGCGTGCGTCAGAGTTGCGCGCGCACTGCTCGCGATCCGAGATGCCAATCGGCGTGAGTGTAGGGCTGGTGCTGCCAGTTTTATCAACTGTATCTGCGATTAACATTATTTATTTTGAATAAGAATATTTATTATCTTGAAACGTACAAATAATATTTTACACAAACAAAGCAAACAAACCTTACAACCATATAATCGAATAGCCTACCCCGGGTCGAGTCTTTGCCAAACGTACCCATTATGCTCGCAGAATTGCCACGTTGGACGTTCAGTGCTATAGATAGATATGCTAGACGAAAAAAGATCCAGAGCGGGGGGTCCAAGCCCCTCTTCCTCAGCCTACGACCCAAGTCTCTAGCAAAAACGTTGGCTTCTGCAACCCAAGGACCTGCCGTTACTACCGCAAGAGGCACAAGCAAAATTAATATGTGTTTCAGGCATACGCATACATTTAGGTTGAGATTTTCTGGATTATTTTTGATTTAAGTATTATTTACCTATCGTATCGGTGTATAAAAGGGAAACTTCCACTGTCACTCAAACGTAAACTCATCGATATGTGTATCCGGCCTTTCTTAACCTACGGTGCTCAAACGTGGTCATTTACGAAATCTCAGATTTCCAAACTCCAGGTTTGCCAAGGAGCAATGCAGCGCAGCATATTAGGTGTCAGAAGGATCGACCGGGTCAGAAACACCACTCTTTGCTCCAAGACCCACATAACCTATGCAGGTGTTAAGGCCGCCAAACTGAAGTGGGACTGGGCCGGTTATGTTTGTCTTATGCATGCGGAGCGGTGGGCAACGATCGTGACCCAATGGGAGCCCGACGATGGAAGCCGGGGTCGGGGCAGACCAAGAAATAGATAGCGCGACGACCTGGGCAACTACCAGCACATTCGAACTTCGCAATTGCGTGAACGTTTTCGTTCCAATGTCAACTCTATTACAATGAAGTACGGACCGAAACAGTGGCGATATATCGAACATCGAAAGTCCGGGTACAGGGCCTGGATGCCCACGAAGCGAAATGGCAACTGATGACACAGGATAGGGAAGGCTGGAAAAGCTTGGGGGAGACCTTTGCCCAACAATGGGACGAAATAGGTTTCATTAAAAATTGGTGTATATATAAGCATAGTCCATGTCCATCATCGTTAAATTACACTGATCGACTTTTTAGATATACCATCAATTTGGCCTATTTTGGACATTAAAATGAAAATAATTATGGCTCTAGTACCGTGTCTGATCTGAATTAAGATATTGTTTGCAGCTACAAAATAAAGACATACTTAATTATTTCTCAATCAGAACCAAAATCAATACACTGATACAAATTCGTGGCAACTGGTATCACAATCGGCGCCTGCGCATCGTGGCTGAGCCGCCAGAGCGGCCCGCGCTGGCGCTCTGTATCTCGATCCCCGTGGACGTCGACACAAACAAGACAATTAAAACGACGCAACACTGTCGCCTGTTTAATTATAATTAACGGATTCTGTCGCGAAAATCCAACTAGCGCCGCGCCAAAAATGGACAGCAGAATGAAAGCTGTCAGAATTTTTGTTTGCGAGAAAAAGACGTCTACATGAACTAGATAAATAAAAGTCTAATCCAATCAATAAAACTGTCTGAAGTGCGATTTTTGAAAATCATACGAGCGACTTTTCAGTAGAAAATGTCAAAATTACTATGGAGATTATGCATCTTTCTACTGCCAAGTCACTCGTATGATTTTCAAAAATCGCACTTCTGGACCTCAGGCTTTCAAGAATGCAACAAGTTCGGAAATAATAAAATTTTATCGAAATTTTTTGTTTTTCAATATTAGTTAGGTATGTACTTACTTCTGGTAGATTTTCCTGATGATTTCAATTTTGGACACTAATAATTTATATTGTAGTAGTAGCTAGAATTAATTAATAATATAAAATCAGGTGGATTACACACTATGACCACAGCTATGACGGCATAAATATAAAACAATGTTACTGAACGACTTTTCTTTTCTTTCGATATTCCGGATCCAGAATCCGGATGCTCTAGAAATAACTTAAATTGCATTCCTCCTTTTAAAGGGTTAAAATAACAACTGGTATTACTAAAAACTATCCTTGAATAAAGACAGTCGAGTCGTTTTAACCTTCTACTGTTAGGTATCTATTTATTTTGTTTTAAAACTGTAATGTCCTTTTATTGTTTTTTACTGATTGAAAACCAACGATATTAATCCTACATATAAATCAATGCCTTTGCTTCTAGAGGTACGCGGTGATTGAATAATTATTTTAATAACCTATTATAAAAGATATTTTGGATACAACATTAGGAAATAGTTACAACCAGGGCGAATTAACTTGGCACCTGGCTCGCACGCGGTTCGGAATTTGACACCCCTCTTGCTACCCCCCGCGGGACCCTGCCATTGCCAAGCGAGGCCGTAGCATAGCATTTCAGTTACCGTTGCACGAGTCACTGCGCTTTAGCATTTTTGAGTTATTCTTTTAGAGTTTTCCGAGTTTTTTATTGTGAGCCACGTGCGAGCCAGGTGCCAAGTTAATTCGCCCGCTTTGTAGCGTTATTATTATTTTATTTATTTTATTTTATATAAAATAAATAAAATAATAATACCATACAAAAGTGCGGATCAGCCGATCGATTTTCTATGAGAGATCCAAGCCTTTTTAGGAGGCCTTGAGTGAGCGACCACGTCTCTGTTCCATATGTACTGGCAACACACACTGGTCAAAAACTTTAGTCGTGAGGACACTAAGGTATTTCTGACGTGAAGATACTACGTAGCTTCTCGAACGCTGCCCAACCGAGTTGGATTCGACGGTTGATCTCTTTCTCGAAGTTGATAGTCGATAGTTTGCCCTAGGTAAACATTATCGTCAACAACTTCGAGCGCAGAGTTTCCGATCTTTACAGGTGTGGGTAGGTACGTGGCGAGATATGAACACTAAATGTCGAGGATCCGGGTTCAAATCATCACGGACTGTACCATCAATGAGTTTTTCTAACTTATGTCTACGTAAACCGACTGCTCAAACGGCGAAGGAAAACATTGTGAGGAAACCTGCATAATTATGCTGTGAGAAGAAATTCTGATGCGTATGTGTAGTCCATCCGCATTGGGCACGCGCGGTGGACTAACGCCAATTCACATTGAGGGAAGGCCTGTCTGTGCCATGCTCACTGCATGACACGTGGGACTGTATTAGGCTGATGGTGATGAAGGCCCAGGACTTTCAACTATTATCCATTCCATCAGTAGACAGTAGATTTTCATGATCTGACTGAGACGTAACCACAGATAACTTAATAGTTACTGACGTAACATCGGTTTCATTCTCAGTTTTGTCCACTTTTAGATCATTGTAGAAGTTTTTATAATTTCTAAAGGCTTCCCTTGCTTGATACTCTAATAACATCATTTTACGTATATTTTGAGATGTAGAAGTTGGCACGTAATATAATTAAGGTTATTTTATTATTATTAATTTTATTATTTATTTATTTTTTTATTATTATTATTTTTTTTTTATTATTTATTTTTTTTTTTTTTTTATATATATATATTTTTTATTAATTTCGTTATTAATTTATCTACACAATAAGTAGGTACATAGGTAATGCTTTACAAATTGTATACCTACCTAATTGAATAACTGATCGTTTTGATTAAATATATTTGTTTACAGTTCCACGTACTGACGAACTTGCGGTGAGTAGATACGTACTCGAGTGAACTTCACAACAGTGACTCGTTGACCAGTGACCAGTGATAACTGATAGCTGATAAGTGACATTCGTTTTACGTCCTCGAATGTCATTTTGTTTGTATTAAATACATTTAGTCTCTGATTTACATATTTATATACCCGTCAAAAATTTAAATATTTATTCCTGTGTCATCGTGGGCAACGAATACCTATATACCACAGCTATATATCGTAGGGTTTCTTACTGTCTGGAGGGGGGTAACGGAAATCTGACAAATGCAAATCACAGATATTGGTTACTGGATCGTGTTTTCCCATTTTCATTGATTTTAATTGGTTAGTATTGAAAATATACACAGACATCATCGTTTTTATGGAGCGCGCTCCCATCATCAGACAACAGAAATTTTACAAGTAGGTAACTCATAATTTCTTGCTTAAACTATATAGTTAGGTACCTACCTAATCTTTCGTTAAAATCACTCAAGTAACTGCCCATTAATATTATAGTTTATATAGCTACGATTTTCCTGTTTTGTTTCTTGTGTGGAAATTATAATTGGATTCGGTCGGTCACGTCCTTTTTATCGAATGTTCATCGTCTGAATGGACAAAACAACAACAAACGACAACGAAAACTACACGAAAAACAACAACAACAACCAAAAAGAAAGAACACAATAAAACACAAAAACTAAACGACACGGTCCATTATAATATTTTGTGTCCGATTGCACGTCTAAGAAATGTTATCCAAAACTTAGAAATACATAATAGCTTAGATCCAAAACAAGTTTATTGTCAAATTCGATAGGCATACTGTTAAGTTCTGCTTTATTAAAGGTCGTTGTGGGAAGTTGGAGAAGGAATGCGGAAAATTGTTAATACGTTCTTTTGTGGTATATTTTGTGAGCGAAAGGCCAGCCACCATGACCACTTTACATGTCATTCCATCCGATAATGTCCAAGATATTTATATACGTCTCAATGGTAGGGCACAGGCCTACCTTCATGAAGGGTGTATGCGATGGTCGTTAGTCTCCCACACCCACACGTGTCTAATGCGGGGTGGTAGATTTCACATACGCATCGGAATTCTTCAGCATATGCAGGTTTCCTACTTAAGTTAGAAAAACTCATTGATACATGGCATGTCGTCCGTGCGGATTCGAACCTGGATTTCAAGATTGAGTTCCTAGAGTACCTCTTCTGAACGCGCCACCGAAATTGGAGAAGGATCATCTCAGCCGATGGACGTCCACTGCTAGACATTGTGATTGCCATGCGATCTGATGTTTTCATTCTAATCATTTCTAAGTTTTGGATAACATTTGTTAGATTCGTAATCAGACACAAAGGACAAAGGAAGGACAAAGGAATAAGGAAAAGGTAAAAAAGGTAAAGGTATTAAGGACAAATAGGACTTAAGATAAGAAACAAAAAGATCACTGACAATATTAGGTGTGACGAATATTCATTTTGGTAGACTTAGCTAAAATAGTAACATACTTGCACATTTTCTTCTCCGTTTAGGTATGTAGAAACATCAATTTATCCTACCGCAACACAAGAGCATAAACAATGCACTCCACTTGAATGTAATACTGTGATAACATAGATAAAAGATGACCATATGAACTAATCGATAAGACGTAATAATACCTAGTTGAATTACCTACATTGTAATCACGGTCCACCTGCATGACGATCAGTAAACCTGTAGAATTTTATTCTGCAGGAAAATACTTTACCAAATGCCCACGACTATATTTATGGAGGCGATAGTCAGAGAACTTATTAATATTCAAAATGCCAAAATTTCACTAGCGGTGCCCAAACCCAGTGTGAGTAGTCTGGTAATGAGGCAGTATCCATATTACTCCTTTTCTTACGATACGTTTTCCATAATTGAAACCCAGAAGTGTTACAAAGTCAATGGGCAGGAGTGGTCCAAGAGCCTTAATTTAGCATCCCGTAAACTCAAAACAAGAAAATCGTTTTTCCATCCTAAAACTGACATTATAGTACCTACACGTGAGACTTCTTACTGTTGCAAGCTTAATCATAACTTTTTGTACTTGTAGCCGAGTGTCTGATCACCCCGAAAGAGATTACACCTTTTGGGCCATAATGTAAAGCCCGACTTGCACTTGACCAGTTTTATTTTTAATAGTTACTTCCTTGTTCCTTGTTCTTCTGTCGTCTTAACTTTTTAAAGACCTTTCTTATTTTTAGGTTAAATACTTTCTAAAAAATCGCCTGTGTTAGGCGGAGGAGGAGGATGCCAAAGATATTCTATACCTATACCAACATAAAATATTACACATCTGGTTTTTTTATACGACGTTTATGACTAGTTCTTAAAGGAAAATGGTTAAGTAGGTACTAGGAAACCTAATACCTGCTTAATTGTGAATATATCTTATTGGAAATCACTTATATACGAGTAGGTTACATTAAACCTTATAAACACAAATTAGATGTACATAATTAAAGACCACTAGCTTTTGATCGTGGGAAATTTAAATTACATTGGTAATACCTACTGAGAATTCTTGACTATTATGCCAATTATACCTGTTTTCTCCGTGGTTTTAAAATAAAAAATTGTAGGTAGGTATTTGTTCTGTTTGACAGTACAACCCGTGCGAATTAACTTGGCACCTGGCTCGCACGTGGCTCGGAATTCAACAGCCCTCCTGCTACCCCCCGCAGGACCCCGCGCCGTCGCCGTGCCACGGAATATATGAGTTTACAAGCCGTGCGAGGTCGTAGCATAGCATCTCAGTTACCGTTGCACGTGTCCCTGCGCTTTAGCATTTTCGGGTTATTCTTTCCGAGTTTTTTATTCCGTGCCACGTGCCAGCCAGGTGCCAAGTTAATTCGCCCGGCTTGTATTATCCATGATGTTATCTGAAATGTATTACAATTGATTAGAATCAGGTATAGTCACTACACTACACTATGACATGGAACTGTAGTATACATCTTTTTGAGACTGACTGTACATTATTAAGAATAACATTACGAATAAATGTTTTTAAAAAATAACACAAATCTTTGATAACAGTTTTTCCAAAATCGAAAATTTTGTTAAATAATAGCGGCTGTACTATCATTTAACAAAATTTTGGCACGGCGGGATTGCATTGCTGTATAAAACGAGCCGAGGCTGTAACTACCAAAACATTCACTAATAAAAAAAAAACTAGTCAAATTAGCCTTAATATCTTTTTTTTATAATATCCTTTGATATCTTATACATAATAGAACTGGATAAACAATTAACCATCGCTCCAAATATGGTAGAGCTAAAAGACCTCTTAAAGAGCCTAAATAAGATAGATAGTAAGGTACGTGCTCGATTTGTGTGGGTTATTGTGTCAATTCGGACAAAAATTTGCTAAAATTGTATTATGAGACTATCGACAAAGTACTTGATCGATGCGATGCAAAATATCCAGGAAGCTGGCATAAGTACCTATTGTCTATAAAATACCTAAGCACATACGTTTTCTCGGATCCAATCGAACTGCACAAACAACCTTATCGTTTCTTATTAAAAGGTTTTACTTACGGTAGTAATTTAGTACTTTGTGGTTTTACTGATATTCAATTCAATTAAAATAATTTATTTCAGACAAGATGTCCATATAGTGTTAGTATACATTTATCTTACAGCTAGTGTTAGTAACAATAACAACACAAAACATTTTTGAGCCATTATTTTATTCAGGGTACAATTTGGATAAAATTTTATTTTCTTTTATTGTATAAATTCTATAAGTCTTTTTTTACCGTTTTATGTCGATTTTTGTTCATCATTGTTTATATTAATCATTAAAGACATTTGCAGTGATGTTTTCTTGCTACTTCTTACATTTATTGATGTTTTTTCAGCAAAATAACCACTGCGTTATCGTCCCTCAAAATTATATTGCATTTCAAACACAAACAACTGAGTTACCGTAATTTGCAAAAAAGTATAGTATTTTACTTTAATTCCTAAGTTTTTCTAAGACTGGTTTCTTATTCGGTAGCTACCGATAACAGTTTTATTTTGGAATTTACCTATTTTACTAACAAAATCGCCTTTGTTCCGTTGCCTTTGAAGGGGACCGGATTATGGTACCCTGAATAAAATAATGACCTTTTTATTTTATTTTAAAAACCTTTTATATTTATGCCTATATATTAATACCTACTTATACTTGTGTATAATTCATTTACTTTATGCTTATACAAATATTAGTAGTAAGTATAATTTTTTTCTCAAAACATCGAATATAAACTATTTAAAAGATCCCATACACGTGTAGGCAGTAAAGTCATGAAAACGCATAACTTTAATATTTTATTGTCTTCGACGTCATCTATTGAAATAGCCGTCGGGTCTTTGTCTCAATATATCAAATAGTAATGCGAGCCTGTCATCCGTTTATGTTTTATTATTTGAACTATGCGCATTTACATTCATTTACAACGGTCTTATTTAAAAATAGTGCTACTTAATATAAATAAAATAAAACTTTCTACAAATACCTACTTTACAATACAATATAAGTTAAAAAGTAAATTGCATTGAATTGCCTTGTGTAGCGTTTTGTATTGCTTTGCTTTGCTTTGCTGTGCTATGTTTTGCTTTGCTTTGCTGTGCTATGTTTTGCTTTGCTTTGCTGTGCTTTTCATTGCTTTGCTTCGTTTTGCTTTGCATTGCTTTGCTTCGTTTTGTTTTGCTTTGCTTTGTTTTGCTTTGCTTTGTTTTGCTTTGTTTTGCTTTGCTTTGATTTACTGTGCTTTGATTTGCTGTGCTTTACTATGCTTTGCTGCGCTATGATGTGCTGCATTGACATAGTAGGTACCTCGGTACTATGAATTATTTTGGGAGAGTCAGAACTCTTCCTAATTGGTTTGCCAAGTTAGTGTGACAATTTCTGCGTTGTCTAAGCTTAATAATATTTTAAGCTATGTGTAAAGGAGCTAGAGTGCAAATTGATACTTCACGGATTTACCGCCATATTGACCATGTCATCATCAACTTATTTAAGAGCTATGTTCTTACAGGAGTATTCGCCAACATTCTCTGTGAAACAACTTATATATGTTGAACAAATGCTACTATGCGCGGACGTACTGACGTAACACACTGCACCGTACCGTACGTACGATGACTGGACTCAAATGCATTTCCTCACCCCCTCCTCCCCCTCCCCCCCTCACAGCGGGTAACGGCCCCGCCTGACCTTCATTTTAATACTACTGTTTTTACTATGTACTAGATCATCTTAGGCTGAGTTTAGACTCAATAGTCCTTTGGTAAACCTATTGAGCCCTCGATGTTCGTCGTCTGAATCATGAACGCAGGGAAATGACCAGTTATGACCTAGTAGGTGTAGTAAGCCTATGTTGGGTTAGAATCCCGTAAGGGACAAATGTTTGTATGCAGAATGCAAATAAGATTAAGGACGCCCATGTTATGTCAAAGTGATAACATAACTTGGGGTCCTATAATCTGTCCTGAATATTAAGATTATGGTAACTAGATGTAGGTAAGGTAGTGTGTACTAGGTATATAGAATAGGCAGGTAGGTAAGAGAGTGTCAAATATTATATGTGGCCCGATACCTTTGTTGGTAGAGAATCTGCCTCCTGATTCATGGGATCGAAGTATTGGATGTTAAAAGTCCAGGTTAGAGTCTGGTACTTTCCTTGGAATTAGACTGATAATATGTGTGACAAAATCAAAAATATTTATTTGGATTTTAGCTGTCTCTTTGCGGGATTCAAACTTACTTACAATCTTTAATAGTCAGTTCTGTAATACTTACTATACTGTTCTATGGTTATCTAGGTTTTAGAAAATAATATCTTTACAATTCATTACATGTGCTCGAGCCTTTCAGAATTCCTGATCTAAATCCATACAAACATTACGGCAGTTCAAGCCGAGTGAAGATCTGCATTCGGCATGTTTATTTTATACAGATAGGAAGGTACATACTAGGATAATTGATCTACGTTCTTTGACTGGCATTTGTATACTTAATGATGTTGATTCTCATGAGTATCATGTGTTATTGGAGAGTTTCTGCCGCATCCTTTCCACAGTCCCTTATAAAGCGATGGGCGGTATGCTGCAGGTTCAGTGTATCATAATATGCTGAGAATTTTAAGGGAACAAAATTCTCTAAGGGTCCAACGCTGAAATTGCCAAAAAAAAACTAACAGCTGTTTCTTTGGAAATTCTTAGTCGACCCAAATGTATGGGACAGCCGTTTTTTTTCGCTGTTTCATCCCATAGAGAAAGTTGTTCGGTTTGATGTTCTGATCATCGCCTGAAAACTGAAAAAAATGATAAACCAAACTAGTGTTAAATATAACCAAACTTTGGTGACTTCCAAACTGTTTTGTAGCATATAATCAAACATCTGGTTATAAATAGCAAAGCGTGTTGTTATTTATAGCCGAAAGTTTGTTTATATGCTACAAAACAGTTTGGAAGTCACTAAAGTTTGATTATATTTAACACTAGTTTGGTTGATCATTTTTTTCATTGAAAAAGCGGCAGCTATTAAGAAGGACAAATGAAGGAGGAATGGTGGTAGGAGGGTATAAGTAAAGACATTCCTACAAATACAATACAATACAATTTAAAAAATACAATACAGTCAATCAAAACAATACAATTTCTACTAGATATCCACCCACGTGTAACTAATTAGTTCTGTATACTAAGTAGATTCGCAGAAAAATTACTTCAAACAATTATGTATAATAATGTATTGAGTACTTTGAATACTTAAGTAAATGATATATTGAATTGAAATTGATATCACAATAATTGAAAATAATAACAAGCCCGATGTCTTTACAATTTTGCACCTATTTTTTAGCTAAGGACGTATGAAAATAAAAATTATATTATGGTATAAGCAATATTGTATAATAAAATAAATAAATAAATAAATAACGCTCACAGGCACATACATTGTAATGATCCCAAGTTAAGCACTGTAGGCTTTTTAATATCGTAACCATACAACAACGGCACGAACATATAACATCCATGACCGAACCGGGATTCGAACCCAGGACCCTGGTTTGGCAGTCCGGCGTGGTAACCATTACACCAACCGGGTCGTCGAATTGTATCTTTATAAAATCAACTTTTGGAAACACTGCTAACAGATTTAGGATTAACATTTATTAAACGAGTACCTAAGAACATGTTTTCTTTTTATAAAGATAATATGAGATTCCCGAGGTTACGGAACTATTTTGAGACACATTTAAATTAATTTAGGTAACATTTCAAGATAAAAATGCAAGCATTTAAAATTCCACTCGCAATTTTTCGTAATGTAAACATAAAAACCTGTTTTCGATTGCCTGTCCTCATTTATTTGGTTCCTATCACCAGTTATGGAGTTGTTTACAAATTCAAAACCAGAAAATTGAAAACATTACCTACAGAATGATATCAGATTAACACTAATTAGTAATACAGGGTGTAAGGGCTCAGCAAACTGAACAACTTTCACTACATGGAGGATACCTCAGGAAACGCGAAAAAATATTACCTGTCCCATATATTTTACTCGGGTAGGTAAGTACAGCAGTTTTGTATGGGACAGCAGATTTTTTGTCACGTTTCCTCAGGTAGGCTCCATAGTGAATGTTGTTTAGTTTGATGGTCTGAGTTCACCGTTTAAGGAGGGCTGTCCCTTACACCCTGTATATTATTTATTGCGATGCGAATTTCGTTTTTACATGGGGAAATTTTATTTACAGCAATATACATAACGAGCTTTTACCCGCGACTTCGTCCGCATATCTAATAAGATAAGCTATCAAACGAAAAAAGTTTCATCAAAATCGGTTCAGTAGTTTTTGCGTGATACTCGAACAAACAAACACCCAAACAAACAAACAAACGAACAAACAAACAAACAAACAAACAAACAAACAGACAGACAAAAAATCCAAAAATTGGTGATTTGGAATCAGGGACATCTAAAAACCATATCGTATTTTTTTATTGTAAATATCTTCAATGTACAGACAAATTTCTGTTACAGTTTTATAATAGTTTAGACATTAGACATAGTTACAATATAACATTCTAACCCTTCAAATAAACATATTGATATAATATTTCTTACATATACAAATAGCGGAATCGTCACACAGAGAGTAAAAGACCACTATCTTTCCACTTAATGAGCTAGTAGGTATAGTAATATGTATTTAGTATAATTATATATTTTATTATAGGTATATATATTTATATTTTTTTGTATAGGTATTAATTTGGTATTTTGTGTAGGTATTGTTATTGTTTAATTCAATTCATATTTTAAGGTAATTCTTTTGTATTATTTTTGTTTTTGTTTAAATGCTTCTTATTATTTTATCTGTTACTGATTGTATGTACACATTATGTCTGCCTCTCTTTCCTTTATTAATTGTCACTGTAACGGGTCTGCTGGAAGAAATCTCTTAAGAGATAAGCTCGCCCTTTGTACATGTCATTTCTATTCTGTGTATCAATGTGTCTGTGTGTACAATAAAGTGTTATAATATAATAATAGATAGTAGTGTGTACATACAGCTATTTTAAGAGACTATTTTATGCATTAGGTATACACGACTGAACATCGAACCTTTATTTATTCATAGCTCTCGACGCGGTCCATATAACACAAAACGTAGTAGATGCAATCGAAGGTATACCTACACTTAATAAAACCGGCCAAGTGCGAGTCGGGCTACTAGCGCACCGAGGGTTCCGTACCACACCACCACAGAACACAACATTAACTTAGAACAAATCTTTTTTTGTCCGGGACCTTTAGCGCAAGACCGACTCACACTTGGCTGGTTTAGTATTTGTTGCTATTTTGTATAGCTTGCTCTATAATTACACTAAGTTTGACGCTTGTATGTATTACCGTTTTTACGATAGAGCGTGAAGAAAAAACGTTGATAAAAACTAGTTTCTTGTTGAGAGCCCCCCTTAATTTTAGCTTTTTGACATTTTTATTATTTGTTAGCAAATCCGCCGTAATAACGCAGATTCCGTGAAAATTTCAATTATCTAGCTCTTACGGTTTGAAAGTTACAGTCCTAAATAGTTAGGACAGACGGACGGACGGACAACGTAGGCTTAGTAATAGGGTCCCGTTTTCACCCTTTGGGTACGGAACCCTCAAAATGTCCTGTGTATCGGAGATGTCGGCGGTACTGGCCAAAGTATCAATTTTTGACTGCTTTTGTCATCAACCTGTAGTTGAAACACAATTTTTTTGTACCTTTATGAGAATCTTGTATTCTTTCATGAAATAAACATTTTGCATATTTGTATTTGGGTGAATCGGTATATATATGTTGAGGAAAGACAGTATTATGTTTAATACTTATTAGTATAAAAACAAGTATACAACCCGAATTACTTTTAAAGTACGAGTGAATAGGCTTCTTCTGGGTAAGCTCGCTACATCTTCGACCCCATCTTTGTCCTAAGGACTGGATTGAGGTCAAGAGCAAACCAATTTTTAATAATAATAAAAGAAAAACAGTTGCATTACTACCCATGAAACTAAACAACTTTCCCTATGAAACCTGTAAATAAACTCTAATTTTAAGTATTTAATTGGCAATTCTAGACGAGGCAGAAAACGATGTGTAAAGTAATAACCATAAACTAAGTAAGTAAAGTAAGGACTTTTGCTTTGGCTGGCTATCAATAAACTTCGACAATAATCATGACCTATAAAAATAATCCATAATTTCACAATGTCGTTGATAATTTCGGTCAAAAACAAAGTATAGGGTAGAGCAGGAAGGTGGCATAGGTATTGTCTCGGATAGAGTTACCTTTTTTAAATGAAATGTAATGTAAGTTTGTTATCCATTTCGCAGTTGGTTTATTCGTCTTGTCATCGTCAATAACATTTCGAAGTGAAGTGCATACGATTGGCGATGAAACTCGAAAACAAAGTTGTTATTGTATTCTGATAAATAGCTTTTTATCTGACGCGATAATGTGTTTTTGTAGTTGCATCGTGTGGTTCAACTAAAACAGAATATTTAACCTTACGGAAAAGTTATAGAGTAGATTGTTGTGTAGCAAAACATGTTGGTAGAATAACACATTTCTTGCATTTTGCATTCAAAAATAAAATGAATGTAACGTATGTTGCTCACAAGAAGTTGCTTTTGCATCTTTTAATCTTGTTTTATTTTTATGATTCCGTTACCAGTTTTAAAATGATGATTCAATTTTAATACTTACATTTACAAGTAAACATGTCTGTCGTGTTATTGCAAAAAAAACAAAATGATTTGACACCAGCTGTTGATGTTGTTCGCACCTTCGCACACGGCACGCGGTTGCTGTAATGGTGTGTGCTGCTTTGAATAGCACCACAGAGTACTTTGTTATATACTAATATGTTATACAACGTGTTAATAAATTAGCGCAAAACCTCATACACCCCAACTGATTTATAACAAAATAATTAGATTGCAACAATAATTTCATTATTTTTATAGTTAAAATTTAAAGTTATTCGCATTTTTAGTTTTGAGGTTAAAATGATTTGGTATCATTTCAGCAATGAATGAAAGCGCTAACGTACTCATGGATACATTTTAAGAATCTTGTTTCGGTAGTAAGTAGGGTGAGTGTGCCCGTGCGGCGGGTTGACATCGGGTTCAGAAAATTTAAAATTTTTATAAAAAAATATTTAATATTTTGAAAAAAATTACCTATGTTGAAACCACGATAATTCGATTCTGCTCTCGATTCTAAACAAACTACTTTCTAGTTTTGCGTTAATTCATTAACACGTTGTATAATAATAGCACCAATCTAGAAGGGTGTCGTCAGAGGCTTGTCCAATTCCACAGGCCCATTCGAAGAGTGATCTGATCACTCTGATGCGCATATTATGTCCCTAACGTAGTAACTTATTATTAATATGTGTTTCTACCCCAAAAAAGTCACAAAAAGAAGAAAAAACATAAATAAATAAATAGATTTTTTTTTCATAAATCTTTAAAATAAAAAAAAATAAAAAATAAGCATAGTTCATAATAAAATAATTAAAATAAATAGTCACTGCATTCGAACTTTAGGTTCGAACTCCCTGATGTAAAAATCCATACATTTTCGTATGCATATTCTACTTACGCTCAAAAAAAGTAAATGGTCCTACATTGGCCTCGATTCGGAGTGTACCACGACTAAACTAAACTAAATGTATTTCTGTCACTTTCTAAAATAAGATTAAGAAAAGAGACAGAAAACCAACAGCTGACTTTAGTGCTGTCAAAGTGACGTTAAACGCCCAAAAACGACTTAAATAAGATGGCGTACATTATGATGGCATCTTATTTTGCGCATTTAACGTCACTTTGACAGCACTAAAGTCAGCTGTTGGTTTTCTGACTCTTTTCTTAATCTTATTTTAGAAAGTGACAGGAATACATTTAGTTTAGTTTAGTCGTGGTACACTCCGAATCGAGGCCATTGTCTATTGTTTCGTCTTAAGTGTCAAACTACACTGAAACCTATGTGAAAGTGATATAAGATAGTAAAAATAAGCGTATTTCCACTCCACGCTTTTATTGCATCCTGTTTCAATTGTAGTGTCTTATACTCATTCAGTTTTCGAATGAGGCCATAAAATATAAACTGGTTTTCATTATGTATCTTGAGTCTTTATTCCTATTCGAAAACTAAATAATGCTAGGTTTAGCTTTCTTTGGCATTATTATGTGATAGATTTTTATATTCATCATCATCATCAGCCTATAAACGTCCCACTGCAGGGCACATGCCTACCCTCAAGGAGGGTGTATGGGCAATAGTCCACCACTCGTGCCCAATAGAAAGTGCCCGTATCGTTGGTAGACTTCACATACACATCAGAATTTCTTCTTCAGTGTATGCAGGTTTCCTCACGATGTTTTCCTTCACCGTTTGAGAGCAGTCGGTTTTACGTACATAAGTTAGAAAAACTCATTGGTACATGGCATGTTGTCCGTGCGGATTCGAACCCGGACCCCCATAATTGGAAGTCCATACCTCTCCGCAACGCGCCACCGACGCTCATATTTTTTATTATACCTACTTATTTTTACGAGTTTTATATTACTTAGGTACAATAATAATATTTTCAGTATGTACTTAATAAAACTTGTTAATGAATTAGCGCAAAACCTCATACACCCCAACTGATTTATAACAAAATAATTAGATTGAAACAATTATTCCATTATTTTGATAGTTAACATTTAAAGTTATTCGCATTTTAAGTTTTGAGGCAAAAATGATTTGTTATCATTTCAACAAACTACTTTCTAGTTTTGCGTTAATTCATTAACACGTTGTATTTATCTGAAAACGTTATATTTACATGAAATTATGCGTGAAATTTATGTTTATTAAACCTTTTGAGGCAGAATATCGTAAGCGCTATTTTGTTGTTATCTTATTATTAAGATAAGATACAAGAAGATACTTTCCGAGATTATTTAGATTAGTTATTGTATCAATCGAATAGTTCAAATTCATGAATTCGTCTCTCCTGAACCTTACCCTCTCGGGAAATGATTTTTCCACACACATAGGTACGGAAATTCTAGAGTACCGAATCAGGATATCGATTTCGTATGGATTTTCCCCTACACAATTTTAAATCCTATACAAAATCACAATAGGGGATCGGACAATTTATTACCCAAATTAGCAACTTTTATTCGAACGTCAAAACGCGCGCGATATATGAAAAATTGTACTAAATACCCACAAGTGACGTCATCAACATTTCATTGCTTTTTATAGTTCATCATGTTATTAAAAATAGTATTCTAGCTAAAAAAAGAACTAAAAATGCGAGTATAGCGTTATTACAAATGTTTTTTTTTACTAAGAAGATAAAACTAAAAAATATTTTATTCAGTCCTTTCCCCTATTATGATCTGGAACTTCGAATCGGAATTCTTTTTCCGTATGTAATGTAATGTGGCAGACCCAAAAATCTACATACCTATCTAATATTTCGTTATCAACCTTAGTATACTTACGTCATAATCATAAGTTAGGTATAGTTATAGAATTTAACATTGACAATTTTATTAAAGTTTATAAACAAATTAAAAATCTTAAACATTTACTTTACTTAATGAATTTGGTTTGTATATCAGTTTAGGTACTTGACATTGTAAAAACAGAACAATGTAACATTAAATTACCTTATCTTTAATGGTCATTGATCTCTTTTATAACCTTGAATGTGTTGTTAATCGTTTTATTAAATTGTATTAGGAAGTACATATACCTACCAACTTAATTACCTATAAAGCGAATCATACATGTACAAGATACTCCTGATAGGTCAAGTATACTTAAAGGTCACATTTTAGCATTCACGGCTATATTCCCGAAAACTTACTTTCACTAGTAGAACGTAGGTTCGGTAGAGTTTCGGTAGGTACGTAGGTACCTACCGAAACTCTGTCCAGTGGTGTGAACCCGTCGCCACATTTAATGGACAGTAGGTACAATACATGCCTCGAAATTGAAGCAGTCAGATTTCCTAACGATGTTTTCCTTCACCGAAAAGATAAGATAAGATAAATATTATTTATTTGCACACCAAAATAAACAAAAAACAACAACAATATACACGAACAAGTAGGGTATAACAGGCGGCCTTATCACTAAAAGTGTGAGCCAGTAGGTGCTACTAATCGTACCTATATAAATTCTGGAAAAATTATTGGTACGAATCGGCCTGGACGGGGATCGAACATTTTGTATGTGGTAGAAATAGTATAATTAATGTTTTTGTCGGAATAATGGAATGAAATCGTGTCGTGTGGCTCTAACTTGTTTCTTGCAAACTGATAAAATGAGGCTGAAATTGGGCTGAAATTATAAATTTAATGAATTGAGTTGTCATATGTGTTGTATACCGTTGCATAGTCGAACATAGGTAAAACACTCGACAGATTTACTAGTCTGTCCATCGGAGATGTGTGAGGCATAGTGAGCGATGAAAAAAATACATCAATTATACCTTTATTTAATTCTAAGGCACCTTAACCTGTGAACCTTAGCCTGTATCGCTCGCTTAAGAAAACAAAAGTGCCCACTTAGTATCAAGCACATTATTATTATATAAATATAATAATTATAAGGATTTTATTAAAACGTAGGCACCTACTACCTATGTTTTGTGAATAAACAAATGATGGTAAACAATTTTTGATTTAAAACGATTGTACTTAAGTATTTAATTCATTATAATAATAGTATAGGTTAGATTTAAATATTCAGGAGTTCATTATTCATAATCATTTCTTTAGTTCTAGAAATTCAAGAGAATTGCGACGCAGTTTGAAAACAACTGATCAAATAATAAATACCTACAGTTTTGTTTTACAAAGCATGGTGTGAATGAGACGTCAACACCCCAATAAGTTGAGTTATATAATAGTAATGTGAATATTTAACATACATAACATAGGTACGTTCATGAACTCCCTTACTTTCCTTGAGGTAGGTAGGTACGCAGAGATAATGAATCTTCATTTGACGACCCGGACTGCCAAACCAATGTCCTGGGTTCGAATCCCGGTTCGGTCATGGATGTTATATGTTCGTGCCGTTGTTTTATGGTTACCATATTAAAAAGCCTATAGTGCTTAACTTGGGATCATTACAATGTATGTGCCTGTGAGCGTTATTTATTTATTTATTTATTTATTTTGGGCGGGCCTGTTAGGCGCTGTCCTATTGCCATCGCTCGCGCGATCATGCGTTCGTCCGACGAAAATCATTGTGCCAACATACCTACTTATATCTGCGGAATATCCTATAGAAGGTCGTGCTATCATGAGATGCGATCGAATTGTTCTATTTTTATTAGATATAAGTATGTTTAAACGCACAGTGTCACAATGATTTTCGTCGGACGAACGCATGATCGCGCGAGCGATGGCAATAGGACAGCGCCTCAGTAGCTCTTTTGCATTCTCTTGCTTGATCCGAACCATTCTCGTAAAAGACATTGCCCACGTGACGAATTGTATTCATTTCAAATCGTTTCACAACCAATGAACGAGTTCAAAGAACAAATAGGTACAAAGAGTATGATAGCTAAATTTATACACAAAATAGAAGGAATATCCCAAAGGAAAAGGAAATTATCTTTTTCTATCATGGCATTTCTTATAAAATTCATTGCCCACGTAACATAGTGTATTCGTTTCTGGTCGTTTCGCAGCTGGCGAATGTGTATGATTATAGAACAAATACAAATCGTATGATAGCTGAAATTATACACAGGATAGGAGGAATATCGTGCTTCCCAATGAAATGGAAATTATCCTTTTCTGTAGTGGGATTTCTTATAAAATTCAAATTCAAATTTACCAGTTTTGTATGGGAAACAGATTGGGCAATGTCTTTTACCAGTTTTGTATGTGAAACGGGATTGGTCAATGTCTTTTCGGCTACTTGTAATATGACATTTCTAATCTGGGCCCTTCCTTCCTATCTAGGTCTGCCTCTACCAACGAACCAGCTTGCCTTTTAATTATATTCTGTTTCATTAGTCTACTCTCATTCATCTTATCAATATGCCCAATGTAAAACGGTGCATAAAAATCCTAATCCCTTAGCCACCTTGTACGATACACATGGCAAGACATAGGGTGATTTATTCTAACAAACGATTATATGTGGACCTGAACCTGACGACAAAAGCAACACTGGAGATTAGGGCAATTTACACCCTGGGACTTTTTGCAGCGCAGAAGTTCTACAAAAAGCATCGATTGAGTCGCGATGCAGCATCGATGAAAACGCGATAAAGAATAGATGCAAACGCGATACAGCCACGATGCAAAACTGTCGTAATATTTGATCAGTTATACGTCGACCGCCTGTGCCACACGCGTGTGCATCAATACAAACATGTGTGTGCATCGCTACAATCATGCGTTTGAATCGATACAAACGAAGTGACTATTAGACGATTATCACACTGCACCGCGCCCCGTCGCGTAGCGCGGGGCCGCAGATTTTAACATTGTATGCAAGTATTTCAATTTATATAGAAAACACGCCTAGGACAACACACTGCCGACGCGTCAATGCGCGGGAAGGCGACTATGCCGCTCCGCGCACCGCGGCGGGGCGCGTCGCTAGTGTGATAATCGCCTTAATTCTAGTGTAGCGATACAGTCATCGGGAAGGACAAACGCGCGTTTTTATTGCTGCAAAAATTGGACAGATGACATTTTGACACTACCATGTGAAAATCGATATATTTTTATTTCTTTCATTTCATGAGATTCTAAGACCTGTACCTATGCCAGCTTCCTGACCTATAACAATTCTACAAACAGCTGGAAACATATACGGCTATGTAATCTTTCAGTCTTATTAGACGTGACAAATTAGTTTCGCCTGCCAACCCAGGTCATCCAGATGTCTTGAACACTAGATGGAACCAACCTGTACTATTTATAAAAATATTTTTTCTTCTCGACACTTTATTCCTTCGCGCTAGCTATTTGGCAGCATTCGTTATTACTCTGTTTATTTTTAATCGGACGACATTTCTTGTTTATTTATGTTTTTGTGTTGTCTATTTCCATTGTGTCTCTTAAATGTCCTTTGATCTGGGTTATGATAGGAATATTTTTTATAAACTTTCTCACAATATGAAATGTATTTTTTTACAATACACAACCAACGCTTTAAAAAAGACGTGTGGTGTCGGCTAAGAATATAGTATAAGAGATAAGTGTACTTTTTGCAACCATCAGCAGCAAGGCTGATTCAGTGTTTATGGCATGTAGAGCATCTCTGTGATGGGGAGAGATCAGGTCTGCCTGCATAACTCCAGTCGGTATAGGAGTTACGATGATGATTAAAGGTCTGTAAAAAATTTACGATCAGCTGCACGGCTGATCGTATGATATTGTTGTAGTATGCACTGTAGCTATGTGAACAGTACAAAAACTGTCAAGTTCTGTCAGTCGGTTTAGGAGTTACAGCCAGTCAAAGTTCCGACCTTTGAACGGCTGTCACTCAATTGCAGAAACGCTCACTAAAGATAATCCTCCATTAAATCTCTTGCTGTCACTTTTTCTCTTGTTGACGTAGTAAAATCTAGCAAGAGATTTAATGGAGGATTAACTCTAATGAGCGTTTCTGCAACTGAGTGTACATCTCCTAAACCGACTGATGAACCATGTCAGTTTTTGTACTGTTCACATAGCTACAGTGCATACTACAACAATAACAGACCTTATATCATCAGTAACTCTTAAACCGACTGGAGTTATGCAGGCAGACCTGGTCCATCCCCATCACAGAAAAGCTCTACACTCCATAAACACTGAATCAGCCTTGCTGCTGATGGTTGCAAAAAGTACACTTATCTCTCGGAATTATAGCACCATCCCATTTCCTCCCGTGAGTGTCGTAAAAGGCGACTAAGGAATCTACCGGAGGATTGGCAGCAGCGTCCTCCGAGTGAGTACACACATTCAATCCAACTGCGATCGCAAACCCAAGCATGGCAATTATGGCAAATCCCCCCATTTTGGGGGAGGCTTATGTCCAGCAGTGGAAATCTAACTGGCTGATATGATGATGACTATATTTACTTACCTCTTGCTTCATCCACGTTTATAGGTACCTACATCCTCTCATACAGACAGATACCGATATCCTTCTGCAGAACACTATCGATTTAGTGAATTAGCAATCTTGATCTTCATATACAGGGTGTTAGGGTAAACAGTTGCATTGCTTTAAGGGCCACTGAACAACTTTCCCGAAACCTATATGAAATTAGAAAAATTTGACTTTCCATATTAAATGCAATCAACTGATCGATTTTTTCTATGAAAAGTACAATGTTTCTATTTATCTATACAACGTGTTAATGAATTAACGCAAAACTAGAAAGTAGTTCGTTTAGAATCGAGAGCAGAATCGAATTTTCATGATTTCAACATAGGTAATTTTTTTCAAAATAATAAATAATTTTTTATAAAAATTTTAAATTTTCTGAACCCGATGTCAACCCACCGCACGGGCACACTCACCCTACTTACTACCAAAACAAGATTATTAAAATGTATCCATGAGTACGTTAGCGCTTTCATTCATTGCTGAAATAATAACAAATCATTTTAACCGCAAAACTTAAAATGCGAATAACTTTAAATATTCACTATCAAAATAATGAAATTATTGTTTCAAACTAATTATTTTGTTATAAATCAGTTGGGGTGTATGAGGTTTTGCGCTAATTTATTAACACGTTGTATAAATATGTATCTTGGAAACTAAAACCGACAACAATGTCCCTTTTCCCAGAGAACGTCACAATATTCTTCCTCATAACCCTTAATGAGGAAAGCAGGGCCTCAGGTGTATACCAAAGCTTATACCGTAAAGTAGCAAAATTGGCATTGATATGAATGTTCCTTGAAGTGGCAAAGTGTAATAATTCGAACCATCATTCCTTCAGTCGACTTTTAAGAGTTGTACGGAACTGCCAGCTGTTGTATTCTGGGCATTGTATGTTTTTCTTTCTCTAATATAACAGATCAGCGTGGAAAAACTTCGATCTAATCGATAAAAATTGTAAATTAGATTCTGGCGCGATCATTTACCAGCAGGTAAATAAGTATCGAAGGCTTCCAATGTGACTGTTATACGCTCAGTGGGCGGTCCAAATATCGTATTACAGAAATAAAACCGGTCATGTGCGAGTTGGGCTACTCGCGCACCGAGGGTTCCGTACCACACCACCACAGTGGTACCACGTACCACAACACAATATTATTAACTTAGAAAAAAAAATGTTTTGTCCGGGACACTTAGTGCAAGACCGACTCACACTTGGCCGGTTTTTAGTATTTTTAGTTATTTTGTAGAGTTTGCTCTATAATCACACTAAGTTTGACGCTTGTATGTATTACTGTTTTTATGATAGAGAAGAATTTTTTATAAAGAAAAAACATTGATAAAAACTAGTTTCTTGTTGCGAACCCCCCTTAATTTTAAACTTTTTGAGATTTTTATTATTTGTTAACAAATCCGCCGTAATAACGCATAATCTGAGAAAATGTCAACTATCTAGCTATTACGGTTCAAAAGTTACAGCCCTAAATAGGTAGGACAGACGGACGGACAACGCAGGCTTAGTAATAGGGTCCCGTTTTAACCTTTTGGGTACGGAACCCTAAAAAAACAGGTGTCTAAAATAAATCGAATACAAATTTTAATGATTAGAGGCCTACTGTGCTCAGTAGTGGCAGTATTCTTCTACATAGGTAAATTATATTTCTTGGCGTGTATTGTAAATTATTATCAATCATAGGTAGAGATAATATTTACATATACAATTTTAATATTAAATATTTTGGAGGGGGGGGGGGGGGGGGGGGAATGTAGCTACTAAGGTAGCTAGAAAGGCAACACTGTCTGTAATTTTTGATAAAGAGCTTTGTTCGCTTAAAAATATACAGGGTGTTAGGGTAAACAGTTGCATTGCTTTAACACATTCGCGGACAGTGAACGAGACACAATAGAACTTTTATTGTTATCTGCTATAGGTGGTCACTGTCCGCGAATGTGTTAAGGGGTGATTGTATCCATGATACTGAACAACTTTCCCTATGAAACCTATAAAAAATTATATCCTCGGCTTTTCTCATCCAGTCGCTCCCCGCTACCTTTCTTAGGTCGTCAGTCCAGAGGGCCGCAGGGCGTCCCACAATACTCCTGCCTTGTGGTCTCCACTCTAAAAGTCTGACTCCCTTCCCCATCGATTGTCAGTTTTCCAGCCCAATCACTAATCTCGCTAATTAAATTATTATAATATATTGATACTAAAAGTAGAAACGCCTATCAGTTGATCATTTAACGACTATGAATCTTGATTTAATAATTAATTAAGACGCCTTATACGGTCCGCTTTTACCGTGTTTTGATTAGTTACTGATTAAATAAAGTGCTTAATTGGTGTCTATCTCTTTTATCTTATTACCAAGTTTATAAATAGTTTTCATTAATTAAGTTAAATATTCATTTTGGAGTGTTAAGGAATTGATTTGATGTGGGCATACAAACAAGCAGACGGAATGGATGAAACTAAATTGGCTGGAATGGAACGAATGGGTAAATTATATTTTTTTAATAATGCTTGCTTGCTTTTACTAGCTAGGTGAATAATTAAAATTTTTAATAACAAATTGTCCAATTCAATTCCGATTTTGATTTTGATTTATAATTTATAAGTAAGGTGGCACATATTTTAATAGAATGATTGTAATAGAATATAAATTGGGATTATATCTGTCTTAACCTTAAGGCGGTTGCAGAGGGGTCAATTTTATACAAAACTTTGACGCACAGTACGCGTAGACGCTATAAGTAACTTTGTATATATGGAAAAATAGTTTAGAAAATCTAGATTTTTCATACAACATTTTCAAAGCTTTATATCTTCGTAATGATATTATAAATTGCAAATGTTATTTGATACGCGACATCTAGATTTTCTAAACTATTTTTCCATAATATAAAATATTACTTTTATTAATTCCGTCTACGCGTATTGTGCGTCAAATGGACCGTTTATACGATGACAATTTCTAGGCGCCAATTCTGCGGCGCCTAAAATTAGCACCGTGTAAACACTTTAAGGCACGAAAATTTTAAGGCACGACGTAAAATTGTCGTGCCTTAAAGTGTTTACACGGTGCTAATTTTAGGCGCCGCAGAATTGGCGCCTAGAAATTGTCATCGTATAAACGGTCCAAAACCTTTGTATGGACTGAAACCACCTTAAATAAATAAATTAAAAAAATGGAAGGGTTCCTCGTTTGCCCTCGGAACCCTAAAAAATACGCGCGTTTATTTGATTTATTGTTCGCGTTTGAGTTCTAACTAAAATTCAACACAGTTTTGAGCAGCCTGCAGCGTTGAACTGAAATACTTAATATAATTTGCAAGGATTTGCATTGGTTTTTTGCATTTGCGTTTGCTACATAAATTTACGTTGCAATAAAATATAATAATTATTTATATTGCATGCAGTAAATTACTCGTTGATATTTTAATCTATTGACAAACTGCAGTGTTATCAGTAGGAACATATCATAATTATTGTAAGTACTCATTTATACAGTTTATGTACCGATGAGTTTTCTAGCGCATCGTTATAGTAAAACATTGACCGGGGTGGGGTGGTTAGACACCTTGCCACAACTATCAACAACCTAGTCAAGATTATACAGGGTGTAAATTAAAATTTGTACTGATAATTGAATTTGCGAGAAAAAAAAATGGTTGTTTCATAGAAAACGGAAATGTTTAGTTACTCGATCCAAGTTACCTAAATGTACGGAACAACTTTTTTTATCGCGATATCAAATTTGGTTCTACAGAGTGTTAGGGTAGGGATCAAGGGGTGATTGATTGTACCTACTCATGATACTGAAGTGCGATTTTTGAACGTCATACGAGCGAATTGGCAGTAGAAAGATGCATAATCTCCATAGTAATTTTGACATTTTCTACTGCCGAGTCGCTCGTATGATGTTCAAAAATCGCACTCCTGAACAACGTTTCCAAAGAAACCTATAGGAAATTAGCAAAACAATTTTTAAACATTCCGTACTAAATGCAATCAGAACGTTTGAATGAAAAGTCAAAAAAAATCACCCCTTTTAGTAATGCAAATGTTTACCTCTCGGTTTGATGGTAATGCATGGAAGTACTTACATAATACAACGTGTTAATGAATTAACGCAAAACTAGAATGTAGTTTGTTTATTTAGAATCGAGAGCAGAGTCGAATTATCATGTTTTCAACATAGGTAATTTTTTCAAAATACCTATTAAATAATTTGTTTGCAAAATTTTAAATTTTCTGACCCCGATGTCAACCCACCGCACGGGCACACTCACCCTACTTACTAACAAAACAAGATTATAAAAATGTACCCATGGGTACGTTAGCGCTTTCTTTCAGTGCTGAAATGATAACAAATCATTTTTGCCTCAAAACTTAAAATGCGAATAACTTTAAATTTTAAGTATCAAAATAATTAAATTATTGTTTCAATCTAATTATTTTGTTATAAATCAGTTGGGGTGAAATCAATGCTGAAAAGGTTTTGCGTTAATTCATTAAACGTTGTATATTGAAGCATGTAGTTTTCTTCACGATGTGATGTTTTCCTTCATAGAAAAGCCAGTAGTGTTACTAATTTCATACTTATACATAAATACACTGACTTAAATATAATTCTCAAGGTTTCTTACCGAAAATTTTATTGTTTTCGACAAAAAAACAATGGATTAGTCGCACCGTCGTCGTCGCGCTCTTCTCGTTGAGTCTGATGTACCGAAATACATGACATTTTGTTTTAAATTCCTTCCTCAATTACAATAGATACAATCAACTCGAATTCCCCGACGGAAAGCGAATTAAATCTAATGAACATTAACACTATTTTTAGTTTTTAGGGTTACGTAATTGAAGGTTCTTTGTGAGTTTATTCTAACTGTCAGACAATTTTGTATTCTAACTACGTATAAAATAGATCTTCTCTAACATGAATTATGATTATGAGGTCCGAGGAGAACTCACCGTGATTAAATTGATTGAATCAATTAATACGTACAAAAGAGTAAACAGTTTTCTGACTGGATTCTAATATTTTTCATTGCTTCTGGATTTTGTTTTTAGTGCATGAACGAAATATAAAAATTTTACGAGTAGTAAGTAGTAACTATGTGAAAGTTTAGAATTAACAAAAAAGTCAATTTAAAAAAATATATTATTTAGGTAGACAGTTACATTTACTTGACACTTGCTCTACGTTGCACATAGAATCTTTTATTGTTTAAACATACTTTGTTAATTAGTTAGATTTTATTTTTAAGACAATACATGTTTATAATTATAAGTAAGTACCTTTGAATTATAAACTAAACAGGTTCTCTAAAATGTTTAAAAAGTTTAATTAGTTTTATTGTTTAACAATACGGAACCATTGTCTCGTAGTCCGATTTACGCTAATAGGATTATCTTTTAGACTTATCTACGAGTACTTGTTTGTGACAAATACGTAAACATGTGAAAATATTTAAGATTTGGAGGCGGATTTCAAATTACATCTGGCTGTTTCTCGATAACAACATTGTAATTAATATTATTTTACTTTAATATCTACTTCGAATGGTAAACAAGTATTAAAAAGATAAGAATTAACATTATCATCATCATACAAAGTAACACGAATGCGGCTCTGTACCGACTGGTAGAGAAAACGAAGAGACCTTCGTGTGACTTAACGAGACAGGGACTGCTAGTGAAAAAGTGGAGATTCTGAGTTTGGGAATTTCGGAATACTTTCTAACACTCTCTGGGAACATTATAGCATATTATAAGAAAAATTACTAGTTACCTATTGTGTCACAAGTATAACAAAGAGTATGGTACTTTTACCTCATTCTTTTTTTGTAGGAAGCGGGGCAGAAAATAGTAGGCAATGGTGTATTCACACTCAGTATCGCACAAGCTTACCTCTTCTTGAAATTTTTTCCCATGACAGCCAAGTGGCCAAGGTGCGCGTATGTATGTACCGTTCCCCCTCTCGTTGGGACAGGAGGACGACAATGGACAGTGGTTTATTCCTGTCCCACTCGCATACATTTTGTCTATTCTTGATGTGCTAATAAAGAATATTAAATTTATGTTACCTACATTGTGCTTAGCCTTTTCTTGTCCATGCAAGCCCGACTAATAAACTTTACAGGGGTAAACGGGTTAAACAGTTGCATTACTTTGAGGGGTGATTTGACACTGAACAACTTTCCCTAAGAAACCTATAGGAAATTCGCAATTGCATGAGCAAACGTTAGATCAGCTGTTGCATTTAGTAAGGAAAGTCATTAAGTAAAAAACATTTTGTAAAACATAATTATAATAGATGTGACAAAACGAATCTCAATTTTGTGTGCCTCATTAGTCATTAGAGATTTTAGTGGGTGGGACAATAATCTATATATAGCTAGCTGAATTGCTCCTAGATTGATCTCAATTTAGACCGCATAAATCTGTCGTTTTCGTCTAAATTGCTTGCTTGAGTAGCTATACTTTATTTGAACTGTTGTTTGTGAGAACCCATACTACGGGAATTATTTCTCCTGAATGTCATTTTTCTGTTTAATTTTATTGGGTTTGGGTTGGGTTTTATTTGGTTGGCAAGCAAAATAAACCTGCCAATCCCCCGCGCTGGCCCACAGAACATTGCGCCGGTTATTTCGAAGTTCTTATTATTTTGTCTGGTTTATTGTAATTTTTTTGGTAAAAATAAACAAAAATGTACATATTTCCCAAGAGGGTGGGTAGTCTCAGGTATTCTATAATATACTATAAATACTTACTACATTGTTAATAAAGGGAGGAAAAAAGTTTTCGGTTTTTGTATGGCATTTGGCAGTCTCACAGTCCTCTTAAGATCACGTAACGTGCATGTTAAGTAGCCTATGCCTGCAAAAGTATCAATTTAACCTATTTAACAACGAATGATTAGAATCAATAATCATAATGATTCATAGCAAGGACACATGCGCTTGCGCAACGCCTATGCCGCGCAGATCAATGTGTAAAAATGTCAATCGTTTTATTTACGCAATAACCTTCTCAGAAATGAAAGTACTATGCGAACTAAACAAACATTTAGAAAAAAATATTTTTAGTATGTTCAAATCTCATAAAGTTTTTGTGAAAATTAAGAAATAGCACCCATAATTTTATGTTAAAACCAATTTGTCGTTGATCAGTCTGGGCGGGCTACTTTTGACCCATTTTAGTACGGATTCCATTCCCTCCACATAAAAACAGCTCTATCTACAATAAATACGAATTTTCAATAAAATCTCTACATCAGTGTGTTGTGTTATGTTATTTCATTTACGATACCAAGAAAATTAAAATAAATGCGTGATAATGAGGTAGCAGCATTGAGACGGGATTCCCTTGTATACAGTACTTATATATCTTCAAAGAATTCAAGTTAAAGAAGTTCTGCGTAAAAATAATTGAGCGTAGTGTGTTCTAATTCTAAATTTATTGTTACGTATATTACCTATATTCTGTATATTTTGAGGTGTAGCTGTATTTAAAACCTCTCTCGTGTGTCACAGCGGGCCTTCTAGCAGATGACCCATCGACTGGATATAGGTTCGCCGTAATCATTCTGTTAGACCAAGATCCCTATACAATTTTAGCACAAATTTGGTCTGCAACGGCCTACCTGAGTGCGAAGCCGATTTAAGAATTTCCACACTTGTCATTGCAGATTGTGTCCGGGAGGTAGTTGTTCCTGTGGGAAAATGAACTCAGCTGGTGGGGGTAGGTACCCTTTCTTTCCACAGAGTGCACCTTGTAGCAGACGGGTCATTATTTATAGCCATCGTGTAGCGTTTGAAGCTCCTGCGGCTCTTGAGGCGGGCTTGTGGGTTTTGTTAGCTATATACAAGACACCATAATTTAGACACCGTAATGGCAATGTGCCATTATCATAGTTATAACTATAATGATTATACAATACAGTACCTACATCAAGAGAAATAATACTTGTTTACTGCCATACCTGTTCGCTTATTGTTCAGTAAAAATATTTCTTAGAATCAGTTGCAATTATGTCATAAGTAGGTATGCCTCATCAGTGGTCTAACAGGATGTTTCGAGATTGTTCTCTGATATTTTCCTTTGTCTATTCTTAGAATTAAAATTTTTACGGGTTTTTACCGCGTTTTGGTATATTTCAGATCCCAGAGTGTTACAACTGCCATGATATATACCAAAACACTATTTTTCTTTGTGTTTAGCCACAGTATAAGAAAGAGTATCTATTACTATAGGACACTCCCTTCCTCCCACCAACTTTTTACCTCACCACCTCTATCGCCCTCTGGTTACTTCGCCTGGTTACTCGTTACCTCAGAAGACATAAGGTTCAATTTATTTTCTTTCGCATGTGTTGACGTCATCTTGTCAAATTAAATTTTTTGTATGTAGTGTCCGGGCTGTGGTTTAGCGGTGGTGGTCTTATGGCAAGTATAGTCTCGCCTTCCTCACAGGGGCCATAATTCAATCCTCATTCAGGTCAACTCGTATCAATAAGTTTTAGGATCTACTTACTTTGTGCTATTTGTAACACTTCTAGCTTCTCAGTGAAGGAAAACATCGTGAGGAATCAATCGTGTTTCAATTAGGAGGCGTAAAATGAAAAAGTGACAGGGATTAAACATCGGACGGATCAAGATAGTTCGAGGATCCCTAAGTTGGAGTGGTAATAGTGAGGTATACAGTGTATATACCTCACAGAACTGATGTCTGATAAGGAAAATTCGGGAGTGGAAACATGATGCAGAGCGACACAGCCCTGTCGCACCTTAACTCTCAGTGAGATAAAATGCACTAGACTCTTCTCGCATTTTCATGCTACGCCCTCTGAAACCCAAAGACGCTCTGTCGGACTGTCCTTCACCAGGAGGACTAATAGTTGCGAGGAACATAAAGGATGCCAGCTGCAAAAAATAATTTGTTGTAGAGAGTAGAGATCGTTGGAGGCCTATGTCAAATAGTGAACGGTTTTGAAACGAATGAATAATATAAAGTTCGAATTATAGTCTGTTTTCGTGTTGTTTTCGATAGCTTATCGCTTACACACGTGTGCCCACGCGCCGCGAGTTAGTTTGCCAAATTGCGTTGTTTATAACGAAAATTATTATACCTACTTTTCTGAATTATCACAATTTAGTTTCGTGTGACAAGGACATTTGGTGCGGACAGATTGCAGTTCTTGTTATAAACAATTACTTACTAAATGTTAGGGTGCCCTTCTGCTCTTAAAATAAAAGAAGTCACGAATCGTGCCGGCTGAAATGAAAAACCAATTAGTAAAGTCTTAATAGAATGCATAATGTAAGCTCGGATACATCAACATCAATTATATTATTAATTATTATAATCAACTTCTTAGTTTTGAAGTCTCTTTTAGTTTTAGTTTCTACTTTTTGTGTATCAATAGAATTAATATAACTATAATATGTAGGTAGGTAAAATGTTATGAAGGTCATTATTATTAACATTGTTTTTGTAATGAAATTACAACATGAGTGGTTAGATAATGACATCCGAATTTGCACAACCTCGTTTGATAAAATGTTTCGGTAGCAAATAGTTATCTACGCATTGAATCATTAGAGACTTAGCTTGAACATGCTCAATTTAAAAAAAAATCCTGGGTCCAATTAGTAAGTAATAGAAAGAAAGAATTCTTTTTCTTATCAATTTTGAACGAAAACACACAAAGCTAGTTGGGACATCTAATTCTACATTTGCCTGTTTGAAGAAAACAAACTGTAGTATCTATAAATAGATGTTTTGGCAACAATATTGCAATATTAGAATGCGTGGGAATGGATGGAGTAGGTATGCCTATCAAATTTTTCTTTTTGTTTGAAGGTGAAACGGAAATCTCGGTTTTTTTATTTTGGTGTAGTGTCACAGATTATTCAATAGTTTGGTAGTGTAGAGTATTTTCAGTCGTCTTCTCGTCTTTAACAATAACTAGTTCCTCTAGTCAGACCTTGGTAGAATGTGTGTGCCCGAAAAAAATTGTTGGTGTATTGTGTCTGGTAATAAAAGGGCTTGACCGGTATAAAACGTAAATGTTTTGTCTAATACATAGCCGAGAGTGAAATCGGCTATACAACGTGTTAATGAATTAGCGCAAAATCTCATACACGCCAACTGATTTATAACAAAATAATTAGATTCTAACAATAATTTCATTATTTTGATAATTAAAATTTAAAGTTATTCGCATTTTAAGTTTTGAGGCAAAAATGATTTGTTATCATTTCAGCACTGAAAGAAAGCGCTAAAGTACTACTCATGGATACATTTTTATAATCTTGTTTTGGTAGTAAGTAGGGTGAGTGTGCCCGTGCGGTGGGTTGTCATCGGGTTTAGTACATTTTAAATAAAAAAAAAAATCCTATGTTGAAACTATGATAATTCGATTCTGCTCTCGATTCTAAACAAACTACTTTCTAGTTTTGCGTTAATTCATTAACACGTTGTATATGGGGCTGGATTGCGCTTGGTTATACGACAAAGGAGTAAGGTAGGTATTAGGGCCATGAGCAGTTATGTGCGCTAAACATAAAATGTCTTCTTGGTCTTTACCCTCCTGAATCAGATGAAACGGGGAACCACTACGATCAGAGGAATAGATGATGTGATGACTGACTGATGATATTAGTAGCGTTTTGTTACACCCACTGGGTTGGTGCTATTCAAAGCCGGACACCACATTGCAAACGTAATTATGTGCTACTACACTGAAAAATAAAAAAATTGTTTACTTCAACCAACATCATGAATCCATATGAGCCTGTCAACATCATGACTTCTCCGACTAAGAGAACTTTGTTAAACGAATTCGGCTTGTTGTTACAAGTAACCATCTTTTGTTTTTAGTAAACAATAATAACGTCGTCATTTCTATTATTTTGGTGCTAATTAAGAGTCTTAGTAGGCTCGCATTTTTTCAGTGTATATTTCAAAAACCGACCAAGTGTAAGTCGGACTCACTCAATCATATGAACCATATTCGCATAACAAAAAAAAAAAATTCTGCCGGATCCTTAGCGCACACTTTGCTGGTTTTTATTACTTGTTTTTTTACTTAAGTTAGAGTATGCTCTATAATCATAATCACACCAGGTTTGACGCTTTATTCTTCGTACTTGTATTGTATTATAAACAAAAAACCTTGAAAAAATAACACGTAAGTATCCCCTCCTTTTCACCTCCCTTATTATTATTTTTTTTATTACTATTTGTTAGCAAATCCAAAATAATAAAACACAATATGAAAGGGAATCATCATATCATATATATACTAATATTATAAAAGCGAAAGTTTGTAAGTATGGATGGATGGATGGATGTTTGTTCCGCTTTCACGAAAAAACTGCTGAACGGATTTTGATGAAATTTGGCACACAGATAGACCATGGCCTGGATTAGCACATAGGGTACTTTTCATACTCATCCGGGTAACGCAGACGAAGTCGCGGGCAATAGCTAGTACGAAATAAAACACAATATGAACGAAATTGTGAAAATTTCTTCCCATGGGGTTGTGCACTTTTTGGGTACAGACTACGGAACCCTAAAAACGAAAGCGTGCATGATTTTTTTGTGTGGATGATATTTCTAAAACACCCTTTAGGTAAAACGTTATTTACTTAACATTAGACGACAAATCTAAGAATCACATTTTCCTCTTTCAACACGATAATGAGGTACAACAGCTCACTAGAGTTCACACAAGACTGAGATGATTTGTATTTTGCAATAAGCCTACTGTTTCTAAACTCTACTACTTTACTTTAATTCAGTCAAATCATCCATTGATTTATATGTAAGTACCTATTGGTCTTTTATGGGCAATATTTAAAAGCAATAAATAAATAAAATAAATAACGCTCACAGGCACGTACATTGTAATGATCCCAAGTAAGCCTCAGGCTTTTTGTTATGGGAATCATACAGCAACGGCACAAACATACAACATCCATGACCGAACCGGGATTCGAACCCAGGACCCTGGTTTGGCAGTCCAGCGTGGTAACCATTACACCAACCGGGTCGTGATGATGTCATTTAGACTAAGTTTTGTATTTTTTTATTATATTTCCAGCCTTAAAACACCAAAATAACTTAAAATATTGGCATACATTGAAAAAAATTCGAGCCGACTAAGAAGTTCTCACTTTCTCTTAATTAGCACCAAAATAATTGAAATGACGTTATTATTGTTTACTTAAAACAAAAGATGGTAGTTGTAACAGCAAGCCGAATTCGTTTAAGAAAGTTCTCTTATTCAGAGAAGTCATGATGTTGACAGGCTCATTTATGGATTCATGATGTATGATTATCATAAACAAGATCTTGGTTGAAGTAAACACTTTTTTTTTCAGTGTTATGATGATGTGGATGATGTTATAGCTTGTAGGTATTTTCGAATATTCATAGAAAAATATAAATCGATAATAACGGATATTTCTGGAAAAGTATTCAGAAGTGCGATTTTTCAAAATCATACGAGCGACTTGGCAGTAGAAAAAGTCAAAATTACTATGGAGATTATGCATCTTTCTACTGCCAAGTCGCTCGTATGATTTTCAAAAATCGCGCTTCAGGATATCAATGGTTGTAGCAATGTTTCTGATTACCCCGAAAGGGATTACGGTCTTAAGTTATCTATATATTCAGGATATGATATTCAGATGCTCATTCGAGCAAAAGAAAAGAAAATCTGTGAATTCTACTGTTAATTTGGAATTTCACTATTATTCCTAGTAGCATTCTCCGTTGGCCCGCAGTGGAGAATTTGTTAGAATATACGATCCGCATGTGGACTAACCAAATGCTAACAATAAATGCTATTAGGGATTTGTCTAAGAAACAGCGCTATATGTGCAACTTTAGTAGCAAACTGTACAACAAGAACAAAAGGCTATGTGACAGTGCAAGAGCATCGCCATCGTGCGTGACGCAACCGGAGTGCAAGCGCACCGATCACAAACATCATGTGCAAATATTTACGACAATCTCGTGTATGCGCACGTTTGTGCACATATTGCACTCTATGACGCAATATTAATGCTCAAAGTCGCTGAACTAATAAACAAGTATGCCAAAACGCGTGTCGATGCGTGTAAATGGGCTTGGGATAATTGACGGCTGTATAATCGGTGTAAGTTTTTATTGCGGATACACGAGTGAGAAATAGGGCTGGCAAAAAATATTTTTATAAAAGATTTGCTTAATGAATAAAATGAAAAAGAAATGAATCTGATCTTCTTATCGTGTGGCGTCAGAGTTTTTTCAGACCACCTTACCAACCTTACGGCCTCTGACGTGGTATTTATGTAACGACTACTACCACCAGAGATAATAGCCGGGACCAACGGCTGCCGGCTGCCGGCCGCCGGCTTAACGTGCCATCCGAAGCACGGAATTGTTTTTCGTTTCAGACAATCAGGTAATTCAACCTGCAATGTCCTAACCAACTGGGGAAAACCGCACGAAGTGACATATCACTAGGTTTCCCCCGTGGGAATCGAACTCACCTCCGTGTCGAGAGCCCAATGCTCTCAAGTCTTAAAACCATTAGACCACCGAGGTAGGTAAAAAAGTAATTATCTACTGGGGTCGAGCTAAACCTAATGTATTCCGAATTATCCAAGGATGGACCAATTATAATTCCTACAATTGGGGTCTACTGGAGAACTCAATGTGATACTGCAGGTCACCTGATCAAATCCTCATCCTTGTGGTATAGGCTGGTACACTTAACACTACGCCACCGCTGCCGTTTCCCCGGTGGAAACGAAGAATTCCACAGGCTATCTTATCTTATCTTATCTTGTTGTGGGGGCTGGCAAGCCAGCAACACTTCGACCCAGTGGGATCTTTTGTGTTAGCCCCAATACCTTTTGCTTTCTTCACCCTTCAAATACATGGTCAATGAAGGAGGCAATACCATTGAGGGGAAGAAGTCTAAGATCTCCCGGTTTTGGGTATCCATCCCCGAGGAGGCTCATGCGTTTAGCCGCCAAGACATCACAGTCACAAAGTATATGTTCCATGGTCTCTTCATCCTCTCCACAGGCTAACTCTGGCAGCAGACTAGCTGAAACACCTGATATCAAAATATAACTCTCCCTGGATCAAGCAGAAAGATAAAAATGCAATACTTAGAGTACCTGGGTCATTTGAAAAGTTCTTAGCCTAACATGGTTAAAGTCATTGTTTTTTTTTATAACTACCCTCATTTTGTAGTTACATTATTTAGCAACAAGTATGCACAGTTTAGTTTATTCACAGTAACTCATTGTTCGTTTACACTTGATACCGTAAGTCAAGTCAGAGCTATTTTTGAAAATGGATAAAATTGAACATCGTGCTGTGATAAAATACCTGAATTTGAAAGGTTTAACTCCAAAAGCTATACATGAAGACATGTCTGCTACTTTGGGTGAGTCCGGTCCTTCGTATGCGACTGTTAAAAACTGGGTGGCAGAGTTTAAACGTGGTCGTGAGACCATTCAAGATGAGCCCCGTAGTGGCCGGCCTTCGACTGCTTCCACTGATCAAAACAAAGAAAAAATCTGTGATTTAATTTTATCTGATTGAAGATTGACTGTCGAGGAGATAGCTAAGACTGTAGGCATCTCATCTGAGCGAACACATCATATAATTACTACTGAACTTGGATTCTCTAAGGTGTCTGCGCGGTGGGTACCGCGACTGCTTTCAGTGGAACAAAAACGCAACCGACTCACAACTTCTCGCGACTGTTCAGAGTTATATGAAGCTGACCCAATAGAATTTGTTGAAAGATTTATAACCATGGATGAAACCTGGGTTCACCACAATACACCCGAGACAAAAGAACAGTCGAAACAATGGAAAAGAGCAGGATCGCCCACCCCAAAGAAGGCAAAGGTGGTTTTATCGGCGGGCAGTCATGGCATCAGTTTTTTGGGATGCAAAGGGTATAATTCTCGTGGATTATTTAAAAAAGGGTGAAACAATAAACTCCGATTACTATTGCAACCTGTTGCGTCGTTTGAGAGAAGAAATCAAAGTAAAACGTCCAGGTTTATTGAGAAGAAAAGTCTTGTTTCATCAGGACAATGCGCGCGTTCACACCTCTGTGCAAAAATCCATCAATGTGGCTTCGAATTGTTACCTCATCCCCCATATTCACCGGATTTAGCACCGCCCGACTTTTATCTGTTCGCAAAGCTGAAAAAATATTTAGGTAGTAAACATTTTTTTACAAATGAAGGGGTCATAGCCGCCGTAGACGCTTATTTTGAGGAGTTAGACGAAGATTTTTTTAAAACGGGTTTCGAAGCCTTACCGGGTCGATGGAAAAAGTATTTTGAGCTCGGAAGAGAGTATGTTGAAAAATAAAAATAAACTCAAAATCGTGTGGTTTCATTAAGTATGTTAGGCTAAGAACTTTTCAAATGACCCTCGTACTTTTGTGATGACGAAACTTATGTTACAATGATAGTAGTTCGTACCACCTAAACAGAAACTTTTCCATAATTGTTTGAACGGAACGCTATTATTGACTATACTTTGTACGTCACTAGGTTAAAAAGTAGTTAACCTCTAATATGGTGACGATTGGAAAATAGAACTGATTTATATTGATACCCCATGGGGTATAAAGGTCGGAATAACACTCTGTTGGTCGGCCCCGCTCAAGGTTTAGTGATGATTTAGTTAGATTATTAAAATGATGTCCTATAGAAATTCTCCAAACTTGGGGGCATTTGATCATAGAAGAACTGTTTGAGACAAACATTCACTCATCGGTCTGTAGATCGTTCGTTCTCCTTATAATCTTTTTTCTAACTGCGAGCATGTTGCTCAAGATTTAAATTGATTTAATTAATAAAACAAGGTTTAAAGTGCAATAAAATCGTTTTACTTATGTTCTCCCAACAAGAACAATAAATGAAGCGTTCGATGATTGGCTAATGGGAATTGAGAAGTTGCGCAATAAACCTATTACTGCGCAACTTGCTAATTTCCTACAGCTATATCTTCTTGTAAAACAGGCAACCGATCTGCTGCGTCCCCTCTTCTCTCTCTCTCTCTCTCTCTCTCTCTCACACTCTCTCTCTGTTTACTCTTCATTCCCGTTACTCCTCTCCTGGATCCTGGCTGACACCCGATGGATTAAAGTTGTTCAAAGTCGTTGTCGTTGTTGTTGTTCGTTGTAAGAAGAGGAATAATGTGGTAGATTCGTTGCTGTCAAGCTGGCTTAATTTGACAGTATGTCATTGGGGGGCAAAAAATGTGGCAGTAATAGTATTGTATCTCTCGAGTCCCTAATATTATTTCTGTAAAATCATGATGCAATCAATCAGATCAATAGAAAGTAAACAAGCTGATAACCCGTGTAATGTTAAACAATGCAATGATAAAACAATCTAATCGTAAAAACATCATGTTTTTGTCCTTAACAATGTAGATTTTTTAGAACATGAGCGTAAGGGGCGCTAAGTAGCTGTTATACTGGTCAACGATATTAATGTACTATTCTGGTATTATTTTTATAAATGTTCCTTCTTAATATGCTGACGGTTTTTAAGGAGATGATCTGTAGGCCTCGCATGCCACCCCCGAGAAAACGATAAAACTCGAGATGTGCCTCCATCTCTATTATTTTACGTATACCAGAAACCGTGCAGACCATCAAACTGAACAACTTTCTCTATGGAACCAACATTGAAACCGTGAAAAGTAGTTGTCCCATACTTTGGGTCGAGTAAGTTTACAGTTTTATATGGAACAGTCAGGAACAGCAGATTGTTTTTGTTTTGCAATTTCGAGGCCTGTCCCTTGGAAAAAGTGGTTCAGTTAGATGGTCTCTCACCATATCTTTAAAAACCGTTATCATATTATGAAGGACCCGTATATTGTAGGTAAGTACTTGTACTAATAAGTACTCTTGAATTTTTTCGGAAATTCATAGAAATAAAATTATTTAATTTATCATTTATCGGTAATAAGAATAACTGGAATTTCTAGAAATTATACAAGATAAGAAATCTATAGTGGTGTTTGTTGCACAATATTTTTGTGAAGCACTTAGGTACGGTACGGTTATTTCCCAAAGAAATTAAGTTCAATAAAACAACCATTACAATATTGTGTAGGTAAATCTTTTTTTAAAAAACAACAATAAATAATTATGAATGCTACTTAATTAAAAATACATAACAATTAAAGCAATGTGCATTGTTAGGACGGAGAAAAGATAAAATACCAAATTAAGTATCACCATAAGAATAATAAATATATTATTATTATTAGCTAGCAGCTAACAACCTTTTGTTCTTTAAATTTTTGAGATTCCTTCTTTTTGCGTGTTTACGTCTGCGTTCCATACAAATACCTATCTTACTCAAGCTTAGGCTCGGCTGGCAGAATCAACCACTCCAGTGGTTTATAAATAAACAGTGAGGTTATTTGGTAATTAATTACATACTCTTCTTTAAAAGTTTAATCACCATAAACGTGGCATACAAAGTTCAATCAGCTTGTTCCACTGGACGGTTTTCGACATTATAAGACCGATAATGTACTTCCAGCTCCAACGCTTGCGGGCTCTTAAGGTATAATATATAGCTCTGGTAAATAGGCATTCGAATCACGATAGAAAAAGCACCACTCTGCCTCGGCAGGTGCAACCATAACTTACCAGCGCAAAGCCAATGCGCACTACCGCATAATACAACTGTATTCTAAGCCGATATTCTAGCAGCAAGTTCAACATCTTTGGCCAAGCTTTAAAGTTAAGTACTATAAAAGTGGTGCAACCTTACAAGAACCACAGAAAGTTCAGAATCAAAACCTTGACGCAAGACCACCTCCACGACTATCAGCATGAGAGAGCAACGCATCAGCTTTCTGCTGTACCACGTTCACAGGCATGAGAGAGCAACGCATCAGCTTTCTGCTGTACCACGTTCACAGCGGCATAGGGTAGCGTGGAATTCACCAATGGCATTGGCAGAGCCACTGGCAAGCCAGCGGGAGGATCTCTTGTCGCCTCGATAGCGAGCACGCCACCAGCGTAGACTGATACTCGGGCACGTTCCACTGCTCCTGCGCCGATGCCGGCTGTTAGAAGTGCTGTGGCGCCTTGCGCTAGAGCTGCTGACGATTCTGCACCCACCACGTAGCGTGTTCCTGTTGGGAGAGAATAAGAACATTATGAGAAGGTACTTATTCAGAATCTTGTTGGAACGGATCTATGGTTTTTTATGGATTGTTGTACGTGAACCAAGCATGTTTCTGATGCCATTTTTACTTTTAGGGATCACTCGTAGATGTTTTACGTTGTTGTGTGCTAGGTAGGTAAAAACTTTTAATTGACAACGATTTTCTATTGTGTCTAATTGTGGTCTTTACCCAATAATCATAAAAAAGAGTGAAATACTAGTAAAATTAGGTCTTGCTATGGCTGTTATGGTTATCAAACCGTAAACAAATAGAGCACTTTACTTGTAATTAGAAAAAGAAACCACAATAAGAAGTCTTTGTCGTAGTCGTCTGGGCAGAAAGTGGAACAATGTGGCATTTAAAACAAAAGGTACTAACCACAAACATATTCATCAATAATTATTGCTGGCGCGAGATCCAAAGGCGAAGCTGGTTCGTCTCGAAGCCAGCCATTTTTTGCTACCGGCCCAGATCCAAAGGGCTTTGAAAGTCCTCTGAAACAATAAGGACATTAGATATCATTTTCATAAGAAGAAGAATAGAATAGAAAAGATGCAGTCCATCGCAGAACTTACGTGACGAGAGCAACATAGGTGTCAAGTCGATCAACAACAGCGAGACCCGTTGCTACACCGATTGGAGGCCAATCGCCTTGTATTGATGCTTGTTGTAACGCGTTTACGACACTGGAAACAAGAGATCCCTAACTAAGTTTGTTATAAGGTTCTTAAGATAATGCTGAGGTAGTACAATGATCATCATCACAGACTATTTTATAACATGTACCGGAGCAGGTCGCGTTTCTAAAATAAGGGAGAGGAAGCTCGTCATACGGGGTCTACTTCTAGTACGTGTTAGTGCAGGATCAATCAATCGAATCGGTCTGCATCAACCCACTGCTGGGCATTGTACTCCTTTTATTGTGGTCCTCTGACAATTATGATGAACTGTAGACTCGTCTCCCTTACAATGTCGTCAGACCAAAGTGCTGGTGTTCTGAATAATTAGTGATCAACTTGGTCAATAATAATTAGGTTGTAGATCTAGAGTTAGAATTCTAAAGGTATATCCACTACCCCCGTTTTGAAACGTACCTTTGGAATGCACTATCAGGATCAGGCATTGGCGGTTGTAAAGCTGCAGATAGAGCAGCGCCCACAACTTCTGCGCCTGCACCACCAGCATACAACTGCCATGTCCCTACGAACGCATTGTGTGGTGGACTGCTTTTGATTAGCTTATCACTGCCCCACGCCATTGATAGTTCTGAAACAGGAAAGCGATTTTAATATATTGGTTTCCAAAGAAGAGTTTCCATTGTGTTCAGCTGCTGACGTCTTCTTACCTGCACTGGTATTGACTTGTAATTTCTCAAGGTAGTTTGCCAATAAAGACGATGTGCGTACTAATCCTGGAGCTATACCTATTTCCCCCTGAGCTGCAGCTGCTATCGACAGACCATCTGATACTGCGAATCCAGACCTGCAAAAGAAGGTTTAGGCTCATTAAAATGTTACAGAAACGAAACTTGAATACCGATTCCACGGTAGTTTTCGACGGCACTTAAAAGCTCCTGCGCTCACGCACACAATAGCAACGTGTTGTAGCTTCATTACCTCTAGTAATGTTCGCGTTTCTTCATGAGATACAAGTACCTACTGCACAGACCGAATTTAGACAGTTTTTACCAGATCCATCTACCCATACTTGAACCCTAAGTTCATGAACAAAGAGTTCAACTATGGGCAGGTTGGTCTGTTGCCGTGTGTACATAATAGTTGTTAGTATGAAAACGAACCTGGAGAGATCAATAGCCGGTTGCAGTATCTTAGACCATGGTAGCACACCATACCGCGAGTGCAAGGATGCCAGAGCACCCAGGAGTCTCGGTGGGCGATCTGTGTCGTTGGTGATCACGGCAGGGCCTCCCCACTCGACCAGTATCGGTGGCTGCGCGTGCAACGTTCTGTATTCCCAGTAGAGAAGTGAACCGCTTCTGTAATGTTTATAGTTGGGATCTTGTTGAACTCATCACTCGAATATCTGCCGAAATAAGTTTACTGCCAGATATAGGCGGATCACAAACTGCTCTGCAATCCGCTCTGGTGCGATTGCGGGGGATTGTGATTTGCCCCCATTTGATCAACCTTTACGAGTTACGATAAAGAGTTATTTGTTTGTATGCAAGTAGGGGTAATCTCTGGAACTAATAAACCGATTCTACAAATTCTTTCAGTAATAGAAAGCTATATACAATCCACTACATAATAGGACGGACGAAGTTGCGGTCGTTGGCTAGTGGAGACGGAACTTCTTCTGATTCGACGCCAAAATTACCAAAACCAAAAAGTGATCCAATGATGTTATGACAGCGGTTAAAGAAAAGCGAGGATAAGTTTACTAGATCAGTACTAATATTTGCGATCCTCTAATCTAAATCCAAGGATTGATTTAGGATTTTCATGAACCTTTTTTGAGCGTTTTAAAAATACTTAGTGTATTTTCGAAAATGACTAAGTACAAGCTGAATTTAAATCTCGGATATAATATATCTGTTTGTAGAATTCCATCATTTTCCTTGATTTTTTCTTATCGGTGAGTGCGAAGCCTGTCTGACATACACTGAGCTAAAGTTGGTGTCAAAATAAAACATAGGTAACCTATCCAATCGTGAATTGCTCGCCGTATTCACAGTACCTAGCTACCAAAACAACCGAAGGGCTATCATGTCCAGCCATTAACGAAATCGTCAACGCAGTCAGTCTGGGTACTCGTTCATTCGTCCATTGCACTTTGCTGACTGGGTTTCGAACAAATCGACTTTGAATCCGTGGAGTTCTGATGGAATTGTGCAATGGCGTGTGTAGCCAGACCGATTTATGGACGGTACGGCTGCTCTGGGACGTTTAGCTTGGCTTTGTGACGTTTATAAGACTTTTTTGAAGGTTGTAAAGTTAAATAGATTCGAGAAAAATTTGAAAAAAATAATAGCTTATTATGTTCTTCCGCTATCCAATGATTTATCTGTGAATGCGAATGCGATGTGAATCAATTTAGAGACAAGTCTTTTTATAGGGTACTACTTGGTGATAAAATGTATATCAAAGACAATGTAGTTGAGGACAAAGCTAAATATTTCAATAGATAAATATCTTGGCACGAGATCGAAAAGACATTTCTCGGTTCAATCAGGTCGCAGACCAGGTGAAAAAAAAAATTTTTTGTGCACTTCATCTTACTAGCGTCATCTAGTGAAATCATTGAATGCTATTTATTTTTATGGTTGGCATGGGTAGTCGCGGGTAGCAGTGTAGCTTCGCTTCATAAGTTCATAACTTACTCAACGTACCTGCATTACAACCGATCAAGTTCTTTATATAAAAAATAGATGGCGCTGTATATAAAATGTTATAAATAGAGCAGATAAAAAATTTGCAAATCGCATTCATGTCGCATTCGCAGGAGAAAAATATCTACATTCGCACAAAAATTTTTGAGATAATGTTAAAATAATCTGTCCGTTCGGTATCCTATTTTGGATTTTCATTGGCTTGTAGATCTGCCACGTTTTAACGCCTACTGTACAATTCTCCTTTTTAACATACGGTACACCTAGGTAACTAAGTACTCTACATTTTCCTAGGATATGTATAGGTACAACGTGTTAATGAATTAACGCAAAACTAGAAAGTAGTTTGTTTAGAATCGAGAGCAGAATCGAATTATCATGGTTTCAACATAGGTAATTTTTTTCAAAATATTAAATAATTTTTTTGCAAAATTTAAAATTTTCTGAACCCGATGTCAACCCACCGCATGGGCACACTCACCCTACTTACTACCAAAACAAGATTATAAAAATGTATCCATGAGTACGTTAGCGCTTTCTTTCAGTGCGGAAATGATAACAAATAATTTTTGCCTCAAAACTTAAAATGCGAATAACTTTAAATTTTAACTATCAAAATAATGAAATTATTGTTTCAATCTAATTATTTTGTTATGAATCAGTTGGGGTGTATGAGGTTTTGCGCTAATTCATTAACATGTTGTATATTGGACCCATAGAGAAAGTTGTTCAGTTTGATGGTCTGATCATCCCCTTAAAATAGTTTCAGCTAATTTTGTTAGACCTTATATGCTTGCCGCTGCTATGGCAATCGCTCGCATGAACATGCGATGCGATGCAATCGCGCGATCCAAATACTTGTAGAATTATTTTATCATACGAAGAGGAAATTGCAATTAAGTATTTATTATATTTGGAAGACCAACAGCTGTTGATGCGATACAAATATGGATGGATAACTAAAGCCAATTATAGGTAGCTCTCTTTTCAATATATAAGCTCAGCATGAGCACGATAAAGTTAAAGACATAAATAAAACTAACGCATCCAGTGAAGTCCTGTGCGGTGCCAACACAGCTAGACACAGGGCAGTGGTGGCTGCGGCATCTATTGATCGTCCACCAGCCTTCAGAGCATCGGTACCTGCGCGTGAGCATGCTGCCGCTGACGATGACACCGACCCGTGTGGGACTAGCTGTAATAAAGTGTAATTTAGATTTAAAAGGGAGGCATTCGCGCTGGCTGACGTATTATGTGCACTGCAGTGGGACGTATTATAATCCGGGTTATGATAAAGATGAAAGCTCGGTACTATATTTTTGGTTTTAGAACTTGAGATCTACCATTTATGATTAAACTTGTTTTAGAGAACTGTAAGGACGGCAACCAAAGAACCAAAGAAGAGCCCATTTCTCCCGGGACGATTAAGTTTTTTTGAGCTAAACTATTAACACTTTAATATAATGTCATTACGAAATCCCAAAGATGTTAAAAAGGAAGGCATAATAACAGCAATTGATTTTTCTGCAATTCCGCATATGTGTACCCAACTTTCTCTTGCAGAATCATCATATAAAATCCAGCATTCGTTGTCTTTCTAACCACCACGAAATGGGTACATAAGCCGGTTTTCTGGTGTTGAGTTACAGAAAACAAAAGGAAAACGATAGTTGATAAACCAACCTCATAATCTCCATAGTATATCTGAGTAAGTAACGCAAGAGTGATTCCAGCCGTCAAGGCAGCGAAACAAGCGAGGATGAACCTGGGTCCTCCACTGCAGCAGCGACTGCCTCCATCTCCCAGGGTCGAGGGCTTCAGGGGAACATCCTCACGAAGCTCTACCACTCCTGGAACAGTGAAACCATGACCTTTTACATAATATTTCAAGACCCACATGATACTCTTAGAGTCTTAGATCACACTATGCATAAAGCCTTATTATGACCTCCATTGCACCACCCTTCAGAAGGCTACCGTGCTTCGGAAAACACGTCAAATAATCGGTCGAGGCTACCGCTGAGAACACACGGAAAACTAGCCCCACCACCATATTGGATTAACTTAGCCAGGAAGAGAGATCTACCGTTAGAAGGTGGTAAAAGTTATGCTATGGAAAGGTCTGTGGAGGCATCAAAATTGACGGCTTCCAAACACACAGGCTTGCGTGGTAGTGAAGTAAGTTCGTTGTTTTTAATATGATAACATTTTTAAGATTTCAAGAATTATAAAATGTATCTGATAGTCAAAAGATGAACGTAAATAAAGAAGCTATAAACTAAGAATTTTGTATCTGAAGTCAGTAAAGTTGGAAATTTTAATCAAGTATTGAAAGCGGTCTTCATAAATTATTGATGGATCTGTCAAAGTATCTGATAAGTCTTTCATGTGTCTGACATCTTTCTCTTATTGTAATAGTGAACCAATCGTACCCATCTTTACAGAATATAGAAATGGATCGACAACATCGGATCATAGAGTATTTTATTTTAAAAGAAGTGATATCTGATATATTTCATACAGGTAGGTAGGTATGTGAAAAATAAGCAATTCGGAAGTCGGGCAGTAGTCGGTCGAATGCAGCTGATGCCGATGCGACGCGGTGTGCGGAAATGAAAGATTTTTATTAAGATAGTGGTTTCTGTACAGTGTACACCCTATCTCTTCTATAAATCTATAACTATAGTAAAAACTTGACTTTGTGTTTTTCGATCGGGGAGTTTACTATCGCATCATCCACGTATCCAATAAGATATTTTTTAACCGACTTCAAAAAAGGAGGAGGTTTCTCAGTTCGACCGTATATATATATTTTTTTTTTTTTATGTGTGTTCGCGGATAACTTCGTCGTTTATGAACCGATTTCGATGATTCTTTTTTTGTTGGAAAGTAGATATCCCAAGTGAGGTCCCATGATAAGGAAATCAGGATCTGATGATGGATCCCAGAGATATCGAGGGGAACCTTCGAAAATCGTAGTGCCGACTAGTGCGTTTGTTAATTTAAAGCACTACTATTAAATCGAACTAATGAATTTACCACTGAAAATTGTGAAATAAACAAAATTTTAACAAAAAAATTAAAACCGCCTTCAAAAAACTAAAAAGTTAAAAAATAATATTGCAGCCGATTACTTTTTCGTTCGCATCATAAGAACATTAATTTGTTTTATAGAAGTCGGTGTCAAGCCAAGCCAAAAAAATGCAAGTCCTGTGGCGAATAGTACCGGCTTGACAGCGACTTCAATAAAACAAATTAATGTTCTTATGATGCGAACGAAAAAGTAATCGGCTGCAATATTATTTTTTAACTTTTTAGTTTTTTGAAGGCGGTTTTAATTTTTTTGTTAAAATTTTGTATGGGATGATAAGAAATTAAATTGAACAAAACAACTAAATTGAAGGTTCATTCAGTTTAGACTTTAGTTTGGGGTTTGGCCCATGTTTCTTAGGGAAAGTTCTTTAGTTTCATTATCGGAATACATCCTTAAAATTTTACTACTAATTAGAAAATAGTACTTTATTTATAAGTTGGAAAACTTATAAATAACCTACACCACAATATTTGAAATTTATAATTTTATTTTCGTCTTATAAGACCTATCATCATACCTGGGGGTGACTGCGGATCAGGGCTGACACTCATCTCGACCTTGGGAGAACTGGAAGCATAGACCTGATTCTCTCCATCCAACCCTGGAAGTAGTTTAATTTATTCAATGAGTAAAAATGAAATAAATTTATAATTAAGAGGGCTATCGCAGTCCAGTGGCAATCACATTAGAAAAGATTTTTCAATAAAGAAAGCCTAAATTAAAAAAGTGCTCAACAGATAAACTACAAAAGCCTTCAAGCTATTTTCATAGAATACTTTTATAGGTTTTTTAAAGGTCTAAACATACAAATTTTGAAAAAAGAAAAAAAAAACGGCCGCTTTTGTTTTTATTCGCAATTGTCTAAAAGTGGAATGTTTAGAACCTATAAAAGTATTGTATAACAATGGCTTGAAGGCTTTTGTAGTTTATCTGTTGAGCACTTTTTTAATTTAGGCTTTCTTTATTGAGAAATCTTTTTTAATGTGATGAGAGCGCCACTGGACTGCGATAGCCCTCCTAATGCAACAAGGATTACTATGAAATGGTAGGCTTCAAAATTAAAAATACAGTAACTAACCTACTTTAACTATTCACTTCTAACTACCTAGCTTCGGGACCGCTTTGGTTATTTCTTGTTGTTTGTTAATTATTTTATTAATTGAATTAAAAAAAATACAAAAGCCGAACGATTCCTAAGATTGAACTGCATTGAAAATTAATCCAGTTGTAGTTTTACAAAACTTTTTATTATTTATTTATTTATTTTGAATTAAATATATTATTGAATAAAACAGGTTTTGCAGAAAATTGTTAATCAGTACATATCACAAACATTTTGGTACGTGCATACCTACCTATGTTTCTGTACCTAATAGACTCTTAAAATTTGATTTGATTTTTGAACTTAATTTAATCATTTTCTTAATTAATTATCGATATTTTCGGTAAAATAAAATTAAAATTGTGGTGTTCTTTGGCGTGCAAATAAAGACATTGATGTCATGTTAGTATCTCTAGAACTGGCCCAGTGCCGTGTTGAGGTCCAACGAGTCACAATGTAACCATACGTGTTTTTGTGTAATAAATATATATCGTAGAGGGAGTAAAACTATGGAGTAAATGATACGCACACATCTTTAATGTTCGATAGAGGTGAAACTATACACTAGTCTGTAGAAAGAGTGAGAAAGACTATAATGAACGCCGTGTAACCACTTTTTTGGTGACCGCAACTTGTCATTTTGACGTATTGCGGTCCAAATTGACTAGTATTGTTGTTAGGCTTATCAAAAGTTATTAATTACGGAATTGTAACAGCCTGAATTACCTGCTGTGTGAGGTGTTCTGATAATATAATAATTTATAATCATTATCGAAGTGAAAATGGTGGTCTGCAGTGGCCTAGGATGCAAAAACAGATCGAAAAGTGCTGCTGGGAATGTTTCGTTTCACAGGTACGTTTCACTGCAATTAAATGCTACAAATACTTTGTTTGTGATTAGATTAATGTCTATTGTACACGTAAAAATGATATTACAATACAAATTAAATCATAAAACCAAGTTATAGGTCAAAATTGATTCCATAACCTCTAAATCACCAGTCATTCAGTGTTACCAGTTTATGGCCTTTGAAACACCCGTAAATACGGGAAAACTGACTTGGAAAATACATAGGTACCTAGTAATGGTTTGGTTTCATCACTGTTTTTTTCATTTTCAGGATTCAGCTACCAGACAACCTGTCATAATAGAAAAAAATACAGAAACACTGAGGAAGAAACATCTTAGAATTCAATTGAAGAATGAGTTAGCTGAAAAGCGCCTAAAGAAGTTGCGTGCTACTTTTTAAGCGCAAAGACGATTAATGAAGAAGAATGCTGAGTTACTCAATATAATCATGGAATTAAAAGTTAAAGCTATGATTTCAGCACTGGTAGCATGCCAACCCGCGATAGCAGTGATACGGCTTTATCACGTCTTTTATCTCGTTCTTTCGCGCGCAAAAGAACGAGATAAAAGACGTGATAAAGCCGTATCACGGCTATCGCGGGTTTGCATGCTACCAGTGCAGATGTTTTAAATTCAATTTTTTTTCACGTTTTTTTTAACGGTAGAAAAAAAAAACTGTTTTTTTACAACACTATTCCTGATCAAAGCCATTTGGTTAGATTAAGAAACATTAAAATTTATTTTCCGAATTGTTATTTATTTACCATTACCCTTCATCATGCTTCAGTCAAATAAAGAAATTGATCAAATTCGATAAAAATAACCTCTTTGACCTCATTGCTTGACAAATAACTACACAGTTTTTCTATAACGTCACGCCTCTTTCCCAGTGGGGTAGGCAGAGACCAGGGCGCGCCACTTACTACGATCTTTACATACCTCTTTTGCCTCATGCACATCCATACATCTCTCGCAGTTTTTCAAGGCTCCAATTCTGGTTAATTTTATTACATATTAAGGTGGTTACAGAGGGGTCAATTTTATACAAAAACAATTTTATTGACGCACAATACGCATAGACGGTATAAGTATAAGTAACTTAGAATAAATAAATTTTTATTTTTATGTATGTAAAAATAGTTTAAAAAATCTTGATGCCGCGTCACAAATAACATTTGCAATTTATAATATAATTACGAAGATATAATACTTTGTAATTTTTCATACAACATTTTAAAAGCTTTATAAATCTTCGTAATTATATTATAAATTGCAAATGTTATTTGTAACGCGGCATCTAGATTTTATAAACTATTTTTCCATATATATAAAATATTACTTTTATTAATTCCGTCTACGCGTATTCTGTGTCAAACTTTTGTATGGACTGAAACCACCGTAACATTAAATTTTAATGTTATTTGTGAATATTTCTGCGATTTGTGTTAGGAAAGTAGTATTAACAAAATGTATTACTTAGACTAGCCGACTGTGAAAAGTTGGTGATATTGATAAATTTGTGGGAAAATTGAGTTCAATCGGGTAACATTTACACACACATGTACAAATCAGACACCGATAGAAAACCGGTTACACTGTCACTTGCTCTATAGTTTTACTCCCTCTACGATATATATATATTTTTTTTTTTTTAGTAGATAATGTATGTTCACTAAAAGTTTCTATCTGTAGAGGTACCTATTTTACTGAAATTTCTATACTCGTACAATACTTTTTAGCACTCGTTTAGTACTTGCATAGTAAAACATCACTATGTATACGAGTTAAATTTTAATACAGGAAACTTAATGTTATTCAGTATCATACATTTTATGCGTACGCAGAATATTAGCATCAAAAGCGATTTCCAATTCGCATATCAAACGGTAACAACACATTGCAGTCACTAAAACATAACACTGCAGCGCTTCCAAACACACACACACAACTAATGAACATTTAAACTCTACCTAAATTGATACAAACCTTCAGTCACAATACAAATAATCACATAACCAAACTTATTAACTTTAAAACTTCGAGACACGAAGACGCTTCTTGACTTGGGGATAGCGAGTAACTAACTGTGGTTTAGGAAGCGGGGGGGCATGCGCCCGAGTTTCTAGCGGTGAGACACCGATGACGTCATCGAGCCGTCTTGCCCGGCCGCATTCCGCCGGCTTCTGTTTTGTTTTGTCAACAGAATTGATTACAAACATGGTGTGCTGGTAATGTTGATTGTTAAGAGGACTGAAGCTAGCAGTCTTCATACAAATAGCGGCAAAGATTTTCAGCACCGTCATCCACAACCTGAATCCACCCACTGCTGTGTAGGTATAGGCCTCCATTTGCTTATGCCACCCTTCTCTGTCCTGGAGTGCGATTTTTGAATCTCATTCGCTGAGCTCAGCTGTTGAAAATGTCACAATTACTATGGAGATTATGCATCTTCGTACTGTTGATTCTACTGCCTCCGTGGTCTAATGGTTAAGAGCATTGGCTCTCGACACGGAGGTCGTGGGTTCGATTCCCACGCGGGACACCTAGTGATATCTCACTTTGTGCGTTTTTCCCCAGTTGGTTAGGACATTGCAGGCTGAATCACCTGATTGTCTGAAAAGAAAAATGATTCCGTGCTTCAGATGGCACGTTAAGCCGTTGGTCCCGGCTACTATCTCTGGTGGTAGTCGTTACATAAAAACCACGTCAGAGGCCGTAAGGCGGTCTGAAAAAACTCTGACACCACTGCCCACACGATAAGAAGAAGATACTGTTGATTTGAATTCCAAAAATCATACTTCAGGAGTGCGATTTTTGAAAGTAAAGTCAGCAGTAAAAAGATGCGTATCTTCACAGTAATTTTGACATTTTCAACTGCTGAACTCAGCGAATGAGATTCAAAAATCGCACTCCTGAGCATCTCGCATTAGCTCCCGCGACTCTCTTTATAATATAAAGATATAAAGTTTATATCGTCAACCCAGCGTGCCGTAAGACGACCCACACTTAGCTTCCCTTCCGTCGGCCACCATATTAATTAGTGCTTGGCTCCATCTGCCGTCACCACACCTTGCCATGTCTCCGGCCAATTTTCATTTGAGCTCGAGTACTCTCTTACCTTAGTACGGCATTGGATTTCCCGTATTCGTAACTTAGTCTTGGAGCTTCATGCGGTCGGCCAAGCATAGTAACCACAGCATAAATATTATGTACAACTGATGTGCTTGCGCAGGGTAACGGCGGGGGCCTTGCGGGAAAGCGAGCGGCGCGGATTTTTCTGAGATCTGTATGAAGATTCGGTGTTGACATGACAACGTAAATACACTGGCGCAGCGGCGCCACGCCGGTGCCGGGGGCAGGCCTGGAGTGCGATTTTTGAACATCATACGATTTTTGAACGTCAAAATTACTATGGAGATTATGCATCTTTCTACTGCCGAGTCGCTCGTATGATGTTCAAAAATCGCACTTCTGGCTCACTCCGCACTTTAGGTATAAAAATGTACCTACGACGCGGCCGGGCCCCGACGTCGAGGCCTAGTTCAGTCGAGTGTCACGCGCTCATTGTATCGCACCGAAAGACCTTGATACTTGTTTTTTCGTTTTGCAAATTTAATTAGTATCCTATACATCGTTGGATGTATAAAATAATATCATAATATTCATAATCGAAAGATTGCTAAAACATACTGCATCGCTATCGGTTGTTTGGCCCGAATTTTATGTATTTTTCATTGTTTAGAATTATTCTAATAACTCAGATGAATCAAAATGTGTTTAGTTAAGTGTAGCATAGGTAGTGTTCTTTTTCACGACTCTTTCTTTCAAATCGCACCGTGCCTCGAAACGCACTACTGGAATGCGATTTTTGAATCTCATTCGCTGAGTTCAGCAGTTGAAAATGTCAAAATTACTATGGAGATACGCATCTTTCTACTGCTGATTTGACATCCAAAAATCGCACTACTGAAGTATGATTTTTGTAAGTCAAATCAGCAGTAGTAGTAAGATGCATATACCCACAGTAATTTTGACATTTTCAACTGCTGAACTCAGCGAATGAGATTCAAAAATCGCATTCCTGACATCCCTTGCACCAGAGTCCATGTGTGCGTGACATTCACGTACAGAGAGTCAATGTGTGCATGTCAGTCGTGCTTGGAGCGAGCGTTCTTAGATAGTGAATCTTCTGTTGTAACTCTTATATATTCCGAGCCGGGGGCAAGCCTTATAGTAATACTGTGATAGTACGGTCCATAGCTCTTTCTGCGACTCGAACTTTGTGTAGGATTTCCTTTTTATCCCACATAAATTTAACCTTATAGACATCTATGATTTTGGTCTCATTTGATTCTGTGCACTGTACAGGGTGCTTACACTCTGACCCTGCGGAGGAGGACAGCCCTCCGCAAACTGAAACTGTGAACTCAGACCATCAAACTGAACAACTTTCACAGTTTCACTATGGAGCCTACCTCAGGTAACGCGAAAAAAAAATCTGCTGACACATACAAAACTGCCGTACCTACCTGACTCAAATGTATGGAGCAGCCGATTTTTTCTCGCGTTTCTTGATGTGGCTCCATAGTGAAAGCTGTTCAGTTTGATGGTCCGAATTTACCGTTTCAGTATTTGCCAGGCTGTCACTTAAACTCTGTATTGGCCAAGCTAGCACGCTCACACACACACAACAGCTAAGAATAACGTCCCATACAGATCAATAATGTAGATCTAAATAGCGATCTCGAAGCTACTTCCAGGCACTCGATTGACATAAGAATACAAAATATCACCAGGGTGGCAGTACCATTCACTGACCGAATACGAGATTTACGACGTCAAGAGGTTTATTTATTCAGAATCGGACTGTTATTGAATATGCGGCTCTTTTTACGACGTGGTTCCACCCCGATGTCCCGAGTGACCGCGATTGCTACAGTTTTTCAATTTACAGTAAAGCGCAACCTCGTTTATGGTGGGTCTAAAAATGCGTGTTTACGGTCCGAGGGACTTTTGTTGTGTCTTTGGTAGAGAGCATTTGTGTTTTGTTGTAAGTTTAGTTTTTTTCCGAAGACTGAAGGCGTTTTTGATTCGTAATGTCGGCCAAGAAAGGAGTTGATTACGATTGAAACAATGCCCTAAACTAAGTATCTAATAATAATGATCGCATATTATGTTGAGATTAAAATGGTTCTAGATCTAGACGGAAAAAAAAACACGTCATATTTGTCACAATAAGTATGCAAAAATAGTTATTATAGTTCTTCAATCTTAAGTATATTCTTTTTTTAAATGCTTTAATACAATTTCTTGGTCCAGTTTATCTTCCTACATGTCATAATAGCCCAAGCCTAAGTAGAAAGTTTGCGGTAGCATGGTTGTTTTTAAACTTTATTAATGGTCTTTGCTTTAAACCAGCCAAGCTACCGCAAGCTTTGTACTTAAAAGCATGCGTGTTCTGGGTAGGTATTGATCCACCTTCGGCCTAATCATTGCTTTATCATCAGGTGAAACTAAAGTAAAAAGAAATGTAAACGTAAGCCTACGTATAATACAAAAAAGGATTTGTGGTTCTTCTGTTCGAGTCCCATAATTTTTCATTCTGTAATTGAATTATAGTAGACTTAATATTTAATTATAGTACTCAATGACATAGGATTACCGGCTGTGCTCTATCGAAAACATAGAACTGAACAATTCACTCAAAGATTCAATTTTTACGGCATTCTGACACCATAATTGGCTACATCAAAAGAACATTTCGTGATACGAAACTTAGTATTGTCATTTGTAAAATTGACCGTGAATTTTGAGGTCAACGAAATTGTCAACATGCTATCATGACCCGACGACCTTCCTACATCCCTTACCCCACCACGTCCTATTTCCCTATTGATTTTATTAACCGTTGTTCTGACTCACACAAGTCTAAGAATGTCAGAGTTGCCCTTACGCACGTGATCGGCTAATGAGCTAAATAAGATTACTCCAACCCTGAAACCTTAGAAGAATATAATCCTCTATATATACACACCGCATTGTAACTAAAGGTACATTTAAATCTGAACTTCAGTGCGAAAGTGTTGGTCAGGCAAAATGGTTTACAATTTCAAAGTGTTTAAGAAGTGCGCCCCAAATGGGAAGGTTACCCTTTATATGGGGAAGAGGGAGTTCGTTGATCATATTTCCTTCGTCGAGCCTATTGGTTAGATAGCATTTTATTTATTTACTATACAAATCCCTTGATGCCAAGCATCATTTGACGGATATTTTATCTCAATTTTTAGTAGATTTTTATAATATTTGCTTAATTTCATTACAGTAATAATATTACACGGACTAATACGATTTACGAAATAATATTTTATTTGCCATTTAAATTTTTAAAAACTACTTAACAAAGAAAAATGAAACATTTCGGTATTTTGCGTATGGTATAATTGTATGGGATAGCAGACTTTTTTTCGCTAAGGATTATAAAAAATTTTCCCGTTGTGAAACTTGTTCAGTTTAGATCTAAAATCTCATCCTATATACAGCTACCTGGTAGAGTTCAAATATAAATTATATTCATAATTTATTTGGTTAAATACTGGATACTCGTGTCATCAAGTTATTATTCAATAAGTAAACCGCTTGTGAGAGACAGTCGGGTGTCTTTATATGGATGACCGCTTTTGTGGTTTGCCAAGATAATCCGAGGGTTTACAAGGATGCTAGCAGCGTTTTAGCTATGGCAATCCTTTAAAGAGACCAAAAGATATTTCAGAAGACATTTATAAGGCGTCTAAGCTCGATAACACTACTATAAACCCTATTTTATTTTAATTGTCACGTGGATAGTACTTTAAACTGGTTGGTGTGTCGTTGCGGTGGAAAGAATAGCCGACTGGGAACGTCGAGACATCAGCACGTTTGGGCTTGTGTCCATTATTTCTTCCGTTTTGATACATAGAAGAAGGTTAAAATTGGCGTCCTATAGATTTTCTTACATAGACCGGAAGGGTGCACATACAGGGGAAGCTAATATTTAAGCGTGTTAAAAAAAACGATTAACATATCCTCCAATTTGAAGTCTATGACGGTAGACGTACTTACTGCCTCCGTGGTCTAATGGTTAAGAGCATTGGCTTTCGACACGGAGGTTGTGGGTTCGATTCCGATTCCCATGGGGGACACCTAGTGATATGTCACTTTGTGCGTTTTTCCCCACTTGGAATATTGCAGGCTGAATCACCTGATTGTCTGAAAAGAAAAATGATTCCGTGCTTCGGATGGCACGTTAAGCTGTTGGTCCCGGCTACTATCTCAGGTAGTAGTAGTCGTTACATAAAAACCACGTCAGAGGCCGTAAGTTGGTCTGGAAAAACTCTGACACCAGGGCTCTGCCCACACGATAAGAAGAAGATAAGAACTCTTGATACAAAATTATAACAACATTAATATTGGTCTTATTATAGCTTAACAGAAAACGCAAGAGTGAAAACATAATCTTATTACCTCAGTTGCTTTCCGACCTTGTCTTCACTTAGGTCTCAAGGGAAATCCAAACAGGCTTTAAACGTAAAATACAGTCTAGGTATATCCATGTTGAAATAATATTAAACTGAACAGTGAAAGAATTATTAGAATGTTTTATTTAGGTTTTGAAATTGGTATCCTAGAATCAATCAATCATTCAATCAATATATATTCATCATTTTATATATTTTATCATTATTCCCTAATCGTAATCACCCTTGGAAAAAAGTAGCATAGGGCCGGCCGTTGTGAATGATAGATAGACAGTAGAGAATGATAAGGATTATTCCCAGCAATGGGGTTTACCCTTTACTAGTTTTGCGCAATAATTGTGTATTTGTCAGTAGCAGCTCATCATCAGTGTAGGGTTAGAGCCCGGTTACACGTTCAGTATTTCGTCATTCTGGTCCATCAGTCTGATGATGATGATGATGAGACTGATGGACCAGACTGATGAAATACTGACCGTGTAGCCTCCCTCTTACACTGCAGGGCCTCCTCTCGAGAATAAGCGTGAAAAAGACCTCAAATTTTCAATAACAGACTTTTAATGTCACTTTTTTATGTATCTGTGGTAAAATCCATGAAATAATAACCGAAAAAAATTTTGAGGCTTTTTTCTAATGAAAATTCACAACCAAACAACACAATTTCTTACAACTTAGATCCCACTTGTGATTCAATAACCATTCTTACAATCTTCCATTTAGACGCATGAGTTAGTAAGTCCAGAAGGACTTATGCCCATAAGCTTCCAAGTGACGTTCCGTATTGCATGCCCAATTACTTTTCAATGACATTTCACCGACATCCCCCTTTGCCGATGCTCTCAATTTCAGCCCGAAATATACATCAGTCCCAAACCGCAAACGGTATACAATGGACACCAACTAAAAAACTTCTTTGAAATCACGTTTGCGGCGCGTGGCGTGGATGTAGCGAATCGGTGTTCGGTGCATTGTGCTGCACAGCTGCAGCCATCCATCAGTACGCTTCATTACTCCAGCCTCCCCCCCGGACCCTCCGCTACCCCTCCATCACTCCCTCCTAAGAGTGATGAGCTTCAAACTGCAGAGTTACCTGAGCTTAAAGGATCGGAATTTAAACGGATTTGTTGCACGTTTCTGCTCTTTGTTGTTCTTCGTTGTATTGTTGAGAAAACTGTTGGAGATTAAAGTTTCGAAGCTGTTAGTTGTTTGATGTGTATGGTAATTATGTATATTAGTTGTGTTGGTACTTTTCATGTGAATTACAAACTTTGGAGGATTTATCGAAACTTTTAGAGAGCACAAGTAGTAAGTTAATCATGATGAACTATCGATTGATGGGTCTGTTTTTTTGGCAAATAAGATATTGCGTTCTATTTATAGGAATGTCGTCACAGTGGATACGATAGATTAAAAATACAAATACAAAATCATCACCATCATGTCTTTTTTTATTACTTATTAGAACGATAAAACATTACTAGCTTATCGGTTTTTATTCAACAAGTGGATTTATAATAAAAAGTGCACGTGAAGTAAAAGATGTTGCTTACACCCCAAAAAAATGTTACTGTGCTACTTTCTGAGGCATTGACAATATATTTTTTTATTAAATCTATTGATGCTGAAAAACATGAAGCCCTCTGTTACAATAATTCTCTACCTTAGTAAATATTTCCTCAATAATATAACTTCTTTCCAACCCGAAAGATGGAGTCGTCCTCCTGGATGAGGAGTATGTGCGCGGGCGCAAGGTGTTCGGCCAAGTGGTGTGCACGTTCCGCTACGGGCGTGAAGAAGACGAGGTGATGGGCCTGAACTTCTACAAGGAGTTGTTCTTGGCATCTGAGCAGATCTACCCACCTCCTGAGAAGAGGAACTACGATCTGACAAAGTCACAGGTAGGTAGAGGCATCATGCCTAGAATTTAACTAAAAAGGAAATCGAGAAATGTACACAACATTGATGACGATTCTTCATAGACGATTTCGACTACAGCTTATACACGGGTGTAACAAAACACCCTTGTAATACTTAAAGGGGTGCTGCAGACCATCAAACTGAAAAATTTTCACTGAAAAATTAGCTGAAGACCAAATAAATAAAAATCAAACTGAACAACTTTCACTATGGAGCCAACATCGAAATTGGGAAAAAAAAAATCCGCTCTCTCATACAAAACTGCAGTACCGTCTCGATTCAAATGTATGGGACGGCAGATTTTTTTTATTTCTTCTCGACGTTGGCTCCATAGTGAAAGCTGTTCAGATTGATGGTCTGAAGCACCCCCTCAAGTATTACTGGGTGTTTTGTTATACCCTGTATACAAAAGCAGCCAGATACGCAAAAAATAAATTGAGTGCATTATTCATAATGTAGTGCGTTCGCTAAAAACAGATGCACGCCTCCTTCTGATTTTATGGAATAGAAAACCGCTAGCAGGGGTGGATGTAGTGACTCTAAATGGTGGCCACACGGACCACACTAAAGAATCATTTTTTTAATCCGTTCGCATAAAATGTTGCAAGGATTCTGACCACCCCTAAGAAGAAATCGTTAGAAGAGGATGAACGTTTTTGTATTACCCAGCAATTCAAAAGCGATTATGTCCAGAAACTCAACATAACTAACTCACGTTGGTACACTAACAACCACAGTTCAAAACATCCCATTAGCAAGGTTTCACTTTTAGCATTTTTGGGGATTTCAAGATAGAATGATGATGAATGATGTATTAATGTTAAGCCACCACATTATTGTTACCTGATGTGCGAGTTGAAGACGGCCCGATAGCTCAGTTGGTAGTAAACCTGCCTGTTGATCAAAGAGTCGCGGGTAGGAATACCACAACGGGCAAATTTATGTATATACACTCTGTATATTAGGGTAAACAGTTGCATTAGGTACTTCAAGGGGTGATTGTACCCATGATACTCAACGAATTTCCCAAAAAAACCTATAGGAAATACGTATAACAATTTTTGGACTTCCCATACTAAATGCCAAACATCAGCTGATCGAAGTTTTGTATAACAAGTCGATTTTTTTTACGAATTTCCTATAGGTTTCTTTGGGAGAGTTGGTCAGTATCATGGGTACAATAACCCAGTAAAGTAATGCAACTATTTACCCTAACACCCTCTAGAGTCACAGATCTTTGTATCTATCTGGATTAGTTCCAATGGGACTAAAAAATCTGATAATGTCTAACATATTTTTTATTTATGTTTTGAACTCTTTTGGCAATAATTTAACTGTATATTTTACTGTTTATTTAGGCAACACATATAAAACAGTACAGAAACAGTTACAATGCCAGCATTCCTCATTAGAGCAAGCTTGGTCAGCAATGCGGTTCGCCACACTTAAATTACATTGTAATTACATTTCGCCTCCATTTTTGGTGTAACATACGCCGGGTAGTCTCTGGATGTAGTTATTGCAAGGGTGGGCATGATTAGTGTCGCAGACCGCGGGAATGCAGTCCAGTGGAGAACATTTACTTTACAAACGAGTCTACGGGCACAGTGGAATGGGCTAAGTTTAAAAATGAAAATAGAGAACCTCCCTTTTTTAAAGGCGATTAGAAAGATATTTGTGCTTCAAATTCAGAAATAATGCTAAATTGGTTGGGATAGTTAGTTTTATGAATGTTTTTTTTAATTTTAACCTATTTCGTCCCATTGTTGGGCAAAGGTCTCCCCCAAGCTTTTCCAGCTTTCCCTATCTTTTGCCATCAGTTGCCATTTCGCTTCGTGGGCATCCAGGTCGTTGCGGCATCTCTTTCTTGGTCTGCCCCGGCCCCGGCATTTATGAATGTATAAAAAAATTATCTTCTTCTTTTTGAGTCAGCGTGAGTTATATGGCATGAAAATGCTGTAGTGTAAAGATTAGCCAATCAGCGATGGACGATGCTGACTACCCAGGGTGCACCAGACGAACTTAGGTATCGTCACTCAGAGAGGTACTCTCCTTGCACCACATTAAACAAATATCAGTACCTCCATTGTTTAATTAAAATTCCCTGACGGATTTTTCCGTCGTCATGTCTGTCTGTATAGGCTACTCCAATCTCAAAAACGAATATGGGGATTTTGTTATAGTTTTCACTGAGATATAGACTGACCCATAAGGAAGGTTTAGGAAGCCGGGGCTGGAGCAGGCCTATTTACTGCATTAATTGCTCAATATAATATTGCGTTAAGTTTCATTGATCTACTCTGATTTGTGCCAAATTGATTGATTTTGAAACCAATAACTGGATCTGGTATAATGTAACTTTATTAAGGTCATGTGTGTATATGTCTGTGTCAAAACCTCTAAATCAATCAACTAAGTTGTTACCAACAGGAAAGACTGTTGAAGAAGCTGGGTGAATTTGCGTTCCCGTTCCATTTCACTGTGCCAGCCGGAGCTCCAGGGTCGGTGACGTTGCAGCCAGGACTGGAGGATGAGGGAGAGCCTTGTGGCGTACATTACTACGTAAAGCTGTTCGTTGGTGACTCTGAGATCGATAGATCTCACCGCAGGTACAAAAATATGCTGTATTGTGTTACAGGTTCTTAAAATAGCTTTCATAACTCTTATTGATATACCAACAGCTAATCATCAAAGTCCTTGTGGTAATTATTCTGACTCAATGCACTCCGATATGGTTGATATATTCATTTTGTTTCCTCAGGAGTACAGTTGCACTTGGCATTCGTAAAGTGCAATACGCACCAGCGAAGCCTGGCCCTCAGCCTTGCACTGTGGTGCGTAAAGACTTTGTGCTATCTCCAGGTCAGCTTGAGCTGGAACTTACGCTGGATAAACAGGTAAGCTACGCACATACGAGGCACTGAGAGCAAAAGCACATTAGTAGCCCTCAGAAGGTCTCACATTTTTTGCTCTCAATGTCTCTTCAAAAACATTGTTTCGTTTGATAGAATCAGGAATGAAGATTATCTTTAGAAGAATCCAAGATACCAGCAGAACTCGAAGGGTCAGCAAACTGTTCTAGCAGTGGTTGAGACGCATAGCTCGTAAATCTGACCTGATATGGTACAAGTTAAGGTTCTCAAGCGGCGATGTCGAAAGACGTGTTGGACGATCCGTTACAAGGTTGATCTATGAGGTGGACTAATCATTTTTCGAAGGCTAAATGGATGAATAAAAGCTCAAATAAATCGATCATTATGGAAATTTTGTGGACTGGATAGGGTGAATGGATATTTTGAATTCAAAACTAGAAATCTACGAGCTGGGCACATTAATTTCTTGAAGTCTTGGTTCACAGCTCTACATGCATGGAGAAACGGTGGCGGTAAACATCTGTATTCGTAATCATAGCAACAAGGTGGTGAAGAAAATCAAGGCCAGCATCCAGCAGGGTGTGGATGTCGTGTTATTCCAACACGGGCAGTATCGCAATGCAGTGGCTGATGTGGAAACATCGTTAGTAAACTTTTTTAATTATTAGCATAACATAAACCTTCATCTATGTCCCTCTCGAATGTCTCGAACCATTGCTACAACTAGTTTCCAATTTCTTGAAGCGTACAGAGTTCAATAAATTGGTACCTGGTCAATTTAAGAACGAAATGTCGTGGCAATGGCCCGTTTCTTTAAAATTCAGAAAATCTGTTAATCTTCAGTCCAATTAAGTTTACTACGATAATTGTTTCTTTAAACAGGGATGGCTGCCCGCTGCAGCCAGGTTCCAACCTGCAGAAGGTTCTCCACCTGACCCCGAGTTTGGACTCTCGCCGTGACAAGCGCGGCATCGCACTGGACGGTCAACTCAAGCGTCACGACACCACCCTTGCTTCTACCACTCTGTGAGTACAGAATTTCCGTAGTACTTACTTTTCAGAAAAATATAAGACGAATTTTTAGCGTTAAGGACAGTATCTAGTAAACAATTATGTGTATCTTGTTTATATTAACTGTTCTTTGGTTTACGTCACTCTCGTCCTCCAAGTGGTCGGGTACCTATATGAGACAGTGTAAAAGATGCATTTTACTTTGGTGCTGCAGGCTGCACGCATAAGCTGCTTAATAAACCCCACATTTTCAAATGTTTATTCCTTTATCTTGACCAATCCTATTCTTCATTAGGTTGCTGGATTCAGAACAGCGTGACGCATTCGGGATTGTTGTAAGCTACAGTGCTAAAGTGAAGCTGTACCTTGGAGCCTTGAACGGCGAGTTGGTGGCTGAGCTACCTTTCATCCTTATGCATCCTAAGGTAAAGTGTTTTTGCAATAAACCTTAAAAAAATATTTCTATACTCTGTCGTTGTGGTCCGGTTCTCAAAGCAGCAGCTTCGAGAATAATGTAATTGCTTAACCGCTTGTAGCAATAAGTACGGATTACTCTAGAATGTAAAGCAGTGAAGAATCTTTTGAGAAAATTATGTATTTTCTTAGGGTACACGGCGAGTATTCATGTATGAGACCTCAACCTGAAGAGGTGTGTAAAAACATACAATTACTTAAGATACAAAATGAAATGTTAATTATTAGACGAGCGACAAACCCAGAGATCAACGTTCAACAACTACGATATGTTTACTAAGATGCTGCCTTTGCAATGTAGTATTTGAACTTATCACAATTGGGTGAAATCAGGACAGCGTTTCCCGGTTGTAGTTTTTGCCCTGGGTTTGTCACTAGTCTAAGGAGTCTATAATATGAAGGCAATTCCAAGTTAGATTTTTGTTAATTCTAGGAAGGGCGAGCAAAGATGATCCACGCCGATAGTCAAGCAGACGTGGAGATGTTCAGGCAGGATACCGTGCATCATCAGGAGAGCGTCGAGGTCTACTAATTAATCACTTTGACATGGATTTTAGGATATTTCTTATTCTATATGTCGTGAATGCTTTATCTTCCACGTACGCTGTATAATTATCGGAGTATCGAAGTTTTGCAACTGACCATGCAGTAAGCACACGTTCATGGATGGATTTCATTACGAACGACTCCGTACTTCGGAAGACATCTAGCAATTGGTATGCATTCTATACATAATTAGTTAATTGCACTAAAAGATGTTTATTTATGTTTTTATAGGTATATTCTGTCATGACATGACTCATGATCATGAGTTGTAATAAAAATATGTAATTTTTATAATTTAATTTTGGAAATAAAAGTTCCAATATACCTATGGTTATCCATACGGTTCCTATGGTTAATTACTAGGATTAATAATATATTAATCTATTATCAACTTTAAGAAAACACGTATATTTGTATACTCGATAGTAAAATTTATATCCATGTGTATCAATAAACTTTTAACACGGTTTTTGTTTGTTACTTACGAATATTTACGAACATTTCAGTTGCCCTTATCCATCATAACCAGGCCTGGGGTACAAAGGGTATGTCCTGACCCTAGACGATAGCCCCCTATCGTATACCTATAGGGTGGAAAGTTAAGATGGGGCACAAAGGGCAGCTACCAGAAGCATTATAGCTACAAGAAAACGTTCTTAGGAGACTAACCCTAACTTTTGGAGTGTTTTACTTCTGCATTAACAGATTTTGAAAAATGTGTACAGTCATCGAGAAAAACTGCAATTTTCACAAAACTTTTTTTTTATCCCAATCGATTCTCTTACTGATAAGGAACATAAGTCGCTACGGGATCAACCGAGGTCGAGGTACTAGAAAACTCAGAAAACGCAAAATTAAATTCCCATACATTTTAGTGGGGAAATAACTAAATCACCTACAGTGATGATTTTGTTAACCCTTCAAATTTTCAGGGGTTGTTCAGACGAACAAACTGAACAACTTTTACTATGGGAGCGAACCTGAAATCGCAAAAAAAATTGAGTCTAGTACCTAGTCCTTGCAATTTACTATGGAACAGCAGATATTTTTTTTTGCGATTTCAAGTTTGCTCCCATAGTAAAAGTTGTTTAGTTTGATTGTCTGAACAACCCCTGAAAATTTGAAGGATTTACGAAATCATCACTGTAGGTGATTTGGTTATTTCCCCACTAAAATATATGGGAAATTAATTTTGCATTTTCTGAGAGTTCTAGTATACCTCGACCTTGGTTGACCCCATTGGTAGCTGCCCTTTGTGAACAATCTTAACTTTCCAACCTGTATACAGTCATTGATAAAACTGAGGCCAACAATGGGAATCAGAGTAACGGTCCTCAAAATTTCAGTCGCGGGCTTGTCCATAATAGTTATGGTCTCGTAAAATGGTGGACGGTATTTTCAAGACTCGAACACACTTCCTGACCAAGGTTGAAGGTTCAGGACGTCGCCGTCGGGGATCGAATAGCTCGCTTAAAGTGGCGGTGGGCAGGCCACGTAGCTAGGCGAAGTGGTGGCAGGTGAAGCAAAGACAGAGTGGTAGTGGTGCATGGTGGCCGAGATTTGGCAAAAGAGAAGTAGGTCGTCCGGCACCCAGGTGGGTTGACGATATCTGGAAAAGTATAGGCAAGACTTGGATGCGGCTGGCACAGGACCGAGAAGGATGGCAAAATAGGGAGGAGGCTTATGCCCTGCAGTGGGTAGATACGAGCTAAAAATTATGAATGATTATGATGATAAACGCAGTAGAAAAAACATTTCAACTTCTTGTGTCATCTATCATGTCATTGTAATACCACCATCTTTCCAATCTTTAATTCGAATTATAAAGTTATATCCAAGTCCACCAACTCCCAACAGCTTAGAAACTACTAAAATTAGTTCTATAAATTGAACTGCAAGCTTGATAATTCAACTAAGACGTTGGAGATTCGAAAGCACTAGATCTGAGCATTTGTATAAATAGACTTGTCCAACTTAGAGAATTAAGTCTAAAGTCCAAGTCTGGACCTATTCTGGACTCCGCCTGTGAACATTTAATTCAATAACTGTTAGTTTAGATATGAGAAAGTGGTTAGGATAATAGTTAAGTGGCTGCTTGAGATTACCGTCTGTTATTATCTTAGTAGCATTGTATATACCCACGACTAGATTTCCCAATGGGCTAGTCAGGTTGTATATAACAATAACCTTTTTTTTTGTCCCTATTAAAAATTGGTTTTCTTAATAAAAGGTAGTCAGAAAAAGTCTAAGCACAAGCACACTTATAATATTATAAATGCGAAAGTATCTGCCTGTCTTTTTGTCTTGTATACTTGTTAACGAGGTACCTTTCCAGGGTTATAACGCTGGACCGCATTAAATAAATTTGGCATAGAGATAGAGCTATAGCTCCGCTGGCACAGCGACCTAATGTGGGTTTTGGCATAGTGTAAATAAAATAAGTGATGAAGCTCAGCGGTCGCGGCGGGTCTATGCCCTATGTCTATAACTCAATTTTTTTTTTTTTTTTTAATTTATTTAATAATAAGTTACAAAATTACATGTTTTAGTTGTAGTCCTACAAAACCGTATTTTACGGTTTGGCTGTAGGAACCGAGAATCAGTCTCGCATTACATAGGCGCAATAATATAGACTATTTTTATACACATAACATGACTGGCGTACTGAGTACGTACTTACTAGCTATTCATTGATGACATTCGATAGCAACAGATCCTTCAACAACCCACAGAATTTCGACTTCTTCACCTCATTTCGGATATCGGCTGGTAGCTCGTTGTACAGCTTTGGAACACACCTACTTAGGGTCCTATACCCGAAGTAGTTGTTCGCCCGCGGTACTTCGAACTTACCAGCCGATATCGCTCTCGTTTCGTAGTTGTGATTCAAGTGTGACCTATAGTGAGGATTGCCATGATTATTAGTGGCCAGTAAGTATTTATGTTTTAATGATGCTGGGAGAATTTTACAAATATGAAACAATTTTTTATAATTATCCTTACAACTATTTTTTGTTTTATTGTTTACTAATAATTTTAGAAACCGTATCTGTAATGATTCAATCCTATCTATATGAGTTTTAAAAGTGAGCCCATAGCTTTCCAGACCATAGCTCACTATTGATTCCACAAGAGCCAAATACAATGTTTTTAAGGTGCTTGCCGGTACCTTATATCGCAGATGATAAAACCTACCCAACAGTATCCTCAGCTTATTACAGATATAATCTATGTGATTTGACCATCCAAAATGTTCATCAATTTGCATCCCAAGGTATGTGACGCAGGGTACTCTTTCTATAGGCTTACAGTTACAATTCTTTAAATGGTTATGGAAGCACGAAAAACTGTTCGCCGAATTCGCCGTTAGGGTACGCGCGCAGGCAGTGTGGGCCGGGACGCACTCCTCCCGGCCCCCGCACGCCCCGCACTATTGACCTGCCGCAACCGCTGAGCTTTACCACTATTAGTTCTTTACACTATGGTTTTGGCCTCCAAAACGAGAGAACGTTACTATTTCGGATCCTGCGCGACCTCCTACCAGTAGCAAGCATGAAGCTCACGTAAGTTAGCTACCACTCATCGTCGTCGTACCAATGATACCTGAAGCGACTGGACGTCGATGCATCTTATTAAATACCCACAGAATAAGCTGTTCTTATAAGTTTGGACAGCTACTGTATCGGACACTGCCTGAGAGGCCAAGTTTCAGAGGCGGTAAACCTTTAAACTTACTCCTTGCACTGTACTAAGCTGATGGGATTATTATTGTTGTATATCTATAAGTATAGGCATTTTACGGGCCTAATGGCCAGCCACACAGAGGCCTCTGCTCTGCGGGGAAGTGGTCCGGAGCGGATCTGCGGGAAGCGAATTCTTCTGGACCGGCGCGGATTTCTGTGTGTTTTGTAGTATATGGTGTGGTGTGCTGCTAATTTTCGAGCTTGCATATACCCTGTCATACAGTAATCCGCACGGATCCGGAAATATTCGCTTCCCAAAGGTCCATCCCGGACCGTTTACCCGCAGTCCCGCCTTTATGTGCATTGTAAGATTCCAACAAGATCAGCATGCACATACAATTAAGAATAGGACTACGCTACGTACAGAATGGCCACTCCCTGCACAACTAACGTGTCTAATCGCGTGCTGTGCCAATATTTAACAGCATACCTAAATATTGACAGTCTTCTTCTTGTCGTGTGGGCAGCAAGCCCTGGTGTCAGAGTTTTTATAGACTGCCTTACGGCCTCTGGCGTGGTTTTTATGTAACGACTACTACCACCAGAGATAGTAGCCGGGACCAACGGCTCAACGTGCCATCCGAAGCACGAAATCATCTTCCTTTTCAGACAATCAGGTGATTCAGCCTGCATTATTGGTAGTGAAAGTACAGTATTAGAAATATCTCTACCTCCCCACCAATTTTGATCTCACCTCACCCCCTCTCGGTGGTACGTAGGTAGCAACGGTGTGTTCCTCTTTCACTTGCACTCAGCCTACATATGCTGTTAGCTTCTTCTTGTTACTAAGACCTCGTCGGTATGACGTGTCCAGGGTGTGGTGAAAGATTAATGTTTAAAGATGGAAGAAGATGCAATATTAAAATTTTTTATTCAAATAAAATTATTATTGTACAAAATGAAAAGTTCACAATAACAGAACAAATTCAGTGCTACCGTACAACCGTCAATATTTGCTGTCCAATCAGCGGCCGCCTGACTAACGAAACAATCACAATTGCTATTTTAATTTAATTTGTTAACCTCTGTTTGGTCAACACCGAACATAACTATCCACGTCTCCGGTGTTTGCTGCTGTCCAATTAATTTCATAATTAATTAGTTCAATACTATGATACCTATCATTATACTCATATGATACAAGTGACAAATTGTAGATAGATAGATAGATAGATAAACAATTTATTTGCAAAAGTAACACACACATAATATTACAGTTCACAACAATTTTACCTATAATGTCCCTATAATGTCACTCATACCAATATGGTTTTGGCTTAGAATAAATCACTATACTTCTTAGTGTAGATCTAGATTTCGTCCAAGGCAGGCCCCTTTTTTCCATTGGCCACTCTGGGCAAGAGCTGAGGGCCAGGGCTTTTAGACTCGTATTTTCATAAGCTTTCAATTAATACCCCACACCATAGGGTAGAATTTTTTCTTAATTCTCCCTTTCTTACTCCCCAACAATTTGGGGAGTAAGAAAAAACTATATTTTCTAATCCCCCAATATAAATATATAGGTTTTTTTACTTCATTTATGATATTGGACCAGCAATTGCTATATCTGTACCGAGTTTCAACTTCTTACGTCTTACGGTCTCTAAGAAAAATTCCTGTGACAGACGGACGGACGGACGGACGGACAGACACCGAGCTGATTCCATAAGTGTTCCTTTTTGCCAATTTTGGTACGGAACACTAATTATGGAAGTGTAACAAACAAACTCGAACTATTCTGATCCAATGAGTTGTTTATAAGAAATTGCTTTATAATAGAAAACTGAACCGTTTCGCCAACAGCAACACAACTAAACATTTCACTCAACAAATAAATATATTTACCGTCCGACTTTCGATCAAGGGGCGACGAAATGTAAATTGTAATCCTCTACACGTGACTTTTACGACTTGTACGATGTTTTCTTTTCATTTCGAAGGCTTTTGTTTTGGCGACAACGTCTCTGTTTCAATATTTCTATCTGTGGTCTCGGGGAAAATAATTCAATGTTTGTTTTGTGACAAATGTGGACAGAAACTGAAGTAATTCAAAACATTTGTAGCAGTGGGATACTAGAGGCACAGAAAAGATAATAGCATAGATCGTACATATACGTTGGTTTCACAAATATGCTGTCACTCTAGCGTTAGTCGCACAAACACGCCGTAGCACCAGCGTTAGTAGCACAAACATGTTGTCGCACTAGCGTTAGTAGCACAAACATGTTGTCGCACTACCGTTAGTAGCACAAACATGCTGTCGCACTAGCGTTAGTAGCACAAACATTTTGTCGTACTACCATTAGTAGCACAAACACGCTGTTGCACTAGCGTTAGTCGCACAAGCGACTTTCTGTAGCTCACCCATAGTAAATTTATGCTTCTACTAGCTGTTGCCCGCGACTCCGGCTGCGTATCCTAATATGTTAATCCAGAACATATTCTATTTGCGTGCCAAATTTCATCTAAATCCGTTCAGCCGTTTATGCGTGATTGAATGACAAACGTCCAAACTTTGACATTTATACCTAATATTAGTGAGATTACAGTGTAGGTAATCTTCAACACTCGAGCTCTAAGCTCTACCACTATTATTTTCCTTTCTACTTAACTATATTACGATAAGGCGTATGATGGATCCCTTCCGCATTGTCAATGTTTGCTTATCCTACTATATTGCCTTCACTCCCATTTGTCTTTTCATGTCTAATAATATGTTACGAGTACGTACATCACGTGGATCTAACGGCGTAAGAATAATGTTATCTTCTATTGTTGTGCTTAAAGTTTTATTAACATCCGATTTTGCATGACACACAGCCCTGTCTAGGTTTTAGTTTAGAATGGACATTTCGCGAATTAGGCATTTTCAGAATTGGCCATTTCAATTGGTCATTTCGCGAATTGGGCCTTTCACGAATCGGTAGCCATTTCGCGAATTAGCCATTTCGTGAATGATTCACCATTTATTCCTTACGTGGGTGTAGGGTGTAAGCTCACCTCGTAAGTTTTAGGGTGCGTCCACATCTGGCGAACGCGCCGCGTATGCGCAGCTCGCGCGCCGCTTGCAAGCCGCTCGCGAGCGGCTCGCGAACAGCGCGCGAGGTGCGCGGGTGCATTTTTTCCTTGTGTGTCGCTACCACTCTAAGGTTTCTTGTAATTATGCAGTGTTCTTGTGGGCATTTATTATCTATTTCTTTTTTGCTAGGTATTGTGAATATAAGTTAAAAAAGGTTAATTTTAATCAACGTAAGCAGTCTCACCTTATGAATAAAACATCCAATGTCTTTTTACGCCATTGCATAAGTAATAATATTTTAATAAAGATTCGGGATTTTGACTAGACGGCTTTCTAAATCCTTTAAGCCCAACGTTGATGCTATTATGATTCATTTTTGCGCTTTCCTCGTTACGACAGTCGTCATGTCTTTCCACCTTTTTACTAAGATATCTTTTCATCTCGTTCAAACGAAATTGAACCTTAAAAGCTTTGAGAGTAGAAGTTTAGTGTAAAGTAAAAGATTTGTCCTGGGTGGATGTTTGTCCACGAAAATATACTTTAGCAAGCTTAGCAAGGTTTTAAAGTTAATGCTCTGATGAGCATGGGCTTTAAATATTATGATACCATCAACGTTTATTACGGTTTCTAAAAAAATAGAATGGAATTTAAAAATAAGAGGAATGTGAGAATTACTGAACACGGTCTGGGGTATGGGGATTTGGTAGAATTTACTAGTATTTTACAATAACGATTTCAAAACGAACGAAAATATTTAAATATAATTTCACAAACGGTGACATCTACAGTAGATGTATTTCAATATCTTGTTACAAGCTTTCTACCCCCATTTAAGTAATTATGTTTCGGAAATCAACACGTTTTCCAGAAAATGCATAGTTTATGCTAAGGCCTAAAAATTGCCTTAGGCCTATCGCAAGCGCAACGCCTTGGCATCATAAGATTGCAAAATGTTATTTCTCTATTTATTAAAGCCCTCCCAGAAAAGAGGAGATAAACAAATCTGGACCCAAAAAATATGATTCCAGAATAAACAAACACTACGTTTACGACGACCGACGTCCCCCTTCGAATTCACACGAAAATGGCAATAAACTAACTAACTTTCTAATTTCAATTTCAACATGTGAAACCATTAGGTACTTAGCTTAACTTAGTAATGTAACATAATAAAAAATAATTAGTAATGACTGAATATACTTTGCAAAGGACAACCGCCGCTCTCCCTTGAAAAAATACCTTAAAATGTAGGTATAGAAGTTTTGGCTGAAGTCAAATGTGTAATAAATTATGAGGTTTTATAAAAACGACTCAGATAGTATCATTTATTTTTATTTAACGAGTTATTTAATCATTTATTATTAACTAGCTGTTGCCCGCAACTTCGTCAGCGTGGACAAGTGATTTTGTTTCATGTCTCGTCTAAGATCATGGTCAGAACCAAGTTTAGGAATCCCGGCATGTAACATTAGAATGGCCATTAAGGAATGGGCTGATAAAAGACACGGCTAGAATGGTCTAGCTAGCCTATTGGGTCTGCAACACTGCAGGAAATTTATCAGCAATATACACCACGAATCTCACAGGTCATACTGAACAACAGCAGGAGCAAAGCTCGTGCCATCGTCGGAGCCCTCACCGGGCAGTACGCCACGGGCACGATAAAGCTCACCCTAGATCCCATTTGCCGAGCGTGCGGAGATGAGGAGGAAACCATGGTTCCATGGTACATACATAATACTGTACATACATAATACTGTGTGACTGCGATGTTTTCGCGGCTAAACGTATGTGTCTCATGAGAGATGGTTATTCAAAACTGGGAGATTATAGGTTTTTTCCCCTGAATGCTATTGTCTCCCTCATTTTCCACATTTTTTAAGGGTGACGAAAATAAATATGTAGGGGGTAAACACAAAAGATACCAGTGGGTCGAAGCGTTGCTGGCATGCCAGCCCCCATAATGAGATAAGATAATAAGAATGTCATGAATAAACTTTAGCTAAATCTAAATTTCAACGACAATGCCGCGATAATCAACTAAGTTTTTAAGCTCATGCTTTCAAGTTTTTTCAGCGAAGACAAAAAAAGTTGGTGGTATTGGAATTAATAATTGTTGCACATTTGCTTTAAATTTCCGCCTAACGCCATCTATTAAGATGAAAACGATACTACAATTAAATTAAAGAACGCGAAAAAGAAGAACGCTAGAAAAGGTTAAAAGACAGAGGATTTTTTTGTATCTTTCCAATTCACCTTACACAACCGTAAGACCAAACAGAGACGTCTTGAGTTAAGTCCAAGTATCGTTGAAAATGGATGAATTTTGAGATAAGGAAACGATTAATTCAATAAACGTGTCTGAATCTTGACCTGAGCGTAAAAAGCAGATCAGATGAACAGGTGTAGAAGTTTTTCATTAATTTATAGAGAAAAATATATTTTGGGCGAGTCGATTCAACTATAGCGACTACAGTACAGTACAGTAGCTGTATCATTAAAGTTATTAAACCTTACAATAACTGACTTGTCAAATTAAACCGTTTTTGGAGGTTTTCAGGAGATTAAAGGCTGGGTAAAATTATATTCTCAATGAAACGTGAAATTGTGGATAATTTAATAAAATAGTGTTAGTGAATTTCACTAAATTATCTACGATTTCACTTTAGCAATTATTCACAGAAACCGAATTTTTACCCTGCGATAAGATCCCCAAAAACGGTTCTATTGCCTCGCATCACGTACTTCTTTCTATTACACAATGGTGCCGCTAGGTATATCTTGCTCTCTGAGCTGTTAGTCACTCTATAGTAACTTTATGGGTAATACACAATTTTATTAACTTTCGCTAGACCCTCAGCATTATACTAAAAGTAAGTTTTACTGCAGGTGCAGGCTTAAAAAGGTAATTAGTACCTTTAGGTGCAAATGATCCTGATCACCCCGAAAGGAATTACAATTGTTTTACATACGTGTGCATGTACTTAGCATGTACCTACATTCCTGCTCAGAACGGGAAACCGCTCCTCAAAAGTAAGCTAGATCATATGCAGGTCTTATACGAAAGCTACGTACTTGCACCTTTTGGTGTAGAGACCATGGGCCTGTGGCGTCCAGATACCCGGAGGTTGGAAGCTGTTTATTAAAGAAATAGTTTCTAAGTTAGTCGACGCTAGAAGTGACCATAAGGCTAGCGCGTACCTCGGTCAGCAAAAAGGCATTCTGGGCATCCCTCCCCTTTACAGCCATCGATCTTTGATAATGGTTCTGCTATCTATATGCGTAGTTGGTTCACCGATCAATAAGATTGGTTTCATATTTTTTAGCTTTTTATAGTTTACTTATAATTTATCTTGTTTGAGTACCTAATGTAGGTCATGTATTATGTCTTTTTTTAAAAGAGAAATTTATAGTTTGGGAGAGCCGATTCAACTATGGCGACTACTACTTAAGTCAAGTAGGTATCAGGAAATAAACTATTATCGCTACGTATTACCTTTCGCTGAAGCTTTAGAATTATGCTTTGGTACTTTTAGCAATGTTCCTGACAACCCCGAAAGTAATTACAAACGTAAATTTACATACGTGTACTGTACATGTACTGTTCAGAACGGGAAACTTCTCCTTAAAAGGTAGGTAGGTTATATACCGGTCTTAGGCAGAGCCTTTTGGTGTAGAGGTCTAGGGTCCAGACGCCCGGAAGATGGAAGCTAGTTATTAAAGAAAATAGTTTCTAGGATAGTCGACGCTACAGGTGACCAGATGGCTGGCGCGTACCTCAGTCAGCGAAAACGCGTCACCATCCAAAGAGTATTAAGCATCCTGAGCATCCGTCCAGATTACAGCTATTGATCTTTGACAGGGTTGGTTTCCTATTTGTACGTTTTTAATATTAACCTTTTTTTGTGTATAATATCTTGTTGTTTGGCTACCTATAGTTGCATTAAAAAAGAAAAAAGCTTAAAGAAAATGGATATAGCCGTAGGTTATTTTATAAAAAAACGTAAATGAAAAAAAAAAACATCTAGATTCTAGACCAAGAATCGAACCTTCACCTCACTCACCTATTGTATGAAAATCTAACCATTTTCCAAATGCGCTACGCGGCTTCTATACGAAGCGATGAAAAAAGCAACTTCTATTTACCACTACAATCTATCCAAATACATATGTCAGCACAAGTCAGCGTAGTAAATCATTGTAAATTATCCCCACTTATCCCACAGGAACCCATAACTGGGATAAAAAGTATCCTATATGTTAATCCAGAACACATTCTATCTGCGTGCCAAATTTCATCCAAATCCGTTCAGCCGTTTATGCGTGATTGAAACACAAACATACAACCTTACAAACATCGTCACAAACTTTCGCATTTATAATATTAGTGAGAAGATAAATTATAAAAAAGCAGCAACCCCAACATGGCTGTCAATTTTGTTTAGTAGGAGGAGGTAGGAGGTGTTGCAAGCACAATGTTTTTAAATATAAAAATGATAAAAACTAATAAATCATTATAAAATAAAATAAATAATAGGCATTAGCCTGCAGTTAGTTTCTAGTGTTCCATAGTCCATAATAAAAATAGAAGGACGGTTATACATTTTTGGGTATTATGTGCCAGATGTCCTTTTCCGATTCGAGGGCTCCACTCGAGACTGATATTGTAAATCCGAATGTTTTCATTTCGTAAAATCTATCACGCGTAAAATAAGTACTCAACCGATCATTATGCAATTTTTTACACATATTTTCAATAGTAAGTCTTGTAAAAAAGTTGAAATAGAAATAGAAATATTCTTTATGGTGAAAAAAAAAGTTAGTAAAAAGCTAGTAAGTATATAATAAAACAATATATTTCTTGTGAAACAACAAAGTTTGTACAAAGTATTCAGTCCTACGCCCCACTACCCAATTGTTTTAAATTCAAATACGGTTTCGTCAAACAAATCACATCCTACTTGAACTGAAGCTCTGAGTTGTGGACGGCTCTATAGCTCTCTTGCTGACACAGGGCCGAATTCAGTGTAGTGAGACAAAGATGGGGCATCATGACGTTTAAAATGTGGCCCTAAACTGAAAAGCATTGTAAAACTTTAAAAAAAATTTGTTGAAGTGAAAACTTTTTTAGCGGCGTTGTGCACTTTTTGGAATGAGTAAAAAATTTTAAATTCGCGTCATGACCGTCGTGATGTCACGTAACCTGATTGAAAATTCGTAAGCATAGATATAGTCAGACCGTGACGTCACGTGACGTAAGACATAAGATCTCAGTTTTCACTTCTGCCGGCACTCCCGGAGAGCAACCCGTTGCTTTTTTATTCATTGAAACATTCATTGTTTTCTTTTTTCGTTAAATAGAGGGACAGAGTAAGTATTTAAATAATCCAACCTATCTAGGTGAATATTGCTGCAAAAGATCGTTAAAAAATTTTGTTGGTAGTTTTGAAGCAGATTTGGACATTTCATAAAAATACGGTTTAGTATAAAGCTTAATAATAATAATAATCGGGCCATAATTACATCCATAGTTGTAACTGCTTAGGTATGCATGGAAGGTTTTTCTCCAAAATAGGTACGCGTTTGACCGCGCCTGTGCTGTCTTGTAAAAGCCTATTTACTCGAGACTTAAATACCGATTAGGTACCTATTAGTAACGATTAAAAAAGATAACTTAGGAAAGTGGACAGACGTGACGACTTGATGCAGAGTGTTACGTTTTTTGTGGCCTGTCGGGCCCTGATTTTCCTGACCCAATACGACCCCTAGCCGACAGAGTTCTATTGAGAAGTTGTGAGTCTCAAGCAAGTCGAGTCGGTGCGGCTGGCGGCCTCTCCAGCTCCAAGTTTTAGCTGAATAGGTTTTGTTCCTGCTCCCCTTTGTTTACGATACACTAGAGGGTGGAAATTAATTTATAATGCTGCCTATGTGCTGCAATCTTTATGGTAAAGAGGTAGATATCAATTTTGTTCCTTAAATTGTGTAACTTATTATTGAATTATATTGCTTTTACCTTTTGCTGCTGGTATACTGTGATATTCGAGGAATTCAGTTAGAAAGGGAAACTTACCGTGCCAAAACACGACTTTTCTACACCAAATTATTTCTTTCCGTATGTGCCTATAGCAGGAGTTGAACGAGATGACTAAGGAAAAATGAGGTTTGTGGCCAGTGGGCAACTCTTGGCAAAACAAAAACAAAAATGTGCCTCTGTCTTTGTCACTTTACGCATGCTAAAATGAGCGCCTATTTTAGTTTTGTCACTTTAGACGCGCGCGCGCGTTTTGTCAGAATGACTACTTAATACTAATCAACAATTTATACTCGTAATTTCATCTTCATTAATGTGCAGAGGTGAACTTAACTACTCACTATACTGATTTAGTTGATCTAGTTTCTGACCACCCAGAAAGAAAATACGAAGTTTTACTGCTCTTAACGCCTAACTAGTTAATCTCAGGCTACAATAAGACGGAAGCGTAATCAAAGTAACAGTACTTAATAGTTGAATTCCAAAATAATTTCTTAACTATAACAACGAGGAAGGAAGCTTAGTCGAGACTCATACAATAATTCATTAGACAATGCGTGTAAGTCGTCGCGAACTTGCGGAGCGGCGGGAAGTTGGTGAATGCTCCGCTAGTCGCTGCTCCGCTCCGCCCCGCTCCGCTCGCTCCGCAAGCCTTCTAACTGCTTCCAATTCGTACTGCATTGCGCATCATGCATCAGGTTTATTGTTTACTTAATTGAAATAGTTTTAGGGTTACTACCCAAGTTTTATTTTACTCTGATCTAAGCCCATGTTTGGAACAAAATTAAAATGCAGTACAGGTATTTCTTTCATAGAGTAACAGCCTCCGTGGTCTAATAGTTAAGAGCATTTGGCTCTCGAAACAGAGGTCGTGGGTTCGATTCCCACGGGGTCACCTAGTAATATGCCACTTTGTGCGTTTTTTCCCAGTTGGTTAGGGCATTGCAGGCTAAATTACAAGATTGACTGAAAAGAAAGATGATTCATGATGATGATGATGCTTCGGATTGCACGTTAAGCCGTTGGTCTCCCGGCTACTATCTCTGGTCGTTAGTAATCGTTATCTATCGTTACATAAAAACCACGCCAGAGGCAGTAAGGCGGTCTGAAGAAACTCTGACACCAGGGTTTGCTGCCCACACGATTCATAGAGTAGATTCGAGTCAGGAGCAAAAAGATGTATACTTAACCACTCAACATTTTAGTATAATTGTATATAATTATTACGCGCAATGTCTGCACATTATCGACATGTACATGCAGCTTTCTCAAAGGCCGCAGCGATATATTATTGCGAATTTTGTAGTAGGCATTTTCAGCACTGCTAAACTGGCGTTGTACAAAGTAGGTTTATTTCTTTTATTGCAGTCTGTCCAATCTCGGATGTACATAATCAATTTGATTTATAATGCCTACTCTGGGCTGTGTCTAGGTGTAAAAAGCTATCCAATTGGCTGCGAGGAAAGGCGTACTGGGTACAGGTGGTGCAGCGAGCGCACTGCTATGCTGTTGGGGCGTATATTTAATTATACATGAGTACGACATGCATTAATATGCTGATGACGATGATAAACTGCACTATTTATTCTTTTGTTTTTTAATTATACTATACACACATTATTATGCTCAATAATTTGAGTTACCCGAGTACTACTTCAAGGTGTGGTTGTATCTATGATACTGAACAACTCTGCCTAAGAAACATTATAGAAAATTCACAATATTTTTTTCTTTAGTCCAAATTCTTTTTGCGTTCCTATAGGTTTCTTTGGGTAAGTTGTTCAGTATCATGGGTACAATTTCCCCTTAAAGTAATGCAAATGTTTACCCTTGTTTACGCCAGACTAACTCGCCGTCTTACTTAGTTTTCTTTAGAACCATATTTCAAATTTTCCCGCCCGCTTTGTACCCTTGACTAGAGACAAACAGACGAACCCCGGTGGCCATGTTTAAAAAAGGAAAAAGGTGTCTTCCGCCCGAACTACTTACGAACGCGCACGTGAATTGTAAAAATGTCTTGTTCCCCTGCATAATCCATTGCAAGGTATTCTACAGTGTGTAAAACCTTCTGGACATAAAGGAAGATATAGGACGGTACCGTTCCTGAAGTTTGAAGAAGTTACAACATCTCCACACCAGCCGGCAAGAGAAGCTCGGCTAGGTACCGGTACGTGACTATCCTTTGTTTTAATTCCCCTTGTGATTTTCCATAAATTTACCTATAATTCTTTAGTAGTCGAATCAATTCCATTCCTAAACATTTGGTAGCAGAGCGTGGTTTCGGCATTCAGTTGTGAGTTGATTCGTACCTACCCATCCCATATTAGCTTGTGGTGATTCCTGTGATCGTGACATTTTCCCTTCCGTACGCTGTGAAATTATTTCCTATACCTACTCAATCCCACCTTCGGCTTTAATCTAGCCTTTGGCCTTTCATTCATTCGTTTCCCATGTATTTAAAGTCTCAATCGTTGTAGGCATTTTTCCTATCTACCTACCGCCAATTTTTTTGATTTACCTCCCTTTTTTACATTGGACTCACGAAACAAGCCCATACAGCCAATCACCCAATTTCCTTTTCCTTACTTACTTCATGGAACCTGTGTAATTGTGAAGTCACCTTTATACAACCGGAAACGGCAACCATAAACAATTTGTCAGTGTCAGGTGTCAACTGTCAGTGTCAGTCGGTGTTTGTAACCTAAAACTAAAGTTATTGTTTTCGGCGTTGTTGTTATTCCTCTATTTATTAGTGATCAATAAAATTTATCATGGCTTGTTCCGACAAGGGTGAAATGTTATTTGTAGAATCGGAACGGTGTAAGACCCTAATGGGAACTATTCGTCTAGTAATTGACTGGCTCTTAGACACACATGAATTATGTTTTCGTGCTTCTACACCTGTGTCTAGGGCAATCGTGAGGTTAGCCGACTTAGAAGGCTATTACGTGAAGTTCTGTGAGGCCTATGCCAACCTGCTCGGTTCCCTCGATCCAAAGATTGACGAAGATGAGATTCTGGACTTGAATGCGAAAGCTAAACAGGTAAGAGAATTAGTTGACGATCTCCGAGTTAAACATTGTGAACTTCGACCCTTGAGAAATTCCGATAATACTATGGTTGAAGGTATGTGCTCCCACCCTCGTCAATCCTTACCTGAACTCCCTATCCCAAAATTTAATGGTAACCTGGACTCCTGGATAAGTTATTTGGATCAGTTTGATAGTGTAGTAGATTCCCAGTCGGGTCTAACCACTACCCAGAAATTGCAATACCTAGTTGGGTCGTTGTCAGAGGAGCCTCGTCAATTGGTGCAACATCTGCGCATCGAAGCTAGCAACTATGAAATTGCCCGTGAATTGTTAATGAAGCGTTATCACAATCTGCGCCTCCTGGCTGATACACATATTGCACAAATTTTGAATCTCCCTGAGATATCCTCCCGTTGTACTGGTTTACGTGGTTCCTTCCTAAACCCTTTGTTATCCGCCTATAGAGCGTTAGAAGGTTTGAAATTACCGGTGACTATGTGGTCATACCTTCTTGTGCATGTGTGTTTTGGCAAGTTACCTAGTGACCTTAAGTCACGTTTTGAACGTCGCTGTGGTGGTGACCTCACAACTCTTCCTACCTTTGACCAACTTATAACCTTCTTGGAAGATGAGTGTCGACATTATGATAATGTTGGTAATACAAACCTTGTTGATGCACCTCCTAACAGAGTCCGAACATTTGCCCGACGTGCTTATGTGGTTGCTAATGCTCCCCCCATCGTCAATCCAGCACCACCTAATGAGAAGTGTTTCAAGTGCCAAAGCTCGTCGCATTATCTTCGCGAATGCAATATGTTTCTTAGTATGTCACCCCGAGAGCGATTAGATTTTGTAAAATTCAAATTCCTCTGTTTTAGGTGCTTAGATAAACACACTGTGAACTATTGTAAAAGAACATACCAGTGTGCTCATTGCCAAGACATGAGACATCATACCCTATTGTGCTACCGAACAGCCCCAGAACACAATGTTTCAGGTTCTCCCAGAGGGTCCCCTGTTCGCAAGGGCGGCGAATACCATGATGTTCGTCGTACCGTGCATTATTTCCGTGATTCTTCACCTCCTTCTCCTCGTGCTACTCGCACCTTCCGTCGGTCTCCTTCACGTTCACCTTCGCGCTCACCCCCTCATCCAACCCCTCATTCACCTAACCGCAACCCTCGCCCAACCCATAATCCTCTCAACCTGAGTAATATACTCCGTCCTGGAAATCATCTTGACTATCCCAAAGATATAGTACATAGTACTACCCGTATCGTTACCAACAAAAATCAATGACTAGATACTCTATCCTTCCCTACCTTCCTTACCTACCCGACCTCTGATACTGTTTTGTTACCCACTGCGATTATTTCCCTACAAACCTCTACCAATTATTCTCAAGATGCCCGTGCCCTTTGTGATACTGGTGCCCAAGGCTGCCTGGTAACCCGTGAACTAGTGTCCCGTCTAAACCTACCCACATCTCCATCATCCGCTCCAGTCTTTGGTGTAGGTAATGTTGAATCTACCCGAGCCCATGGTACTGTGTTATTAAAATTTGGATCCCTTTATAGTGCCCAACCTCAGTTTTCTGTTGAAGCTTTAGTGGTTGACATCATAGCTGGCCAACATCCTGAAATAGAACTGCCTAAATACCTATTTAAAGAAATCCTGAATCTAGAGTTAGCAGATCCTACCTTTTACAAGCCAGGGCCTATTCAGGTTTTATTGGGTGCAGACATATGTGGCCGTATCTTTGATGGTAAAAAGATAGAAATAAGGTCTAATGGTTTGACTGCCTTATCCTCCCAAATTGGATATTTAGTACTAGGTCCCGTGCCTGATGTCTGTACTCCTAAACTCGGTCCCTTAGCCGCTATCTCCCTTGCCCAAATGGTAGAGAAATTTTGGAGGATAGAAGAACCACCCGAGAATGCCAGTCCCATTTCCAATCCTCAACATTTAGAGTGTGAAAAAATATTTACTACAACCACCCAACGTGATGATAGTGGTCGTTTTATATGTAGAATACCCTTTCTATCAACTCGACCTCCCATCGGAAGTTCTAAGTTAAATGCTGAAAGGAGATTTCATTCCCTTGAAAGGCGTCTTAAGCGCGATTCTGAGTTCAGAGATAAGTATATAGCCTTCATCAGAGAATATATCGAGTTGAAACACATGTCTCCTGTTACTAGTGATCTTACTAACACTGAACATTATTACATTCCCCACCACGGAGTATTCAAATCCTCAGGTGACAATCACAAAATTAGAGTAGTGTTTGATGGTAGTAGTCCTTCCTCCAATGGAGTCTCCCTGAACCAGTGTCTGCATAGCGGCCCTAAGTTACATCGTGATATTACCCATATTTTATTAAACTTTCGGCGGCATGCTGTTATATTTGTGACTGATGTGCGTATGATGTTCAGAATGACCTGGATACATCCTGATGACCGTAAATACCAACTAATCCTTTGGCGAGAATCACCATCAGATCCTCTTGTGACCTTTGAACTTAATACCAATACTTATGGGTTACGGTCCAGTCCCTATATATCCATGAGAGCGCTAAGAGAATTGGCTCACCAAGAGAGAGATAGATTTCCCCTCGCTGCTGAAGTATTAGAGAATGACCTTTTTGTCGATGACTGCTTAACTGGTGCCCCTTCGCTTCAGCAGGCCCGTGAGCTCAGAGCTGAACTTGAATTAATTATGAAGGCTGGTGGCTATGAACTCAGAAAGTGGATTTCCAATAAACCTGAGCTGTTGGATGATTTACCTAAAGACCATTTACAAAACCCATACCTATTTTCTGATCCCGAGAACCCTCAAACTATAGCCGTGTTAGGAGTGCAGTACAACCCCATTAATGATATGTTTACCTATAGATCTGCAATTAGTGAAGAGAGTAATGTAACCAAACGCACCATCCTGTCCCTCATTGCTCGTACCTATGATCCCTGTGGTTGGATTTCACCTGTAGTGTTTAAAGCCAAGGCCTTTATTCAAAGGTTGTGGCTTTCTGGTCTAGGATGGGACGATCCTTTGACTTTGGACCTTACAAGTGAGTGGATGACCTTTGTCCGGGACCTACCTAATATAAGCAAAGTTGCAGTTCCTAGACAGATTTTTTCCTCTGAAACTGTGTCCTATTCCCTTCATGGATTCTGTGACGCCTCTACTGCTGGTTATGCAGCTGTAGTTTACCTTCGAGCGGAGCTTTCTTCCGGAGAGGCTAATGTCCACCTCCTTATGTCCAAAACTAAGGTTGCACCCACTCGGACTCATATTACCATTCCCAAATTAGAATTATTAGGAGCAACACTCCTTTCCAAATTAATCCTACATGTCGGTCTATGCCTTAAGAATTCTATAGTGTGGGACTCTATACATTGTTGGACAGATAGTCAAATTGCTTTAGCCTGGATTTCTACCCCTCCTCATAACTTACAGACATTTGAAGCGAATAGAGTTGCCCAAATAAATGCTTCTGAGTTACCTATGGTGTGGCATCACATTCCTGGTGTATATAATCCTGCGGACTGTGCCTCCAGAGGGCTTACGGCCTCCGAATTAGTGAAACACCCCCTATGGTGGCTTCCATCCTGGTTAACCCATCATCCTGAGTTATGGCCTATTAGTGTGAGTAAATTACCCCCTGATATACCTGGTCTCCGGTGTCACCTAGTACAAAATACAATTTCGATCCCAGACCCCTCCTTCCTAGTAGAAAGATACAGTTCTCTCGATAAATTGATAGGGGTAGTAGCCGTTATAAGGCGTTTCCTACATAATATTAAGAATAGAGACTGTCGGAGGACCAACCTCCCCCTTTCGGCCTGTGAACGCCAGGAAGCCCTGATACATGTTGCCAAGTTAATACAGAATGTTGTCTTCGTTGACGTGTTAAAGGCTCTCCATTCCTCCAATCCTGTGCGTGGATCTCTGAAACGTCTTAGTCTCTTCCTAGATGAGTGTGGTGTTATTAGAGTTGGTGGTCGACTAAGACATTCCGATTTACCCTATGAGACATGTCATCCTATCCTGTTACCTAAAGATGGTTTTTTTGTGCGCCTTCTTGTTACTCATTTCCATTTAAAAAACTTACATGCAGGCCCTAATACCTTACATGCGATCCTTTCCCGTGAATTTTGGATCCTGTCTGTTCGAAGAATTATTCGAAATGTAATATTCAAGTGCTTGCCCTGTTATCGGTTAAATTCACAACCTATTCAACCCCGTATGGGAGATCTACCGCGGGACCGTATAACTCAAACTCGAACGTTCCAAGGTGTTGGCACAGACTTCGCGGGCCCCTTTTATACAAAGGTGCAGTCGTTTAGAAATAGACGATTAGTTAAATCCTATCTGTGCGTATTTGTGTGTCTTGCAACGAAGGCAGTCCATTTGGAAATAGTGTCTGATCTCTCAACTGATGCCTTTGTCGCTGCCCTCTCACGTTTTGTCTCTCGTCGTGGTGTTCCTTCCCTTATTCGTTCTGATTGTGGTCGTAACTATGTTGACGCAGACAATTACCTGAATGAAGTGTACCAATTTTTGACCCAAAATCAAATTTCTATTGGCCATGCTATGTCTAAACGTGGTATCACCTGGTTGTTCGACCCTCCTGCTAGCCCCCATTGGGGAGGATTGTTCGAAGCAGCAGTGAAGTCTGCTAAGAGTCACCTGAAGCGTGTAATTGGTGAGACCCCACTCACATTTGAAGAACTTACCACTGTATTCACGAAAATTGAGGCAATACTCAACTCTCGCCCATTGTGCCCTATTTCGTATGATGACCCCAGTGACCTTGACATTTTGACACCTGGACATTTTATTATTGGTCAACCCTTAACTGCCTTACCTGAGTTTTCCTATCGGGACATAAAATTAAACAAGTTAACCAGGTTCCAATTGATCCAACAAATTACGCAACATTTTTGGAGGCAATGGCACTCCCAGTATCTATCGACTCTCCAGTCCCGTCAAAAGTGGACTGATACCACCCGTCCAGTAGAGAAGGGTGAACTTGTATTAATAAAAGAGGACAACCTTCATCCCTTAGATTGGCGCAGGGGCCGCATCCTGGAAGTATGCCCTGGAGATGATAATGTCATTCGTGTAGTAAAGATCAAAACTCCTACTGGTGTTCTAACCCGCTCCCTATCCAAACTTGTGCGCTTACCCTTCTGATCTTCTCGTAAACATTATTATGTTTATGGCGGCGAATATGTTTACGCCAGACTAACTCGCCGTCTTACTTAGTTTTCTTTAGAACCATATTTCAAATTTTCCCGCCCGCTTTGTACCCTTGACTAGAGACAAACAGACGAACCCCGGTGGCCATGTTTAAAAAAGGAAAAAGGTGTCTTCCGCCCGAACTACTTACGAACGCGCACGTGAATTGTAAAAATGTCTTGTTCCCCTGCATAATCCATTGCAAGGTATTCTACAGTGTGTAAAACCTTCTGGACATAAAGGAAGATATAGGACGGTACCGTTCCTGAAGTTTGAAGAAGTTACAACATCTCCACACCAGCCGGCAAGAGAAGCTCGGCTAGGTACCGGTACGTGACTATCCTTTGTTTTAATTCCCCTTGTGATTTTCCATAAATTTACCTATAATTCTTTAGTAGTCGAATCAATTCCATTCCTAAACAACCCTAAAACCCTGTGTGTACTTTAATGACTAAATAATATTAATTACCTGCATATTCAGAATATCCACATGAATGGCATGTGTAAGCAAAGTACTAAAAGTTCCAGTATCTTATGTAGTGAGCCTGACACCTTATTTTTAAACACTGACATTATTTAAAATAGCAAAAATACTATAGATTTCTGTAACCTAACCTGATTGACTGACTAACAATTGACTACGATCTTTAGTTAGGTTAGGTTACAAAATTGGAAGGAACATCAATTAAAATAAAACAACTAAATACTTTCAAGACAACCTTTAATCTCGTCCAAAATAAATAAGTTAACAGCTGGCGTACTCTTTGAGTTTAAATTTACACTTTATAGTAACAAATCACCTCTCACTTAAACAATTAATTCAATTACCTAAGTGTTAGCCTACAAGAGATTCTATCGTACAAAAGAACCGACTTTGTGTTTTAAAAGTAAAAAAAAAACAAACCTATCTTTTGTACAATATAATTTTATTAAGGTTTAATTTCTCCAACATGTGTGGCATTCAGAAATGAAAAATATAGGTATGGAAAATGTTACCTACAACAATTGTAAATAGAAATGCTCATGCATGAAATGTTTATGCATCAAATAGAACCAAAAGTTGTTGGTAATAAAATAATTAATGTGTTTTTTATTACAATATTTTCTGTTCCAAATGACATTTTCGTCGGTTCTTTCGATAGATTTTTTATTCATGTCTATAGAAATGCCCGTACGAACTTATCGACAAATAGACGTTCAAGTCAGGTCAGGACCTTCGTCTTTCTACAGCACACAAGTGCTTGATCACAAGCACGATTAGTGAGCAGTGATTATTTTGTTAATCTTGTTTGATAAAACTGATTATACACATTAGGTACGAGTATAGACGGGCACCCTGCAGTTAATGCATTCTGATACCTTCCGAGTCGTAGTAGAACTCTCTGGGCACAAACCATAGACATAAATAAATACTACACATTCATCAAAATCAGTCGTTAGATAACTAAATGACAATGATATTATAAGATACGTCCCGTTACAGATATGTGTTTTATTTTCTGTGAAACATACCGTTATTGTTTTTGTATAAGTAATTATATTCATTTATTCATCGGCACAAGTGCAACAGCCACAGGCCTTAAATAAATAACTTAATTAATTTAAAATATGAACAAAATTATGCAAACTATTAAGTGATTCATATTAAAGCATAATATTAACACGATTCACTTTTTAAATACACGAGTGGACAAAGATAAAATAGCAAAGCTATTCGTACTAAAGGACAAACTGTACTTTATAACGTTGCTGTTTACCGTATTTTACTAAGTAAATAGATTCTCTCTATCTAGAGACTCTTTCACCCACCCGTGCTTCTTACCCGCATGTGGCGCATGAAGTTTGTTTGTCGTGTCATCACTAGTACGTAGTACTTAATAGCTTAATGCTTGCGACTGGATTGTGTTCACTTTCGTACATTGTGATCAGAAACATTGCTACAAATACCAACTACAAAGTTGTTATGGTGTTTATGAAGAAATAACGTTCTATATGCGGTTATCAATAACAAAAGAAACAATTATAATTGTCTCTCCATTTGGTTCGGCACGGCAATTCATTATTTCAAAACAAACAACACAATACAATTGTTTACAAAATATCTGAACACCCAAGTAATAAATATAACAATCGCATAAGACTGAAAGTAAATATTTTTTGTGAGTAAAAATAAAAAAAATCGTAATTGTGACAAAAGAAAACCGATGAAAGCAATCAATCAGTTTTCTCTGAAAATTATTTACAAAACAACAGTTTGTCGCCTATTTTTTATAACGTAGAAATAATAGGAAAGCTTCTGAAAAGTTCCTAGTTTAATGGAAACAATAAAAAAAAATTATTGTAATATTTTTAACAAAAGCAAAAAGTTAAAAATGACTCCTACATTTTATTCCAACTTTTAACAAAAACTTCTTTTTAAGTGAAAGCATATTTTCTATAATTGTAATTAAAACGTTAGGTATTCCTGACACTCCAGACACAGTATAAGAAAGAGTATCTATTACTACAAACAGTACCGAAACTACCTTCCTCCCACCAAATTTTTACGTCACCTCCTCTATCGCCCTCTGGTTACCCGGCAATTACCTAAGAAGAAAACTTAAGGTTTAATTTCTTTGGTTTCGCTTGACTGTGCTGACGTCATTTTGTCAATTTCAATTTTTTGTATGCAAAGTTCGGGCAGTGCTCCAGATGTACCCCGAAAATAAACCAAATTATGTCATCGCTTTTCTGCCGCCAAGTGGCGGCAATTTAGAGGATATTTTTATTTATAATAGGTATTGTTACTGTTAATATTGTTAATGTAATTTTATTAATTTTAACTATGTACCTACTACCTCTAACTTATATGGGCGAAAGTCTGAAATAAATGTTTTTTTTTTTATTTATTTATAAGTTTTGTTTTTAGGTTAAGGGTTATTTGTATCTATCTTGTTGTTAATAAAATATTCAGACACAGTCTTGTTAGGTTATATATATTTATATAATATATACCTATTATAGTCATAGCGTAAATAGTAGTTGGATCAATGTTCCTAACTATCCCATAAATAACTCAATTAACTAATAAGTTCATAGCTGGGCTATTTATTAATAGAAGTTCTTTTAATGTTGGGTCCATAGTAAAAGTTATTCAGTTTTATGCGACTCTTAATTTTAAATTTATGCCAATGGTTTCAATTTCACCTTGTACAGTAATTTAGATCTTTTTGTTTTTGAGCTTTCTCACCTACTTCAACTGTTTGGGTATTTACTATAAAGTGTCAAAACTGAAATATAAGACAGGGCCTGCCATGTTTTCCTTATGCCTAAGATAAAATGGCACCAATGGACATAAAGCTACGCAATGGATGGCCCCAAATTGGAAACCACAGTCAAGGCAGTTCTAAAGAGGTGGCGTAATCTTTTGGATGCCTCACGTGATCATGAGGGCTGGAAGGATATTAAAAAATAAATTAGAAGGTTGCGGTTTCGAGTCTCATCCTATTACTAAAATTATCCATTCTTTAATAGGATATTTCAAAAACAAAGAGACAAGGAAAATTTTAAAATAGATTTTTGCCCAGCTTCTGTGGGACGGAAAAGGGTTAAAAACGTAATTAATATTCTGATAAAAATAAACCAAGATTATTATTTTTATGAGCTGTCTTTAGCATTTAGGATTCATACTAAAATATGTATGCAGATCTTCTAATTAACATAATGTAATATGCGTAGAGAGAAGCAAGTGGCATTTTAGATATGCTAATACGATTTAAATTTACATGGAAGTGAGAGTCAAATGTAAATTTTGTACACAGAGAAGTCAGAATCTAACGTATTTTTAATGTAGCTGACGCTGTCTAATTTCCAAAGTACAAAAAGATTGATGAAATGATAATTCATAATTGTTATTATCCATATAGTGTAGGTATTTCTTTAAAGAATGACAGCGCCGCCGTGACTGCGACTTCAAACCGCATGATGCCAAAATTAATTAATAATTAATTGTAGGGGCCATAAAAACTCTTTAGATCCGACCCTGTTGCACTTAGCGAATATACTAGATCAATTATTTGTTTAAAATTTCAAATAACGGTATGTTCCAATAAATATAATAATTATTAACCATAATAATTATATTTAAATAATTACAATAATGATTAAACGTATAATTTTTCTAAGCTTAAACAATTAAAAACATTTAACTAAACACCCAGCTCCAGAAATGTGAGGATATGATCGAAATTTCTTTAGATATAATTTTAATTACGGGATTTTATATTTTCATCGTAAATAATATGTACAAGGGGTTTTTCTTGAAACATGAATTTAGTAAATGATTAACAAAAGACTATAGAAAAATTTAATCAAAGATTAATCATAAATTAATCTCTTTTTTGTTTCTTTATAATTAATTATATTATTGATCAATACGTAATAATTTTATTTTACGTTTGTTTCTGTAATTTCTCATTTTATAAATCATCTTTTATGTTAATCATTTAATAAACTGATTTTAAACCCCATTATTACACACATTTAAAATGCACATTAACGTTGGGTGACATTTATTTTAGGTCTCCTCAACACAAATATGCTAACAACGCCATCTATCCACAAATAGCACTTCTAAGCTTTTAAATCCTTAGGAGTCAAGTACAAACTTTATTTACATAGATTTTAATTCGATTTTATACAATTAACGACGAATCCATTTAACTAATTAAATTTAACTTAGATAATTGTAAATTTATATCTATTCGTAGACATGTAAAAAAGTGGCAAAGACTCAGTCCCTTACGGCCTACTATGTACATCGATAGAATTTATTTTAGTAACGAAATAAGTCGTAGATTATAAATGGTTTATAGTCTTCGATTCACAGAAAAATAATACGTAGGAAATATCGAATTTAACATTATTTTCGACTTGAGTTACTCTTCTTTAGTCTGAAAGTTGATATGAGTGCCTACATTATTAAACATTCCTGAAGTTATAACATGAGACGTGCTTTTGACTTGATAAAAGTTTGAGACGAAAATAATTTGATAGTACGGCCAGCCTCAAACAATTTTTATTAGGCAACTATGCATGTAGGTACATGAGTAAAGGTACCTTCACAATTATAATTTTGGGGGCTGACTAGATGTGCATTTGACCATAAGGAGTGCGATTTTTGAAACTCATACTTTGAACTCGGCAGCTGAAAATGTCAATATTACTATGGAGATATGACTTTAATAAATCGCACTCGTGGAGTATGATTTTTGAGAGTCAAATCAGCAGTAGAAAGATGCATATTCTCCATAGTAATTTTGACACTAACAACTGCTCATTTCAACGAATGAGTTTAAAAAAGTCGCACTCCAGATTCGACACATTTTCCGTTTACACAATTCAAGCCTTTTTATTTCTTATTTATTCGTCTTTATACAAGACCGAACCATCTAAGCATACCTCTTTCAATTCTGGTTCGACTTGCACCAATCCTTTGTCTCACTGTTCCAGATTTGCTCGGCCATGCTTCTTTTGCTTCTCATTTTTTATATATTTATATGGAATTACTTTTTGATCATACCTTGGGTAGTAATATATACATTTCCATAAGGGTATCAAGAGTACCAATACGCCATTGTTGATGGCGTGATCTGTTTTCTCTCCCTGCAGATTCTGCTACAGATATAAATGTGAAAACCGATATTCCTCAAGTATTTAAGAAAGAACGACTGAAGTCTTGTGACTGTCAGGCGACAAGACAGAGAAACATTCTACCTAACTACAACATATACATTAGGACAACTTCGCAAGGAATTTACAATGTAATAATAACCGATCTTGGATCATCCGTTTAATATCTTTACAAAAGGTCTGATAACCGAGAGAGAATTTAAAGCATCTTATAAGTTCTTGTGCAGATACGCCGATTTTTTCCAAGAAAAAAATAGGAATGAAACTATTTTCAAGAATTAAAACCGTGGATTGTAGGTAGTTTTATATCGTCTACACAGGGTCTAATTTTTTTCAGTTATGTGCTTTCCTTCCTATCTTTCCTTTTTATTATCTTTACATCTAAAGCAGCTCTATTTGCTGATCTGTTATCAGATAAACCAATTTTACCGCACACATCTATAAAATTCACTCTGTCACCTAAGGAGTCATTGATCTTAAAAAAGCTAGAGAAAACATTATTACATACCTCAGGGTATGACATTCTGGCTCCAGCCTTTTCTTACATATGTTGAAACTCAGCTCTTTCAATATATTCAGACCTTTAAAAACGGATGACCAAAACCAGTTCTTAAATCAGCTATATCACTAGACTAAACACAAGATTCAGGGATCCGATGGTCAAGAAGCTTCTCCTTGATGGCGTCGACGTTGAGGTCTGTTGTTGCCCTTAGGGTTGCTGAAGCACTTCGGCCCATGACAGCTGTCCTAATGCTGGACTCTGCTCCGACTCCGAGGTCACGTGGTCTGGCTCCCCACGTCCATGATGCGCCTGGGCCGTTGCATGCCTGCGGAAGAAAGAATTCTTGTCATCTTCAGCTACAAAAAGGCCACATGGCCTCTCTTTTAAAAGACGGGTTTGGCATAATAGTTGCGCTTTACGGGCAGATTGCCGATCGCAGACTCAGAGTACTCTGTGCTCGCAGTAAGATGAATATTATAATTAAGAATTAAAATGTTAAAGACGTTGTTACATTGTTGTTTAAAAGTAGCAGAGTAACAGAAGTGGCCATGCGTTTGGCAGGAATATCAACTAATGAATATGGCCACGTGAGATAAAAGATATGACAATTTGGTGTAATTATTTCGTAGTGTTTTTATGTTCGAGGCGGCTTGAAACCCTCTGAGCAAATTGACCACTCTTGCGTCCAAAAATCTTGGGCAGGTTTGAAAAAAGAAAACTAGAATATCTCGCTCCTTCTTACACTTATTTGTGAGAGGAGACCTTTGCCCTTCAATGGGATGGGACTGTATAGAATGATTATGACGATATTTTGGTGTATTTCTAGTAGTTGAAAAACAGTTTGGTGGCTATATTTTTGACTACCTTGAAAAAACTAATTTGTTGTAATATACAACAAAGCAAATTATTGATTTTCACTCAGTATGGTAAGATAATTGAAGAAAAACAATTGACTGTGGAACATTTCAAGTAAGAATACGACCACGACGACGCCTAACAATTTCTCTTTTTTAGAGGCAATAAAACGTTTTATTTCGCACCTAACCTTCTCTTGGGTAACATAAAGTATTACAATAAATAATTGAATTTGGGTCGTATTCCAATAGACTTAAAATCTAAACAAAACAAAAAAAAGTAATGTCTGAATGATTTTTGGTTGTACCTTTTGTAGTCTCGTTAATTATTTGAAATTGTTTCAAGATTGAAACCTTGAATCAATCCATTAAATAAATCAGCCCACTTCTACCACCAGCTGAGCATAGGTTTTCTTTTTACCCGACTGCCCCAGAAGAAGGGTTATTACTGCCCCATTTCTCACGGGGCCAATCTTATACATTTTCGACCCGTGACACTACAATGCAATGCTGTCCGGCCCACGTGCTACATTTACCTATTGCTTCCTTTCGATCTATTGAAACCTTATTATAATGCTAATAACCTTTCTACAGCATCATCAATAAAATAGCAGAGTATTTAACCATCCCGATACGATAGGGTTCATAGTTTACGTCGTACCTATGCAATTTATGAAAATTGTTGTGGGCCTAATTTGCTGTCTGCTATTATTGCCAATAAACAGGTATCCAACCAGGCTGATGAAGCACCTCCAGTTTACTGTGACCTAAATAACAGCGATACATATTATCAAAATTTACTACCGACGCCTAAACTAGCCTCCTAAATTTTCATCCACAATAAATAACGTAACAGTAATGAACCACCGGATTATGCTTATGAGTTATTTTAATGGTCGTCCGGTGAATAGCGTCCATCCAATCAGCGTGTAATTACAGCGCCCTCTACCGTTACATTAGTGGAGTAATCCCGGTTGTGAAGCGTATCGGGCGACGCATCTCAGCGGAATTAGCTGCCATTGTCACTGCGTTGATAAGGTTAAATTAAAACTAATTCAAATGGGACAGCTGGGTGTAGGCCTGGCTTCTCGAAAAATATTAGAGATTTTGATACCCTTTTATGAGATTACAGCCTAGTTACAGCTTTTGCCCGAGACGTAGGTACGCATGTAGTACCCATAACTGGCAGTCGAGTAAAAAGTATCGTAATTTTGTTATCCGACCTTATAGGAACAGTAAAACCCGTATATAAATCGGTTTATAAGTTTTTTCGCGAACCAGCTAACTAAACTAACACCATTGGCTCATTGACCCTGATAAGTTTTGGCGTCCAAAATGAAAGAGTGCAACTTTTTCCGATCCTGCGCGACTTCGCTTGTCACTGGTTTGAAGCTCACGTAGATCAGCCTCTACTGCGTTGCTCCAGTGACAACTAGGGCGATTCACAGGACGTCGTTCTGTAGATTAACACAGATAATATGCTCTCCTGACATGATGATAATCACTCATACTTTCTAGATGGCCAATCCAGGGGAGGCGGTGTGCGTTATGCTCGAACAAACTGACTACAAATCAATAACAGTTTTTTTGACAAGTGTTTTCTCGAAAATCTTTAATTTACCAACACATCGGTTTTAGTTTTATAATAGTAGAAGATTATTGTTCATATACAGGGTGAAATTGATATCATTAGCATCGTTTTAAACTAAAAGTCTACCCATCAAACTGAACAACTTTTACTATGGGAGCAAACCGATCGGAGCAACAAAAAAATCTGCTGTTCCATACTAAATGGGTAGACTCTTAGTTTAAAAGGATGCTAATGATATCAATTTCACCCTGTAGAGTGTCCAGAGCCCAAAAAACAACTAGGAGTAGGTGGAGTGTATTCCCGAGCAGTCCAATACGCCTCTGGAAGATGAGCACCTACGCCGGAAAAGGAGCTTCAGAATACCTATGTATTTACATCTGACCAATAATATTCACGCGATTGATTATGTGATTCTCAAAATGTCCTTCGTTCATTTCGCTTTCCAGTTCGAGGTCACGCTATAAACAACCTTAATTCAATTTAAATAAATCCTACAATTTCCCTAACTTTCTATGCTCCAAAGGCAATCCTAATCCGGAGTCGTGACAAAAGAACGGTCCGATAAAACTATCGTGGGAGTTAATTAGAACGTCCCTTGTTAACGGGAGACAAAAGGTGTTTGTACTGTTAATCAGGACGATTTACCGCTGCTTTTGCAACTCCTTTTAACCTGCGAAAGTTATTTAAATTATTTCAGTTTTGCAGAAGACATTTAATTAATAAAAAGAAGCATAATCATTGCGTTGGTGTATTATTAATTTATTAAAATATTCTCCGAGGAAGTCTGAGATATATTTTTTCAAATTGGGTATTCATACTTTGCACGCTTCGGCAAGCAATGACTAATGAAACTTTGTACACGTATTGTACCTTAATGGACAGTGAAAATAATTTGGTAGTAGATTTTCCTCATCACGTTTTCCTTCACCGCCGATATAGTGACAAATTACACATACATACGCCTTTTCCCAGAGGAATAGCCAGAGACTATGGATCTCCACTTTGGGTGGTTCTCTCTTGCTGACAAATTATAATAGTTTATGTATAAACTGCGGTACCTCACGATCGTGAGGTGGGCTCTTATATCTGAACTGTCACAACTCTCTCTTTTCTGACAGTAATAAAGATAGACAGACAGTTCGACACAATAAATAATAATTAATACAGGAATGTTTCCTTAGCAGTTAAATTTCTTTAACCAGGATCTTGAAAGGTCGAAGGACTGGTCAGCACCCTATGAACATTCAGCGTAGGGTCATTTTGACGGGCGTTTTAACACCATCATGACCGTGGTTAGATTTTCACCTTGTTTATAAGAAAATGAACTTTATTTTTAGCGATGTTATAAAGGACCAAAACCACTTATCTAAATTATTATTTGGTTATCTGCATTCTGTAATTTTGTCCATGGGAATGACGGCGTTAAAACGACCCAGTGGAATGACCCAGGCACGTCATCCCTTCCGGCAATGATAGTGATCTATCACGATGTCAGTCTTGGTATTAAGGTGACCCGCATCTGTGGACAGGGGCTTAGTTTTTCCTTAAGGCGTTTGCGGTGACATGTTGCGACATGTGACAAATGAACGGTTGGGAGTTTTAACTAAAGGTTGTTAAAGCTGCAGGCCTGCTGGACGCGATGGCTCAATCTCCATCCAGGCCACCTCGTACCAATATGAGATCTTCGGAATTTATGTGCGACTAGTGGCGCCCGCGATTCCGTGACTGTTGATCACAGACTTTGGAAGTCTTAAAAATTTTGATTGAGCGAAACGATTGTAAAGAAACAAAGCCTAAATGTTAATCCAAACTAAGCCCTATGCTTTTGTGAAAACCCCATCCAAATCAGTTTAGCAGTTTATAAGTGATTCGTGCACAAACAAACAGACGGACAGAAAAACTTCTATTACGTATTGTAAACACTCCCAACAACATTTTTTGCAAATATATTTAATGTAGAGTACATCCACGCCATAAGAATTTTATTATTACTTGTATGTATAGATTTGTAACACCACGTGCGCTTCGATAAAGAAAAATATCGTTAGGAAATCTGCATGCTCCAGTTTCGAGAAACATAATGTTGTACCCACTGGTCACCTATACAGGTGGCGACTCGGGTTCACTACCATTCACACTGGACAGAGTTTCGGAACTACCTATAATTTATAGTGAAATGTTCAGAGTTTTTAGAATTATCTCTGACTACTCCATCTTGTATTTTTTCCTGTTCTTTGCGAGGCAAATTACCCTGGATAAGCTCTTTCGCTCAGAAATTTTGCTACAATTGCCAACATTATTTTTAACATATTTAATTCTAAGCACAAAAGAGAACATTTTAGAAAACGTATTCGATGCCAAAATATAGAAGAATATCCGATAGGGATGGCCAAGGAGAAATATCCAAGGAACAGATGCATTTTAGTGGCCAATGCGTGATCTACGGAACAATAAGAGTTCCAAGTGAAAAATGATTTTATACTCTGTGCGATAAGTTGAAAATTGAACGCACAAATCAAAATGGATATCTTATTTGAACGCTGTGGGTGTGTATTAGAGGATATTAAGTCCGGTAACACTAACTTTAACAGAATTTTGTGGAGTCAATTAAAGAGGTGAGTTAAGAACATCAAACTGAACCACTTTACAATGGTAGCAAAGCTGAAGTCATGAAAAAATATGCTGTTTCAATACGAAACTGCAATACCTACACGACTCAAATCTGGTACCCGACCTACACCTTTTTCTTCTTTCTTACCGTGTGGACAGAACCCTGGTGTCAAATGTTTTTTTTTTTTGCATTTGAAGCTTTGATACCATTGTGATATTGTTCAGTTTGGTTTATTCCACCTGTTATGCGCCTTTGTCAGCCTTTTTCACATGGCAGACAAACGGACGGACGGACACAACAGTCTCTTTAATACAGATTTTTTTATTTTATAAATAAACGCCTTAAAAAGGGTATCCTTTCTAGGAATATTATTATATCATCAATATTAAATTGGCACAAAATATTTTCGAAAGCAGGCGTGAGTGTGACCTATTTACTGTCGTATGACGTCATAACTGTTTGAACGGTTAATCACTTGTTGGCAACTCGATTAAACGTCAAGCCGACGAGTTTGTATTAAAATTCAACTCCTTTACTTTATAGGTGTAAAGCTGGTGATACATAACATAACATAAGTAGCCAGAGTACCTACTATATTGACTGTGCTACAGAATTCGAAAGTAAAGCTCTTTTATTTAGAAAGGCAGCCTTACCTCAATGGAAAAGAAGCATGATGTTATAGATAGATAGAGATTTTGAAAGGTTAATTTTTATATTTAAAAGGAACGAGCTATAAAATTTTTTTATTTTTATTTGTATAGGTACTAATTATAAAGGCTTTATTACAATTATGTTATTTTTATCGTTTACTACCGACCCACGGGTTCGCACGGGTTCAATACGGTTATAAACCTTCCTCTTGAATCCCATCAAAATCCGTTGCGTAGTTTAAAGGGAAACGACTTTGTTTTATACTATGTAGCGATTATTATATTATTATTTTTCATTCCACTGTTGGGCAGGTTTCCTCTCCCCTTTACTCTTCCACTCACTCCTTCTCCATCTCTTTGGTGATGCGTCGTGCCACCAGGTCTTTCTAGGTCGACCCGGAGTCGACGACTGTTTTCGGGATCTACGTTGTGAGACGGTTTTATTGTAAGACGTAAAGAGAGGTAACGAAATTTTTATGCTCACCACAAATATCTTCAAATAAATATAGGTTAATAGATGTCGATATCAAATGGATATTATGTGTTTTATGACTGAAATTCGGCAAATAACAAAAAAATCATCAAATACCTAACTTTTGCAACATAAGTAAGGACAATTTTTTTTTAAATAACCCCTTTTGTCCCCTTTTGTCCTGAAGTCCTGAACTGGAAAAAAATAGAATGTCATGCCATCGACTCTACGATTCAGAGACGATTTTTAATTATATTTCTCTATTTAAATGTTTCTTTTCATGACACAATTAGTTGATGCGTAGGAATGACATAAATAACCGAGTATATCTCAGCCTTTACCCAGTTAAATTAAGTTCGATGTTTCTATTTGATGAAGACTCTGCAAAGTAAATTCACAGGAAAGTTTTCGTGTAAATATAGCGGAGGTGGAACTTACTTTGGAAGCGGTTTTAATTCTATAAACAACTTTTGGAGGCTACAACTTTTTGATTGAATGCTAGTAATTAATATACAAATTTCGCGACGTCTCGCTTTTCGTTTTTTTTTGTGGTAAAAGACTTCGAGTTGATAATTTGAAATTTTTAAAGTTCAATACAGAACTTTTGAACGAAACTGTATTGGAAAAAATTCTTATAACGTTACCTATTCATTACATTCTTTCAAAATAGTATTGAGAACAAAAATATTATATAATAATTTTTAACGTTACTGAATTCCTTGTTTGATCTCCGGTTACAGGCATCACCATAGCCATAGAGAAACACGTGACTCCAGTCAAAACGACAGAAATCACGTGTTTCTCTATTACCTTAGCACACCTTTGGACACTTTAGCTGTCATATCTAGTGTCCGACCGAAGTTTCGGTTTCGGTTTCGGATTCGGCCAGTTTCAGCACAAATTTGGAGTTTCGGTTTGGTTTCGGTTTCGACAGGAAAACGGCCGAAACTACTACCAAAGCCGAGATTCGGTTTTGGTTTCGGTTGTAAAAACTAGTTTCGGTTGGACACTACATTTCAAACGAATGGATTTTTTTTAATTTCTTCTGGACGTTGGCTATATAGACACAGAATAGGTAGGTAGTATATAGTTCTACATAATATAGTGAAAGTTGTCAGTTTGATGGTCCGAACTAAACCACTCTATAAATATTACTAGTGTTTTGCACCCTGTAGACAAAATTTTCTTCACCTTATCCCATAAAGTTTTTATACCTGTCGGAATAGAGTAACTGACATGAGTTGTCAAATGAAACCGTTTTTTGTGCATTTGTCGGCACTTATCGGCACAAAACTTCGAGTTCTGTGTATAATTGTGAATCTAACGTGAAATCGTAGGTAATTTAATGAAATAGTGTTAGTATATTTCACAAAATAATCTACGACTTCACTTTAGATTCACTAATTATTCACAGAGCACGAATATTTACCCAGTCGATTGTGCTGACAAGTTCCCAAAAACGGTTCTATTGCGTGGCGTCACGTATCTCTTTCTATTATACAGTGGCGCCGCTAGGTACATCTCGCTCTCTCAACTGTCAGTTCCTCTATATGATACCTTTATGCCTTATCCATTAAGAACTTGGACAGAATAACCGATCAGAATATAATACGAACCTTAATACCTCCCTAGCGTATACCTATTTCAAAAAAAAGAAAAACGTTTCTCCAACGGCATGACTTTGAAATGACGTCCAAAAACCCTGGAGAGCTATCATAGGCGACCGATAAACGCACCGAATGAATCGTCAAGCGTCGATAACTGGCCGAACCACGGCCCCGGGGGACGAGTCGTAAAGAAATATGATGTTATATCTGTGATAGGACGTAAACCAAGGTTATTGAGACCGTAATAAAGATAGTGGCCAGTCGGACCGTTGCGCTTTGGGACCGTTTTCGGTAATTAGTTTGTGTGCGATTTTTGATTTGGATACTTTCAATTCTGTACTGATTACGCGATTGAGAGACTTCTTTTGAGAATGAGTCTGAGTAGGGTAAAAACGTGATTTTGTGACATACAGGAGTTCGAACTCAAACTCACGACTCTGAGTTTTAATCTTAGATCAATCTCTACTCAGTGTAACTTACTTTCGAACCTTCTCTATCAAATTTAACAAAACGAAAGAGCTTTAAAAGGATGATACCCAAATAGTGTTTGCTTTAAAATGTAAACCATAGTCAAGCATATTTTTGAAAATTGTGGGCGTGACCACGGGATGCGCATGAGGCACCACAATACCAATGAAACAGATCGCTATTAACCTAGCCTCGCGGATTTTCCCTTCTTCTTCTTTCGTATCTGCATCAAAATCACTCATGCTTTAGTGGAAAGATTAGCCAGATTTTCCCTTTGAAATCACTGAAAAGAGAACCCAAGAAGTCTTGACTTTTAAACGACTATGAACACCTCAGAAATGAAATGAAATAATTTTGTCTCAACGCGCCAGTGGCAACCTAACGATATCTCATTCCCCCTTGAGTCATGTGTATAAAGTTAACAAAAAAAGTCGATCGCTCACATAAAATAAACGGGCAACTTTAAGTAGATAAAACCGCGTTAAGCCGTAGTTCCTAAAGGAAGGAAGACTTGCGGATTTATGTGACAAGGGATACTTTATGATGCCCACTTTCCTTACAATGTTTAAGTTTCGTGCGTGCTGACCACACCCTATGAAGGTTTTTTATAGCATTTTGAACTCTATTGTAAAGACACAACATTTCATTCCATCATAACCCTTGAATGCCCGTTTTGACACGTGAATGTTGCTAAAATTACAAGCATCATATAAGTGCGAAATTTCTGACCTCCCAGAAATACGGTCATGAGTTTACGTTTGTAATATTAGTAGATTTCCTGAAGGTTTTTGCTTCGGAACCCGTCAAAATTACTCCGATTTCGATAAATTTTTTTCAAAATGAAGGTAATGGAAAGGATTGACGTTTTTTTTTGTATAGAAATCTTTGAGCCAACTTTTAAACTATATAACATAACGGAAATCTGATAAACCACAGACAAGGATATTAGTTTCTAGATCGTGTTAAAAAAAACAGTAAAATTTGGTTAATATTCAAAATAGAATCAAACTCGTTTGTATTGAGCGCGCTCATCAAGGTTTATTCGTCAGCCAATGTCAATTAAAATTGCCTCAATGTAAAGAGAATGTCCTGTTCTTACATGAATTCGCAAGTTGTGAAGCATTTTTTTTTTAATTTGTATTTTTTGGGTTACAACTTTTTACTTGACTGAGAGCGTCAATTTTTTAAGTATAAAGGTTTTGGTATTTTAGATTACAGACGTTTTAAAAAAAAGACATGAAAATCTGAGTAGTTTTGACCGGTTCCGAAGCAATAGAACATTTTAAAGCTACAGGTACTCGATTAATTAAATCAAATTAATTCGATATCTCAACAGCACTTATTCAAATGCGAATACAGCTTGATTTTGCGATTCAGTACAAATGGTTTTGTGTCATTTTAGATATATTTATGATTATATGACCGTGTGGTGTCGGCTAAGAATTGCACCACCTCATTTCCTCCCGTGGGTGTCGTAAAAGGTGACTAAGGGATCTACCGGAGGATGGGCAGCAGCATCCTCTGAGTACACACATTCAATTCAACTGCGATCGCCAACCCGCCTGCCAAGCGTGGCAATTATGGCGAATCCCTCCATTTTGGGGGAGGCCTATGTCCAGCAGTGGACGTCTTTCGGCTGATATGATGATGATGATGATGATTATGACTTCACATAGGCATTAGAATTTCTTCTTCAGCGTTCACGATGTTTTTCTTTACGGTAGAGGTGTCAGTATTACGTAGGTATGTAAGTTTGAAAAATTCATTGGTAGGTACATGGCATGTTATCCGTGCGGATTCGAACCCGGTCCCCCATGATTGAGTATCCATACCACGAGACGATCACCGAAAATATTAAAAACTTTATTTACAATATAAGTTTTTATAAAATTTTCCCGTTACAACAATTTCCCAAGTCACTTTTCCATTAATAAAACGGGAACGCTAAAAGATTTAAATGCACAGCAATGAAACAAGGCTTCTCTGCGCCTCGAGGATAGGATCGACATGAATTAACGAAGTTTTGATAAAGGAGCACGAAGTTTCCTAAAGGTATATTTTGAAGCTAAGATATTACGAGTACCTTTTGGATTCAGTTAAGACTCTTTGGTTAAGACGTAGAACAAAGGAGAGTTGCGTGTTTATTATCATTATCAGTCTAGTAGATGGTATGAAAGAATAACTGGGAACTTGCATTTACTCCACTGATATGTATTGTAAAACATGCATTGCATACTTATACCTTCATCATCATCATCAGCCTATAAACGTCCCACTGCAGGGCACAGGCCTACCCTCAAGGAGGGTGTATGGGCATTAGTTCACCACGCATGCCCAATGCGGGTTGGTAGACTTCACATACACATCAGAATTTCTTCTTCAGTGTATGCAGGTTTCCTCACGATGTTTTCCTTCACCGTTTGAGAGCGGTCGGTTTTACGTACATAAGTTAGAAAAACTCATTGGTACATGGCATGTTGTCCGTGCGGATTCGAACCCGGGCCCCCATAATTGGGAGTCCATACCTCTCCGCAACGCGCCACCGACGCTTGTACCTTAGTACATAATATTAAGTTATAGTCTGTAGGATCCCACTGCAGGGCAAAAGCCTCCTGTGAGATTGGGTGGGCTATACTCCTCCAATTAACGGTCACCCATCCAAAGACTGACCGGACCAGACGTTGCTAAAGTTTAGAACCACTACGAAAACTAGCGCCTTGTTTTAATAACAAATGACACTCGAAAACATGATTGCAATAATCTATCATTCAGATACCAGCTTCATATCAATTCAAATTAGTTGCCGCACAACCGAAATCCTGATTAAATAGCTCGCGTGAACCCTAAAGCTGCGTTGACACCTGCATCATATCCCCGATTATTCACAGCGTAGCAATCCTTGAAAATGCCGCCTATCATGTCACGCAGCGTGGACATCTCTCCGATCATTACACTGTACAAGCAAAGCATAATTCGTGATACTCAATAAAGTCATGATACGCGAAACAGAGAACCAATGTGTTTGATATAGCTCAGAAAATTTGCATGCTGGAGCAAATAGGCTGGTCATATCTGCTGAATGACTGACTTCTGAAGGGGACTCAGAGTTCTGATCTGAAGAGATGAACTGGCAGCCGTAGTATGGGATGCCATGCGGCGCTGCGCTGGACCGAGGACCGAACAGAGGTAGTGGGGAGCGACTGGATGAGGAAGGCCGGAGACATAATTTTAGTAGAGGCCTATGTTCTGTTCAGTAGTGGACGATGATAGGATGATAATGATGACGCAGTGAATCATCGTTCTAATAATAGGTCACATGTCTACACTCACGGTGTGGAAGAATGGGTGTTAGTAGGGGAGCGTCCAATTTATCTATGGTGTTAGTCCACCATGCGTGTGCAAAGATTGGACTAAACATGCTACGTATCATAATTTTTTCTTCGGCATATGCAGGTTCCATAATTAAGGAATATAATTATAAGAGTACACTATAATGTCTATCTTCGCCGTCTTAGAGCAGTCAGTATGATCTATACACCACAATTTTTTATATCCATAAAAATGTACATGTTGCATGTATCCATGATAATGAAACTTAAACAAATCAAATTAAAGATTAAAAAATTAAGTCGCGGGCTCCTGCCCTCTTCCAGACCGGGGAATTCCGTTTTTTTCCAATTTCGCCAGTGAATGAAATTTTCAATCTATATTGCGTCTTAACTTGCGCCAACCTTAACAATTTTCCATAAGGAACATGGGTCGAAAAAAAGATTTTTTTATGGACTTCCCATAGAAAATCGATAGGCTGAACCGCACTTTTGTATGGGAGGTCAAATAATTCTTCTCGCTTTTGTTCTTGGGGGAAAGTTGTTTAGTCACATTATCTGTATTAGTGGGTTAGAAAGAACTAATTAGTACATGGCACATCGCGCGTGTTGATTAGATCCCGCAGGTACCCTCCCCTACCCTCCAAGTATCCCCAAGATTGAACGCCTTCGATTAGGCTAAATAATACCGGTGTGGACGTAGCTCAAAGCGCATCGCAATCAATCTACGTTCATGAATGAGTGATAGAATGATTATTTGATCAGTCCGATCTACGGGCTTAGGACATAAGTTGCAATTGACTACGTCAGGCGGTATTTGCCTTTGACAGTTGCTATCTCATCAATAGGAAAGGAGATATTGGCGTCCAGTGTAATTATGTGGTGTAAGGTTACAATAGCAGGATCCTGAGATGTCGTCTTAAGATAGTTGTAAATGTATCTCTTAGTTCAAAGTAAAACATACCTATAGCTTGGCAAAACAGAGTTTGGAGAAAATGAGGTTGCCAATCTCTTTGCAAGAACGTCAAAATCACGCATAATTAGGACCACTAAAATAATTAGCCATATGAAGCCTTTTAAAAAAAAAGAAAAAAAAATGTTATTGTTGTCTTACGTTCAGTAATCACGGGCAGTTAAGTCCCGGACCTTTGGAAGGCGTGCTTGGGGCCGAAGCCAACATGTAGAGGCCCGTTCAAAAGACAAGTTAATCTAAATGTAAGGGATACACAAATGGCAGATACCATCTCCAAGCGCACAACATGATACACGGGGATGGTCCCCGCCATGTGTAAAGACTATTGGAGAACGGCGCTATGGCCGTGATGGAAAAATAAGGTCTTGGGCTATGGAGGTGAAAGTTGGATGGATGGATACTGGGATATGGAAGGTGACTAACGGACGCCTGCCATGACAACTAGTCTCAAAATTGTAAATAGGGCAGACGGTGACTCGCCGACTCGTCGAGTGGGCCCTGTACGGAGCAATGACCGTACATTGTGTCGCATCAGCACTAACGCCTCATTCGATCACATTCTATTAACAAATCAGTTCACAAATATCATTCATCGCGTGCACTCATTATCATAGCAATATTTTACACAATCAATCGTGTTCCTATCAATAAATCATCATAGTTACTATCAATCTATCTATCATTCAAAGTCTGTACGGAAGCACCGTACAGGCCCCATAAAACGGCCGCACGCACAAAGTGTGACACTGGGGCAACATCTCATTGAGCGGCTGAAGGTTGTCGAGAGGTGCGGCTCCGGTTTCACCATCGCGGGGTTTACCCCCGTGAGCGGGTTTCCCCGTTATTACGCCATTACGTGCAATACACTTCCAACCTGGAGCATAGGTTCTGCTCTTGCGATTCCACTTTGGACGGCCAATGAAGGCAAGCCAGAGGTAGGGCGGTGTGTTACTGTCTGTCTGTGTGTGTGTGTGTGTGTGTGTGTGGGTGTGTGGGTGTGTGGGTGTGTGAGCGCATGTCTGTGTGGTCCCCCTGGATAGGGGTCCGCGGTGTCGCCACTCACCGTCAGCTCGCCACAAGCTGCCCCCGCGGGGTTATTGTTGTTATTGTTATAAATTATATTTGTCTATTCTTGGTGTGCAAATCTAAACTATTATAAAACTGTAAGAGATGTGTGTCTGTACATTGAAGATATTTCCAAAAAAAAGATTACGATATGGTTTTTAGGTGTCCCTGATTCCAAGTCCACCTTTTTTAGAATTTTTGTCTGTTTGTTTGTGTGTTTGTTTGTTTGTTTGATCAAGCTCACGCAAAAACTACTGGACCGATTTCGATGAAACTTTTTTGTTTGATAGCTTATGATCTGACTTAAAATCTGGTATTATTTGTGCGGACGAAGTCACGGGTAAACTCTAGTAAAGAATATTTATGTTATGTTATGTTATAATTAATTAGTTCCATCTATTACCCTGTCAAACATTCATTGTCCAAGATATTTATTTATTTATTTATTTGCCACGCTGTATATCAATACCGAAAATTACATTAATTTAATCTTGGCCTTACTCTATTTAACATCTCGTTTCATTATATAAATGTTGGAATAGATTTATTTACAGGGTATATACAGGGACGGTCTCCGAAATAACCCTGTATAAAAGGCTTTTTGTAGCAAAAAGTCTACCCCTTAAAAGTACTCAAAATTTTATATTACTCGCAGAATATTCTCGTACAAAACTATTTATAAAATAATTACTACATACTACATCTTGACAACCAGTTGGTGTAATGGTTACCACGTTGGACAGCCAAACCAGTGTCGTAGGTTCGAATCCAGATTCAGTCATGAATGTTATGTTTGTGCTGTTGTTGTATGGTTCCTATAATAAAAAGCAAAGTTGTTATACCATAATCATAAGTCTTACCGATCTGCTTGCGCAGATGACAAAAATATCGCGCGAAATGATATTAACCAATTAGGATAATCCCTTATAGAAGAATCCCTAGCTACTTTTTTCTCATAGTTTTCCCGCACTCGTCACCGGCGCAGTAGTCTGCTATCCGACTCAGAGCGAAATAGAGAAAAATTTAAGACCCGATTGTGCACCCTTTGTCTACCGCGCATGATAGATTTTTTAATTACTTACTAAAGGATCATTACAATGTATGTGCCTTAGAGCGTCATTTACATTTATTAATTACGAGCTTCTACCCGTGACTTCGTCCGCATAAATTATATGCCAGATTTTAAGTCAGATGATAAGCTATCTAACAAAGAAAGTTTCATCAAAATCGGTTCAGTAGTTTTTGCGTGATACTCAAACAAACAAACACCCAAACAAACAAACAAACAAACAAACAAACAAACGAACAAACAAACAAACAAACAAACAAACAGACAGACAAAAAATCCAAAAATTGTTGATTTGGAATCAGGGACAGGTAAAAACCATGTCGTATTTTTTTTTTGTAAATATCTTCAATGTACAGACACATTTCTGTTACAGTTTTATAATAGTTTAGATGTACGAGTACATCAATAGTTCTACACACACCCTTCCAAACCCAACACTCGTATGCATTCATAATGATCAGTTTGCAGGTGACGGATCGCGACGCCACTACACCGAATCTACCTAAATCACATCTCGACTAATGAATAGTTTAGTGTTGCGATCGTCACGAGTATACATTATGCGTAGAATCGTTTTATGTAACGCAATCGTGTCATAACTACACTTTATTACCATAATATGACTACGGAAAAAAGCTAGCGGCACTTCGACCCAATGGGATCATTTGTGTTGCGATATTTATTTTGATCATCCATCAAAAATTTGGTAAATGAGACAATACCTTTCAAGGGAAGAAACCTATAATCTCTCGGATTTGGATATCCCAAGGAAGCACATAAATATAGCTGCCAAGACATCGATGTCAGACAGGATATTTTCTATTCCAGAACCGCTTCTCCGCACGCTCGGCAGCAGGGGTCTAGGATGAACTTCATCTTGTGCACCATCGTACCTGTGGCGTGTGCCCGGTGTGGGCTTGTATAAAAGGACAGACCAAGCAGATGGACAAATCAGGCATTCCGATTCCTCTATCCCTCTAATGACTCAGTTTCAATGAAAACTCATCCTTATTCCTTCGCGTTGCTACAGACAATATTCCCATCGAATCTATTACGTAACGTGAATAAACAGCTTTACAATATCAACGCGTTACGTTTCGAATGGAACGCTATAGCTGGGACTCGTACCAATTTGGCACATACGAAATGATTCAATTAGTAGCTTCGTACAATACGTAGGGTAAAATAACCCTTAATTAGTGATTCGGCAGATATTTCGTCGAATCTAATTCGGGTGAACTGGTGTAAATGTAATTTATGTAAAATACATACAAGAATTACCTTCTCTTATTTCTTCTCGTAAGTTGCGTAAGGGATAAAGTTACTTATCCAATATTTAAGTGAGTAACAGTTACCTACCTACTATTACAGTCTTCACGTATTTTCATTATAAAACCATAAAAATACGCTAGAGGCGAGCTATTCAGGGTGTAACATAACACCCTAGTAATACTTAAGGGGGTGCTTTAGACCATCAAACTGAACAAATTTTACTATGGGGCCAACATCGAGAAAAAATAAAAAAAATCAGCTGTGCCATACAAAACTGCTGTACCGACTCGACTAAAATGTATGGGACAGCAGATTTTTTTTTTTTTTTTCTCGATGTTGGCCCCATAGTGAAAGTTGTTCAGTTTCATGTTACACCCTGTAGATCTTAAAAAATATAATTGTACAGGGTGTTGGGGTAAACGGTTACCTATCGTACTTTCGAATTAGAGGTTTCCGAATTTTAGTTCTCCGAAATCGTTACACTTTTTATTGTTTCCCTTTTTTTTGTTTCCCCGAAATATTATTCGCCATATTATGAAAAGCCATATTTTTTATTGTCCTTTTTTTCTTCTAACCAATGGATCAAAATTCTGTGCCACATTTATCCGAAGTAATGTAAGTTAGATAATATACTTTTTCGAATATTTGTTTTTCCGTACGGTCACTTTTCCGCAGAAATAGTGAACCTAACCTAACCCAGAATTTTCTCAGGCAGGGGCGTCCACCAACCGCACCTCCTGCTGTGCAGCCCCCCTGCAGCCTCCAACATGCATACAAGCAAGCAAGCAAGCATGCAGCAAGCAAGCAAGCAAGCAAGCATGCAGCAAGCAAGCAGCAAGCATGTTGATGCTCCGCTCGCTTCGCTCGCTCTGCTAAGTGTCTTACATGTTCTAACCTAACCTAACCTACAATTTTAAGAACACCGGTTTTTTTTCTCAGGCAGGGGGCATCCGCCCCCCGCACCACCCTCGCGGGGGGCGCAGCCCCCCTGCACCCCCCAACATGCATTCAAGCAAGCAAGCAACAAGCAAGCAAGCAAGCAAGTATGCAGCAAGCATGCAGCAAGCAAGCAAGCATGCAGCAAGCAAGCAGGCAAGCAAGCAAGCAAGCAAGCAGCAAGCATGTTGATGCTCCGCTCGCTTCGCTCGCTCCGCTCGCTTCGCTCACTCCGCTAAGTGTCTTACATGTTCTAACCTAACCTAACCTACAATTTTAAGAACACCGGTTTTTTTTCTCAGGCAGGGGGCATCCGCCCCCCGCACCCCCTCGCGGGGGGCGCAGCCCCCCTGCACCCCCCAACATGCATTCAAGCAAGCAAGCAACAAGCAAGCAAGCATGCAGCAAGCAAGCAAGTATGCAGCAAGCATGCAGCAAGTAAGCAAGCATGCAGCAAACAAGCAAGCAAGCAAGCAAGCAGCAAGCATGTTAATGCTCCGCTCACTTCGCTCCCTCCGTTCAAAGCAAACAAGCAGCATGCTAGCAAGCATATTGGTGCTCTAATCCTGGTATCATGTTGCCGTCTACTAATTATTACAGAAAACTTTACTGTGTTGTGTTCTAGTCATAGGTACTATGGAAGAAGTTACTTCGACTTTTTAAAACTTCGAACCCAGAAGACAGTTGTCAAATGAAAAAAAATGATTATGAAATTCTGATTTTAAATTTTCTGGAAAATGATACTTCTGTCAAGTCTTTATAAGGAGTAACAAATTTATGTGTAACAAAATATCTGTCACTAGAAAATTCTATAAACCGTTTTCGAATAACTGAAATTCGGTCAGCAAAATTTCGAAAGTAAGATAGGTTACCGGGGTAAACAGTTGCATTACTTTAAGTAATAATTGTACACATGATACTGAACAACTTTCCCAAAGAAACCTATAGCAAATTCGCAAAAAAAAAAACGACTTTTCATACAAAAGTTCGGTTCGGCTGATTGCATTTAGTATGGGAAGTCCAACATTTTTTTTACGTATTTCCTATAGGTTTCTTTGGGAAAGTTGTTTAGTATCATGGGTACAATCGCCCCTTAAAGTAATACAACTGTTTACCCTAACACCCTGTAGAGATTGTAGTTGTGCCATGTTTATTGACCACTCCAAAAGCGAGTCATTCTTGGGACAAATTATTATCAGCCTGTACTAAGCCTTCTCAACACATGCCAACTTTTCTCGATTAAGAATTAAAATACCATTAGGTACCTGAAATTCAAAATTTCAAAACACGATACAGTTTCGACATTTTCGGTTTTCCCTATTAAGATTTCAGTTTTATTCGTCTCTACACCATGAGGGTAGAAGCTTTTACGAGATGAGAACATCGATTGATGGCGGGTGTCACCAGTAATGGGCCATCGATACCGAATGGATTGCCGTTTTGTTTATACGGGCTCCTCTCTACCACGCTTTGACTTATATCTGCTTTTAGAAATTCCGTTGATTGTTACTTATGGTATAGTTAAAAAAGGCCAAGTGCGAGTTGGACTCGCACCGGGTTCCATACCGCTGTATTTACCAACAACAACAAAGTCTGGAGTGCGATTTTTGAATCTCATTCGCTGAGTTCAGCAGTTTAAAATGTCAAAATTACTGTGGAGTTCTTTGTACTGCAGATTTGACTTTCAAAAATCATACTTCAGGAGTGTGATTTTTGAATGTCAAATCAGCAGTAGAAAGATGCGTATCTCCATAGTAATTTAGATATTTTAACTGCTGAACTCAGCAAATGAGATTCAAAAATTGCACTCCAGGCCCTGTACCCGGACTTTCGATGTCCGATATATCGCCACTATTTCGGTCCGCACTTCATTGTAATAGAGTTGACATTGGAACGAAAACGTTCACGCACTTGCGAAGTTCGAATTAGGCCCTGAGGCCCAGAGGCCCTGTAATCAACTAAGCATACCAAGTTTGACGCTTGTATTTATTGCTGTTTTTAAGATAAACAAAAAGAACATTGAAAAAAACACGTTTCTTGTACGTGCGTCCCTTAATTTTTTTAAATTATTTTATAGCAATTTCAGAATAATAATACGGAAATTTCGACTCTCTACCTAATACGGTTCAAAAGGTACAGCCTTTTAGATTTTGGACGGACCGACAGACAGCGTAGCCTTACTAAAAGTGCCAATGGGCCCCCATTGGCACTTTTTGGATACGGAACCCTAAAAAGTATAACTGGGGTATTTTGTTACACCTTGTACTAATCTAAGCAAGATCTTTTGGAGCCTCAAATCAGATTCTTATCGTATGTGATCAACGAAAACTTGGAATGACAAGATTCGGAATTTAAAAAACCTATGAGCCTACAAACTAACAATTAAACTTTAAATTAATAAATGCCTAAGTAGAAAGGTATGTCCTAATCTATCTCGAAGACGAGTCTAGTAATTAGCTATGACCCAGTTCAGGCTGTTTCGAACTTAGGAATTCGACGACTGAAAGTCTTCGGCGCTGTTGAAATGGATTTAATTTCTTTTTCTAATTATCAGTCTTGTTGAACTTTTAAGTAATTGAGTTCATCTTTTTTAGAAACAGTCTCGTCAGATACTATTTTCGTCTAAAGCGTATATGCAGGCCTCTTTGCTATGTCTTTTTTTTATTGGGTTTACCCACCACACATTCCTACCACTTAACAGTAGTACCAGGTTTATAAATCTTACCGATGTACAGTGCAGAGTTGAAAAATTTTAATACCGCGCGAAGTTATATTGACCAATCAGGATGCACCTTCAATCCGTTTGTACGCTATTATTGGCTTATTTGTTTAGCCCAAAGAATTGCTAAACTAAAGTGGCAATAGTCGCAGAACCGATGGCCGATGGGATGGGACTGAAGAGTTGTCGAGTGGCCACCGCGTAACGGAAAGCATAAAGGCGCTCCACAAGTGAAGGAAGCGGGAACACGTTGGATGAGAGCAGCGCAGGACCGGGCGATATGGCAATCCTCGGGGGAGGCCAGTGTCCAGCAGTGGACGCTGGCGGCTGATATGATAATCATAATTATTAAACTTACCGGTGTGGTAAGCGGCGCGGGCGCCGTCCTGCTTGGCGACGACACCGACAAACTGGGCGCGCTCGTCGCCTCACCTGCAAACAAAACGTTACCTGCATTAGGTCAATCGCAAAAAATTTATTCGAAGTAGGTACATTACAATTAGTGTTCCTGAACTATCGATAGTTTTCATCTAAAAACAGACACACTATCGATAGTTCGAATCGTGATAATACTATTGTAGGAGTGCATTACTATCGATAGTACCTATAATATATATATAATATATAAACGCTCACAGGCACATACATTGTAATGATCCCAAGAAAGCACTATTAATAGGCTGTTTATTATGGAAACCATACAACAACGGCACAAACATGTAAACATCCATGACCGAACCGGGATTCGAACCCAGGACCCTGGTTTGGCAGTCCGGCGTGGTAACCATTACACCAACTATTGCTGCTCATGAATTATAAACTGTCAATACTATCGAAGTTCTTAAAACAATACTATCGGTAGTATCAGTACTATCGATTGTCGTATCGATACTAGTGTTTTTCAGAACTTCAATTAGTATCGATAGGTTGCAATTTATGAGCAGCTATTGCAATTTTTACCGTCGATAGTATTGCACTTCGTCAATAGTGTTGTCACGATCCGAACTATCGATAACTATCGATAGGCCGATCGATAGTATTGCTATCGGTCTGGGCCTCTACCCGGACATTCGAACTTCGCAATTGCGTGAAAGTTTTTGTTCCAATGTCAACTTTATTACGATGAAGTTCGGACTGAAACGGTCGCGATGTATCGAAAATCGAAAGTCCGGATACAGGGCCTGCTATCGATAGAAAATCGATATCCTATTATCATTGTCAGCACTAGTACACGTACTATACATTTATTCTGATGAATTCATTTATATTAACCTTATTATTCTTAAATTAAAACTCAAAACACAACACATCTTGCATCTATTTAAGATAAACATGTCTGCCAGACACGTCTCTCTATCTCATTTCTACCTACATAAAATGTCACCGGTGTGAGTGAGGTAACTAATATAGGAGTGTCCGAGAGCAAGTGACCAAAGCAAACGTCCCATGAGGGAATCATTAATACTCCACGCAAGTGCATAAAGTTGAAATTAGTTGAGTTCGTCACATGGCGCAGACAGGTACGGAGTTAGGGAAATTCATATTTGGTAGGACTCTTTTTTTATTAGAAAATTTTTGTAGGTTTATTTAAGTAAAACTTAATGAAAATGGTAAAGCTAAACACGGTATACGCTCATGACGATCAATATTTGATAGGTTTAAAAACGGAATACGAAAATGTCAAAAAGTACTCAATACGTATGTATACAATACAGATTAGAAATCGTAATTAGGTATTTCGCACAGTAACAGTTCAATTGCAATATGAATTTAAATTGTATTTAAATAAAAAAGTAAAAGGGTTTAAAGAGTACATGGCTGAAACTTTTAATATCCTAATTTTATATTTGATAAAAATAAAAAATTAAAAATAGGACATCGCTTCGTTATGGTTATAACGAAGTGAATTCCTATGGTTTTTATTATAACTAAATATGCTGAAATCTAGACACAGAACAAGTCTTCAAAGGTGATCCCTCAAACCCTGACAATATTAATGTTTTAAACTCTACAACGTAACATTTAGAGTAAAAACCGCATAGGTAATAAAAAATTTCGGGCAAGAAAATTCTATAAATAACAAAGGGCACCAAGTCTACAAAGGTGACACTCTCAAACCCTGACTACATCCCTGTGTTCCACTCCACAGAGGTTAGGGTTAGAAACTTTTTGCTGCACCAGCAGGCACTAATGCCATACGAACTGGGCGCGCCGTAGTTTAGCGCGGATTGTTACGTTTGCTACGTTCAAATAGACAGGAATGTAACAACTTCAACCGTAGACGACTTCAGTTTTGGACTGAATTGAATTTTACATTTTGTACGTGTTCAATAGAAATTCAGTTTTGGAAGTGTCATTGTAGTTCGAGTTTTCAATCGTTACCTTAAGGCTTAAGGTATCGGATGCGGAAATTTCAGCAGCGCTTAAAACTAAACCTATTGCAATAAACATCTTGTTGTCTGAGCCATTTTGGTTACAGTCACGACCAAAGAAATTATGTTATGCTGGCCATTCACGATACTGCCTATCGTCCAATCGGCATGACGCTGCAGGCTTGATCCAATCTGCAGTTCTTCCATATACACCACACACGATCAGTTTTAACTGTCCAATCAGCAGCGACGTTCAGTTGAAGCCATGGCGTCACCAGTGACAGACGACGATGTTTAGCCGTTTTGGGCATTTTACTCGTGATAAAGAATTAATAAAAAATTTAAACCGCCTTCAAAAGACACAGACTCCAATAAAACAAAATCTTGACTCTACTGAACTGACGATCGCCGACCGCCATACACGCTCCATTCGGCATGATCCAATCGGCATGATCAAGCCAAAAGAATTGAAATTTGATTGTGCCGTCAAGTATAACTGTCATGCCAATCCACGCCCATACACGGTCAGTTCTGACTGATCCAATTGGCAGCGTCATGACGATAGGCAGTATCGTGGATGGCCAGCATTATATCACCTATTCAAGGCCCAAATAAACCCTATCCACGTACACGCACACAGAGATAAGTTATATGCAGCCTCACGCACACCACCTGCCCCATTTTTTGTGTACCTTAGAAGCGTGAGGTTCTATCTTGACCTGTAATTAATCAAAGAGTGATTGACGTATCCATGGAATGGAGACCACGAACTAGCAGGCGTATTGTCGGATGCGTGGCGCTGGACCGACACGACCAGGGACATAAAGCAGAGAACGACCGTTTGAGGAAGGTCGAGGATACAGTTTTGTGGCGCCCCTTGGGAGAGGCCTTTGTACAGCTGTGTTTGGCGGCCGATAGCTCAGGCGGTAGTGAACCTGCCTGCGGTGTTGAGGCTCGCGGGTTCGAATCCCGTAAGGATCAAATATTTGCATGATGAATAATTATGATTATTTGCACCCGAGTCATGGATGTCTGTATCTATCTGCCACTTTTTTAAGGGAATGATCAGACCGACAAACTGAACAACTTTTTCTATGGGACCAACATCGAAATCGCGAATAAGAAAATCAGCTGTCCCATACATTTGACTTGCAGTTTTGCATGGAACAGCTGATTTTTTTCCGCGATTCCAATGTTGGTGCCATAGAGAAAGTTGTTCAATTTGATGGTCTGGCCATCCCCTAGATTCTGAAAGGTATTTTAAGTGAGACTAGACAATTAAATTTTATGTGATAATGTCCAAGATATTTATTTATTGTTAAGCTGATGATGATGATGAGCACGAAGCTTCATGAAAATAGCTTTCCTAAATAAGTTAACAAACTCAGGTAAAGCAAAATTTCTAGATAGAAGACTAAACAAAATCTATTAATGAAGGCAATTTAAATAAACCCCGCGCCATTAGGCGTCGGCGCCGGCGGGCGGCGGCGGCGTACACAATTAATTTATTTCTTGTGTCCTGACTTACGCTCGCCTCCGTCTTTGAATGTAGTGATTAATCAGCTTTTTTCCCGGGATAAATCTCCGGGACTCGATCTCCCCGGGACAAGTACATGCGCCTGGAATCTGCCCGGTTATTTATGTGCCCCGAGTCACGAGGCTCGCCCTGATGCAGTGCCGCTCTTAACTGTAGACCACAAATAAACCTTGACGGGGATTATTAAATCTAGCCTCTGTAGGTCACCTAGATCATACTAAGCCGTGTCGGAAATTTTATAGAAGAGAAAATGTTGTGCGTTACTTTAGCTTAAGAATTTGGTTATTTGAAAAATAGATAGCAGCCTTCACCATGATCATGGGAAATTCAACTCGGTGACGTAATATCGACACAAAAAAAGAAGAGTCGTAGTAAAGATTTTAAGTATCGGAGTACTGTCGTGAGATTATAATATGTATACCAATGTATTAACATAGACTCATGTTTCTGTCTGAATACATAAATAAAAAGGAATACGATTGTTAGATTTTATATAACAGTGTTTATAAAAGTTTCAACAAAACAATGTGCGAAATAAAAACGTAAACCATTCCCTAGAAACACCGACAGGAACCCAACTGAAACACTGTAATGAAATCCAAAAACCAAACAAACTATTAACAAAATAGTCCCCAATAACCTTGACTAAAAGTTCCGCATTCACCGCACAAACAGTGAGTTTCACGACAAACCAAATAGAGTAGGTGGAATCAGAGAAATGTAATTAAGGCAGGTTGCACACGTGGGCGTGACGGCGCGCGACCCAGGAGCGGCGCGCCGTCGTGTCGTAGCCGGCGCCGTCGGGACCGGCGCGGCGGCGGCGGCGTGACACTGCACTCTACCGCCTGCCCAATTAATTATAACTCCCTGCGACTAGCCGGATTAATCACACTGATCTTCCAGCGTCTCTTATCAATATAAATCTCGTTACATCTCTACGCCCAATTTGGCTCGCACGGAAATTGGAAAAACTAGCTTTCGATATTTCAATAGCTAATCGGTATTGGGGGCATGACTAGCTAGAAATCGTTCGACGTTTAGTGTGGGGGCGGCACCGGCGCATGGGGGCGAATGTGTTTGAATTTTGTATGAGTTACAATCACTTTAATATGAATATTTTAAGTGTTTTTGAATAGTTTATATCTATTATGATGTGAATTACTGTTAGAAAATCCGTAGGTTTTTACTGTTCACTGCTTTTAACGATTTGTTGAAAAAATTCACAGATAATATCGTGTTTCCACGACCTACGGGTGCATTGAAAATAAATCTGCATAACGAACTGAATAAATTTTTTTCTCCCCTTCACAAACTGGTGTTCCGAATAACCCATCGGTGATATCAGGAAGGTAGCATAGAGTATAATACACATCCAATTTTTTTTTCATATAGTCTTAAGTCATATCTCTAGAGGGGTTTTTTTATTTTTTCGATATGTGTTCTAGTTTCCGAGATGTGATATTTTTTCTGACCAAAATCGGACGAAAAACCTTTCGTATCAATATGTAATACGCAGAAACTATTTTCGAAAATACATTAAAAAAAATTTTTTTTCTGCATTAAAAAATACGTTACATAAATAGTGCATTTGCCAGTTTTATGTAAATTCGTAATAAAACAATATAAAAATCGAAAACCATGACGTCCAGGTAGAGTAACAGGTAGAAAAAAATCTATATCTCGTATACTAAGCTCGTATAGTACAGAGGCACTATTTATTTGACCTAGACACTAATTAGGTACTATTTATTGCCACTAATCCTGATCCCTTCCATGTGTTCGCTAGCTATACGGACACGATATTTTAAAGTACGCTAATCAAGTGCACTCTCTTATCATATCCATACGGTACGAGAGTGCACTTGTGAATTCTGAATCGAACGATACAACAACAGTGCGATCAGAGGTGGCATTAGATGCAACTAACCGGTGTGGGGCAAAAGCACAGATTAATAATAAGTTACGCAAAAGAGAGGTTGTCGATGCATGATGGGATTTTTTTTAATTCTTTTAACCCTGAGGTTATGTCAGCCCTGATGGGATAAGACGTCTGGATTGGTGCTATTCTAAGTTCGACATCACACGATTACACAGGGTACGAAAAATCCAACAGGCTCAAGACTTGAGATGGACGATTGCCGAAAAACAATCCAATAAATCTGGATGGTGGGTTGACCAATAATCGAATGATTTCTAATCTTCGTTTCGACATTTATAATTCGAATAGGCGTTTGGGTCGATTACTTAATGAAGTTTGCTGTTTTGAACTTGGGTGCGTTCACATCTGGCGAACACGCCGCGAATGCGCAGCTCGCGAGCAGCTTGCAAACGGCTCGCGAGCTGCGCATTCGCGGCGCGTTCGTCAGATGTGGACGCACCCTAATAGGATTATGTTGGGTTTTTAATGCATTATTATTATTGTCCACTGGAGAAGCAAAGGCGTCCCTCTGTTCCCCCTGCGTCCTAGATTTACTGGCGTATCGAAGCGCCGAACATGGACTTTTTATAAAAATACTTTACTAATACTTGTTAATAATTAACATCGGTTATTTTATTATATTTAAGCCCTACGCATACGTCATCTTCTTTAATTATACCTTTACACGGATTCTAATTCAAATGCAAAACGTACAGACCCCTAGTTAATGAAGCTATTATACCATTGCCTTGATATGACAATTCGTTCCAAAACGCGAAACCCACGTAAAAGTAAATTCCTTAATAACGAAAAAGGACCCAAATTACGTAAGGCCGACAATCGGGATTCGGGAGGAATCCTGTCTGATGTCCACTTACTTATTTGTCGTATCCTGGTTTAATGTCGCTCCCTCTACCCCTGCCATTAATCAATCTTTTTTCTCTGTCGGGCTTCGGCGTACCTTTAGGTAAACAGGTAAATCTCCGGGTGCATGCAACAAGGAATCCTAAAGCTAATTTATGTAGTCCCACATTCCCTTAGTCCCTGCCTGGGACTCGTTCCAAATACGGTAATGAATTCGATAATACGTGCTCGGTAATTCACTTTGGGAAGTCTGAATATAGTTAACATATTGAGTGGCTCATTTTCTGTTTAGCCGCTATCTTTAGCTGGGATTAAAACAGCTTTCTATTTTTGCCTAGAAAACTTTTGTAGAAGAGAAAAACCTCCAAACGAATTTAAAAGAAAAATCTGCAGCGTTATTCGATATCCCGGGAGAATTTACACCAGAAACCAAGTGATAGTTTGCTCATAGTTTGGTTTTGAACTTTATTCTACTTATGTCTACTACCTGGCTTCTAGTAAATAAATGCGGTGCAAATGAAATGTGGTTAATCTTGGAAGGTGGTTTTGTTACCGTTTAACACTTAAGCTCACATATAAGACTGCCTGAAAGTTTCAAAAGCTTTTTTTACTACTTTACTAATGAGCGTTTGACCTTCTACTATTTTATTTTAGTGTGTTAAATCATAGTAGGGGTATGGATTCCTATCTAGCCATTCCATGGTATTGCTTGCATGGGTGGGGCTCTAGAATGATGACCATGAACTTAGGCGTAGTGTAGGATGCCTCCCGCCTCTGGACTCATCTGTCCTGATAGGTAGTTAGAACCGATTGGATAAGGGAGGCCGAGGGTAGAGTTGTGTGGCGCGCATTGAGCGGTTTGTGATGATGACTTGCACCTTCGAAACGTGGACTATAGTATTTACGTCACATAAAAATAATACCTATAACGTCATTTGACTCTGGAGCCTTACTTGCAAGGAACCTCGCTTACAATGACAGAATGACACCCTTAAAAATTAATTGTTTGGTCTATTATCGTTTTTGTCCATCTCGAAAGAGATACAAGCATCAGTTTATGTATGTAAGTAAAGCAAAGAGAGTCTAACAGCTCTTTTAGATACCGGATCGTTTGAAAAAGCTCTCAAAAACGACTAGAGCAATTCGTTGACTCTATTACTAAAAAACCAGAACAGTTTCAAGCGGCAGGTTTTGAAAGCAGGACACTCGCGCGCCGCGAAGCCGCCCAGAGCCGGCTCGACGCGCTTTGCGGCGTGTTTTCAATTGCGAGTGTCGACGCTGAATATTCACGATGCTGCATCAATATTCATGAATATACACACCCCCCTCCTTCCCCGCGACCCGCACTCCGCAATCCTCACCTCTCCGCCCGCAGCCGCTGTCTATGTTTGAAAATATTTTCCAATACTTTACTGAGCCACGATTGTATCGACTTTATTCACTTTGACTCTTCGCTTAGACGTGCATTTATTAGCATTCAATTTTACTGTGCCGTGTGTCCTGATTCGGTCTGGAGTATGTGACAATTTAAAATCTTTTAGAAGTTAGTTTATTCTTTTCTGATACGAATGGAAGAGGCTGCTTCAATATGAAACTATAATATTACTAGCGACGTGCTCCGTCCAGCTTCACATGTGGCCGGTAAGGTCTAAATGCGCACAAAAGATACAAAAGGAAGAGAAAGAATTATTCGACTATCATTAAGGCTATTCGGACCTACAGATTGCAGCCCCTGAAAAGGTGTTTCGATATCATACAGGTTCTAAAACCAGAAAGTCTTTCTTTTACCAAGAATTCGATGTTCCCCTGCAAAATCATCTGCAGAATTAGATATTTTTCACTTCTCGTAGTGTGACCGAGATGCTGTGGTTTCCGCGTTTATATCGTCAAAGATTCTTACTAAAACAATTATAAAATTAAAAAATTAAAAATTCTGTGCAAATCATAAACATATGATTTATGCCCAGCACGTATATAACTTTTTGTAGCGACCAATATGCTTATGCAATATACTCTAGTTATAAAAGCTTGCATAAAACACACTGTTCGCCTATAACGTCTTAAATAAACCGAATAGTGCAAGCAATTTTGAACGTTACCGTATTTTGTTTAATATCAATAACGTGAAGCTACAAAGCCTCCGTCCTTTGCCTTTCTAATAAGTTTCACACAGCGAATTGCTTCCACATCGCCGCTACTGTGCATTCGTTTATAAATTTCAAGAGAAAATATTTCTCAAGAATATGAAATTATTAAAAGCGAGACGAGTACTCGGTAACTTTTTTTGATGTGAAATCACCGTTGTGCCCCGAGTCACCTGTGAACATCACGAATATAAATAGGGCATTAGGCGAGCCGAGTTGTGATATTAAAAATATTTTTGTCGACAGATTTAATAGTCGGGCGGCGGCGGGCGCCCGGGCTGGGCATAAATCCAGCCTGTATCATATAATACGAGAGAGTTTTTATTGAGGCGAGAACGGCATTCATTACCACGCGATTTATGATGCTGGCCCACTCGCCGCTCGCCCCGGCGAAAATCTCTGGGCGAGATCACATAGTTATGAATATGATATGACCCTTATTTAATACCTTCGATAAATCTCGTTTTATTTCCGTTCGTTAGGCAAGAAAATTTCACAAGATCGTAGGACCATGATTTATTTGGTTTCACAGGGAACATCGAACTTTTTACGTAACAATTATGTATCGTTGTTAGATTTTTACTCATCTTGCACGTTGGTGTAAAGATTTCCTTATTTGCCATCAGATTCTGGTACACATATATAATGCGATCGTATAGGAAGTGTGTGCAAATTGACGTAAAAGCGCGTGTAGCACAGTCAGGTAACTACATTTGGCTCGTTTTGATGGAGGCACTAGTGCCCCTAGATCATTTAGTTTCTTTTGAATCACAAATCAGTAAGCATAACATTTATATTAGTTCATCTTGATCCGAGATATTAAAAAAAATATATGTGGAAGTGAGTTTGTTCTACTTTCACGCCTCAACCTTAATTAATTGGCATAGTATTTGGCATGCAGATACTCTGAAGCAGCCTTTACTGTGAAGAAGGACATAAGAGACTATAAGTCCTGAAAACAATACGCTTTTAAAGGGAGCCATCGAGCTGTGGAACTAAAGCGACGATAAATGGATCAACTACAATCACTTTCAATCAAATAGTTTATAGTCGGCGTTCAGTTCAAAAACCCCGTCAAATGCCGTTCGTCGCCAATGCGGCGGTTTTCGGCGTAAAATATATTATATTTTTATCCATAGCGCGTTTTTCAGAGCTTTTGTCTGGTCCGTGCGTGGGCGTGACGTTGTCGAATTATTACACCAATAATTCCCGTAACATACACCAACAAAAGGTCCATAACGAAGCCTTATGCAAATTGCAATAGAGTTCAATTTTCTGTTGTTATAATAATGTTGAAATAAGCGGACATTAAACTGATTTACACTGCTTTTTAATTGTAAACAAGTTCGTTTATGGTGCAACCATAATGTTGTTTTGTCATGATTTTGATGAGGTTTTTATATGTTTGATATTGTGATGCGTTATTAAATAATTTGTGCATAATATTTACGAGATATTTTAATCAGAACTCAATATTTGTAAAAAAATTGTTGTGTTACTTGTTGGTACCCATTTGATATTATGTTTTGTCTTAAAATTAATATTAAATTAGCTGTTTTTAAGGTTTTTTGAAGCAAAATTATATTTTTTGAAAAAAAAAACAGAAACTACGATAGAAATCATTAACTAAACAAAATTCATATTAGAGCTTTTCTAGAGATTTACCAAAAAATGTGTTTATACCAAATCAGCCAGGTCCAAATTTGAGTTTAATAGGTAAAATTAAGCGATCCATCCAAATACCTTCAAATATAGACTATCAACAAAAACAACAACAAGTTTCCGCTTTCTGGTTACTTCTATTAGGTACCCATTGCATATATAAAAACCGGGAATCCGCCCAAAGACCTTATCAAACTCTATTTACCAAACAAAAATTGAACTAATAGAAGTAAGAAAAACTCGGCAACCAGGCTGTCCTCACCTACTTTCCCTCCCCACATTTCAATATGCAATAAAATACTAACGAAATGAGTTTGGGATCTCACCCGCGCGCGTCGGGGCCTGAGCAGCCACATTTGCGAATTGTCACCTCGTGTTGAGCACATGAGAGTAAAAAGCGAATTTTACGCATTCAAGTTGGAAGAACGACTTTCTTACTTACCTTCCTACGAGTATGTGTCTATATTTTGTATTTCTGCGGTTGCCTCTTGATCGCACACTTCAATACTACACCTCATGGAATCGAGATTGAAAAACAGTGCTACTAGTCAATATCTGTGGTACCACTGCTTACCCTAGGACTAGGAATATTTAAAGGGGTAATTTAGACCATCAAACTAAACTCTTTGACTATTGAGCCATAAAAACAATCCGCAGTTTCATACAAAACTGCACTGTATGTATGTACTCTACTCAAATGTACGAGACAGTAAATTTTTTTTACTTTGTCTCCATATTGAAAGTTGTGTAGCGTCGATTTATTTTTAGAAAATCTTCTGTCCGATACAGGGTGTAAGGGACAGCCCGCCGCAGACTAAAACGGTGAACTCAGACCATCAAACGGAACAACTTTTTCTCCGGAGCCTGCCTCAGGAAATGCGAAAAAATCTAGCTGTTTTATACAAAACTGCTGTACACACGGCTAGACATTAAGCTACGCAAAATCAATATAAGCTGGCCGCGCGACGTTATACATTACTCTACCTACGCGCGGCCAGCTTATTTTGGTTTTGCGTAGCTTGATGTGTCGCCGTGTGTACCTACCCGACTCAAATGTACGGTACAGCTGATTTTGTTTCACGTTTCCTGAGGTAGATAGATAGATAGATAGATAGATAGATAAACAATTTATTTACATAAGTAACACACACATAATAAGGCTCCGTAGTGAAAGTTGTTCAATTTGATGGTTTGTGTTCACCGTTTCAGTCTGTGAATGGCTGTCCCTTACACCCTGTACATTTGACTCGAGTAAGTAGGACTCGAGTACTACAGTGTTGTATGAAACAGCAGATTTTAAATTTTTTCTCGACGTTGTCTCCATAGAGATGAGAAAGAATTGTTCAGTTTGATGCTCTAAACCACCCATTTAAATATTACTAGGGTATATTGCTACACCATGTATAAAACCGTCTTTGATCATCGGCATCGTCTCTATTATAAAATATTCTGGTGAAATGTATTCGAAGCGCTAACAAAGTTGCTCGTAAAGACAAGTTAAACTTAATTGTCGTTCGATCGTTAGCGAGTAAGTTTCTAAGTAAGTTTGCGAGCGAACTGATCCACATTAGCGATAATTAGACGGTGGGTAGGGCTGCCACTGCCTAGATAATAAATAAATAACGCTCACAGGTTCATACATTGTAACGATCCAAAGTAAGCTAGGTACTAGGTTTTATATTATGGAAACTGTTAAATAAAAGATGTGTTACTTCTCAACTGTTCTCAACTCAAGAGTACTTTATTCTGCCACTACCTTCAATATATAACACCTCCACCCTTATTAACTAACCCTCTTAAGCTAGGACTACAATTACACAAATTTCACAGGTGCTTAAGACTACAGCAACTACAACATTATGTTTTTCTCATAATGGTTAAATGTAACAGGAACTGATCTTGTGACATAATTGAATCGCCTTATTTTAACCCAGTAGAATACAACATTATGTTATAATAAATACAGCTTTACTTTATGAGTAGGTACATTATACATTATACCTACATTAATGTTTATGCTACGCAACAAGTAGGTACATCTTGTGTACTTAACACTATAAGGACCGCATGTTAGATACGACTATTTTAACAAATTTCCATGAATTTCATCAAACAATGTTAACAAACAAATTCATCAAACCCAAACCGAACAGGTTGTCTACGGCTTCTCGTTTGACCTGAACGTGGTGAAGTACTAACTCCGTTTTCTGACACACCGGGCACGGGCGACGACGAGGCTGTCGCCGGCGCCTCGGCCCCGCGGACCGACTCCACTGGACCTGCCTCCTCCTCTAACGGCAACGGAAATGAACTACGCCAACGAACGGTTTCGCCTACCGGTGGTGTACGTACGCTTGCGGTTACGATGGGTATTCTATTTCTGAGTTGATCAATATGTCTATGTACCTCGGTTCCAAATTCAGACCTAACGTTATAATCGGTGCTACCTAACCTTTCAGTCACGTTCCCCGCGAGCCACTTATCCTGGCCGCGGTAGTCGCGGTACCACACGGCGTCCCCCGGCTGCACCTGCCGGTGCGCGCCGCCCGCCGCCGCCTCGGCGCGCGCCTGCTGCTCGCTCACTCGGGCCGACCGCTCCGGCTTTAGCAAATCTAAGCGCATCCGCAAACTCCGACCCTGTAGAATTTTGGCTGGACTCTCACCGGTCGTGTGGTGCTCCGTATTTCTATACGCTAATAGGAACCTATTTAACGCCGTGTCGATGTCAACTTTTTGCTTTACCGCCTTTTTAATGGTACGCTTACAAATTTTTACCGCGCTCTCTGCCGCACCATTCGACGCCGGGTGGTATGGCGCTGAAAAAACGTGCTGCACCCCATTATTATTCAAAAACGTTTCGAACTCTGTACTCGAAAAAGGAGGCCCGTTATCGCTGACTATCTGACGCGGTATACCGAACCGTGACCACAAATCCCTTAGAATCTTTATTACCGCCGGGGCAGTGGTACCTTTCATTTTAATCGCCTCGATCCATTTGGAGCACGCATCCACTACGATGAGGTAGGTATCGCCTGCCGTGTGACTTAGGAAATCGAGATTCAAGCGCGCCCACGGACGATCAGGCCAAGGCCAAGCCCGCGGCACATGAGCATCTGGCGCGTCAGCCACGGCGGCACACACCTCGCAGACGCGGCACGCCGCGTCCAGCGATTCGTCCACGCCAGGCCACCAGACGTAGCTCCTCGCTAGAGCTTTCGTCTTTACCATACCCATGTGGGAATCGTGCAATTCGCTCAGAACCCTGTCTCTGCATGCGGCTGGTATGACTACCCTATGTCCCCATAAGATCCATCCTAACTCTGAATACAGTTCTTTTCTGCGATTGAAATAAGGTTTTAACTCCTTTATCTCGACGTCCGATGGCCATCCGTCCTCTATATAACTGTGAACTCGGCTCAATATCGGATCGGACCTAGTTTCTCTTTTAAGTACCTTATAATCCATCAATAACGCCTCGGTAGCAAAATGTAGGTAAGTTTGTTCCGGTAAATCGACCTCCGCCGCGATAGACTCCTCCTTGTGCGTTTTAATTAAACGAGAAAGGACATCCGCCGTATTGTCATTTGTTTTTACGTATTCTATGTCAAAGTTGTACGCCGACAGTTTTATCGCCCACCGCTGAAGGCGACTGGCCGCGGTGGTAGGTATTTCCGCATTCGGGCTGAAAATACTCACCAACGGCTTGTGGTCCGTGCGGAGCGTGAACCGTCTCCCATACAAATATTGATGGAACTTGTCTATTGCGAAAATAATAGCTAGTGCTTCTTTATGAACCTGGCTGTAATGCATCTCAGCCGGCGACAGGGTGCGCGACGCGTACGCGACGACGCGCTCGCGGCCATCAGGCCCGCGCTGCGCCAGCACGGCGCCCAGCCCGCGCGCTGATGCGTCGCACGTCACCACCGTGTGCTGGCGCATGTCGTAGTGCGCCAGTACTGCAGCACTACAAAGTAGCTTTTTCACCTGAAGAAACGCATCGTTCTGACTCTTACACCACTGGTAATGCCTGCCCTTCTTAAGTAGTTCGTACAACGGCGTTAGATACGAAGATAAATTTTTTATAAATTTACCATAGAAATTCGTCATACCTAGGAACGATTTTAGTTCGGTCGTATTCGTCGGGTGCGGCATCTCAACGATCGATTTAATCTTTTCCGCGTTCACTCTTACCCCGTCTCTGTCTATTATAAAACCTAAGTATTCTACCTGTTTCGCCATGAACATACATTTTTTCTTTTTAATTCTTAGCCCACTACTTTCCAATACTTCAAATACCCGTTCAATAGTTTTTAAGTGACTATCTAAATCTTTATTTTTTATTAAAATATCATCAAAGAAAACTATCACGTTTGGTATATCTTTCAGAAGGTCCACCATAAACTTTTGAAATATGCCCGGACTGGAGGCCAGACCATACACTAAACGTTTGTATTTAAATAAACCACGGTGTGTGTTTATCACGGTGTAAGCTCTGGACTCCTCGTCGAGTTCCAGTTGGTTATACGCTTGTGAAAGGTCAAGTTTCGTGAAATATTCATTTCCTCCGAGGTCACTAAACAAGTCATCAATTTTTGGAACCGGGTATCTATCGACTAACAAAACACGATTAAGGGTTACCTTATAGTCCGCGCAAATACGTATACCACCGTCGGCTTTGGTCGCGATCACCAGAGGGGAGGCCCAGTCGGAGCGCTCCACGGGCTCGACGACGCCGGCACGCAGCATCGCGTCCAGCTCGGCGTCCACTCTCGCTCGCAGCGCATACGGCATGGGCCGCGCGCGGTGGAACACCGGCTCCGCACCCGCTCGCACATGCAGCTTTACTTGCCCGCCCGTGTACCGGCCCAGTGTGTCATCAAACAACGATTCATGCCTGCAAATAATTTCATTCAACAATTTATTTCCATTTAGCTTTCCATTATTTATGTTATGGACAGACATTTTTGGCACCTGTATGTTAAGCTCAGAGAGCCATTGCCTCCCTAGCAGAGAGGTAGTACCGTTATCTATGACATACAAATCTAGGATTTTTTTATTACGTTCGTACTCCACCTCAACTTCTAAATAACCCAATGGACGCACTACAGTGCCATCATAAAATGTTAATTTAAGTTGACATTGGTTTAAAACCAGATCACTGAATCGTTTTTGATAAGTACTTCTACTAATACAGGACAAAGCCGACCCAGTGTCGACCTCCATATCTAATGATCTACTATTTACTAGAATAGATATACACACCGGTTTGTACTTAGCTAAAGACATCTGATATATAGGTTCTTCGTCTTCGTCGTCGTCCGTCGACCCTTGCCCGCCCTGATCGTCCTGCAGCGACCCGCTCCGGTCGTCAGCTGACGTCGATGGCCCCTGCAGCCAGTAGGTCCCGGCGCCGGCGCGCGCGCCTCTCGAGCGCGCCCCGCGCCCCATGCCCCGGCTGCTCCCGCCGTACCCGCGCCTTCCGCGTGATCCACCTCCACCTCCGCCGCCGGCTACTCCCGCCGGTGCCGGTGCCGGTGGTTCGAACCGTCTCGTTTGTTTATAACCCGTAACACTATTACTTTTTGTTGGACACATTCTCCTTAGGTGGCCTATTTGTTGACAGAAACTGCACTCAAATGTATTGTATCTGCAATCGTTAGTTCGGTGTCTATTGTCGCCGCAAGCCATGCACTTCGAGATAATATGCATCTGATGAACGGTTTTTGTAACGTCACCGCTTACCGCGCTAGAATCCCGCTCCGCTGCCTCAAGCGTCGTTGCTAGACTCACCGCTTTATTGTAGCTAATTTTGTTTTCCGCGAATAATCGTTGCCGTGTGTTTTCACTTTTTATACCACACACTAATTGGTCGCGTAAATTATCCTCTAGCACTTGTTCAAATTCACAATACCGCGATAATTTTTTTAATTCCGCCACATAATCTGAGATTGACTCGCCATCTTGTTGGCGTCGCTGACGAAATCTGTAACGTTCAGCTAGAATAGATGGCAGCGGCTGTAAATGCTTCTGCATCAACTCAACTACCTCTTTGTAGGTCTTCTCTGCAGGTTTTTTCGGGCTTGCTAGTGTAGATAGAAGATCATAAGCTTCATCCCCCATTACCGATACCAATGTTGCTAATTTTACCGCTTCGTCGATCTTGTTCGCAAGAAAATACATTTCGAGCCGCTCACAATACGCTGACCAGTTTCCATTTTTGACGTCGAACTCGTGAATCTGTCCAACAACCATTTTAACCGCACTATTTTGTCCTTTATCCAAGATTTACCTCTTACGCCACTGTTAAATAAAAGATGTGTTACTTCTCAACTGTTCTCAACTCAAGAGTACTTTATTCTGCCACTACCTTCAATATATAACAACGACACAAATAAATACTATCCATGACCGAACCGGGAATCAAACCCAGGGCCCTGGTTTGGCAGTCCGTAACAATTAAGCATTGAGATTTTTTTAAAGAATGTTCTTTCTTTATTATCGTGTGGGCAGAGCCCTGGTGTCAGAGTTTTTTCAGACCGCCTTATGACCTTTTAGAATTTTTATAATGTTGTTGTTGTTTCCATTTTGAAGTAGATTTATCTATGAAAAGTTGTTTTTAGTTTAATCTTGTATTTTATTCTTGGATCATAGTTTTAGCATTCGGTTTTGCTACGGCGTGGTTAACTACGGCGTAGTACGTAGCGGCGTGCTACGAGCGTAGCATAGTGAACCGCATACAATACAATACTTTAATATTAATTTAACTAGCTCGGCAGCTTAATTGGACGAAAGCAAAGCCCCGGTTTGGCAGGTTGCGGGTTCAAATCCCGTCCGAGACAAAACATTAAATTAAAAAGTATTTATTTGTTTCTGTTTGTTGGTTTATTTGTCTATATAGGTATGTTATTGTTTTAAATCAGACTTTAATTTGATTCAACTCTTATTCACAATAAGGATATTTGCTCAAATAGATATTGTATCTTTGAGCAGAATATCTCGAAAAATTAAAAATCAACATAGATGATATAACACAATCAGAGCAGCTAGAAGTGACACGAGCGCTCAAATTGGCATACGGGGAGGGATCATATCTGTATTGTTAATAAAAGTTAGCCAGCCCTGCCCATCGCTCACAGCCGGTCGACGAGTCGCGTGAGTCACGCGACCGACTCTAATCGACAATAGTCCCTGATTGAATACAGAGCGACCGCCGCTGTACGTCACATTACACTTTGACGGACAAAGTTGTTCACAAGTCATAAATGACACCCATCACTTTGCCTCAAAGAACTGAACTAAATAACATAGCTCTAAATATTACAGGTTAAACAAAGGGGCCGAGGCATACCAAGAACGAGATGACGCGATACCGTGGATGCCCACAAAGTATAATGGCAATGATTGCACGGGATAGAGATGATTGGAAAAGCTTGGAGGAGACCTCTGTGCAACTATGAGATGAAACAGGTTGGTAAAACCGCTTAACTAGGTAGGTTTCTTAGGTTGTGTAGCGATGCGGGAGGGGGTGAAACAGGTTACAAAAACTAATGGTTAACTAAGTAGGTTCCTTAGGTAGTGCGGAATCATGACAACACTTTCACGTTATTAGAACGACAGTCGGCAGACGTCATATTTCACCCCCTTCCGCTGCGGTCCACTACTAGGAACTTTATCAGTTAAGCAAAATAACTGTAGTAAGCTAAGCCAATTAATCGGCTCGTCATATCTGCCAAATCTACTTGAAAATAACTAATACCTGACAGTATTTTTTCTGAATTGAGAACAATTTTTTTTTATCTATCTGATCTAGGTTTAAGTGGTGATAAGTTAATAAGACTATTTCTGCAGTTTTAATATAAATGAATTGAATCAACTAGGTAGGTGCCTAAAGTACCTGTCACTGAACGATTTAGATGACTTATTAGAGTAGCCGCATTGTACGCTCAAGCGGGTAAGGCAAAATGAATCAGAACGGAGGATACGGTGACAACCGATGACATCATTCAATGATGTCGCGATTTTATCTTTTTGGATTTATTGCAGTCTATTACGTTTCCTGACGGGGAAGTGGAGTTTCAAATTAATAAGGTGGTAACTAATTAGGTGGAAATGTTTTAAACTGTATTATTAATTGAATGCCTTCTTGTGCGTGCGTCTGTGTGCATTAGGTGAGAATTAAATGCTTTAGTAACGGTAGGAGGAACTTTGATCGCGCTGTTGAGGCTTTTATGAACTTTTATGAAACATGGCTTTCATTAGATACAAATCTCAGCCCAGGCTAATGAAATACATGGAAGAATTCAATATTTTAAAAATTAGCTATTGCAGCTTCCTTTCGGATCGAATTGCTTTTGGTGATACGACTGCTGTCTAGAATGATGGATTCCTAGTCGATTTTGACTGCCTGGAATACTGACATACAAACATACAAAGCAAAAATTTGTGATATTTTATTTTCGGTTATGTCCTACAGAAAGGTGAGGTGCTGTGTACTAGAAACCGGCGTGGTTGTATAAGAAGTTGTATTTAAATCTACATCAGGCAATCATCGTCTGCTGATGAACATTACAGGCCTCTACCAAAGCGCGCCACAAAAGTCCTCGCCCTTCCTCAACCTCATCCAGTTGCTCCCCGCTACCTTTCTTAGTTCGATCTAGTGGCTGGGCGTCCCACAATACGGCTGCCAGTTCGTAGTCTCCACTCTAGAACTCTGACTCTGGCAGATATGATCAGGCCATTGCTACTTTAGGTTCAGGGCTATGTATTGAATTAGAAGGAGGTGAAATCAACAATAAGCATGGTGGTAGATAGCATGCTTTGGTTTTTGTCTACCCCACTGAAAAAGAGATGTGCCGTTATAGATAGGTTAGGATATGTAGGTATTTATTGAAGGAAAATAATTATAATAGTTTCAACATTATGTAGAACAGGCATGTCAAACATGCGGCCCGCGGCCCGCACAGCATATTCTGTTTTGTTTTGTTTGATAATGCCCTACCAGCTATATACAGACCTGACTTAGATTATAGATGTAGTTAATATGTGGATTTTTGAAGATGTAATTACTAATTACCCCCCAAATCTAAATAAACAACATAGTTAAAGACCAAACTCCTGGGTAGAGATTGTACATAAATGTATTTTTTCTACTATTCAGTCCTGTTCTATGATCGATGCTAAGTTTTTTTTTAATGTTCTTTGCAGCCCACTGATTCTTCTATCATTATGCATTTGGCCCACCAATGACTTTGAGTTCGACATGCCTGTTGTAGAAACTTAAAGAAAATCGTTCATCATAATTTTGTTAATGTTTATACCATTGTGTTTATTCATCACGAATGTTTTCTGTCCTTTTTACACCTTATTACACCGTGTTAAAGTTTAGATTATTATTAACTATGCCACTGACTAATAGGACTGTATTATAAGGATAATATCATGTAAAATTATTCCACATTTAGAGTGGAAAAGTTAAATTGATAAGTCTGGACAGCTTTGTTTCGCAACGTTCTATGTCAATTATTTCAGTTTGAATTGTATGGAGTTTAATAATAGTTTTGATGAATTTCTGGCATAGATACAGTGTGTGAAAATTTTTGTAATCCATTGAATCAGTCCACACAACCCAATTTTGGGCTTAAGAGAGAGTGTGAATAAGAGAGGACGACACTATTACATCGCCCTTACCATCGAGAGGGGGTGAGGCCAAAATTGGGGGGCAGGGAGTGTCCATATCCCACGTAGTAAAGTACTCTTTCTTTTCATCATCATCTCAGTCGATAGACGATATTGGACAAGACATAGGCCTCCCCAAGTGATCGACACAACGACCGGTCCTGCGCTGCCCGGATCAAACAGGGCAACGGGTTTCTGCTGCCTTCACCAGGTCGTCGGCGTCGGTCCACCTTGGGGAGCCTACCCACGATGCGCTTTCGGGTATGCTGGTCGCTACTCTAAAGCTCTTCAGCCTCATCAGCCTTCTGTTTTGCGAGCAATGTGCCCATTGCAACTTTAGTTTAGCAATTCTTTGGGCTACTCTTTCTTACACTCCGGAATACTTCGGAAAGCGTAGCGTGAGTAGGCCCCTCACGCTGCGCTTTCTGGTACGCGGTCGCCACTTGTTAACTTTTCAGCCCCATTAGCCTTTGGTTCTACGAGCAATGTGCCCATTGCCACTTTAGCAATTTTTTGGATACTGTTCATTCAAAGTAAGAGATATTTCATATTATCAGCACTATATCAGTCGCACCAACTTTCTTTCAAGATTCGTCACAGTCCAATAAATGAAGCGTTTTATAAAACACAACAAGCGTTTTATAAAACACAACACAATGTAGCTATTAAAGTGATCCAAACAGTACAAAGACCACTTGGCCAGTGTCACCGTGGAAAAAGAAACGCGATTGTAACGTCAGCGTTAGTGGGTTTGCGTTTATGCAGTTTGCTTTGAACTACATTTGCTTTGATGCCATTATTAAGTCTGATTACATTTACAGTTGTTGTGTGCTTCTGTTGTTTTTACACCTCTCTGTGTCATGCCTGTGGCTAAGAAAGAACCATAGTGTTTCTTCATGCTGGTGTTGTAAGAGAAGACTAAGGGATTAATTTTCTCATACAGTGTTTTACTGGACCAAGGCACGCCATACCCTTCTGAATCTTATAAAAAAAAAAAAAAAAAAAATCTTAAATCTATACAGTTTCGTCATTGACTGATTGACTGACTGACTGATTGGAAGACAGAAACGAAAGAAGAAGATTGGCAGATTTGGACCCAGCCATTTTTTACGAAAACTAAAAGCCATTTAGGACGGTGGTCTTAATTAATAATAATTAAATAGAAAGAATTAAGGCATTTTTTTTAAAAAACTTCCATATCTCCAGAAGTCCGGATTCAAAAGTAGAAATTACTAGTAAAATAGACAAATTGTCCAAAAAGCAGTAACAAAACGCAACCACGACAGATATTTCTATCTAATATTATCACTTGAGTATTGTTTGGTCGTTACGGAACGTATTTGGCTTGGTTAAACTGATAGTGTGTGTGATTTCGTTTTCTTCTATTATCATAATCTGGTACGGTTATCATGAATTTTCATTAAAATAAACACAATGAATCCGTAGAAGATTGAGTGGAGACTATCTAATAAGAAAGATTATGAGTTTCACACAATTGATACAAAAGGTATCATAAAGAGAAATACTTTTCCCCCAACTTCTACAGATAACAACCAATTAACATTTATGTTAGTTTTGTTTCACTCTACACGTATTACTAAGTTTCATTCATGTATGGGACCTCTATGTCTGGGTCTCAAATTATATGGCCTTCTGCCAAACTTCTTTGGAATACATTTTTTACATAGGAGGTAGAGGTGCACTAAGAAAGGATTCGATCGAAGATTAACCCCTATAAAGGGATGCAACGGGGTGTAGAAGTATTCCGAAACCCACGTTCACGAAGTCGCGGCCAAAAGCTAGTCTCCACAATACTATTATAAAACTGTATCAAAAGTGTGTCTGTTATATTGAAGACTAGCGACCCGCAATGCTGATAATAAACGTTCCTCTTGAATCACTCTATCTATTTTAAAAAAAAAACGCATCAAAATCCACTGCGTAGTTTTAAAGATCTAAGCATACATAGGGACAGACAGACAGCGGGAAGCGACTTTGTTTTATACTATGTAGTGATGATATTATTACTTATTTACAAAAAAAGATTATGATGCAGTTTTTATGTTTCCCTGACTACAAATCTTATGGACTTTTTTGTCTGTCTGTTTGTTTATTTGTTCGATCGTCATGTAAAAACTACTGAACTGATTGTGATGAAACTTTTTGAGTTCAAATGCTTATGATTAGACTTAAAACGACGACCCGGTTGGTGTAATGGTTACCACGCCGGACTGCCAAACCAGGGTTCTGGGTTCGAATCCCGGTTCGGTCATGGATATTATATGTTCGTGCCGTTGTTGTATGGTTTCCATATTAAAAAGCCTATAGCGCTTAACTTGGAATCATTACAATGTATGTGCCTGTGAGCGTTATTATTTTTTTATTTTTTTTTTAAACTTGTATTTATTTTATCTGGCTACAATAACGGGAACCGGTGCGGACGAAGTCGCGGGACAAATTAAATAAATTATAAAAGCGTAGGTTCAAACATAGCACAGATTATTTAATAGTTACTACCGTGCCATAAAAGGCTGGTTGAAGTAAACTTTTTGACCACCCCAAAAGTGAATACGATCGTGCTTATGCTGCGAATGCTTATAACTGCATAATATCACATTAGTTAGTAACAAAGTTGCTATGTTAAGGTACTTAAACTATGTTAGACTTATAATTTACCCAACACCACTATGTTTTCATCTAACACGACCATGTAAACAACTATAACTTGAAACACAATATCTTCGAATCCCGAAATAACATGAAATGGAATTAGGTATATGTACTTCAACTTTGATTTATGTAGGTACATTCAAAATCACCCCGAGCTAAATCCGTACAACGTAATCTTGCTTACGAGTTTTCGAAATAACTGAGTACCTATTGTATACATAGATATACAAAGTGTAAACTTTAATGTGTTACAAACTTAATGGGATGCTTCAGACCATCAAACTGGACAACTTTTAGAATGGGAGCGATAGAGAAATAGCACAAAAAAAATTAATTGTTTGTTCCATAGAAAATGTCAATATGTACTCGTGGTACCCAAAAATAATGCAAAAATCTTTTTTTTTTTTTTAGTTGCGGCGGTTAATCTTTATGTTAGAAATCAGAAATCAGATTAGGTTTTTGTATTAGTAATGGTTGGTAAAATGAGCGTTTTTCTTTTTGTTTTCTAGTGGATCAATAGATGGCGTTACGGTTTGTGCGAATAAAGGTCAAAATTTCAAAAAGTGTTTCTTTAAAATAATAAAGAGGGAGAAGATGATAAAAAAAATGGCAAACGCATCTTTTGATTGAATATTTCATTATTTCCGAATCATTTAAATCTAAAATATGAAACTGTTTACGTCTGACATGATTGTATCGGCTCGATTCTTTGGCCTTTAAAAAAAGTCAGGCACAGTCTTGACATAATTTTGACAGGATCTCGCCTACGTCTCTATGGAGCGATAAGCATGTCATCTGTCGAGTTTTTTAGGAAATAAATTTAAAAAAGAAAAGAAAAACGCTCATTAAAAAGTCCCGGGGCTACAGTACTAATACATACTATCATACATACATACATACATGCATACTATCTGTGTCCCCGCTGAAACAGATGTCGTATTTTAAATTTGAATGAGTGCACCGATTACGATGAACCAAGAGCTTAACGTCACTTTATGTATGTTTTTGAAAATTATACAGCGTGTAAACCAACATTTAAAAAATTCAGAGTTTTGGTGTATTCTATCCTTTATTCTTCATCCACCTAATAAATTTTGCTACTATTTGTGATGCACAGAGTATACTGGTTTTTTTTTCGTTTTCCTGTACCATACGGGGTCAATATGTTTTCATTATCCTATCAATTAGAAGATTCCTAAGATTTTTCCAGGAATTTTATAAGCTTGCCGCTTGCAACAACTTTACTGCACTCATCTACGTTTTTGACAGAGCTTAATATTTATTATAATTTCAACCCTACAATATAGCTTTGTATTGTAGGGTTGAAATTCGCACAGTAAAACAATAACATAGTTTAATCAGTGAAGCCAATTCGTACGTAGCAACGCTATATTAGTTCGTCCCTAATCGTGTTGGCTCCGAGTTCGATACTGCTTGCTTTAGTCAGAGCTTTGTGCGATACAAGGCTGCATGGTATGGCTGGTTAGTTTACAATAACTATGTTATGTTGATGTAATATAGACTTAATGCGCTTAGGCTTTAGTGCTGCATAGCGATCTATGAAGTGTGGTGTGTTGTGCGGGTCGTCTTTGGATCGGTGACCGTTACTATAATTTTATCTCGTAAAATAAATATCGGGCCGTCATTATTTGGAATCGACAAATTAATTGGAGGCATGCTAAACACATATTCGGGTCTGTATATTCGGTCGGCTTTTCTGTTACAATCGAAACCGAAATCGAAATCGAAACCGAATGTGCAGTGTTGAATTATGTTTGTAGCGTGACTAAGATACTTTTTAGGGTGGACAATTTCAGAAACATTATAATACACACTATTAACACGTTTGCTGCCCGCCATACTACATCTACAGTATTGCTCCCACGCCCCATACAAATTTACTGATCCCACCGGTGATGCTCAAAGCATCGCTCTATTACTGAGGTGCCATGAGCATCACCAGTGGGATCAAAAGCAATTTTTTTCAGGGTATTCTGTGAATGCTATTTCTTAACAACTACGATATAGAGTATCCTCTACGAAATAGCATTCACAGTTTGTATCTGGCCCCCAAAAAATCCCCAAAACAATACCCTGAAAAAATGAGCTTTTGATCCCACCGGTGATGCTCATGGCCACACAGAGACGAAAACTTTATCCCACCGGTGATGCTCATGGCAGCCAACGTGTTAAAAAGTAGATGTAGGAATTTTTGACTTAATTAATAAAGAATAAACAGTTCAACTAATCCATATAGTCTTGCGTCATCAATGACGCAAGACAAAAAGATTCAGTTCTCAAGAACTGACTCACACCTGAGGTCTGATCTCGCATTTGGATAGGTTCTCTTTTCTCCAGCCGATTTGAGTTTGGAGCTTAAGGACCTCTAAATCGGCCTGGGCGGTTCATATCCTGGGGGACAAACGGGTCGGGACATTGTGCTCCTTTAGCGTTAGAGGTAGCATCCTGCTTGAGGAGTCTCATTATGTTGATACCTTGTATAGGGTAGACGCATTTAAGATTGTTTAGTGGCTCTTTATGCTACGGATCAGCTTCCAGTTTGGCTCTTTCTAGTGGAGTTCCTGAAGGTTTTTACTTCGGAACCCGTCAAAACTAGGTACTCCGATTTCGATAGTTAAAAAAAAATGAAAGTAATTTAAAATACTACAACTTTTACAGTTTTAAAAATTGACGCTTTTTTTTTCGTATAGAAATCTTTGAGCCAGTGTAACTTTGAAACTGTTTAACATAACGGAAATCTGATAAACCACAGAAAAGGATATTAGTTTCTGGATTGTGTTAAAAAAATCATTAAATTTATTTGGTTAATATTCAAAATAGAATCAAACTTCGTTTGTATGGAGCGCGCTCTTCAAGGTTTATTCGTCAGCCAATCTCAATTAAAATTGCCTTAATGTAAAGAGAATGTCCTTTTCTTACATGAATTCGCTAGTTGTGAATCATTTTTTCTTAAAATTTGTATTTTTTGGGTTACAACTTTTTACTTAACTGAGAGCGTAAATTTTTAAACTATAAAGGTTGTAGTATTTCACATTACAGACGTTTTAAAAAAAATCATGAAAATCTGAGTAGTTTTGACCGGTTCCGAATAAATAGAACTTTTTAAAGCTACAGGTACTCGGTTATTCAATTGAATTCTAACAATCTAAGAAAAAATTTAATATAGCTCAGAAACTAGTTTTGCATTAGGTCTAGAGCCAGTGCCTTTAAATAGCTCATCAAAAACGTTATTTGTTATTAAAAACGAAGTGACCACTGTATTTTAGTACTAAACAAAAAAGATATCAAGTTTTATGAGTAATTTCATTCTCTCGTGGCTTCATGAACCCTTTTCGAGACACCTCATAATATGAAGAGGGTACCAACCCTAGGGATACCTTGTATGATGATAAGGTAAAATGGACAAAGTTGCGCCTTTGGTGTTTGTAAATTAAATTCATTTTTAAAATGACAGGTTAAATAGCATTGTCATGGCTTTATCCTAAACTTACCCATATTTGTGTGTTAGTCTTGCCTAACTATCGATATCGATATTTTGACTGTCGATAGTTGACCTTGATAGATTGTAACAATATCGATACTGCCACCAATAAGATAAGATAGATAAGATAACGTTTATTTTTAACTTTTGCTTAAAACTATAACATTAACGATAACGATACGGTAACGATATTTTCGATAGTATTGCTTTAAAACGTTTGATAATATTGTGGGGACTTGCACCCACAAGTTATAGCAACGAAGCTAACAGATGGCGCTACGGTCGCACTCGCAAATGTGCACGTAAGACGTCACATTGGTTACCCGTTAGCCACTATACATAAGGTTCACAATCTTATACAAGACATAAATCTTGCAAGACAAATAATCGCAGAGATTCGATATATATACAAGATCTAACTAAGAACTGTTGGACCACGGCCGGTCCCCAGGCTTCACACCTAGCCTGGCGGAAGGTCTTCCCTTTTCAATGGAGGAACATTCCCGGTTGATCCTCCATAATATCCGATACTATTGAAAGTATTAAGGCGTAATGAGTTTATAAACTCGTAAAAAATCGCTTTTTCGATTACGTTTTTTCCATTCAAAATCAAATAATTTTGATTTGAATGAAATATATATTATAGTTGGGGATATTTCCTAGGCAGGAAGGTTATTCAGTACACGATTGGAACAATTTGGCTCGATAGAAAAACATCACGAAGTTACCCCTCTTTCTTACTTTTAATATCATTTTATATCTAGAAGAAACTGTATTTACGCAAATAAAATATACTATTATCTTGGCCATAACATAAGCTTGGCAGCTAGGTATATTTCGTTTATTTTACTTTATATACTTCAACACAATTCCAAAATATCTACGAAATTTCGAGCGTCTCGCCATTTTGCCGATGCGATACGCCATTTTAGAAGCGCGGCAGCGCTTGTAGAGGTAATAAGACCTATGTCAAACTTTTCTTCAAATTTCACGTCTTATTTTACAACATTTCCGGCTTTTTTCTGTATTAATATCTATATAAATATTTCTAATATTGCTCAAATTGTAAATAATAGCTGTTATTATTGTAGATATAACTAATTTGTAAATATTTTTTTGAATTGTTAATTATGTAGGCAAAATGACAGTTCCATCATAGTGCCACAGTTCACGAATATAGCTTTCAGTAGGACAACACCAAAATGACTGCTGGTGCTACGAATTGCTAAACTGATGTAGGTAAAGTTGTTTCTGTAGCGCATAGCGAAGAAACCTAGAGGTAAGCGGTTCCCAAAGTGTATCTTAGGGTTTCGTGGAAAACAGTAGGGTTCCTTGAATCCAAGAGCGGATACTTACATTTTCTGAAAAGGGATCGTCTTGCGAGTTTAGCTTAGGTATTTTCTCATTTTATACTTTTATTTCCTACTGTACAAAGAAAGTACACTACAATTTAAAAAAAATACTGTAATAAAAATTGCTTTAATATTTACAATTTAGACTATTTAATTTAAAATATACCAACAGATTTTGTACTGAATAAAAATTTTTTTACAAAAAATTAAAACCGACTTCAAATTTCAAAAAGTACCTAAAAATAATAAATATTGCAGCCGATGAATTTTACGTTAGCATCTATAAGAATATCATTTTGTTTTATCGAAGTCGCTGTCAAGCCTGTACGATTCGAGACTGAGCTTGCAATAATTTTTTGGCTAGGCTTGACACCGACTACAATAAAACAAAATTATATTCTTAATAGATGCTAACGTAAAATTCATCGGCTGTAATATTTATTATTTTTTACTGTTTGAGTTTTGAAGTCGGTATTTATACATTGTTAAAAAAATAAAATTTTAAATTTTCAGCTTTGGTGTTATATTGTGTTACCATATCCGTTGGACATGTAAAGGGAACATGAACACGAATCTTTTATTTCAATCGTCGATGATATGCTATAGATCTTTGAGGAGTCTTTTGTCTATCTCCGAAGCCCTTTACCAAATCTTCATCAAATTAAAATGGGACCACTTTTGAAGTATGACCTAAAAGAAAACTTGAACACGAATCATTTATTTCAATCGTCGATGATAGGCTATAGATCTTTGAGGAGTTCTATTGTCTATCTCCGAAACCCTTTACCAGATCTTCACCAAATTAAAATGGAACCACCTCTGAAGTATGACCTACTAAACAAAAAAAAATATCAAAATCAGATTACTCCGTAAAAAGTTATGCGTACATACATAAAAAAATATATATATATATATACAGGGTGTAACAAAACACCCTAGTAATACTTAAGGGGGTGCTTCAGACCATCAAACTGAACAACTTTCACTATAGAGCCAACATCAAGAAAAAAAAAATCTGCTGTCCCATACATTTTAGTCGAGTCGGTGCTGCACTTTTGTATGGGATAACAGATTTTTTTAATTTTTTCTCGATGTTGCCCCCATAGTGAAAGTTGTTCAGTTTGATGGTCTGAAGCACCCAGTTAAGTATAACTAGGGTGTTTTGTTACACCCTGTATACGCGTCGACTTGAAAACCTCCACCGTTTTTTGTTTTGTTTTCGTCGGTTAAAAAAAGCGAACAATTTTGGGCGGTGCCACAAATGGCAAAACAATCAAGATTGTTGATTTACAGGTGCGTACCGACTTCGCGTGGCAAACCATCGAGCATTATCTCGCGCGGCAGCCGCGCACTATCCCTTTACACCCGAGATGTATCGATCGTGCGAGTAACATTTGAAAAATTCTGATGACCGCGCAAATTAATTTTAGCGAACGCAACCGGCACTGATCGCTCGTGCGAGTGCTACTCCCGCCTTTCAAAGCGCCCTGCATTAGTTTTGATGCTTCAATAGCCGGTGATTAGACTGAAAAGGTGACTGCGTTTTTTGACCCTAGAAGGCGCTCACGTAAATATTAATTTTTCTCAAACATGCTTGGAAATGTGAGCATTATTTTGACAACCTTCTTCGAGATAAATCGAAATTGCTGTACTGGCCAAATACATGCGTGCAGCGGCCGGCAATGTTGTATGAAAATCCATATCTGTCGTGTTTTGCGGCCAAATAAATTACATAGTAAACTCATATCTGTAACTACCGCCCTATCGCCATTACTTCCATTCTCTGTAAAGTCATGGAAAGAGTACTTAACAGTAAGTTGCTGTCATACCTAGAAGACAATGATCTACTCAGTGATCGCCAATATGGCTTCCGCCGGGGGCGATCGACTGGGGATCTTCTTGTGTATGTCACGCACTGCTGGGGCGAGGCCATCGAGAAGCACGGTGAAGCACTGGCTGTATCACTTGACATCTCGAAGGCCTTTGACAGGATATGGCACGCTAGTTTGCTGAACAAGCTTCCCGCTTATGGCATCCCCGCTGATCTTTGCAGCTGGATATCTGATTTCTTGAGAGAACGGTCGATTAGAGTTGTCATTGACAGCTGCTCTTCTGACCTTATGGCAATTGATGCTGGAGTTCCTCAAGCGTCTGTTCTCTCCGCGACACTTTTCCTGCTGCACATCAATGACCTCCTTGTGTCAGGTATTGTTGGGTATGCAAATGACAGTACTGTCATGGAGAGATATGTATCTGGCGCAGGGGCCAGCGGGGATAAAATACGCTCGCAGAGGGAGGCCATGGTTGAGCGGACAAACTTGACTTTAAGTCTTGTCTCCCAGTGGGGTGACAATAATTTAGTCAACTTCAACGCCACCAAAACACAGGCTTGTCTGTTCACCGCAAAAAGGAGTCCGTTTAGTCTGACTCCTACTTTCCGGGGCACATCTGTCCCTGTTTCCGACAGTCTTGGGCTTCTGGGTATAAGCTTGACCACGAAACTCAACTTCGGCGCTGACATCGAGTCTAAGGCTCAAACTGCGGCCAAAAAGCTGGGCATCTTAAACAAGGTGAAGCGGTACTTCACTCCTGGACAGCTCTTAGTATTGTATAAAGCTCAGGTCCGATCATGTATGGATTACTGCTGCCACCTGTGGGATGGCTCAGCCAAGTATCAACTTGCCGCACTCGACTCGGTTGAACGCAGAGCCAGGAGGCTCATTGGCGATAGTAAGCTGGTGGAGGCCAAGCTTCATAGCCTAGCCCACCGCCGCAGAGTGGCCTGCTTGTCGGTCTTCTACAGATTGTACTTCGGTGAGTGTGCCCTTGAGCTGCATGAGCTCATCCCACCTTCCCCTTTCTACTATCGGACTTCCAGACGCACCGCGGGATATCACCCCTTCTTGGTTGGCCTTTCTGAATCTTTTATAATGCGCACAGCCAAGGAGTGGAATGCCTTACCTGCGTCAGTATTTCCGAGTACTTACAACCCGAATTCCTTTAAAGTACGAGTGAATAGGCATCTTCTGGGTAAGCTCGCTACATCTACGACCCCATCTTCGTCCTGAGGACTGGATTGAGGTCAAGAGCAAACCCATAGCTAATAAAAAAAAAAAAATGTCTTCCCGTATAATTTTATGAATATGCACCATAGCTGCGTAGTAAAAATTTAGGACGTGTATTATTGAAGGCTGTAGATTCCAAACATGGAATAAAAGTGAAAAGGGTGTTATGGCACTTTACACCTTTATTCGTTCGGGGGTGCGTTATATCCATTAAAGACTCTGCAGGTGCATGTGATTCTGATGACAATACAATAATATGGTATTATCCAGCTGATCTGGTGATGGAGCTGGAAGGTGGCTAGTGGAACTCTTGGATGGCTAATAGTATACTCATCGAATTTCAGCTCGTTAAAATCAGCTCGATGAGTGCTTTTCTTTACAGTTTTGTAACAAGTACCTATTTAATGATGGAGCTGAATAACTGTTACAAAAACTGCTCACTGGTATTTTCAATTTGTGTTTCTCAACCGATTGGTTCCAAAATCAATATCTGAGGGTCCGCGTGGACTCTGAACACGAATCCGATGTCAGATTGAAGAAAAGTGTCCACTTTAGAGTCAGTATGACTCATCCTAAGCGTCTGTAAAGCGTAGTTGTGGCAAGGCATGCCTTTTTTTGCCGAGTCCAGCGCAGCACCAGTTGGTCGAGTGGTCTCGGTACTCGCCTCCAGAGCAGAGCGGCGGTTTGGTGCGGTTGGCGCGAGTTCGATTCCGGTCGCTAGCAAGGTGGCAAGGAGCTCGTAGCGAATCTTCCTAGGAGTTCGTTGGGACTTTATTATTTAATATATATCTTTTTTTTGTTTTTTATTTTTTGCTGGCGAATTGTCACCTAACCCCAACTATTAACCATCTTTTGAAGCGTGTAGTTTTAGCAAGGCTCACTTATAGCATATAATTGATGATTTCAAACAACTTATTCAATTGCCAATGATTTGTTTTCAACTGTTGAGGAGTTCCATTTACCTGTTTCCAAAGCCATTCATCAGATCTTCATCAAAGAATTACTTATGCCAATAGCCCACAATAATACCTATAAATAACTTTAACTTTGTTATTGGTGTTGTTCAACTGGTATCAATTATATGACATGTTGGTATACTGTGGCACCTTGAAGAATTATTGAACACTCTAATATTTAAATTCAAAATTCGAACGAATTGCTCGCGATCTCCCCTCAGACCCCGCACCTCACCCCCTTTATCGGAGCTTAGCCCTGCCTTCACGTTGCCTTAGTATCAATTTGCCTTAAATAATCTTTTACGCTTTAAAAATGCGGTAAAATCTTAATGCATATTATTCATAAGTGATTGATTGTCCTAATTGATTAAAAAAGTTTCATGTTACAAAGTAAAATTCTGCCCAAAGAAAAACCTAAATTCTCCCTCAAACAAAAAAAAGGTATGAATTGGAGAAATTCACAGTAATCGTGTGAACAAAATAAAAAGATCCATCCTTTCAAGTGCGATTGGTTCGGAATGGCTTTAAATCGGGGCTTTAAGCGTCATGTGAACATTGGGAGGGAAGCACGTGAGGCAAATAATTTATTAAATGCTACAAGCTTCCGTTACATCATGTTTTGGACTAAAGATATTTAATAAAAAGATATTTAGTAAAAAGATATTTAATGCGGATTGTATTTGGTAGGAAATTTTTGGAAACAGTGAAGTTTTTGTTCACCAAACATCACAACGAATACATCTGTTTACGTTACTACATTTTTACTCTTTATTACTACCACAGAGTACTATAATTACTTAATTATGAAAGCTACCCTAATATGTAGGAAATATGGCACTGCAACTGTCGATTCCAGGATAGAGACCAAGAGGACTTTCGAAGACTAGATGGATGAACACTGTTCGTAGTGATATGACCGAGTGCAATGTCTCCGAAGACTGTCAGAAATAGGGCAAGGTGGAGAGAACAGACACGGAAGGCTGACCCATCACCATATGGGATTAAAAGCCAGGAAGAGAGAGAGAGAGAGAGTACTAGTACTAGTACTTTGGCCCGCCCATTGAGCACATAGCGTTATATTAAGAATAATTTATCAAGAAACAAACTTCTGACAACATAAATACAAATTCAAACAGTGTGGACTACAACTAAAATCATGTATACATCTGCAAAATCATCATTATCTATTTATGTAGTGTATTATGTATTTTGTGTATTTTTTTTAATTAAAACATTCATACCAACACATAAGAGCCTAACTAGGTTGTAATTAGTGAGGTGCTTCCTTCCATTTTTCCCATGTCCGAGAGAGGGACCACTTTATCTCAATTCGCACTGCCTCCAATTCCAACCCCGTATATATTAAGCTTTTATGAGGATTGCCTTTTAAACCGCAACTCTACTGCTTTTTGGGCTGTTATGTGACTAAATAGGGTTGTCAAGAGTAAGGTCTGTGAACTGATTCAGTAAAAGATGGCCGCAACTTTCACATTTGGACCAATATGAAACGCGGTTTTTTTATTATTAAAATATTATATGAAGTTCTGTCAGAAAATAAACATTGTCGTCGGTTTTAGTTTCTAAGATATCTATAAATATTTATTTGGAGAAAATTATGTAGATTTTGGAGCCATTAATAAATCCATACCGACAATAAGATCATTATAATTACATACATCCTACTAATATTATAAACGAGAAAGTTTGTATGGATGGATGGATGTTTGTTACTCTTTCACGTTAAAACGGCTGGACCGATTTCGATGAAACTTGGCATATAGATAGTTCATAGCCCAGAATAACACAAAGGCTACATATTATTATACGTCGCTAAGCTAGTAATTCATAATTATGAATCATGTGACGTTCTCAGGGCAAAGGGACCTTGTTGTCGGTAAGGATTTATTATTAATTACATACATTTAAGATGATGATGCCTCCGTCCATCCTGAAAAACTTATTAAGTACCTATATGCTATGTTACAATGGCTAAAATAAGTCGCGATTACATTATTTACACACCTTTTTTTTGTAAGACGACAAAAAACAAGATAACAATAACTATGCACAAACTCACGATCGTATTGGGTTGGTGGTATGGGTAATTGGGATGGTAATAAACTTTGCTAAAACTAGATACGAGTCTTCATTTAAAGTGTGCATGAACTTTACCTATCAAAGTCATAATTATTCTCTATGCCGACACGGCTCAATGCAGCGATCACTCTCATGAGTCAATTCTCCTAATAACTGATTCTAATTCAAACTTGACTTTCTCAACTCTAGTAACGAATATGAATATTTGAACTCTCCCCGAGCGTTTCGACGCCAAAAGCTCTGCTTCTTTGTTTGCTAAACTAATGCACTTCAGTAAAAACGTGGATATGTTTTGACTTTTGTTCTCGGTTCTGTGGCTAAGTCTTATAAATGGTATTTCCATAGCGATCTCGGTTTCTAGCGTTTTATTTTAAAGTCTACGTTTGAATTTTTAACGTTATCTTTTTCGCTATTTGTTTAACATATTCATTAGCTATGAAATAGTACGGTGTAGCTTATCTTTTTGACTTTCCGCCAGATTTTTTTATAAACGTAAAATATGCTGCAAGGTTCCGGCTTAGAACCCCTCGAACCGTGCAACCCAAATAGCCCGAAATGGGGAATTATTATAAAAAAAAAACACTAAAAATGGTTTTATACAGGATCAAACATCGTGAGGAAGCCTGCATGCTTCAATTTCGAAGCATGCATTGTACCCACTGTCCATTACAAAGTTCCGACGACGGACTCACTCCCCGTCACACTGGACGGAGTTTGGGTACTAGTGAAACGTGGATGTTCTGAGGTTTCAGAATATCTCTGACCACCCCGTCTCGGGGAATATAGTCGTGAGCATATGCTCATCTCTATTTTTATAAAATCCATATTAAAATACTATACGATATACTTCAAATGAATGACTGAAAAAGTTGTCTTGCGTGCTTATAATTATACACACATACGAGTTTGTTATACGAACCGAGAGTGATAATACGAAAATTGTAGGAAACACGAGAAGCCTTTTAAAATAATTGGACTGTTTCTCGGTGCGAGTATTATTTTCTCGTAGAATTTCATATTATTTAAACCTTCTGTCGGTGTTGCCAGGCGCCACGGTTTCTCTGTTATTCTTTTAATTTTCCTGTTATACGGAGATACCATAGGAGAAATTTTATGACATTTGGATGTAAGAGCCATATCACCACAAACTTCTTTATATTAATACAGAAGTCTGTGCATAACACAGAAGCTATTTTTGAGTGTAGGCGATATCGCAACGGCACCACAACGACGTCGTAACCGCACCGTCGCGCTGCGATTTCGCTGTGATTCCGCCCTGACACTACTGAAGGCGTAGCATGTTGCACGTGATACATATATATCATGCCTTTTATCTCGTTCGTTCGCGCGCAAATAGAAAGAGAGCGAGGGCGTGATAGCGCTATATCACGCTGCCATGCTAGCCATGCTAGTCATGCAGGTCGATCTCAGAAATATCGAGGCGATATCGCGGTGATATCGACGGCGTTTGACCCTAACCACGCCACATCTAACCGTGGATAACAAGCCGACTAAGGTATAAGGTTTATTGTTGTGTTTTAGTGTGCAAAAGGCTAGCCACCCCGCACACTCATTCACCTTTTTTCTTGTTCTTCGTAACATAGGTTTTACACCTTATTCACGCTGATCGTATTTTATTATTAAGGGGTTTCCCTGACCGAACGATCTTGACTCTTTCAAAGCCACCTCACCTCTACTATACTACCTTCGTCATTTTAGTAGGTATACCTATTTTTGACTAGCTTGTCCTTCATTATGTCACAGTGGCGCCTTCTAATCCAAGGAAATCACATTCTAAAATCATAAGAATTCGCCCCAAATTTAACAATTATCTAATTAACTCATTAAATATTGGTCTTACATTTTTTTTCTAAATAGCAATTTTAGATCTTAATATTGTCTACACAAAAGTGTGTGTCTCAAGTAAATGTGACTTCAAATTAAAAAGTAGATGCACATAATACAGATTTTTTCAAATATTTAAGCTTTCCTTTGAACACAGGTTTCATAATGTATTTTATAGAAAAATAAGAAATATGATCTATAGCAAATAAAGCCGAAATGTTGAAGAATATTGCTACACTTTTCAATTATTTTTATGTCTTTCAAATAACGAGAAGATAGCTTCTAAAAACCAGTAAAATATGGCCCGAGCTAGCGTTTACCTATGGGGAGCCTCTTAAGTGGAATACTAGTTGTGGAGACTGGAATCTCTTTATAGTAATAGATACTCTTTCTTATTAGTTTATTGTAGCAAAAATCATAACGTTAAAGGTACTTGCGTCAAGATTTTGCTAGGCAGCCCGGCGGCATTGTATGAACCCTCAGTGTAAACTTTCACTTAAATCACTTTGCGTCCACCAAACAAATACGTGCATAATTTTACAGTCGGATCTTAGTATATAATATTATATATTAGAATAAATGGAAAACGAAAGGTAAATAAGTAGTTTGCGGAATGGAAACACATTAGAGGTTTCATTTCATATTAAAGAGAATGCCGTCACGCTTGCATGAAGAGTGCTGCTACCGTGGGACCATTAAAACTAAAATACCATTTTCTATGCACATTTTATACGTTTTAGTCCGGAAAATATGAGGGAAAACTAGTAATAATATACCTAACTGTTCATTATTGAGCATTCGTACCAAGCATAATTACTGAATATACAGGATCCTACTTAATATGCTACACAGTTTTTTAAGAGGATGATTAGACCATCAAACTGAACAACTTTCTCAATGGCACCGCGAGAAAGAAATCTGCTGGTCCATACTAAACTGTAAATCAACTCGAGCCAAATGTATGGGACAGCTGTTTTTTTCTCGCGATTTCGATCGATGTTGGTCCCATAAAAAAATTTGTTCAGTTTGATGGTCTAGTCATCCCTTAAAAAACTGTCAGCATATGACCCTATGTATAAGGTGACCTAAGTATGGCCATTGGCCCAGCTATTCAACGCAATACACGCGTCTCGCATCACGTTTTGAGCTTAGCAGTAAATGTGTAATTGAAAGTACTTACAGTAATTATTAGGTATAAGGTCAGGTTCGGCATCGTCGTGCTCTGGCTGCTTCGGCGTGACGTCACGCGCGACCAGCTGCGTGGGCGGCGGCTTGCCGAGCGGCGCGCGTCTCCGCCGCCGCAGCGACGCTGCGCACGCGCCGGCGACCAGAGCGCACACGGCGCCGAGCCCGGCACCCATCGCGCCGAGCATGCCGCCGACGCCTAGCGGTACTTCTGATGCTGGAATGAAAATAAGAGTTTTAGAATCACTGACTTACCAACTACTGGACGTAGGGTCCGCGGCTCCGCACACAAAAGTTCCCGAATAATAAAAATAAATTATTATTATTTTTTAAACGCAAAGAGAAACAATTACGCGCTAATCTTCGTGTGACTGACACGGACTGCTGTGCTGAGAATAGTTTGTAAAAAAAAACTACGCAGGCAAAATAAGATAAAAATGTCATCTGGTTCAGTGTTTTTAGTTGGATTATACTTGTACTAACACGTACTTTTGTTTATGCAGGTTAGTCTAGGACCTGTGTGGAGTTGCTAGTCTTCCATCAGGCGCGTCCCCCGGTGGTGGATAGGGGATCGCCTCCCAGATATGGGTGGTACCGGGGAAATCAAATACCTGGCGCGAACCAAAACTAGCAGGCTGGCGAGCCTTCAAACGCAACTGGAGACGGTATGTGCGCAGCGTGTTCAGTACTGGGCTAGAGCCGAAGAGGTCGACGTGGAACCGAAAGGATCTTAGCTCAGATATCGGCTGGCGGGAACGGTGGATACACCAACTTACCCGGCAGGCGAACTGCAAACTAGATGTGGAAGGAGAGCAGGATGAAGGCAAATCTTAAAAACACACTACCCCAGGAGGGTACCGGCTATGCCGGAGAATCCCTCCCTGAGTCTAATCCAGACTCAGGCTGCCCCTCGTATTCTGGGGGGGGCACAGTTTTGCCATCGACACCAACCGGAAGTCCCTTTGAAAAGGGAAATCCGTTTACTAGAAGCCGTGCTACGGCACGGTCACCACCACCATTCCGGCAGGAAAGGGCTGAAAGCCCAAAGCTCGTACAGAGCCCACTTACCCCAATTAGCCAAACGGGTAAAAGTGACAGAAAAGGACCCGGCGGCAGCATCGACGAGTTCCTAAGAGGGTACAGGCCCCGAGCTTCATCTTTCGGCAAGAGGCCGAGAGATGAAGATGAAGCAACACCAGAAGCTGGAAGCTCGGTAAACAGACTGCGTGATAAAAGGGAGGAGGCGACGTCCCTTGAAGATCTGTAAGATATTACCAGAAGCAGAGCAGGCTCACTTGGGAAAAAACCAAAAACTGGTGAAAAGCCCAAATGCGAAGATGAGAAGCTCGAAGAACTGATGGGAATCACGGTCAGCCTAACAAAACTATCACTTAAGCTGGCCAAGATAGTTAGTGAAAATGCCAACACCAAAGTTGAGATAAAGACGGGAGTCAGAGACCTAAAGGGCCAGGTCGAAAGCCTAAGTAGAAAACTAAAGGAGTTTGGAGAAATGCCCCGTGGGTCTACTCGAACGGAGGTAACACCGCATGGCATATGGGACCAGACACAGGAGGAATCAGTACAACAATTTGCCAGGCCAGACTGCAGATCTGTTGGCATTCAAACAGAACGGCCACCACCAGACGCAGAAGGCGAAGCAGTCGCTGAAAAAGTAGCCATGCTCAAAGTTAGCATCCGCGGCTCCAGCACTATGGATAGTTTGAAAGAAATTATCTCAGAAGAATGGCCGGACGAAACTTACTCCACCACAAAAGTCCAAAAAGGGGGCCCTAGAGACGCGAACAAGGGATCAGACTTGGTCATAATGGCAGACCCAAAAATCAACAAAACAGAGAAATTGCAGGGGCTTAAAAAAGTTATGTTGGGAAGCTACCCAGAAGCATTAGAAGTCCTAGAATACAGTGAACTGGGAGAGGTCGAGTACGCCATCCGCGACAGTAAAACGTCAAAAAAAGGCTTGGGAGGGAACCAACGGTACATGTTCGTCCTACCCTGCGAACCCACAGCAGACGCAGAGGATATCCACGCTCAGCTAACGGATCTAAAACGCAAATGTAAAGAGCAGTCAAGGACAGAGCTGACGTTCCTGATCGAGAGAGGCTTTGATAAAAGCCTAGTGAGGAAGATACTGGAAGTGGTCTTCACAGACGGTCAGAAATGGGGCATTATTGTCCTGGTAGAGGGCATAGACCTACCAAAGAAGGAAAAAACACCACGGAGGAAATTAGAAACCGTCACCATCAAAGGTGAAAGTACGTATGCAGAAATGCTCAAAACAATGAAAAGCAGTGTCTCGGCAGCCGACCTTAAGCACATGGGAGTCTCCGTAAAGTCGATTAAAAAGGCAGGGGAAAACAAAATGTTGGTCAAGATAGTGGGGGATATCCACCAAACTGAAACCTTCAAAAGCAAGGTGTCCAGCGCGCTAGAAAAAACAGAAGTCAGCGTCGGAGGTACGACGATATATCACATTTCTGGCATCGAAGAGGATGCCGATGAAAAGGAGGTAAAAAGAGCTGTGGAAGCCGAGCTGGATACACCAGTTCAAATTAAATCATTAAGGCCCACAAGAAACGGCACCAAAACCGCTACCATTGCAATCCCCAACGCCCACGCCAGAAAAATCCCACCTAGATTTCCAATATACATTGGATGGACAAGCTCCACCATGCGAAGGAGAGTCAGGGTGGAGAGCTGCTACCGCTGTTGGGAGATAGGACATAATGCAAAAGATTGCCAGGGCACAGATAGATCTGACAGCTGCAGGAGATGCGGGAAAATTGGTCATAAGGCAGCTGACTGCAGCAACGAACAGTATTGTCCACTCTGCAAAGTGCATGAACACAGAGCATCAACAACTGGATGCCCTATCTTTAGGAAAGCTCTGAGGGATGCTGAAAACCACAAACAACGCAGTTGGAGCGGCAAAGGTCAAACTCGTTCAAATGGCTATCAAAATCCTCCAATTTAATACTGACCGCATTCGCGCAGCCCACGCTCTCCTCCCAGTCACGGCGGAAAAGCTTGGCATCGATATCGCAATTATAGCAGAACCAAATAGGAAAATAGCCGACGCTGCTGGCTGGGAAAGAGATCTCAGGGGAGACGCGGCGGTAGTTTTCTATAATAAAACAATGACAGTCGTAAACATAATGAAAGGAAACGGATTCGTCAGTGTGCAACTACCCGGTGGCCTTACGATCTACAGCTGCTATATTTCTCCAAACTGTACCTACGAGGAATACAAAACGGATCTCGAGGAACTGTGGGATAATATCAAACACCAACAGGGACAAGTCATAGTAGGCGGTGACTTCAATGCTGCGTCTCGGACCTGGGGCAGCAGGAAAAACGACAAAAGGGGTTTCGATCTGCTGGAGATGGCAACAGACCTGAACATGACAATCCTAAACGAGGGGGACACTCCTACCTTCGAAAGAGGAGAAAAGAATTCTATACCAGATGTTACCATGGTGAGCCAAAATCTCACGGGCAAAGCTACCAACTGGAAAGTCCTGGAGGAAGAGTCTATGAGCGGCCACAAGTACATCTCATTCCAAGTGCGAGAAAAGGCAACACAAACAACCGTACTGCCTGTGGGATGGAACTTCCATAAGATCAATATGGAAAAGTATGAGAGAGTAATTAAAGAAGGCAAAATAGACAACAGCCAAAATCTTACGGACACGACGACAAAAGCATGCGATGCAGCCATGCCCAAGAGAAAGACGGCTAAAGGGAAAAAAGTATACTGGTGGACCAATGAGATCGCAGAGGCAAGAAAGGGGTGCATAGAGTGCAGAAGGAAACTTACCAGGGCCAACTCGAAAAAGAAGAAACGGGGACTCGATTGTACAACCAGTGAGCCAGGAACAGATGTTGAGAAAGAGGCATACATATCAGCCAAAAAGACCCTACAGGGTATGATCGAGCAATCCAAGCAATCCCACTGGAAGAAAATCTGCGAAGAGATTGACAGCGACGTCTGGGGTCTTGGATACAAGATCGTCACGAAAAAGCTCAAGACCATACCACCAATTTCACTTAGCATGGGGAAAATACTGGAGATCGTGGATGTCTTGTTTCCGAGGCACGAAGACTTCGAGCGGGATACTGACGACACGGTAGAGGAAGGTATACCCGAAATCACAGACGAAGAGCTAAGCCAAGCTATAAAGCGCATAAAGCTCCGGAAAGCACCTGGACTCGACGAAATCGCACCAGAAATAGTTAAGCTGACAGTTAACATCATCCCTGAGAAGGTAAAGAGGGTCTTGAACAAACTACTGCAGAGCGGTAAGTTCCCGACCAATTGGAAAACAGCAAGACTGATTCTGCTCCAGAAAGCAAACAAACCGGCCAATGACCCCAAGGGATATAGACCACTGTGCCTGCTCGACTGCTATGGCAAACTCTTTGAGCGTATCATCCTGAACAGGATCGAAGACCACCTGCAAGAATCCGGTGGCCTGGCGGACATGCAGTACGGGTTTAGAGCGGGCAGATCAACAGTAGACGCGTTACGCAAAGTAAAGAGCATAGCGGAAATGGCAAAACAAGGCACACATAGAACGCGGAAACTATGCGCACTAATAGCCCTAGATGTGCGAAACGCCTTCAACTCGGCACCATGGAGGAAAATTTTAGAGGAGATAAAGCGAAGAGACTTCCCACGGTACATCTACAACCTACTAAGCAGCTACCTCGACCAGAGGAGCATAGTCGTGAGAGATGCCGCAGGGAACACGGAAAAGATAAGAGTGAGCAGCGGGGTACCACAGGGGTCTATCCTGGGACCCACATTATGGAATATCCTGTACGACGGGGTGTTCAGGCTCCAACTCGAGGAAGATACTTACCTTGTTGGATTCGCAGACGACCTCGCTCTGATGACCTGCGCGCGTACGGAGCAGAAGCTAATGGACAAGGCAAACTCAGCGTTAGAAAAAATCAGCAGATGGATGAGGCAACAGCAACTAAGCCTCGCACCCGAAAAAACAGAGGCTATTGTCCTAAGCGGGAGAAGGAAATATAGCCCCATAAACTTCAGCGTTGAGGGAGTTACTATCGAACCTTCAGAGAAGCTGAAATACTTAGGAGTGTGGTTGGACAAAAGTCTTAAGTTCAATAAGCACATCGAGGAGACTGCCGCGAAGACAGAACGGTTGACGATGGCCTTATGCCGCATCATGCCCAAAAAGGGTGGACCCAGAGCTAGCAGAAGGCGGACTCTCGCATCAGTAGCTCAGTCCGTAATGCTATATGGAGCCCCTGTCTGGGGCGACGCGATGAAAGTCGCTAAATTCAAACTCGCGTATACCAGAATCCAAAGGCAACTTGCAATCAGGATATGCGGAGCGTATCGCACCGTCTCACTCGAAGCTGTGCTGGTTATTGCTGGATTGGTTCCGATTGAGAGACTCGTCATAGAAAGAACTAGGCAATACGATAACGCTAGAGCGGAGATTGGCAGGAGAACTCCCGAAGAACAGAGAGCACAAACTCTGACGGAATGGGAAAATGAGTGGAGTGGGCCTGGAAAAGGACCATGGACCAGAGAACTGATCGTAGATCTAAAGGCGTGGATACAACGAAAACACGGAGAGGTAGACAGATGGCTAACGCAGACACTAACGGGCCATGGCGTGTTTAACACATACCTACACGCAATAGGTAAAGCAGCCTCGGACGATTGCGAGTACTGTGGAGAAATGGACACACCCGAACACGCGATATTCGAATGCAGGGAATTCGCAGAAATCAGAGCCAAAGCCCAGGGAGAGGAGCCACTAACAAAAAGAAATCTCATCCCACGTATGCTGAGCAGTGGAGAGGAGTGGAACACACTGTCCGCCCTCCTGCGATCCATGATGATGAAAAGAGAAAAGGACGAGTGGGAAAGACAAAAAAAATCCCCCTAACTTAAATCCGCCCCCTTTCTGAAGTTATGCAAGATGCTTTCCGGAAAGGGTGGTGACGTAGTGGGAGGAGGTTTTAGTCCGTAGGCTGCTGGGCAACATTCCCAGTGGAGTCGGGCATACTGCATCAGAGTAGTATCCATGAGGATTTCCTCCTCCATTATAAAAAAAAAAAAAAAAAAAGGTTAGTCTAGGACACTTTTTTTCGAGAATTTTGTATTAGACCAAGCGTCCATAAGTTACTAGGTCCATAACACAAAAATCGAATCCGCAATGCAGGCTTCGTCAACTACTACAGAAAAACATTTTATCTTCTTTCGTATCAGCATGAGCTATAAAATCACTTTTTTTCACGTAGTAAAAAGAATCTGGTGTTCCATAGAAAACTTCAATGGCTAGGCGACTACTCGGTTCATGTTTATGGAACAGCTGATTTGTTGTATGCGATTCCAATGTTGGTCCTATAGTGAAAGTTCCGATGGTCTGAAGTACCCCGGTTAATATACATATTAACCGTGTTACAACACATTTAATTTTATACCCTGTATATTAGGGTATTTATTGTTCACATTAATTTTTACTTCAGTTTCTCCAAAGTCTAAATACGAAAATGGTCCCCAGCACAATAATTAGATTGTGAATGGTGTCTCTACATTCAAGGTTCGAAACTCCGCTCTGCCCTAATCCTATTAACAATATTGTCGCAGGCCTGGATGCTTCTTACGACACCTTTTCCCGACGAGGATTAAATTAAAGCGTCCTTTTTAGGAAACGATTAAAAAGAATAAAAAAAATCGAATCCCAATCGCGATTCCGCACCATGATATTAGCATTTTGTATAAAGAGACGCTAATAAGTTAATTGGATAGGATAGGAGGAAATGAGCAGGGAATTTGAGAATTTGCTTAATTTCCTGGTCTTTAGATAATTTACTTTCATCTGCTTGATGATGGCCTTATTATTTTTAATTCTCTGATTATATTAAGAAGCATCGAATTTCTGACAAACAGTTTGTCTAGAAACATTACCCTCCATCTGGCGCAGTCGAGTAAAAATTAAGAATTTCCACATTTCCGCATTAGCGTAAATAAATATGCCTAACGTTTAAAAAACGTAAAAACATCATTTTAACACGAATTAAATAGGGGTATAAGTTTTTATTTACAACAGAATATATACATATACAAATATAACCTTAAACCTAAAGAAAAATTAAAGAATTAAAAACAAAACAAACTCTGCAGCCTATAAATTGATTTTAATTTATGTCTCGTTAGATTCATAAAAATAGTGACAGTGACTATTATGTGAATATTATTATGGCGCCTGCGAATCATGGCGTGGGGGTAGGGGGAAGATGAACTCCCCGAGGTGAGAAAAAAAGTATTTGGGCTAGGTAAACAGTAGCGATTCGGTTCTGGCCGTGGTCGCAAAAAACCTTACATACTCTTCGCTTTGCTCCTCGCTAACCTAACCGTCTGAGTCAGATCTGGGGTCTAAAAACGAGTTTTTCAAAGTTATGGATTTTCATTTATAGTTTTTCAAATTATGGATTTTCATTATTATGTCAAATAGTGCTATATATTTTCATATTAAACATTTTAATTGTTATGTGAATTAGCGTTATGTCATGTCTGTTATTAATTTTCAAAATAGGATTATTAAAGTTATGGAACATAAGGGACACCCATTTAAGGTACGTACTTTATCTCCATATTAATTGTTAATTTTTTCTACCCTGTATACATTTAGTATTTAAGAGACACTCGCGCAAGCACTGAGAAAACAACGAATTTCATTAACATCCGAGTAGAGATAACTCTGGAGATATTTGCGAACAAACACTAGATTAATTGGGAAACTGCAAGAGAACATTCTATTTGAATTTGCTTTAGTTAATATAGAAGCACTTAATTCGGAAACGACTGAGGTTGATCTAGGCTTTTTTTATTGTTCCTTGTCACTTTTCTTTTTACCCGACTGCGCGATGAAAAGGATGGGTGATGTGTTTATCAGCCTATGTATGTATGAAAGAAGAAAAGAAAGAAAGAAAAAAAATATTTATTTGGATTTCCGACACACATACAATCTTACATCATGGTTACAGTTTTGTAAAATTTTCAAAACAGAAATTAATAAAGAGATTGGTTTGTGCGCTGCAGTGGCAAAAAGGTCCCAACTCATACGTAATTGTAAGTTTGTTCCTTTGTGGCACTCTCTAGAGATGGTGGATTAAGGCGTCGGATGATGATATAGATTTGTTAAATCGCTTTTTTGTCAGTTGTAACTATTAGTTGTAAACACAGCTTAAACCGTCTGCAACAGATGTAAAGGCCTATGATGATGATGATGATTAACTATTAGTACGTCCATGATAGCTTCGTGATTCATACATTCAGACAGATCATTTTATTTACCTTTCTGAAACTGTTTGAGCCGTAAAAATCTTAATTTTATAGTAAATGTTAATTAATCTTGTAGACTTTTAGTGTATCATATCTAAACTATTATAAAACTGTAACAGAAGTGTGTCAGTACATTGAAGATATTTACAAAAAAAATTACGATATGGTTTTTACGTGTCCCTGAATCCAAAACACCAATTTTTGGATTTTTTGTCTGTCTGTTTGTTTGTTTGTTTATTTGTTTGTTTGTTTGTTTGTGGGTTTGTTTGTTCGAGCATCACGTAAAAACTAGGTACTGAACCGATTTTGATGAAACTTTTTTTGTTTGATAGCTTATAATCTGACTTAAAATCTGGTATATAATTTATGCGGATGAAGTCGCGGGTAAAAGCTCGTAATTTATAAAGTTTTAACGGCTCAAACATTAAATTCAAAAAATAAATGAATATCTCTAAATCCGCCTGTCAAAATAACGAAGCTATCTTGGACGAAAGCAAGTTAAATTTTTGAAAGACTTGATGTTTAGTTTTAACAGTTTAGGCTTAAAATATCTATAAAGCACCCTATCTCTACCTATGGGTAGGTGGTTTCGCCATCGAAATATCATCTAAAATGACTTGATATGCCATTACATCATGAAACCCCACGCTTTAACAATTTGAGCGCTTTAAAATACTTCTTGGGACAACGTTTCTGACTTCCCTGAAGCCTCATACAGTCGTGAGTATAAATATGTATGTATATAGAGCATAACCCATTATGTCCAACCTAGTTGCCACGTCGTAGAAAACTAACAATGTCAGTTCTAAAGTAATATCTCATTGCGAGCGACCATTATGGCCGCGGGCCTAATTATACGAGGGGCCTAATTAAAATTAATATATTCAAATAACTCAAAAATCTTGATGCAAGACGTTTACGGAAAACTTTAGTTCTTTTCAGAGAGTATGTTTTATTAAAGAAGTAGGTAAGTACAGTCAGCAGCAATAAGTTGTATACACTTTTGTTCTACGTCGTAGTACTAAAGTGTTCTCGTATACAACTTATTGCTGCTGACTGTACACTATTGTTTTTCTGCTTTTTATACAAACTCGAAAACCGTAAAAGGTCATACACCCAAAAAGTAATAATCTCAGTATCGCAATTTTAAATTGTTATAGTAAACTAAATTCTCAAATTGAGAAAAAAGGGAAATTCGTGAATATTTTAATTAATTATTGTAGGTGTCGAGTACGGGCTCTTACAGACGAGCGACACTTTGATGTCGCGGTGGGTCGCAGAGCGCCGCGCTCATACATTTTACGGCCGCGCGACCCTACGCGACACCCGGCGACCGCAAAGTGTCGCTCGTCTAGTGAGAGCGCTAAGTACCTATATAGGTTAGGTACTAAACTAAGTTTTTGTACATTATTGAATGCAATAAAAATATTCTTTAGCGAATCGGACTTTATAATAAACATGAAAATATTATGAGAATTGGATCGTTTGCTTTTAAAACCATTCGAAAACGGGACTTTTATTTTGACTAAAAGTTACACAACTTTCGGTACTTGGACTTTATGTGTCTCTCTATGTCTTTTTGCGAATATTACATATGGAAACGATTCCCAATTTGTACGAAGCTTTTATTTTTCTAAATATGTATAAAATATTACTCTACTATACTATAAAGTCCAAAATATTTGAAAATTTCACGAAAGAAAGTGTAAAGCCTTTCTAGTGGTCTAAAACAATAAACACGACCGACCTTTGAAATCTTCACTGAACATTGACCAGACATATCATTGACTTTGTGATGTCACTGGACTGAGGTCAGGCAAACTTTAAACAACACTTATTTGACACTAACATTTAAGCCACATTACTAACACTCTAATATGTGTCTGCCTCTTTGATAAATAAGTAGTAAACCTATTTTTATTACGTTTGTGTGTTATTTAAAAATAACGTTTGATAATGTTGTCTGTGTGTGCAACCAAAGCTGCTACGTGCGACTTATTTGTGGCCATGTTACCCTGATCAAGGCGTCAAGGTTCAAAATATGGATCCCTTTAAAAATCATCAAAATCGGTTCAGTTTTTTAGCCGTGAAGATGTAACATGCAGACAGGGGACACTTAAAATTTATGGATGTAGATCTCTACATCCATACTATATTTATTAAGCTAGTACGGTTAAGTAATTCTCTTACATTTTCACGGCTAAATCACTGAACCGCTTTTGATGAAATTTGGTATACATACTGAGAGATAGCTTGAACCTTAAAATAATATGCTAACAAAACCTGCAATTTTTATTTTAATATAAATAATCGGTCGTCTGAAGTCGGCCTTAGCTGTTGTGGTCGCTGCATGTCGCAAGCAAGATTACTGCTCCTATAAACATTTTAATGCAAGAACATTAATTTTGAACTTTAAGGGGCGTCCGCCCGGTTTTGAGTAACTTTGTAACCATTTTATACATTAACTATGGCACTTTTTAAGCAGAAAACAAAACTGAACAATCTACAGGATATGAGAAGTGATGTGGTTTTTCTCGAAATCTATTTTAATTAATAAAACTGAAGAAAAACGACTCCAAAGTCACCTCTTTTTTTCCAATTGTAACCGTTTTACTCTTACATTGTTGATCAGAAGAATATGAAAATTTACAATATTCTTCACAATACAATATAAAATGATGTGGTTTTCTTATTTTTTGAAAATTCATAAAAAATCATACAGGTTTTCAAAGAAAACGGAAAATTCTGACCGGAGCCGCGCAATTGAAGCGGGATGGCTAATTGCAAAAGTGTGCTTGTAAGAAAGAGAGCCTTGCAGATGGGAGGAGTAGCCTTAAGCCATTGCTAATGGAACTATTTAAATATTCTACTTCTAAAACCTTGCTTTTTCTACAAAAGGCAAATGACCTTTATTTCGTAAAATAAAATAAGCTGTTTTTATTCTCATCCATAAATTAAATTTATTCACTTTCCGCTAATTCAAACTTTACAACCCTTTGGTAAACATTCAGAAATAGGAGCTCAGAAAATCAATTCAGAAAATACAAATGTGTTTCGAAGGGTAAAAGTAAGAATTCAATTTGTTTCTTTATTCCTTTATATTTAGAGTATATTATGAAGACAATGTGGCGTCTTAAATTTTTTTAACTTAAGAACGCGACGAATAGACAACCAACTCCATTTGTATCCACCTGTCAAGTACAGGACTATTGACAATATGCCTATGGACGAAATGCGTAAAGACGAAATGCGTATGAACGAAACTGCGTATTGAAATGCGCAATAGACCAAGAGCTAATAGATCAATGTCCGAATAGACAAAGTCATGAGCATATTCTCGTCTCATCAACCTGGCCATCATTTTTTCAAGAGTGTATTTGCCGGTTAATTCAAATGAATCAATTAAGTTTTAATACTGGAATTTTTTTAACTTTCTTAGCTTGTACGTTGGTGATTTTTGTCTTAAAAAGCCCAAATACCATCAGATTGACATATTATGTGCCTGCGAACATTATTAATTAATATTCTTTTATTTTTTAAGGATTTTTCAAAGATTGATCTTTATTTAAAAAAAAACCTTTTAAAGTTTCTAGACCCGCTTGAATTTTTTTTGCCCTAAACCGAGAATCCTGAAGCTGCTTTTTTAGCACGCTTCTAAAAACCTCTAAACAATATCGGAAGAACGATAACGTATCTTGGGTACCCTAATCAGATCCTAAGAATCCAATCAAACAACGGTACCCTACTAGGGCGCCGGCAGCAAAGTGGAAGCGTACCAATATAGTGTATTATCTAGGACGGAGGGCTATTTGTAAATTCAATAATTAATCAGAGGGTTCCGTGAACAGGTGTGGCTGTATTCACTGACAACAGACCTTGGGGTAGGCAATGAAAAGGGTGCGTAGCATTGGATATTCATATGGGGAACAATATGGAATGAGAATTATTTATTTATTGAATTGTGGCTTGACAATTTGTAAGGTTGGTTATGGAGAATTTTGCATACACACATTATGCATATAACACAAAACTTCCTTTTGGGGTAGTCAGAATATGTGTTATACCAATTTTTTGAAGCGTGCACATTTTTAGCGTATTGTAGGGTTCAGGATGAAATGAAATTGATTCGAAAGATGGATGTTGGGCGAAAAACTGATTCCTTCTGTGACACTGTCAATAAATTATTTTATTACACAGAAATAGTCGATCGTAAATGTAGTAAACTCGGTATAATATTTCAAAATCTTCAAATATATATTTTTTTAATATTTTCCATTTTAGGCTTTCTTTACTATTTTCCCAATTCATTTATAATCAAGTTCACAAGGTTGCTTTTACCCAAATTATCTTAATTCTTTCTTGTCAGGCAAACAGATAATATATGCGCGTACATGACAATAAACTGAATATATTCAGCGAGCGTACGTTTTCAATGAGACTAAATTGGTACAAATCAAAGTGAGGCGTATGCCCCACTGCCCCTCCGATCCGAGGCGATATTCTGAACTCCTATTGATTTTAGACCGTGAAATATGATTTCTATTGTACGGTTTTAAGCTGAGAATGTTAAAATATCTAGACATTTAAAACACTGAGGCGGTGGAATATTATTGAGTTCGACTTGTGAGGGTGTTTTTTCAGAGGTTTGCCAACCACCATTAGAGACTTGCAGATTGTTCATAGCGCGCCGGACGTATTGGGCCTTCAGGGAGGCTATTTTCGTGCGGCAGACAATAAAGAACACATAAAGTGTAAACATATTTGAAGTGGGTTCTTTGTCTTGCATTTTCCATTGTATGTCTTGTTGAGTACCGCAAAAATGTATCGTATATATGTCGTGGGTAATATTCTGTTCGGGTACTTTGTTCATTTATCAGTCGTGTCGTTTATACGGACTAGTTTTAGTAATGAGTGCATTTAAATGTCTGTATTTTTAACGAAAACCATGTATAAAATAAATTCTTGATAATTTTATTGGCAATATTTAAAATTAATATCGGATGCTGGCTTCGAGCAAAAAAAATCTGCTGTTGCATACATTTGTGTCGCGTATGCATTGGAGTTTAGTATGGAACAGTAGATTTTTTGTTGCTCCGATCGGTTTGCTCCCATAGTGAAAGTTGTTCAGTTTGATGGGTAGAATCTTAGTTTAAAAGGATGCTAATGATATCAATTTCACCCTGTATATGTTAAGGTAATGCTGAAAAAATTAAATGAAGCTTGAAACCACTTAGTGAAGAAAATGTTTATACGGCCTCCATATAGGAAGGCTACATAATATTTTGTTAAAACGATACTTATCTGTTTTACATAATATTGGCTGACCGATTGACAATTGCGAATTGTACAAATAACTTTATTTGGCGATCTTTGCAGAGAATCAGTATTTTAGTCAAAATTGTACTCAGCTACAGATCAATACCAACTGGGTTTTATAAGCATGCAGCCCAGAGCGCCCGAGTCGTTATTAGCGAACGCGTGGATCACATGCAAATATAGCGTGGATTTGCATGCGCGTGACTGGCGTGCCACTCGCCTTTACGTTTATATTAATAAGGTCTTTTTTTACAAAATAGGTCAGATCTTATAAATATATGACAAATTTTCGAAGTAGATTGGAGACATGTCTGGATGTTTTATGATGTGCCTTTGAGGTTGAGCTAAAGGATTTAAAAAAAAAAAATTGCCGATGTTGAACGTCTATCTTTCATGTCATGATAAATAATGCGAATTTTGAATTTGTAGACCATTAGGACATTAACGTGAAAATATATTACGAAAAAACTATTTTTGACTTTGAGCGGAGATATTTCGAGACAGGAGCATTATAACGACTTAGTTTTTATGAAGAGTTTTGTTTCATTGGACAAGACCTATCCAACGACACCTCACTCGATTTATTAAAAAAACTATTTTTTTCCAACCCATCTTTCGTTGTATAATTTATAACATTTCTGTTTTACAGTTATCTGTTATCTGTCTTCATGCCAAATTTAGATTCAGCGGATGCAAAAATGAGCGAGTCATCGAGGTGGGGCATATAGACAGACAGACAGGTTTCTTATTTATTATTATTATTTATTTTATTTATTTTTATTTTTCTTATTATTTTCTTTATTTGACTCCGGAACCCTAAAAATGAATCCCTATTTCCCTTGGTCACGCCATCACTCGAGGGCGGCTGGACAGATTTGGTGGCTAATTTGGTTTGAAATATTAGTGGAAGTCCGGGGGAAAAAAATGGCCAAGTGTGTGTCGGGTAAAAAAGGGGCATTGCAACGCATGCCGAGCACAGCTAGTAGTTTTTAAAACAACAATTTAAGTTGTGGATCTCTAGGTCTGTTTGTTATAGTGTTTGTATATAAGTTCATTTGTAATTAAAAAAAAAAAATAAAAAAAAAAAAAAAAAACAACGGCTACTTGGGTATAGGGTATTAGGTATATTTTCTTACAGCCAAGCATTTAGATAGATTTTATAGCTTTCTAAGTAAATTGACTAAAAGCATACTAAATAATAAAGTAGCGAAGAATCACAATTTCCTTATTGCAGGTGCGGTGCTTTGATCTTGTTGGTTATATTCACGTTATATTATAATGTTAGATGAACTGATTGAAGATTAACTATTTCGGGAAAGGCTTTTAAGAATCCTTTTATCTACTTATTTGTAATAAGTGAGCTCTTAAGATCCTTTGTTACTGACTATAGTTAAATTATAATTTAGCTCGTTATAGTTAAGCTATTTTTTTTCGTGAATTTATCACATTGATAGAGATTTTTATACAGGATTGATTTGGTGGCTAATTTGGTTTGAAATATTAGTGGAAGTCCGGGGGAAAAAAATGGCCAAGTGTGTGTCGGGTAAAAAAGGGGCATTGCAACGCATGCCGAGCACAGCTAGTAGTTTTTAAAACAACAATTTAAGTTGTGGATCTCTAGGTCTGTTTGTTATAGTGTTTGTATATAAGTTCATTTGTAATTAAAAAAAAAAAATAAAAAAAAAAAAAAAAAAAAACAACGGCTACTTGGGTATAGGGTATTAGGTATATTTTCTTACAGCCAAGCATTTAGATAGATTTTATAGCTTTCTAAGTAAATTGACTAAAAGCATACTAAATAATAAGGTAGCGAAGAATCACAATTTTCTTATTGCAGGTGCGGTGCTTTGATCTTGTTGGTTATATTCACGTTATATTATAATGTTAGATGAACTGATTGAAGATTAACTATTTCGGGAAAGGCTTTTAAGAATCCTTTTATCTACTTATTTGTAATAAGTGAGCTCTTAAGATCCTTTGTTACTGACTATAGTTAAATTATAATTTAGCTCGTTATAGTTAAGCTATTTTTTTTCGTGAATTTATCACATTGATAGAGATTTTTATACAGGATTGCTGTAAATATGCCGGCTGTTATTTAAAAGGGATGATCTGAACATCATTTTACTATAGATCCAAAAAAAAATCGCAAAAATATTTGCTCTTCCATACAAAACTGCAAACCTACTTGACCTAAATATACAGAGACAGTTGTTTTTTTTTCGCAATTCCAATATTGGAAACCAATATGGGACCACAGTTTTCAGACCATCAAACTGTTGATGTTCTGAAAACCGTCAGTAAATTAAGAAAGACCATAAAGATACTAACTTTTTAACGCTGTTCTAAAGTCTAAATAAAAAAAGGATAATTTCAATACGAATAGTTCTACAGGTAAAAAAACGTTTGCCAGCCAACTTGTTAACAACGCTGTAAACAACTCACTTCCCAAGCAAATAGTGTTAAAAATGTTCAGCGGGAACTTTTCTATTCTTTATTAAAATGTTCTGTAATCAGGCCGGGATTGAATCACGTCACGGAATAACGAGGATTGGCGCTATTGAACTCGTGCCGTCGTAGACTGGTTATACATGGTGATTGGGAAGGGAGGTTTTTAAAGGGTTTCTCCGGGTGACTTCTTTAGTTTTTTCTTGGAAGAAATCGTGATTTCAGGAATACAACTCAGTGCTCTCATTATTCAGAATGGAAAAAAAGAAAAAATTAATTGATAAATGATGAATTAATTAGCATAAAGAAAGGCTTGATTCAATAAAAGCGAAGTGCGGACTCGCGCAGTGTTGCCAGATCCAATTTTTTTTTGTCCCGAATCTTTAGAGCAAGACCGACTCGCACTTGGCTGGTTTTTAGTATTTATTGTTATTCTGTAGAGTTTGCTCTATAATCACACTAAGTTTGACGCTTGTATGTATTACCGTTTTTACTATAGAGCGTGATGGTACGGCAGGTGAGAAGGGTTTGAATCATGTCATATCCAGGGCGAAAACTGAATAGCTGAGGGCCTAGCGGGTCATGAGACATTACCGAAAAAGTATCTGAGAAGTTTCAGATAGGAGCCCCGGGCACAGGGGGTCATTTTCAGACAAATTTCAATCATCGAAATTTTTTCCAAGAAACGTGATGTTCAGCGCCAGCAAATTTCATTCCATCGTATAGGGCTTGACGAATAACGATAATTAAATGCAAATCTGACGATCAAAATGTGGGCTTTCCCTAAATCTGACGACTCCGAAAAATACGATTTAGACCATTCTTAACGCGATGGTCATATTCAGGGCGAAAATGGAATAGCTGAGGGCCTAGCGGGTCATGAGACATTACCGAAAAGGTATCTGAGAAGTTTCAGATAGAAGCCCCGTGCACAGGGGGTCATTTTCAGACAAATTTCAGACATCGAAATTTTTTCCAAGAAACGTGATCTTCAGCGCCACCAAATTTCATTTCATCGTATAGGGCTTGACGAATAATGATATTTAAATGCAAATCTGACGATCAAAATGTGGGCTTTCCCTAAATCTGACGACTCTGAAAAATACGATTTAGACCATTCTTAACGCGACATGGTCCAATAAGGGCGAACGAAGTTATTCTCCGTTTTAGCGTTACAATATGTCCTCATAGTAAATATATAAATATCTGACGGATAAGTAGAACCTTTTAGCAAATATGACGAGAAAGAATTACTATTTAAATTAAGTATAGGTAAAATTTTATAAATACCTACCTGCGGCTTAATAAATAAATAGCATTGTAATTATAAGCAATTACAATCAAATTGATAAATCTTTACAAAAATAATTACTTGATGATTAAACGAACTTACCTTAAGTGAAGTTCTATCATAATTATACGAAGCGCCTTGTCCGAAGGGATTAGTAGCAGTAGAATATTTAATAACACTTGTAGTAACGCGTAGCTTACACCATTTCCCACTAATTTGAGAGTTTTTAAAGTTTTTGTTGTTTTTCTCATCAATTGGCTGTATGGTCGGGATCCCTTTGCCTTTGATTCTCCGTATCCGGTTCTTCCGGTATCAATCTTCATTTAGTTTAAAGTTGTTTATTGTAAAATTATATTAATAATCATTCATTAATCATTGAGATAGGTATTTCCCGAAGACTTAATGGGGGTGGTCCCTGTGACCAGTCACAGTACCGCGCCGGGTGGGCGGGAGCTACTAATCCCTTCGGACAAGGCGCTTCGTATAATTATGATAGAACTTCACTTAAGGTAAGTTCGTTTAATCATCAATTATACTCGCGCCTTGTCCTCGAGATTAGTAGCAGTAGAATATTTAATAACACTTGTAGATTTTGAGAGTTGCGAAGGGAATATGTTCTCAATGATAGTCTTCTTATTAAGATTAATACAAGTTTTTGTGATTAATCCGTGGATTATACTTGAATTAAGTAAATATTTGTAATAATTCGAGGTTCTTTATTAAATAAAGTCTAACAATCGGTTAGACTTATTGTTGTTAGGTACCCAAGTAGAGTAAGAAGGTAATCCTAACTAGTGGGTACCGTGATCGAGGTAGGCACTGTAATCAGGTCACTTCCCTTAGGAATATCTATTGTTATTTTATATAGGTAACAGTAATTACAATCGTGAATTCTAATAGTTCTTAGATGTAATTTAAGAATAGTAACATAATAAATATGTTAAGCAATGGCATCCACCAATGGCATAACAATTATTATTAAACATGATTTAATTTTTAAATTGATGATAATCAATCTAGTTATCAGGCTACTGAGTTAAAGTCGCATCGATATTTAAATTTGGGGCGCGACAAGGACCTTTACCAATAGGATAGCTTAGAAAATCCGATTTGACTTGCTGATGCAAATGTTTGTTATTTTAATAAAAGCATTTGCCACGCATTAATTGTTTTTCATGAAGGGTTTCCCCTCTTATGAAGATTAATGGTTATTCATTATGCAGAGGCTACCTGTCGTGTCGGTCCAAACAGATAATGTTTTATAACAAAGTTTATGTAGGACTCTGGTTCTAAGATATTGGAAAGTTACCAATTGTCTTTTGATTAAAGTTTTTAAGAGCACAGCTCACAGGGATGTATTTTTGTCAGGCGACCTAGGATATAGGTAGTAAAAAGAAAACAACCTTTGGTTTTTCTCTTCACGGGGTACCTAGTGAAGGTGATAATTGTAGGTATGTAACAGCGGTGAAAAGCATAATTTGTACCTACTAGATAGTAGGTTTTTTAATAATACCTATCTAATGCTATGCTTAAAAGATAGGTGACTTTTAAAGCGGTCCCTGGCTCGCCAGCAGTCGAGATGGCTAAGGGAATTAATTCATATCATGCTATTATAGGTCTAGATAGTCATGATTGTATTATTCTGAGCTTGTTGAAGAAAAAGTACATTGAATTGCTAATACTTAGTTGAAAAGTATGATTTAGAAATATGCTTAGTAAAAAAGGTTGCTATGGTTGACTATTAACCATTTTCAATGGTTTCATAATAGGTACAACAATTGTCGACTGGTTTTCGTTTACTTACAGAGGTAAGTGAGATTTGTATTAATCTAAAATTATTCGTAAAAAATATATTGAGTAAGTATTTATTTGGTTCACTAATGTGTAACCTGGGTCCTTTGACGTAGAATAAGAGGCAAATATCAGCTATATTGCTCACTTTCACTACAAGCTGTTATTGCAGCGTAGATAATTAATAATTATATTATATGAAATGAGGAAACTGAAAATGAAGCCCATGAACAGGACTGCCACAGTTGAAGAACCACACTTATTCGATTATTTTATTTATAACGAATAAACTTGTTATTTTAGACATTTGTCCGTATGAATTAAAGGTTTACAGTACCTTATTTATTTTTATATAAGTACCTAGGTAGGTACTGGCACCTAATAAAAGATATCAATTTCATGGCTTTGTTTTCACAGAAAAGTGTTACCTACTGTGTTAATCCTTTTGTTCTAAAGCTGTGTGGAGGAAATAGATTTTTAGCGAAAAGACCTTATTTGTATATACCTACATGGATTCTTTTTATGTAGGTAGGCACTTATTTGATTTGGTGAGAGTTAAGTGTAACTTGAATTGAAGTATTTTTTAACTAAGCAGACTGGTCAATAGATTGGACTGTTGAGCTTTTACTCCTGGTCAATGACTGGAGATTAGACCGCATCTACAATTTGTGTGATTACTGATCAAGTTACTAGAAACTTGATATATAAGAAAAAACCTTTATTGCTTAAGTTTTTTGGTATCATAGCAACGTATGTGCCTGTGAACTTTATTAATTTTATTTCATTAGATTACTCAAGTAGGATGGTAAAATTTTATTGGTTTCCATCAGCTGATGTATGGATACACTATGCAGTTGAGTTGAAATATTTGAAACCCACATTAGCAAATAAATCACAAAGTACTGAAGACACAAGAGCTGAAGAGCTTGCTTTGAACAGGAATACACGAGGTCTTTACCGCTCGCGGCCTCTTCTTGCAGGCAGAACAGACCTCAACCCCCTTCGTTGAGAGTGGATATTTCAGAGCCTCTGCTCCGAGTATTCATCGCATCTTATGTGATGTGGAGCGCTGAATGTCTAACATTGTACCACTTGTACAATGAGTTAATTAAATGGTCATGCATGATCTTATAGAATAGTTATTAAATTCAGGTTTAAAATAGAATTATACTTAATTAAGTAAAGTGGTCAGTGGCTCACTACTTGTCACATTGTAAAGAATTTGGGCACTGTTAGTGAATTGTGGATGTTTCAGTGTGATTATCCACAATTTGGAATATAATCTGACTTAACCCCTTTGGGGAATATAGTCATGAGCATAAATGGTCATGTTTATTATTGTTATAGTTTTCAGAAACTTAAACTAATTCCTAATGATGACTTAATTAATGTCGGTATTACCTTATGTCATAAAGTAATTGGATCCGTTTAGCTTATCAAATACTTTTGTAGTTGATTGTACTTACATAGACCATTCTAGGTCTAAAGTGTAGGAAAAGTTATCCAGTTTGGATATTGATCATAGGTAACTAGATACCTTGACGTTTTAACCTTTGTTTCTTGGGCTTGCTATTGCTAAATGTAACGCAGTCTGTTGCGTGGTGATTTGGTGAATAAATGAGTAGGTATTTGAATTTATAAAAACTAGTACTTATTTTTATTTTTGTTAATATTTTAAATATGTGTTTATAATATTTTTACTTTTGGTAAACAATTATTCCTAATAGACTTTTATTTGTTTCTTGAAATTTGTGAATTTTTAGTTTAATAATTTTTATTTTCAACATCCATGTACCTGTGTGTGGATGCTTATATTATTTGAATTGAAGGGTGTGGAAGCCTTTTGCTCTTAATTTCTAAAAGCGTGTTATGAAGAACATAGATTAATACCTATGTAGGTATATTGGAGTACAAGACTGGTACAGCATCGTGGGGCTATAACCTGAACAAGGCTAAATAGAAGACATGGTCTTTGTGTTGTCATAGTTTTTGGGTTATTTATTATTAAAGGCAACCCATCCTATGCTTATGATAATTTTAAGTTTGTTCACTTAAAAAACCAAACTTGCATTTGGAATGGTTTAGAAATTTTTGAATAAAGTATATCAAATGAGTGAAACATCCTTTGCATGGTTTATGTTTAATTGTGTATTAAATCATTTGCATCGTGTAATAGAAGGTCGGTATGTTTACCTATTAGGTTGGGTTACCTATTATACTTTTTCCCTATTTGTATGTAGGGTAGTGAAAACTTTCGTTTTCAACGGAGACGGGATGATTTCATGAATAACATTCACTATGTTATGATAGCCTCTCTGACTACCCCACCGGGAAGGAGGAGTGACATAGGTAGATAGAGATATTCGCTCTATATAAATTTATTAACCCTGGACAGATGGCTTGCGTACTTAACCGAGCTATCTGTCTCTGTCTAAAGCTGGTAGCGGTGCGGTGCTATTGAGAACGCTGGCAGGCATGTGATAAGTTTTTATGATGGCATGTGCTGAAGATAATATTTATTAGGTTTTACAGTTGAATTAACACCATAATAGGTATTAAAAGCCGACATGGTTTTTGGTGTTTGCTGAAAGAAGCTGGTTTTCAGCCTCCTAAGGCATTGGTTGCTTATGTCAAGCATTTAATATAGCCTCTGGGATTTTTCAGGTTATGAGTTTTAGTCCATAAGTGGAACTCATGAAGTTGATCACAATAACTATTTATTGAGATCTTGGTGTGGTTACACGCTTGGGAAGGTACTGTATCGTTCCTTCCAAATCATTGATCGCCACTGCTGAAGGATGCAGATTAACTTGCTGAATACTTTTTGTAGTGAAGAATCTTTGAAATCGCTTCAATCCGCAGACGGATGACTGATGTTGAATGCATTGTATTGTAAGGCATGCGACAGGTATGTGGTGAGAAGTCCCATCGACGGCTCAGGTTACATACTGTAATAAGCCACCAAGCGAGATTTATTGCATTTATAAGCGTTTTAGAAACCGCCTCTGGCAGCGGACATGTGTGCTTGGAAAAGTAGAACGCTATGTTCATAGTATTGTTTGTTTTAGAAAACATGTAGTGAGTGGTCTCATCGACCGCTCGGGTTACATAGGTAGGTAGGTACTAAGATGTCACCCGTAGGTGCCCGTAGGTAACTTCTTGTATTGCAGCATCTTAGGAGCTGCTTCCAGTAGTAGACAGCTATGACTGATAGGTGTTGAACTCCATGTTAAGAGATTGTATTATGAAGCGTGTAGCAAGCATGTGGTGAGGCAGTCCCATAGACAGCTCGGGTTACATACTGCAGTGTTGCACATAGGTATTGAGAAGCTTATAGCCAGCATGTGGTGAGACAGTCCCATAGACAGCTCGGGTTACATACTGCAGTGTTGCACGTGGGTACGTGCTAAGATTTTAGGTTAGGTTACAATCTCCATAGGATCGAACGCCAAGTTATAGTCAGTGCTTCCCAGCTTCGATGAGCCCGTCGTCGACTGTTTTGTTTCGTTTGCTGGACGCGTAGACCGTAGATCTGTCGTAGATACGCCGAAATAAAATGGTGGAAACACGTGTGGCCGAGCAGACGTGTTTCCAAGGAATATGTGCATACTTTCGTATTATTCTGTTCGATGGTGATTTATACGACGTCGTTTTTCGTCCTCGTTGAATTTTTGTGCATTATTTTTACTTGAATCTTGAAATTTTGAGAGAGAAATTTTTTGATGTGTGAAAATGATTGACACTAAAATGCGTAATGAAGATTGATACCGGAAGAACCGGATACGGAGAATCAAAGGCAAAGGGATCCCGACCATACAGCCAATTGATGAGAAAAACAACAAAAACTTTAAAAACTCTCAAATTAGTGGGAAATGGTGTAAGCTACGCGTTACTACAAGTGTTATTAAATATTCTACTGCTACTAATCTCGAGGACAAGGCGCGAGTATAATTACCGAAAAACCCAGTTTTTTGTTTTTAATTTGTAATTTGCATAATTATGATGGTAGCCATCTTGGAATTGAGATTAACCGGAATCTCATAGTGGCGCAAAATGTAACTAAAATGCCTGAAATGTTTATTTAAGGCGGCTCCCTCCATCACTTACCGTTAGGATGGGCCATTTCACCTGGACTCGTGGTGGTCTTAGTTTCCGGGTTCAATCTTTCCGTACTGAGAGAAGAACCCAGGGTAGGCGCTCCGATGAATGCGTCTACACGAAACTCGGCCTTCGGCTTCATAGACTCTGGTACACGCCACGCGCTTATGCAGGGTCTTAGGCTTTGGGCTCGCTATTACTTACTTGGGAGTTTGCAGTGAGATCTTAGTTAGTAATGGCGTTGGACGCCACGGCGCACACACATACCTACGTGAAACTAGGCCTCACTGGATGTTGGATGTATATTATGTCGAAACATCCGCTGATTTAATTATTTCAACAGGCGATGAAAGTTCTTTTAAATATATTTGATCATCAAACTTGTTTTGGTTTCGTCAATCTGTGAATAATAAATAATTTGCTGATGACGCTATGATTTGTACTGGCATAGTCATGACTATATTGTAAGTTGCAACTCCATATTCTCAATAACGTTCTTTGAAGAAGAAGAAAAACAGCATTATACCAACCATTTTGAATATTCGACATTCAAAATTTCACAACCAAGACTACCATACCTAAACCCTCTATTATATTTTACTCGTCTTGTTCGAAACACAGTTTCTAAGACAATATTATTTTGAATCTGACAAACAACTTTTTGCCAAAAAGAAAAACCAAATAAAAAAAAATCTCTGGTATCATTAACGTGGCCGGTGTTCATATTTCTTGTTTGATTTTAGAGTACCCATCTCTTCTTCTCCTTAAGCGAAAGCCCACATTTTGACCTTTAGATTTGCACTTAAATATCATTATTCGTCAAGCCCTATACGATGGAATGAAATTTGCTGGCGCTGAAGATCATGTTTCTTGGAAAACATTTCGATGTCTGAAATTTGTCTGAAAATGACCCCCTGTGCACGGGGCTCCTGTCTGAAACTTCTCAGATACTTTTTCGGTAATGTGTCATGACCCGCTAGGCCCTCAGCTATTCAGTTTTCGCCCTGGACATGACATGATTCAAACCCTTCTCACCTGCCGTACCATGAAGAAAAAACGTTGAATAGAACTAGTTTCTTGTTGAGAACCCCCCTTAATTTTGAACTTTTTGACATTTTTATTATTTGCTAACAAATCCGCCCTAATAACGTGTAATCTAAGAAAATTTCAGCTATTATGGTTCAAAAGTTACAGCCCTAAATAGGTAGGATAGACGGACGGACAGACGGACGGACGGACGGACAACGTAGGCTTAGTAATAGGGTCCCGTTTTCACCCTTTGGGTACGGAACCCTAAAAAAGATGAATTAATTAGCATAAAGAAAGGCTTTATTCAATAAAAGCGAAGTAGGACTCGCGCATCGCCGGATGAGAAAATTTCAAACGGCTACCTATTATTACGGTTCAAAAGATACACAGGTAGGACAGATGGACTGACGAATGGCGTAGGCTTAATCTCGTATACGGACGGATTAAAATCATTAAAATGTGAAAAGTTTCTCTATAATGTTCCTGTTTTGTTTTTGAATGTGTGCTGCAATATAAAGATAGGGACAAAATCCCTGGCACTTAGGATTAGTACAAAATATATCACTTTGTTATTAATATATGAGGTGCGACTTCGAATAATTTTTTAACACGTCGCACTATTCTGTACCTACCTAAATACTAGCTGTTGCCCGCGGCTCCGTTTGCGTGGACCTTACAAAATTATCCAATGTGCTAATTCAGAACATATTCTATCTGTGTGGTAAATTGCAACCAAATCCATTCAGCCGTTTATGCGTGATTAAGTGACAAATTTCCAAATATCTGAACATCCAAACATGCAAAGACATTTATAATATTTTAGTGAGATATGAAAATCATGAGTCACTAAGTTCTTACATGCTAATCTCCGAAACCACTGTACCGATTTCAATGAAATTTTGTGAACGTGTATGATTTTTTCCACCTTAAAAGATAGGATCAAACTGTACAAAAACATGTATAGTCATTCCTTACAGTCGCACACAGATTGCCATAAGAGTGACAGAGCTAGATTAGACGTTAATCTGTTACGTCTGTTAAACAAATGTCAACACTTTTTAAGCAAATTCAAGCAAAATTCGTTCATAACGTAAGGAAATAGCTGAGTCTTCCAGCTGGAGGTCTGGTGACATTATGGTTCAAGACGGTATCTGTTTACTATTGACATTTCACTTATTCTAATGGGCGGTTGTAATAAGTGTGAATGGATGTCAAGTAGCGTTTCTATGTCTTGCTTTATATTATTTATCTACCTTTATTATTTTTCTATCTTTGGATAGGATAGTTTCGGGCTCGATTGGTGCCGCTACCTGGGCGAAGCTGGGGCGAGTTGCGAGTAACAATAATTATGAATTCAAAAAATGTACAATTACATTGATTCTGAAAATAACGGAATTTGAAAAGTTAACAGTTATATTCTGACTACCCTGAATGGGAAAGTGGTCTTGAGTTCATATCTCTGAGTATGAAATACAAACTTCCATTGAAATGGAAACACAATACATTCGTAATGTCTAAAGCCTCTAACTAGAATCCGAGTCTGAAACGTAGCCAGTAAATTGGAAATTAGCGCCAAACCGGCAATTTGCATGGAATTAATGTAAATATTAACCATGGGGCCGCATTAATGATTAAAGTTTGCTCGCGGTCGACGCTTGCCACCCTCGCCGCGAACGTATTCATTTTACTGTACACCTCTATAGAAATATCGGTAATTTGTGTATTTTTGATTCCAACATTACCAGATTAAATATTCTAATACCTATGTATAGGTAATACTATGTTTATAAGTTTTATAAGATCTATACCTGCGCAATAAATGATATTGACCACAGAACATTATAAGAGGGCTTAGAAGTACAAAGTACCCAAAAGTAGCCACAGGTTATGCAATGATTTGCATAACACCATAAAGCGCGCGGTGTGGTGCGAGCGAGAGGGCATGAGTAATTGTAGCAAAGTGAGCGGGAAGACAAGTGGCGACAGCCGTCTATTAAGCAAAAGCGCTACTTTACATTTCTAACCCCTCTTATAATGTTCTGTGATATTAACCAACCAGGATGTGTCACTTTCCCACGCCTAAAATCCTTTGCCGCTATTTGCTAATCGTTTTCCCGCGCCTGTCGCCGGCGAAACGTCCGTCAGTCTATATTATGCTATTTGACTTAGAGCAGGGTAGAGCAAGATCGATTTTGCACCCAATAACTACCGCGTCGTATGATTGATTTTTAATTACTAAATGACTGTGGGTCTTTGAAGGGGATACTCTGATCTGGTCTGCGCAAACTAAGATTGACAAGTGGACTCATTTTCCTGGTCGTACTGTACACTTGTAAAAAAAAAAGATAATAGGATGCAAATATTGATTTTTACTATTATAGGGATAGGGAATCGGTCTTAGATTAAATTCATTGCGGGTACAAGACATATTAAAGTCACCTCCCGGACTCGCTGCACTTTATTGTTAGTGAGTTGACGCTGCTGTTGATCCTGGTTAACACGAGCTACCGCGGTTGGAACGTGTGGTGGGCATATGCCCAATGAAAAAATGCGTATCAGGTAGGAAATAAGTAGATTTGTAGCAAGACTTACAGCACGCAGACGGAAATCTGTAAAAAATAACTCTAAACGGAACTCTACACATTGCATAGTCCAACACGCATTGGCTGGTTCTTTTTTGTTCACAAATTCCGATGCATTGTTCGAAAAATCAAATAACGTGCCAGCCACCATTATTTTATGTTTTTAAAAATAATAACCGAACATATTTATGCCGACAATAGTTATGACTGAACTGCAAATCGCATAAAGGTGTCGACGACATCACGGTCGTTCGACTGATTTATTCGGTAGCCGCGACCGTCCGGCGTCCGAGTCCGGACCGAAACCCGGACCCATTCATCACCGGAATGTAAAAACGGGCGACGAAATGAATAATCATTATTCATTGCACTTCATCACAGATTTATAGGGAGTATTTGGGAGTTATTGTATTTCCCATTTCAGAGCAATTAATACGACAAATTTGGTGAAAATATTGCTTTTTTTATGCTTATTGTGGTGGTTTTTGAATTATTTTTCTACTCATCTATTGCAATCAAGGAAAACCACAACAAAAAATACTAACCTACAACATGTACGTAAAACCCATTGCATGCAATCGACGCTGGACTTTATATCTAACTTTTAATATTAAAAAGGAAATTACCTACAAGCTGTAATGACAAAAGAAAATGCATAATGTTGATGTCAAAAAGATACATACCTAATCATAATCAATAAATCAATGTTCTTTTCGTGAAAACGATACGCCCACAGTTAGTAGAGAATATTGTAGCTATGTTATCCCGTCGAAATCCAGTAATAGAATAATGTCGGACTTCAATAATTAATTTTCGCTTTTACTTAAATATTCTAAAAAGGTTTTTTGACTGTTTACTTAGTCGGGGTTCAATTATCCTCGCGTTAGTCCGGGTCCTGCTTATTTTTAGTTGGAATCTGGCATGTTGTGAAATAATTTGCGCTGTTTTACAATTTGGTATAAAATCTTTTAGTTTGCAAACGCGATAAAAATCACAGTTAAAAATATTTACGCACATGCCTTAAAAAGCATCCATGCATAGCAAGCTTAACATATTATTCGTAGCATAGCTCACGACTATATTCCCGGAGGGGATGTCAGAGATATTTTGAAAATTCAGAACATCCAGGTTTAGGTAGTAATACCGAAACTTCTTTGCCGAAACTCTGTCAAGTGACGGGCAGTGATCGCATCGCCACTTATAATTATAATAGACCGGGGTACAAATTGAAGCATGCAAATTCACGATATTCTCCTTCACCGAAAAGCCAGTGGTGCTAAAAATCGTAGGTCCATAAATTCTGAACAACGTATTGATACCAGTCAGCCTGGACTGGGACAGAACCATCGCATTCTGCATGGCAGGCATGGTTACTCGCTACAAGACCACCACGACTTCGAGCCTTAAAATCGTGTAATTTATCTGTTTTATAAGTTTATTGAGCACTAGCGTTAACCCGCGACTTCGTCCGCACAAATTATATACCAGATTTTAAGTCGGATCATAAGCTATCAATAAAAATAGTTTCATCAAAATCGGTTCAGTAGTTTTCGCGTGATGCTCGTTCAAGCACACAAAGCAAATAAAATTCTTTTTTTAAATTTACAATTTTATTATAGTAGAGATGTATTGTTTTTTCTGATGTAGAAACTTGTCAATATTTTACTACATCAGCTATTACACTACTCTACATTCAGAGCCTGATTCGGTAGGAAACCAACTCTACTCTCTCTATTTTTAAAGTGTAGCGATCAATGCTAGCCATGGATGCAGAATATTAAGGCTCTAAATTCAAAGTAGTCTAATGTTTACTTACCATCAGCGTATAAAGGAAATAAATAAATCTGTAAGTAGGAAAAATAAAAGAACGAAATTGCGGAGTTTGCCTCGTCCCTAACTAAAGGGTAAATATGGAAATTATCTCGGTTTATTTGTTAATAAATAGTAACTGAAAAAAAGCAGTCATGCAAAAACGAATTTCCTATAACAATTAGAATTGAAGTTGTGAATTTAACTAAAGACGAGTCTCAAATACCTAAGTCAGGTCATATGACAAAGCTTTGTAACCCGAAACCCTGCAACATTCCTTTATATCGCCACTTAAACTCAGCATCGCATCATGCATAACTGAAGAGAGGAAGTGCACTGAAATATGTAGGCACATAAGGCGAGGTTATGACTGCGGTGCAGGTAAAGGCATGAATGTGCAATGTTGCACCTGCGTGCAGCGCCGGCTTTATGACACCCATCGAAGAGACTTGCTATGCACTTTGCATACTTGGTGGGTTATGTTAGTTATTAGGTATTGCGATTTCTTGTTTAGTTTAAGCGTAAGGTCAACTTAAAATACGTCAAAACAAATGAGCCCTTTTTTAGTATAAGCGTAAACTAATGTCTGGTCAGTTCCATACATTTTAGATTTAGTATAGTCTTGGCGCAAACAGATGTCGCTACAAGTATCATCTGGCCTGAACGAGAGATAAATCTTAATTAAACGCTATTAGATCACTATACGAAATAAATTATTAGATTAATTTTCTTAATAATTTTAATAACAAAAATGTTTAACACGTATTTTAAACGTAATTAAACATTGCTGTAGTACCGTTACTCACCGTCGCTGTACTTGCGCGAGTTGGCAACTAAGAAGGTGGCAACTTCCTTAGTATGGGCATTGACCCTCTGTTGTGTATAATTTATTTACTCTATGGTAATGTCAACTTTAAAATTAGTCAAAACAAAATAGTCCTGTTTAGTGTAAGCGTAATATCAACTTTCAAATGCGTTAAAAACAAACTACCTAGTCCCAATTCAAATTAAAGACAATATATAAAATGTTATTGCTACATAATATAAATTTACACATTAATTCTGTTTAGTGTAAGCGTAAGATCAACTTGGTCGTACTCATCCGTGGATCACTTTATCATTTCTTTCAATTGTTATTAGTCTTTGGCCGTGGACTAATTTACAACTATAGGTATTACGTATCAAAATAACATTTTCTTAGCTATTATTGCGAGATTGACATATTAATTTTGTAGGTAAGAAAGGCTTCAAAGGCTACATTCTCCTTTATCCACCAGCTTAATGAAAATGAATGACAGATTGAAAAGCGTTAAATACGTTTTCCATAGAGTCAAGGCTTTTTTTAGTTATCCCTCTGAGAGTAAATATTATGGATGTTGACGCTTTGATTAAATTAAAAAAAACCTGTCAAGTGCGAGTCGGGCTACTCGCGCACCGAGGGTTCCGAACCACACCACCACAGAACACAACATTATTAACTTAGAAAAAAAACTTTTTTTGTTCGGGACCTTTAGCGCGAGACCGACTCACACTTGGCCGGTTTTTAGTATTTGTTGTTATTCTGTAGAGTTTGCTTTATAATCATACTAAGTTTGACGCTTGTGTATATTACCGTTTTTACGATAGAGCGTGAAGAAAAAACGTTGATAAAAACTAGTTTCTTGTTGAGAACCCCCCTTAATTTTTAATTTTTTGATATTTTTATTATTTGTTAACAAATCCGCCGCAATAACGCATAATCTGAGAAAATTTCAACTATCTAGCTATTACGGTTCAAAAGTTACAGCCCTAAATAGGTAGGACAGACGGACGGACGGACGGACGGACAACGTAGGCTTAGTAATAGGGTCCCGTTTTCACCCTTTGGGTACGGAACCCTAAAAACAAGATAGGTCACTAGCATATAGCGCATGGACCGCATAAATTGAGCCCCCATCGCCTAATTTACTTAGTCGAAATCCGAGCGGCATTGCGTGATTTTTGATTTTAGGCGGGATAAGGCTGCCTGTCCATTGACGCGAGCTGGCTGGCGGAGCGGTGTAGTGAGGAAAATATTAACCAATCAGGAGCTCGGCCGAGTCTCGGCCAAGTCTCGGCCGAGATTTTATGCAATCCTGATTGGTTAATAAAACTCCGCTTCCCCGCTCCGCCAGAAAGCTCGTGTCAATGGACATGCAGCTCCACAATGCCGTCGCGTGCTCGCGTCAAAGCTTGATATTCAAATCATTCAAAAAGAAAAAAAAATCACTCGGCATTACTTTTCACTACTAAGTACATGAAAAACAGGTAAATTTTTCGAGTAGGTACTTAATGCGAGAACGTCACCTATCTTCCGCTATTTTAATTTAATAAAAGTGTTGACGTTATGCCAGCTAACTCGTGTTTTCCCCAACTAGACATAAAACCAGATGCTATCAATAAATAAGAGGTCACCCCTCGCTGAAGTCACAGGTGACTACCCCAGCTGACACCAAACTTTCGTCGGATATCGTTCCGTTCACCGTCTAGCTTACAACTTTCCACCACATACTATTTATTATTAATATTATTTGGAAACTTTTGCCAAGTTATTTTGGAGTTCTGGCTGTTAAGTGTTATGCTAAGTTATGGTATTGTAAATGGAATTAGTTGTTTGTGCGTTCGAATTTATACACCATTCCTACATAAGTACTACATAGTTAATATAAATAAGGTGTAATATTGTTGATGCCTTTTTATCGATTCTAAGTGACTTACGGATGATAATAAGACATGAGATGTAGGTAAGTTTAGTTTCAATTGGCTTTGCTCATCTTAATAGGAAATAGGATAAAGTATAATTTTTTCCACAATTAGAAGAGCTGTGGTGATTGAATACTCTGCCTTCCATGTATACATCAGATTATTACCAATGAGTTTTTAAGAACTAGTACGATTTGTTACTACTATACTGGCTCTTTGGTGAAGGAAAACATTCTGAGAAAATCTGTATACTTTATAGGTATGTAAACTCAGACAAAAACGGTGTATCCACTATGCATGCAGGGTTGTGCCCGTGTAAATGACAAAAGATGATAAAAATACACAAACACAAAAATAGAAACACTTATTAAAAGTAAATACGAAGAATTATCGGTTGAATAAAAAGTTCCGAGCATCCCGTTCAAAGGGAGACATAAAAAGTTTATAGAAAGAATCAGATCATCTTTCCGTATGACAGATTCGGTATTTTCTGTAGTATACAAAATATAAGAAAATAATGCATACAAACATACATATTCTCACACCGGCGCCGGTCTGCCACAGGGGTAGGCAGAGACAACGGAAAGCCACCTACTACGATCCTGACTAACCCCTCTAGCTTCCACCACATTCATTATTCCTTTCAAGCATGCTCGTCGGTTTTGGGTAGATCTGACCTGGCCCGTTTTAATCATGTCGCCAATTTGGTCCGTATACGCGCTGTACGTCTAGGCCGTCCCTTTCCAACATTTCCACTTACGCTTGCTTTATATCATCCATTCATTCTATTTGACCAAACCATCTCAACATACCTTTCTATAATATATCTTTGTCACTAAGTATAATTATCTTTTTTCAGACCACAACGCTCTCTAATTAAACTATTTTTCATATGTCCATTGCAGTTACACCACCTATAATTCAAAATGAGCACATTTCCACGGCGTTAATCAATACTTTCGTTCGTCTTCAGCCATACATCAAATATAATATTAGGTTGCTAATATTTACCGATCAATCCTAATAACTCTGTCAAATAACTAAATAGCTCCCGAATTCCAAACTCATCAAACTCTCAATAACCGTAAACGATTTAATATCCGTCCTAACACAAATATTTAACTCGATAGCTAATTTCGATTTAGCTGAAAACCTCGGGATCTCGACTTTTGCTCTAAAACAAAAGGGGATTAGTTGGCGCGATCATATTTCAACGCAGCGGCTCTGGAGGCCGGATTTATTCCGGCCGCCAGCCAGTGTTGCTCTCGTTCGGGTTTACCCCCGAAACGTCCGGTTTTTATTACGCTCTCCGCTGAAAATTCGTTTTGGATTTGGTGTAGGAAAATAAATGTTGGAAAATATTTGAAATGTTTTAAATCCGGCTTTCTAATCTCAGTATGCACTCCCTTGAGATGAAATAGAATTGTAATGAGCGATAGTTATTTTCAAATCAAATCTTGCATATAAATTTGGCCATCTTGTATCCTGTCGTCCTGCCTTTCCTGCCCGGACACCTGCACGCGAACGGAGCTTATGGAAGCTGCTGGTATTGCTATCCGTGTGGTGAAGTAATGGGCAGGAAAGATATAAAATGACATGCCATCGACTCGATAGAAGAAGAACATAAGTTACTAGCGGCCCGTCCCGGCTTCGCACGGGTGGACGTCTAATCTTTTCTAGCAATAAATATAGCCTATGTTACTCAGGGTGAATGCGGCTTTCTAATGGTGAAAGAATTTTTTAAATCGGCCCAGTACTTTTTGAGCCTATTCATTACAAACATACAAACATACAAAAATAGGTACAAATCTTTCCTCTTTATAATATTAGTGTAGATATAGTTGCTGAGCTGGCAAATACTTGATAAAACCGTACTTAATCTCATTACATAAACAATTTGTAACTGCACTGGTTTTTCGGTAAAGCAAAACATTATCATGAGTAAACCTGCAGACTACAATTCCAATGTTTGTTTCCATTGTCTATTTGCAATTTTGCATTTGGCGACAAGCTCTCTACCTGTCACCGAACACTTAAAAATATGTATATTCGGAACATGCTACATTTTAGAATGTCTCTGACTTCTCCGGGGAATATAGCCGTGAGCTTATAATTATTAATGCTTACGCGTACATACTGCGTTATTATCGTACTGGAAACCTGCATACGATGAACAAGAAATTTTGATGCGTATGTGAAGTTCACAACCCGCATTGGGCACGCGTGGTGAACTGACGCCCATGCACCCTTCCTGAGGGTAAGCCTGTGCCCTGCAGTGGAACGTATATAGGCTGATGATGATCCTTTTCTATGCGTTCAAAACGATTACATTTCATCAGTATAACAGAAACTCCAATTCACACCTTTCGCAGCTAGGTAAGCCCAAAGGGTTCCCTTTCTTTATTTAAACATTTTTATAACAGGACAGTAAAGAACCACCATGAATCACAGTACCTTGAATGCTTTTCTTTCAGAATATGTTTCCACAGGGATTCAGAAGCTACAGTAAACATTTAAAGGTACTATTTCGTAGAAGCGCCCAGCTTTAATCTCTAAGCGTACAGATTTTCACACTTCTGGTAGAGATTCTAAGGGTGTTTATGCACTGTTGCAAATACAGAAACTGCCATATGGTCAGTGTGATATTCGCATTTATAACCATCACTTGTCCACCATCTGTTTGAATTCGGATGAGTAATCAGGATCTTGTACATTCACGCACGGCATTTGGTCGTGACTTGGAGCTCTCACATAATAATAATTCCTTCTAAGTAATGGTCGAAGCTCTGTCTTAGGTGAAGGTAGGTTTTATTGAAAAAAAACTTGATTACGTCAGAATAAGCACCATTACCATTCACTGGTGAACGCAGACTGTAACTTATTTTTCTGTAGGATCCTAGCTTCAGATTAACTGCTTCTCCCACTACTCGGTTTCAGTGTAGATTAGTGGAGAAAAGTTTGTCTTCAATTGGTTTCTAACGTAGCTAAATAATTAGTTCGTGTGCTAATCTGATCGCTGATAAATGTGCTGGTGATTTGTCTATAGAACATTGTTTTCCATTTTGATACTACTTTGTTCCAACAGCAGACCATTCTTGATAGTAAACCAAATCAAATAATGTACACATTATAGGTGTACAACTACCCTAAAGCTGGCAACCCAGCTAGGATCTGAGCGGCTCAAACAGAGACTAACAAATGGCCGTTCAACCCGAACGCCAGCCAAATAAAAATGATATGTACGCCCAAATAATTTCTACTCGAATCCATCGTAGATTCGCACCGTATTTATTAGCTTGATTGAGTAAGTCGGATTTATGGGACGGTAACGCATAAATTCTTTAAAAAGAGACAGTTTTTCAATAAAAATGTCAAAGCTAACCAGACTAAACGGTTGAAACGGCTTTTAATAATTATTTCGTCAAGCTCTTGTTTCGTCAAGTCCCAACAGAATCGACAATGAAGGGGTAAGGAAGTTTAAGTACCTATAAAGAATTTTATGAGTAGTACGTGGCCTATGCCCAGCAGTGGGTCGATGTGGGGTAGTATAATATATTCTTATAAGTAGGGATTATAATGTAGTCGAAGACAACAGATCTCCACCTGGTAAAATCTTGCTACACATCTATTCAAAAAAAGACAGGTACAGAATGGTGACTTCATACAAACGAACGAGCTTAGTTTGGCGATCTCGGATCAAGTCGGTTGAACGAAAGAACTATAGCTATCTTTTCATTTTATATCCGCACGTGTGTGTTTAGGTGTGTCTGTATTGCGTAGAGCTGCTCTACTGTACCTTTTTCTCTTGTGTCTTTTCTCCTTTTCGACTGCTTCGATTGTTGAATGTGTGTGGAAGAATTTGTTTGCTCATAGCTTACTATGATTACGGCGACTGCTTGGTTACAAAAGCAGCTTGGTTAAGAAAAACAGAATATTATTCTCTCAACTTCATCCTCCTAAATCTGATGGAACAGGAAACTGCTACGATTACGAAAGGGGTGGGATGTAAAGACGCTGTGTGCAATCGGAGCTGTTGACGAAGACAACAATCTGAACAGGAGCGCCACTCTAAGCTACACAATACGGTGGGTGAGAAAAAGAGCGCATAATAGGAGAAAACCGAGCAGCGGATAAGGACGGTGAAGAAAAACATCGTGTGGAAATCAGCATACGCTGAAACAAATGCTGTTGCATTTATGTATAGTTCATCAATCCATAAAGGGGCCACGCATGGTGGATTAATACCCATACCATGAGCACAACATAACTATATAGTCCTTACAGTACGGCAACGGATGTACTTGCGCAGAGCAACGGCGGGGGCCTTGCGGGGAAGCGGGCGGTGGGGGTCGCAATACTGGATCTGTATCTGTGGTCTGAAGGTGTTGAGATTGCCTTGCATATCCTGTGGATGACAGCGTAAGTACACGGTCATCGCCCGCCATCAAGAGCGTTTCCATACTGTGAGGCTTATACAGGTGTTAGGGTAAACAGTTGCATTACTTTAAGGGGTGATTGTAGGTACTTATGATACTGATAAAATTTTCTAAAGAAACCTATAGGAAGTTCGCAAAATCATTTTTCGACTTTTCATACAAAGGTCGATCAGCTGATTGCATATAGTATTTGAAGTACAAACATTTTTTTACGAATTCCATAGGGAATTCGAAACCAACCGAAACCTATAGAGGTTTCTTAGGGAAAGTTGTTCAGTATCATGGGTAGGTACAATCACCCCTTAAAATAATGCAACTGTTTACCCTAACACCCTGTAGTAATACTGTGTGATGAACTCATGAGGGTAGTAGGTACCAGTGAATTGTCTTCCATCCACTGCAGTATCCTGTATCACAGTATAAGACAGTAACCCATCTTCATACAATGGTAGGTACCAAACGCGGCTTGTATGTGAGCTCGCCAGACTCGCCAGTACGGTACGACGATATCTAAGGCAGCCAAGGCAGCGCCAGACGGGGCTACGCGGAGATATTGTCAGTGTGTGCGTGCTACGAGGCGTACGCCGCGTTTGGTACCATTGTATGAAGATAGATTACTGTCTTATATTCCGAGAGATAAGTGTACTTTTTGCAACCATCAGCAGCAAAGCTGATTCAGTGTTTATGGGGTGTAGAGCTTCTCTGTGATGGGGATGGGCCAGGTCTGCCTCCAGTCGGTTTAGGAGTTACTGATGATTAAAGGTCTGATAGACATTACTGTTGTAGTATGCACTGTAGCTATGTGGACAGTACAAAAACTGACATGATTCATCAGTCGGTTTAGGAGATACAGCCGTTCAAAGGTCGGAACTTTGACTGGCTGTATCTCCGAAACCGACTAACAGAACTTGACAGTTTTTGCACTGTTCACATAGCTACAGTGCATACTACAACAATAACATACGATCAGCCGTGCAGCTGATCGTTAATTCTTTACAGACCTTTAATCAACAGTAACTCCTAAACCGACTGGAGTTATGCAGGCAGACTTGGTCCATCCCCATCACAGAGATGCTCTACACCCCATAAATACTGAATCAACCTTGCTGCTGATGGTTGCAAAAAGTACACTTATCTCTTATACTATTATACTGTGCTTGTATCGAGCGCAGATTCAATCAGTGTAAATAATACAGGCTGATAATACAAGCAGCAGATTGAGTCTTGCGTGAAACCTAGTGTTCCTAATAAGGTTACAAAGATCACAGGTCTAGGTATCAACTTAGTAAAGCTAGTGAATCATTCATGAACCTCGTAGGAATCCTTTTGGGAGTTGACTAGCTATTATCGTGTAAAGCGAGCTGTAAGCATACAGTTAGAGAAATTCAGTTTAATATCAAGCTAGCTACCAGTTCATTCGAGAAATCCCATGGTAGAACTCTTAAGTAGATGCTGTAAGGACGAAGATGGGTCAAATCGCAGGACTTTTTTGTATGGAACTGGTTTTCGTACGTCGTTTAGAAGTTAGGAATCGCAGTCTTTATGGTTCGAGTATTATCAGTGTAATAGTTTTTGAGCTCATTATTGGATGGCAGTAAACCTGTCAGTGATTTAGACCTCTAAAAATTTCTGCTGCATTAACTTTTTCGTACATTATTACGTATTTATTAGTGATCTAGTAAGAATATTCAACATGAAATCTTAAATAATAAGCTATATAGCAAATTAGCAAAAAAAAAAACATAAAAACGTTCGATCAGCTAATTAATTGCATTTAGTATGGAACGTCAAAAATTTGCCTGAGAATTTCCTATAGGTTACTTTTGGATGTTCAGTATCATGGATACCCCCCCTAATCACCCCTTAAAGTAGTTCAACTGTTTACCCTAATACCCTGTATACTATACAAAGAGCGGAATAGTTTCATTATTATTAAACTTCCTAATCCATTCATTGTGGATTCTAGTCATTTAGTCCGCTTAGCTTTGAAATGTTTGTTACGTTAGTGATCTTTCTTATACTGTGTTATATCTGAATGCTTTAAAATATCAAAGTCAGCGTTTCTGCCAGATCCGGTACCTAGTGAGATTATGAGTTTGTGTACAAAATACAACAACTTGACTCGTTAGTACTAGTTTTGCTAAATTACAGAGGCCTTTCGAAGAGAGATTATAATGCTTCTTAATATGCTGACACTTTTTTCAGGGGATGATCAGACCATCAAACTGAACAACTTTCTCTATGGGGCCAAGATCTAAATCGCGAAAAAAGTATCAGCTGTCCCATACATTTGGCTCGAATAGGTTTACAGTTTTGTATGGGAAAGCCGATATTTTTTTCGCGATTTCGATGTTGGCCCCATAGAGAAAGTTGTTCAGTTTGACGGTCTGATCATCCCCTTAAAAAAGTGTCAGCATATTAAGAAAGACCCTATAATCTAACAAAATGAGCTGATACTCTATTAAGGGGATGATCAGACCATCAAACTGAAAAACTTTCTCAATGGGACCAATACTGAAATCGTGAGAAAAAAATTAGCTGTCCCATACATTTGAGTCGAGTTATATTTGCAGTTTTGTATGGAACAGCTGATTTTTTTAGTCCTTGTTTGATTGGTCCCATAGAGAAAGTTGTTCAGTTTGATGGTCTGATCATCACCTTAAAAGGGTTTCAGCTGATTTTGTTAGACCATAAAACCACAAAATCATATTATAGACAAGCTAGCATTTTCCATGATAATCCTCCAAGCATTAAAGATCCCCTTATTGACCCACTTGTCTCCCTGCCCCATATCTCCTCATTGCTCCCACATTTTGTATGAGTAATGGCGCACGTAACAACTTATGAAGCCATTTACGGGTAATAGAGACCCGTTTGCACTTACGAGGGATGCATGCATTACTTATTAGGAAACATTGCACTTAGGGAAATGCATTGAATATGTTATTCTTAAACACTCATAAACTACAGAAACATAGACATAAACACATCCCGAGCACTCCAAAGAACGATATCATGATGATTGAATTGAAAAGTAGGTACTGCTGCAGAAACAAGATGGCGTCGGTATACGCGCCGTCCTGCTCGTTTCTTCATGAACCTTTAAATTGAATATGCAAAAAGTGTGCCCAGTTATAAAGGTACATGCTCAAAAAAATTAGGGAAAACAAACTATACAATAAAAAAAGTATTAAAAAAAACGTTTGAGCACAAATAATTTGAATTTTATTAGGTAGGTATCGCAAACGTGGACAAAGGAAACCCCAAATTAAATATATTCTATTAAAAATACATTTTTATTCCCTTTTTTTTTGATTCGCAGACGCCATATTTAAATGTCACTTTTATAAATATATAAACACCTCATCCACCTCATACGTTAAAATCTATCAAGCCGTTTGTTAAAGAAATTGAAATACCTACATATTTATACGCACATACATACATATAATTATATCTACATACATACACTCGAAAAACATAACCCTTCTTCTGGGGCAGTCATGTAAAAATAATTATTATGGTTGGTAATGTAGCAAGGTTTCTGACTGACCCCGAAGGTGATCATTGTCGTTTATTTCATTATCTATGAAAAAGATGCCTCATACAACATGTGTTAATGAATTAATGCAAAACTAGAAAGTAGTTTGTTTAGAATCGACAGCAGAATCGAATTATGATGGTTTCAACATAGGATTTTTTTTTCAAAATATTAAATAATTTGTTTGAAAAATATTTCTTTTTTAACCCGATGTCAACCCACCGCACGGGCACACTCACCCTGCTTTACTACCAAAACAAGATTATAAAAATGTATCCATGAGTACGTTAGCGCTTTCTTTCAGTGCTGAAATGATAGAAAATCATTTTTGCCTCAAAAATTTAAATGCAAATAACTTTAAATTTGAACTATCAAAATAATGAAATTATTGTTTCAATCTAATTATTTTGTTATAAATCAGTTGGGGTGTATGAGGTTTTGCGCTAATTCATTAACACGTTGTATAAGTACCTTAATCTATTTCCATAATTATTATTTCTAAGAAATAGCAAAGCGAAGGTATCTTAGTCGAAGTTTAATTAATTACAGCAAATCTAATCTTACTGCAACGGCTTAGAGACCGCCAATAGCTTCCGATATTCATTAGAGACATAAAGCTAGGAAGTAGGTAAGTAGTTCATCTCTGTGGAAATATTTTCCGAGAGAAAGCCGGAATAACGAGAGTTCAAGACAACTTGCTTAATTTATTAATTTATTTTAACAATATTGGTACTGGGCTACCAGTACCAATATTGTTAAAATAAATTAAAACATATTTGAACCGATTTTAATGCTTAAGGTAAATTCTTAAAGTACATAAATAGCGAAAGACTAGTCATTTCACATGTGATTCCATTCTGACACCCTATAATAGGCTAAAGGCACAGTATAAGAAAGAATGTGAATGTATGTTATGTATGCTAGTAAGCTCCAATAGATCTATTCAGGTCGCAGTAGCTATTGGTCATTGACCAAGCCCTTACATCCTAAATAATATGTATGCTAGTACAACATACTAAAGGTGAGCCTTGCTACAACTGCATGCTTACTCGTAAAACAAAAGTTTCTTACCACCCTAAAGGAATTATGGAATGTATGCATAATTATACTTTTAACATTTTTACGAAAGAATTAAAACTGCCTTCAAAAAAAACTAAAAAACTAAAAAATCAGCTGTCCTAAACTGCAATGCTTACTCGACTCAAATGTATGCAACAGCAGATTGTTTTTTTGCTCCGTTCGGTTTGCTCCCACTGTAAAAGTTGTTCAGTTTGATGGGTAGACTCTTAGTTTAAAAGGATGCCAATGATATCAATTTCACCTTGTATATGTACGCACGGCGACACATCAAGCTATACAAACCCAACATAAGCTGGCCGCGCGACGTTATACCTTACTCGACCTACGCGCGGCCAGCTTATGTTGGTTTTGTATAGCTTGATATGTCGCCGTGTGTACATTCGCTACTAGAGCGTCAATAGGAAGCTTGTAAAGAGCAAATTACTGCCTCAAGTCTAAAGCACTCTGAAGATGATATTTCTGAGAGCTACAAAGTGGGTAGGAAATGAAATTAATCCTTCAGTGCTTACGAATAAAGGAGATAATAACTTGCTGGTATTATATAAAGACGTTGCTTTAAACCATTCTCAAAGCTGTGGGTAGTAATGATTTTGGAGTTATATTTATGACTGGCTTTTACCCGCGACTTCGTCTGCGTGGACTTCAAAAGTTTACACCACGTTTACACTCAATTTCATCCACTGGGGTTGACATCCGGCAAATTTTTGTTTGTGTAGTTTTGAGTGACATGCTATCATAGATGAAGAATTTTTCGCTCATGCTATCGACTCAAAAGAAGAAGGTGCACACCCTACATCCTATTATGTTCCACATGTTTCCGTCTTCAGCAATTTAGGCTGTGCAAAGTCTTTCAGTCAGTCACGGAATTGTTTTATACAAGGTCCTTGTTAACACGCTGCCACTTATTATCAAAATCGCGAAAAAAATTAGCTCTTCCATACAAAATTCAAACCTACTCGAGCCAAATGTATGGGCATGTACAGCAGAATTTTTTTTCGCGATTGGCAACACATCGGTGTCGATGTTGGTGCCATAGAGAAAGTTGTTCAGTTTGACGGTCTGATCATCCCCTTAAAAAAGTGTCCGAAGAATTAAGAATGACCATATATGTATCGGTAATATTGGGAAACGATCCCGCACAAGTTTTTTACATCCCATTAGGCACAGAAACCAGTGGAAATTTTATTATACATTATAGCAGGGGTGGCCAACCGGTCGTTCGCGATCGACCGGTCGATCGCGACTATTAGTCCAGTCGATCGTGGCAATGCAAAACATATAAATAAGCAGACTACTAAAAGGCCTACGAGACCTATAAGACCTAAGACTGGTCATTAAAAAATACTACATGATTACTACATGGTACTAACTAAACTATGCTGTTTCGTTTAAGATTTCAAGAAGTATGTATGTGGTAGATCGCACAGGGTTTCGTTAGTAAACAGTAGATCTTATGTCTAATCAAGTTGGCCACCCCTACATTATAGTATAAGCGAGATATAAGCCTATAAGGTTTGAAAAAAAAAATGGGTTGCCACTCTAATGTCTTTCTGTTAGATATTAGCAAAAAAGGGTCTTGTTGATTATCAGTAATCGTACAAATCCCTTCTCGCTCAAATACCGTATAAACTGTCTAAAAAGCTATTTACAAAGCTTTTTAAACATTTTGTACGGTATTTAACGCAAATATTTGCAGAATGTAGATTAGTCTTGCTTAACTTGATTTTGAAAAAAAAAAGTATTCTATCAATAGAGTCGATAGTAAGTATCCATATTTTCCGTGTGGTGTCGGCAAATAATAGCACCATCCTATTTCCTCCCGTGGGTGTTGTAAAAGGCGACTAAGGGATTTACCGGAGGATGGACAGCAGCATCCTCTGAGTACATTCAATCTAACTGCAATCGCCAACCCTCCTGCCAAGCGTGGAGATTATGGCAAATCCCCCCATTTTGGGGGAGACGTATATCAAGCAGTGGACCGTCCATCGGCTGATATGATGAATATCAATATTATCGATATCACTATCAATATTTTTACTATTTTTCGAGGTCACGTTCTTTCTTTCTTATCGTGTGGGCAGAACCCTGGTGTCAGAGTTTTTTCAGACCGCCTTACGGCCTCTGACGTGGTTTTTATGTAACGACTACTACCACCAGAGATAGTAGTCGGGACCAACGGCTTAGCGTGCCATCCGAAGCACGGAATCATTTTTCTTTTCGGACAATCAGGTGATTCAGCCTGCAATGTCCTAACCAACTGGGGAAAAACGCACAAAGTGACATATCACTAGGTGTCGCCCGTGGGAATCGAACCCACGACCTCCGTATCGAGAGCCAATGCTCTTAACCACTAGACCACGGATAGTGTATATTTTCTTTGCCACGGAGGCAGTTACGTTAGTTAGTCGAGGTCACGTTAGTATCGATAGACTGTCGATAGTTTTGCAATTGTTAGGCAACACAAATAAAATAGTGCAGCCAAAAGCTTGAAATTTGAATTGGAATCAACAATCGTATTCAATATGCAATTCTCGTTAAAAGCTTTAAATGAGCCAGTTCTAAGACAACAAAAACAGTATTTATATTAAGCAAACCCACTTAATCCACTACCATTTTCCACTCCACGCCATGTTGTTTGGCTGGCTCGCGCGGCTCCAAACAAACGACAATAAGTTTTGAAGGAAATTGAATGTAAACAGCTAGCCCGAGGTTCAATCAAACGAACCGAGTTATTCCTGAGCTATTCCTTTATGTATATATCCCGTTTTTGCTTCAAAGCCTCTATTTTCTCTGGAGATTGATTCTTAGTAGACTTTGTGGAATAGTTTTTTTTTTTATTAGGAATTCACAACTGTTTTTTAATAGCAATATTGTTCGTTTCGTAGTGATTGTAATTAAACAATGATGTTCTTTAGTTTGAATTACGGAGAAAAAAATCTGGTGGAATACTATAGTGGAAGACATAAATAAAAAAGATTCATTCTAACACAGAGTACTGTAATTACTACATTATACTAGAGTGATACCAATTGAAATCAAATAGGTACTAGAGCAAAAGTACACTTATATGTTTTGCAGGTGTTTTGATTATTATAATCGAATCGAAAATTTTTACTAAGACGCGTGCAAATCAATGAAATAGTTTGAAGAGAAACCCATTAGATGATAAAAACCTTAGTGACATACCTATGCTTATTATTATCTTATTATCTTATCTTATATGTTGGAACAAAACTCCAATACAACCGTTTTACATTTCGTATTCTGTGTAACGACCTTAAAAGGGATAATGCTTTTTAATGTTGTCAATTAGGGTTCGGAGGAAAAACGAAGTCAAACGGCCGATATTAAAAACCTTTCGGTAAAAGGTTCGGGCACAGAGCATAGGAAAAAAACACGCCTGCTTTAAATGATTTCACTGGGATATTGGTCGGAAACCTTCCTGCAAACCTACCGACTATATTTTTAAACAAGCCAATGCTTAATGGAGCTCAGTGATACTGCTACAGCCAGCGGAGCTCACTCCGCAGCACTCTCTTCCTTTCTAATTATGTATTTGAGATATCATGAAATTCTTAAAAAAATAATTTAGAATATACACTGTTGATATTATACGTATAGTTAATTGCCTTTGATGTTTCCGAGATTTCGATGTTTATCCAATAGAGAAAGTTGTTAAGTTGGATGGTCTGAACTTCCCCTTAAAAAAGTGTCAGCATATTAAGAAGGACCCTGTATGTATTCGAGATAATCATGAGATTCTTAAAAAATAATTTAGAATACACAATCTTGATACAGTTCATTGCCGTTGATGTTATTATAATTATAGCAAGCCTATATAAAAGTATTTGCACATGTCATTCAGACGACAACTACAAACTACATAGACGTAAAAATGTTTTCTTGCTCTGTGTCAAAAACCTTTGGGCGAAAGGATCGCTCCTACGAGGCGAGAAATTAAGGACAGGTTCGTAGATTGCACACGCATTAGTTTTTGCGCTTGATTTCATCAGAGAGGATTGTCGAGTTACGTTTTTTTGGTCGGTAACGAAATTGTGGAGATGAATCGAAGAGGAAGAAAATGAAGAAGATTATCCTTCCTCCGAACGTGGGTTTTGATTTTAACTATTAAATAACGATAAATGTAACTGCTAGTAGGCGCAGAGTTTTTGTGATATAATTGATGGTTAAACAAACTTACCTGTGTGAAGTTTGACCACAATTATATGAGTCGTTACATCCGAAGGTATTTATACTTACAAATGTAGTACATTGAAGAGTGTACTACATTTGTAAGTATAAATCTCGAGGATGTAACGATGAAGTATAACTGCATATTTATTTTCGACTTATGTTATCCCATATCGCATCAGTAGTAAATCTGTGCCTATTAGAAGTGTGATTTTTGAAACAATTACATCATTGTATCATTCCAATATGATTATTAATCTCACGATAAAAAAAACACTTCTGAGTAGAAGGTAACTATCTAACCTACACCTGCCGCACGAATTAGTAGTGTTCTAATTTTAGGTGTTCTAGACTAGACGAAACAATTCGAACTGACTTGTAAGGTTTTCTCAAAGAGATTATACCTAAAGGCATAGAGAGAGTCATATCATTGCAAGAATGTCCAATATTTTTTTTGACGTTTGTGTTTGAGAGTGTGGTGTCAAGTAGTAAAAAAAGAGATCAATTATACCAAAGTGACATTTGCCCCAATGTTTACGGTCACTTTTCACACACACTAGCACGAAAAAAAGTGGACAGCCGCATAAACAAATATCTATAGTTCCGTCTCCTTTTACCATTAAAGGTACGTCATAAGACAAAAGAGACTAACTACAATCGTAAATTGATGCGGTCTCTATGCTTTAGAATAAAGAGATCATTCCTCTGAGGGTTTTCTATACAAAAGTGGTTGAAAATGTTAATAGACAATCGCTATCCAGACACAATTCCGTGTCAATTTAAATACTATAATTGACAACCAAATATCTATTTGGAACGTCTTTTAGCTAATTTGGGTTAAAATTCTGCGTTTATTCCGGGAAATTGGTCCGGTTTGTTCCACGTAGTATAAACAGTTCAGGTGTCCAAAAGGTTTGCCACTTATCACCACTAACCATCTAGACGTTTATACATACCTACATACTGTTAAACGGAAAATGACGATTCGTCACCTCTCTAAACAACGGTGCAAGGAACAGCACTAGTGAAAGGAGAGCATAGAAATATTAATTTACTACATGAAGGAGAGAGGGTTACTTCCGGCGCGAACGCATGACAGGAAGAACGTAATTTTCGACTCCCGAGATTTTGGATAGAATAATTGTAAGCTATTAGAGATTTCTATTTACTTCGCGCGCGTATTAATACTTAGTACTACTAAGTAAAATTAATACATATACTCACTCCATTATTCAACAAGGGTAGACAGAGACTACGGCTCGCCAAACACTAATAGGATTCTAATACACTTCTCTTTCCTCATCCATTTTCATACATCTCTTCATGCATTTCCGTTGGTTTTTGGAGAAGACATTTAATTTTGTTCGTAGTAAGTTCTCCTAGAAGTTTATATTAAATTAAGATTAATTTATATTAACTCTAGACGTTTTTACATTAACCTGAAATCTTAAATGACTCAAAATGATCCTTGAAACAACAGCAATAAGGTTTAATGATTATCCTGAAAGGAAATAAGAACGTAAGGTGACGTAACGTTTATGTATTGTACAGATAGAAATACTGGCCTCGATTCGGAGTGTACCACGACTAAACTAAACTAAATGTATTCCTGTCACTTTCTAAAATAAGATTAAGAAAAGAGACAGAAAACCAACAGCTGACTTTAGTGCTGTCAAAGTGACGTTAAATGCGCAAAATAAGATGCCATCATAATGTACGCCATCTTATTTAAGTCGTTTTTGGGCGTTTAACGTCACTTTGACAGCACTAAAGTCAGCTGTTGGTTTTCTGTCTCTTTTCTTAATCTTATTTTAGAAAGTGACAGGAATACATTTAGTTTAGTTTAGTCGTAGTACACTCCGAATCGAGGCCACTATCTCTATTCAAACATCGAAGCAAGCGGCTTGATATTAAGAAGATAAGGGTCTCACATCGCCAAATGGCCCTAAGTAAACGTTAATACGGATTATCCCAATTTATAGTGGTGTTCCATGTACTTGTGCTTTCTGTAGAGTTATATTGATGTTTTAATCCACATCATTTGACTAGGAAACTCAAGGGTCTTTGTATAAAATAAATAATTACCCCCTTTTGTAAGCCGCTGTATTATGGATCTCTAACGTGAAGTATGATTCGTTTTGATGTGGAATTCATGATTTCTTTCGCCGAAAGTAATTTCGAGATGCCATGTCGACACTTCGTTCCACCATGACACCAGCACGGCTACCATGCCACCCACGACAAAGGCTTTAAACGAGAAAAACGTCATGCGCGCTCTTTCTGGCATACGTAAAATAATAAAGATGGAGGCACCTCTCGATTTTTATCGTTTTCTCGGGGGTGGTATGCGAGGCCGGCAGCACGGCTAGTATGCCAACCACGACAAAGCGTTTAAACGAGAAAAACGTCATGCGCTCTCTCTCTGGCATTTGTAAAATAATAAAGATCGAGGCACATCTTGATTTTTATCATTTTCTCTGGGGTGGCATGCGAGGCCTAAGGGACTGAATAACCGGGAAATAATAATTCCTTTATAAAATAGTAAGACGTTTGACCTGACCTTTACCAAAAATTCTTCACAATCTGCATCGAACGTCAATGTTTCGAATTACCGGAATTGGCTGAAACGTGTGTATCTGTATTATTGCCACTCTTTAATTAGTATATGGGAACTTCAGTTACTTAGTATTCCTTGCTCCAGTACATAATCGAAAAGCCCGCATCACAATACCAAACCACGTCTCTGACCACCTGTAGCTAATTAGCGCTCACAAAGAATCCAGCCAATTCCTTTGAGGAGCCCTTACAATTGATGACTGAATTCTTGTCGTCATTGTGGTGTAATTTAAATTCAAGGTCAAAGGGACTGTAGGTACTTCTGAGGAGTGTTCAGGTTCTTGATTAATCTCGACGGTAAATCCGAGGCGCGTTTAATTAAAATAGGATTATCTTGAGGCTGCAGTCGAGACGGCGGCCTATTTTGTATCGATCCGTGTTCCGAGAGCTGTGGCCATAGCGTTAAGGCATAGTTTGTGGTTTGGAATCCCGGCTAAATCCTGTGTTAAAAGTCAATGAAGCTGGATTTTGTTTTGCATTTAGGGTTTGTACATAGCTATTCAATTTAGAGGTGCATTGTTTTAGTTGTTATGATGTAATTTCGCAAAATGTCTGGTGAATCTTTTGGTTACGTTTGTTCAAATTTGGTCTGGTCCGTTGTATTTATTTTCTGTTCAAGGTTTCATAAAATATTTATCATCCCGTGTGTTTGTGTAGTTACCAAAACATAATTATATTATTGGTTTTAGATTTTGTGTAAATAAAGTACATTTGGATTGATTTGGTAGGTTTTTATTATTGTGGCGTTCTCTCGTTTCGAAGGCCAAGACATGCCAAGACCCCTTTGGGTCACTGAGCCAAGAGAGTTCGCTAGTTAGTTATATTGTGAGTTTTGTTTCGAATAGTATAGACCAGGGGTGGCCAAGACGTCGACCGCGGTTGACTGGTCGACCGCGTCAACTGTTATGGTAGCCCGCAAAGAGTTCAATAAATTAAAAAGCTAAATAAAACAATTGTTTAAATCTAAACACAATTTATAGAGCATTAAGAGCATTCGCGGAACTGAGATTTTTGGAAACTGTCGCATGTTTCCGTACCTACGAAAAGTAGCTTTATTTTTTCTGACAGCTTTGTTTGGATCTTTGGTGAATTAGCGTTTTCTACAATGAATGCGACAAAAATTAAACGTCGATCTTGGTTTACAGACGAACATTAAACAATGTCAAACTACTACAAGACCAATATAAAAATTTTGGTTGAATAAATGATAATATCTGAAACACCACAGTTTTTGAGAGTAGACCGCCAGGTATATCTAGAATTTCAATGTAGACCGCCTAGTTGAAAAGTTTGGCCACCCCTGGTATAGACTGAGTGCCAATTAAAGTTATCATCATGGTCATAATAATTTTATTATTATCATAATCTTGACGGTCATAAGCCTCAGTTTCAGAGGGAGCGGCCGATCCTCCATGAAGGCGCTAGGTGGAGGTATAGTTTTTGGTCTTTCTCCAGAGTATTTTGATGCTACCTCAAGAGACTTGTGATCAAACGATGTAGTCTTCTAATAGTAGGTATGACAAGGTAATGCGCAACCGTCCCGAGGGGCACAGAGGATGCGGGAGACGAAGTAGCAAGTTTTACTGCCTTTGTGTCACAAATAGGTCCCAGAAGCAGGGACTGAAAGCGGTTACGGTACACGGTACCAGTACCGTAAAAACGTAACGGTACCGTAATGCTATAAAGGTAAGGCATAACGGTACCGTTGTCTTACTCTTTTCCACTACCGTAAAAACGTAACGGTACCGCAATGTTATAAAGGTACCGTACCGTTATCGTATAAATATTGAAAAACGCGGCTGGCCGTTGTTGCTGCCAGGTAGCGAATGAAACGAATAGAAGCACTGCGAAGCATGATAGAAGCGCGGCGCGGCAATTTGTCAAAGAAAACCTTTATTCATAAAGTTTAAGTACCGGTATTTTAAGGTATCTTTATTTTCCGGTACCCTAATTTATTTCTGTCTTGAAATTTTTCGGTACCCAGAATTTATCGGTATGACGTCATACCGTTAACCGTTTGTACCTAAATTTTTCGGTAATTCAGTCTCTGCCCAGAAGGATGGCTTCGCGCAACGATCGAAACAGGCGCACGTACTTTACGCCTACTTTCACCTTACTTTTTGCGTTGTGTTGTCGGTGAGCGGCGCGGCGCGTGCTTCCCTACCCCGCTAAACCACTTGCCCCCACCCCGCTAACATCAAGAAAACCTCGCCTCCCCCAACACCTTTACCTCGCGGGACAGTTGTGCGCTAACTTGTCTGACTATAAAACAGTTATCCGGTAGGTACCAATTGTTTAATATGCCTTTATCAAAAATTAATGAATCATGGAATCAATTTCAAATAACCTACAATAAATGTGAAATATATTTCAACAAGTACCGGATTAAATTTGTAATGTAACCGGGGTTTAATGATAACACATTAACTGTTTCTGTGTAATAATAAACGGCCTTTGAAGTCGATTATTAATTATAGTTTCATATTTCATAGAGTTTTGCTCAGACAATCAATCGAATAAAGAAGATTGGCAAATTTGGACCCAGCCATTTTTTACGAAAACTAAAAGCTCTTCAGGACGGCGGTCATAATTATTATAAACGAAAAAAATTAAGGCATTTTTTTTAAAAACTTCCACGTCTCCAGAAGTCCGGATTTAAAAGTAGAAATTACTAGTAAAATAGACAAAGCATCCAAAAAGCAGTAGAAAAACGCTAACATGACAGCTATTTTCATCTAATATTATCACTGAGGTATTTTTTGGTAGTTATGGAATGTATTTGGCTTGGTTGAACTGATAGTTCGTGATTTCGTTTTCTTCCATTATCATAATATTATACGGTTATCGTAAATTTTCATTAAAATAAACATAATGAATCCGTAGAAGATTGAATGGACTATCTAATAAAAAAGATTATGACTTTCACACCCTTGCTACAAAAGGTCATCACTCAACATCAGGTGAGATTGGGGTCAAATGTTTACCTATCGAACATAAAAAAAAAACAAAAAAAAAAAAAAGGTATCATAAGGAGAATACCTATCCCCCAACTTTTACAGGTTACAACCAATTTACTTTTTCGTTAGTTTTGTTTCACTCTACACGTATTACTAAGTTTCATTCATGTACGGGACCTCTAAGTCTGGGTCTCAAATTACAGGGCCGGCCGCCAAAATTCTTTCAAAATGAAGCTAATATGAAAATCGCGAAGATGAAAATATGAGAATATGATCGTGAGTAAATTATGTTTAATTGCGTATGTGTATACATAAGAAGATAGAAAACAGACTTTATTCATATGTTATCTACTTTGCTAGTAGTATTTGGGCAAACTTCGGCTTGCACTTTCCCAGTGTTTTTACTAAATCCAAAATATTACACTAGAACAAACACGTCCCACTATCTCTTGTGGTGCTCTCATTCTCTCATAACAGGCCACTAAACTTTATCTTAACCGCAAGAAAAATAAACGCGTAATTCCAAACACTTTTCCCCAAGAATCGTCTCATCCAACCGAACACCAGTTGCAAAAGGTTTATCTAAATGGCCGTCAAAACTCGAGAAGTGGCGAGTGACGAGAACAAATCCTTCACTGCGTTTCTACCAAAAGGCTCTGTGATCATTTTGATACTTTGAGCGCCGAGATTTGTAGCTTTTCGTGGCTAGGGATGGACGTTTTATGAAAACTATTGCAAATTCTAGTTTGAATTGGAAGAATCTCGCTTTTGAACTTAAAACATACGTATATTCAACACAAAACACAGTCAGAAAATTTGGTATTCAGAAATTATCACGTAGATGAGGTTTCTGACGTCATTTTCTCTACCACCGCGTCGGAAGATGTTACGTTGTAGAGAAGATGCGGCCAGAAACTCTACAACACACATCTTATAAAAAAACATCATGTACAGTCGGTAATTTACTACATTATCGACTGTACATGATGTTTTTGTTTAAAAGATGTGTGTGTGTAGAGTTTCTGGCCGCATTGCTCTAGCATCTCAAAATTAAAAACAATAGGTATTTAATAAATATCTTGAACATTGTAACACAGATTATCTTCCCCTTTTTTAAAGTACCAGAAGTAGAAGTAAAAGTACTACAGCCTGGACTTGCATTATGATAATTAGACAATGATATAAACATCCATAACTCGGCGGGTACAAAATATTCGTATTCATGATACAAATACTGGGTGATTTTTTTACCATTTCACAATTTGCAAGGGTGATTCAGACCATCAACTGAACAACTTTTACTGTGGAAGCCAACCCAAATTCACCGGCGACCGTTGGATTAGCAGGCAGGTTCAAAACTAACTGAGCTATCGGGCCGTTTAAATATTAACGAACTATAAATAGTTAATAGTGTATTATTATTAGTTAATAAAGGTGCTGAGGCAAAGGTCTTTGTTAAGGAATTGAGCCGACGGCTCCGGGACAGGGGCTGCGACCCCCGCTCCGGTTCGTTTCTGGTCCATATATAGCACTGGCAATACAACGCGGTAACTCCGCCAGTATTTTAGGTTCCTTCAGACCGGAAACCAACCGTGGCAGGCTCCTGGAATAGCATAGGTTCACCTTTCATCTCTTCTTTCTTTCTTATTTTTTCCTTTTTTAACCTTTGTCACCTATAAATATATCATTCATTAGTTTTAAGTTCTTCTTGCATATTATATTATAGTTTAGATAATTACCTATTTAGCTAAAAAAAAAAATTGTTTAGTTTACTTATAATTGTGTATCCCTTCTTGAAGAGAATAAATCTTAGAGTTAATAAAAGTATATTAACTATACTAAAAGTATCAAGATCACACCAGCCTAAACGATCAAAACTTAGCGAGTGACGAAAACGGATTTGTTCATTGTCTCGCGACCAACGTAAAGTGCGGAAATCATGGCACGCCCTGTCAGCTCCCGTGGAGCTGGAAATTTTGGGGCTTTGCATTTTGTATGAGGACTTGTGGTTTTTGAGAGGGGCTTAGATGAATACAGATTGCTGTTTTGCAATTGTAACAGGCAGCGTTTTAGTATGCTTTGTAGGGTGCAAATGTGCAAATAGATTTTGCTGACTTTTAGGTTTAGTTTTCGGATGCACTTCTTTAGAGAATCATTTTGATGCACGAGTTACAAAGGAGTAAAAGAGTTATTAGGACTTATGATTGATTTTTTTTTCACGATTTCGATGTTAATCCCATAGAGAAAGTTCAGTTTGATGGTCTGATCATCCTCTTAAAAAAGTGTCAGCATATTAAGAAGGACCCCTATATAAGAAATATGTTTCTATTAGTATTTAGTGCGATGTAAACAGCTGGGTGACAACTCTCAAGCGTCAAGATTTACCTCCATGCAGCCCACCATCAAATCTTCCGACCGTTTTACCCGCCACTTTTCCTTGTTACTTATATTTTTCCCGGCAGCTAATGTTTTGTTCTCGCCGGCTAATAATTCGCAAAGGATAAAGGGTCCACTTAGTGCCGAGCCGGCCCTCTGGCTTCCCGAGGGACCGTTCCTTTCACTCTCCAAATTGAGTTTCGCTGAGTGATTTAGAACAAAAACTAGTTATGGACAAGTGTGGTCGTATGTTTCGATTGGGTGGTTTAACCAATGGTTTAACTGTTTTTATGTCATGAAGTGGTGAGAACTGGATTAGTTTTCAATCAGTTCTAATAATGTTGTATGCAGGCAGGTATTTAATTGAAGCACTTATGGCCGTTTGATCTTATGAAAATCTTTGTAAAGTAATTCCTAGGTACAAAAACATTTTTGTTTTGACATTTAAATACAGTAGTGCATAGCATAATTTCAACGACCGCGGCGCGGGTGCCCATCTATGCGGCGCATTTGTGGCTTTAATGTCTGTGTACACTGGCAACTAAAATTACTGTCAGTAGCGAAAAAGCTAAATTTTTAGTACGTATAACTTTTGTTATTATTGTATATGATAAGTATGTTGATTAAAAAAAATCTCATTGTCATCTCTTTCTGTAAGCTGAAGTAATAATTCCCACATCTGCTAAATAAATAAACACAATTTTTGAAGTGAAAACTTCTTTAGCGGCGTTGTGCACTTTTTGGGATGGGTAAAAAATGTTAAACTCGAGTCAGGACCGTGACGTCACGTGACCTGATCGAAAATTCGTAAGACGTGACGTAAGAGTAAAAAATGTTAAACTGGCGTCAGGACCGTGACGTCACGTGACAATTCGTAAGACGTAAGATCTCTTAGTTTTCACTTCTGCCGGCACTCCCGGAGTGCAACCCGTTGTTTTTTTTTTCCCTTAAATATGTTGTCACTAACCTGTCCTCTTCTCGGGGTCCCTGAACAGGACGTCAGCCAGCCTCGCAGGTGGCGACCTTCCTTTACTGTTGACTGCAACGGCGACCAGTCTGAACCTGACGTCCCACTCCAGACCTCTCACTGTCCATGTCGGCTCTTCTGATGATAGGTTTACCCTGCGGTTATAGAAATAGGTTTAGTTATGGCATGGCATGTCATAATGTTATGGCATCTTATCTCACACTTGTTTAAAAAATCAATTATATTAGAATTTACTGCTACAATGAGTTATAAGAAAGCCCTACAAGGACGGATTCTTGTTTCGGTAGATTCTGGTTATGAACAAATTCTTATATTTCAAAATATTAATACATGTTACAACCATGTTGTGCTATTTTCAGTCAGATTAACGATTGAAAGAATTGTCTCAGACGGGACTTGAACCTACAACCTGCAAAATCGAGGCTTTGTTGTCGTCCAATTGAGACTGCGTCATATTTTTCAACACCACAAATACCTTACTAGTTATTTTACAAATTCTTGTATAACTCAAAATTTTAGGAAATTTATATTAAATGAGATGAGTAACGTTGTATAGAGAATTTTTTTTTAAATAAAAATAAATAAATCATAGGTTCTTAGAGGTCCTTGCAAAATACATTTAAAAACATCACATTCATTGCTAGGCTAGATCGGAGCTGTGCTATTAAGATACAAATAACTTCTAAGGTTTTATAGACGAAATCGCTTTTTAGTGCTAAGACCGCCTCGTTTTTTATCTTCTGTATTTCTTTATGGTATGTTTTGCTGAGTAGGTAATATTTTTCGATTAATTGATTGAAAATGAGTAAAGTTGATTCTTATAGGTTTTGGTCACTTTTTCATGAACTTTTACATTCAAATATTTCAGGTCCGATGCGTGGTAGGCCATAAGTGTTTATTACAAAATATGTTTGATTTTAATATTAATTTGAAAAAAAATTACAATACTTTTACTCATACCCATTTATCTAGACTCTAGGAAGGTACCTACCTATATTCGAATTATGAATGCTGAAAGTCTACGTTGACAGCATTTGGCTATAAAAATAAACAAATAATATACGAATAACAATCACATTCATTTCGCATTTGTCGCGGTAGCGTCGCCGAATCGAAAACGTTGAAAACAAAACAAAAGCGACACGTGTTTTATTTGCCCGGAGCAAAAATAATGGCGTTTTTATCACATTTTGTCATATTTTTACATCGGACGTGGCGTTTTTACATTTTTACGCGTGAAAGCCATGGACGTTGAAAATAGTATAATTAATGGTTATTGACGGGTAGTAACTACTATTATCCATCTCATCTATAACATCGTCGAATATATCGTCACACCACCCGTTGTTAGGAGGGGTGGGGAGTACCAATGAGACTTTTAAACTGTAACTGGCATCCTTTAGTGACACAAAGATTTTCTGAAAACATATTTAAAAAAAAAACATAGTGTTACGAGCTACGGGTTCCGGGATTGGGGTGAAACGCTAAGTCCAATTTTACAGAGTTTATTTGGGATACACTTACAAACGGTCCACCTCGCAGAGGTTCCCCTAAACGGTTCACTTCACCGGGTCCTCCTCGCAGGGATTCCCCGTGCACCACTTACTGTCACTGTTCACAGTCCACTACGTCACTACTGTGACGACACGACACGCGTCACGCTATGACGTCACGACGTACGACACTATGACGTCACGCACTACACTGACACTAGTCTACTCACTGTTCCACTCTTAGCACTTTTCTCTTCACCAGTACTTTTCCACTTTTACTTTTCTTCCTTTTGTTTCGCACTGTTCACTGTTTAACCAAGGACTGCCGCCAGTCGAAATTCGCCGCCTTTTTATATCCCGCAGAACATTCCGGAATACCCTTTTTCGATCTTCTTTTCTTTACTCGATTGTTTTCCTCCAGATAGTTCTAACCCCGCGTTCCTTTTTCGAAACCGATCGAAGACACGCCCACTTTTCTGGTTCTTTTCAAATATTCGTAATTTCGCCTCCTTTCTCGAAGTTCCTAGACACGTTCACCTTTTGTCACTTTTTAAATATTCCTTCTCTCTCTTCCTTCTAGAACATTTCTAAAAACACAAAAATCTAGAAATATTTTTGGCGCGGATCGGATTCGAACCGTCACCCCCCAGCATGGGAGGCGGAACCTTAGACCGTAAGACCACGGCGGTTGTTAATGAGCCGGCCGAATTTTCGAATGCCTTCTTTACGTTTGACATTTGACAGCGGCCGTGACACTGCCCCTCCCTTAGTTTTGCTCGTCCCGAGCATCATTAGTGCCGAAATATCGAGCTAATCGATCCACGTGCACTATCTTCAACGGGCTCCTTGGCGATCGTCGAATTCGATAGGTGACGTCATTTATCCTAGTCACTACCTCATACGGCCCTTCCCAACTTGCCTGCAACTTCGGACTCTTCCCTTTCCTCCGAACTGGATTATGCAGCCAAACTGATGTTCCTTCCTCAAATCCAGCATAGTTCGCTTTTCGGTCATATCGTGTCTTTGAACGGTCACTTGAGTTTTGACCTGCTTCTCGAAGTTGTTCATAAATGTCGACCATTTTTTCCCGCAGTTCGCTCACATAGTCACTGATACTTTTAGGAGTGCCTGGTGCGCATCCTGATAGCAAATCTGCTGGAAGCTTCAGCTCTCTCCCGAAGTTTGCTATTGCTGGAGTTGCCGAAGTACTCTCATGAACAGCGGTTCGGTAGGCCAACAGGAAAAGAGGTATGTACTCGTCCCAGTTATCCTGATGATTATCGACGACCTTCGCAAGATGCCGTTCCAAGGTTTGATTGAATCTCTCCACCATGCCGTCGGACTGAGGGTGATAAGGAGTAGTCCGGGTCTTGTGGATTCCGAAAATTTTGCAAACTTCCTGGAATAACTGTGACTCAAAGTTCCTGCCTTGATCACTGTGCATTTCCAACGGAACCCCGAACCGGCAGAAAACTTCATTCACCAACTTCGTAGCTACAGTGACCGCTTCCTGATTTGGAATGGCAAATACTTCTGGCCACTTTGTGAAATAATCCATTACCACGAGTATATACCGGTTTCCCGATTTAGTGACTGGAAATGGTCCCGCGACGTCCAAAGCGATTCGCTCCCAAGGCGCCCCAACATTATAAATTCTCATTGCTGCCCTGCTCCTCGTATGAGGTCCCTTTACAGCTGCACAGACTGTGCACTTGCGGCACCAATCTTCCACATCGTCTCTGCAATGCAACCAGTAAAATCTTTCCTTTACTTTCTCCAAGGTTTTCTTTACACCTAAATGCCCTCCGGAAGTACCATCATGAAAAACTCGCAGAATTTCTTTCACCTTAGCGTGTGGGACCACCAACTGCAGATACGAGTCTTTTCCATCCGACGTCTCCCATTTTCTACAGAGTAATCCGTTTTGTATGACGAGGCTCTTCCACTGAGCCCACAGCCCCTTCGTGACTGCCCCGTACCTTGCCACCTCACTCCACTGGGGCTTAGAACCATCACTCCTTAACCAGTTCAGGATTGGCCCGACTCCTGAGTCATTTTCCTGTTCGCGACGCATTGCCTCGTTTCCCCACTCATCGTTGATGGCATCAGTTCTAATAACCCTGAGTGAAACCGTTTCCTTCCCTTCCTGCTTGCTGCAATGCTTACAATCTTCTGGATATGGTCTTCTTGACAGTGCATCTGCATTGGAGTGAACTTTTCCACTTCGATGTTCTACTTCAAAGTTGAATTCCTGTAGTTGCTCCAACCATCTTGCAACTTGACCTTCCGGGTTCTTAAATTGGAGTAACCATTTCAGCGCGGCGTGGTCTGTTCTTACTAAAAATTTACGTCCCAGCAGATACTTCTTGAAGTGTTGTACAGTCTTCACCACGGCCAATAATTCTCGTCTAGTTACACAGTAGTTCCTCTCAGGTCTAGATAATGACTTGCTGAAGTAGGCTATTACAGTTTCCTTTTCACCATGTCGCTGCGAGAGCACACCTCCAATCCCGACGTTACTGGCGTCTGCGTCTACAACAAATTCACCCTGGACATCGGGATATCCAAGAATTGGTGCCTTACTCAGACGTTCCTTTAACTCCATAAAAGCCTCTTCACATTCTGAATCCCATGTGAACGTCCTCTTTTCTTCCGTAAGTCGATGTAGCGGCTTTGCGATGTCCGAAAACCCTTGCACAAAACGACGATAGTAAGAGCAGAGCCCAAGAAAAGCTCTAACTTGTGTCTTATCTTTCGGTGTTGGCCACTCCCTCACAGCAGCAGTTTTGGCAGGATCGGTCTCGACTCCTCTCTCAAAGATTACATGTCCCAGGTAATTGACCTGTCGTTTGAAGAAAGAACATTTTTTTGGACTCAATTTAAGATTGGCTCCACGTAGTCTTTCGAAAACTTTCTCTAACTTTTTCAGGTGGTCATCAAAGTCTCGACCAACAATGATGATGTCGTCCAGGTAGACAAGACACGTGTCACCCAGAATTCCAGCTAGGACATGTTCCATCAATCTCTCGAAAGTCGCAGGGGCGTTACTCAATCCAAATGGCATTACCTTGAACTGCCACAGTCCTTTCCCGGTGGAAAACGCGGTTTTCTCCTTGTCTTTAGGGTCTACGTCCACTTGCCAGTACCCACTTTTCAGATCGAGCGTTGAAAACCATTTCATTCCATTCAAAGTGTCTAAGGTGTCGTCGATCCTTGGCAAGGGGTAGCTGTCTTTCTTCGTCACTTCATTCAACTGCCGATAATCCACACAAAATCTCGTTGAGCCATCCTTTTTCTTGACGAGAACTACAGGTGAACACCAGGGACTTGATGAAGGTTCGATGATGTTATTCCTTCTCATGTCCTCTATCATTCCCTCCACTTCCTTCTCACGAGCAAACGGAATGCGCCTAGGTCGTTGCTTGATTGGCGCTACATCTCCCGTATTAATCGTGTGCTTCACCAAGTCTGTTCTACCAATATCTGCGTCGTTCTGGGAGAACAGGTCTGAAAAACGCCGCAGCAAGTTCTTCGCTTTCACAGCCTGTAGCTTAGTCAGGTCCCTGCTGGAGTCTTCCATAACTTTGGTCACTACATTCCCCTCAACCTTATGTTTCCTAGGAGGATTTTCCACACATTGTCGTAACCATAAAACTTCCTCACAGTGACCAACAACCTCCCCCTTCTCAATCGTCAGGTCCACATCTCCAACGTTAAGTATCGGGATTGAGGTAGATGAAACTGATCCAACAACTGTCCTTGCCGGAATCCAAGAAGTTTCAGTTTTAACTTTCTCTATCACAGCACATCTCCGTGGTAATCTCCCATCGTTACTCTTGGGCAAAACGACAGGTACCAAGGTCTGTGATCTAGGTTTGAGAACTGTTCTTCTCACACAGTAGACCTTTCCCAACGATCCACCTTTCATCGGAACCTCCTCTGTGTTACACCGTAGCACTCCGTTTTTCATGTCTATACTGCACTGGTGATTTTGTAAGAAATCTAAGCCAATGATGCAATCGTCCACTATTTCAGCTACAATCACCTCATGTTTGAAAGGAGTTTCCCCGATCTTAATTGAAACTCCCAACTGCCCGTTGACAGGTATGCGCTGGCCGGTAGCTGTTGTTAACTGCAGGTTGGTTTGTTGCAGAAGTCGTTTCTGATAACTTTCCATCTCGTTTATCAGTCGAGTATTGATCACTGTTCTCGAAGCTCCGGTATCCAAAGTTAGTTGACAGATTCTACCATTGACCTCTCCTTCGACTAACAGACTATTTCCGTCTGATGTCTGTTTGACTCTTATGGTTGGGGTTGCAACATAACCGGCCAGCGCCCACCCCGCAGCCCTGGCTGGTTTTAGTTTTCCTGCTGCTCATCAGTCGAGACTCCTATATCCCGACGACCTGTGCGCTTCGGGCAGGAGCTGCGAATATGCCCTCGTTCACCACACTCGTAGCACACAAAACCGACGCTTCGATTCCTTGGCGGTGAGGCTCTAGTCACAACAATCTCCCTGAGGCGAGCGGAACGAGAATCCTGTCGTACGGCCTCCACCTCCAATGCATGAGCAACAGCGTCCCTGAGAGTGCTATGGTGCCCAAGTCGCACGGCAGCCCGCACCTCCGGGTCCCGTATCCCATCGGTAAAGGCCTGCAGGAGCATGTCATCGATGGCTGCTGGTGATGACTGGAAAGCCTTACGCACGAGCTTCTCCACTTCCACGGACCATTGCTGCAGACTCTCGTTAGCATGTTGGTTCCGTTCCTTCAATCGCGCCCGATACATGTGCTCGAGATGCCCGTCACCGAATCTAGCCTCCAGAGCTCCGAAAAGCTTGTCAAACGTCAGATTTTCGCCAGCACCTACGGCTTCCAGCACGGTGAGAGCCTGTCCCTGGAGTGCTAATGTCAACGCAGACTGCGCCTCCTCTATGCCCCAGCCATTAACTTTCATCGCCATCTCAAATTGTAGCTTAAAGGCGGGCCATGACGTCAGTCCATCGTAAACCGGAGTCTTCACACCTTTTGGTTGCATAGGTGAGTCAAAAACAGCGGCGACACGGCTATGAGATTTGGTCTGTTCAACCTCTCGCCGGATTTTGGCGAACTCACCCTCCACGCGATCCAGCCTTCCTTCTACAGCTTCGACTCTCTCTACTGCCTGCCGCAAGCCTTTCGTGATATCTTTATGAAGCGCCTCCTGCATCGTGCGCATTTGTTCTTCCTGGCGGCGAGCCTGTTCCTCCTGGCGGCGAGCCTGCTCCTCTTTCAGTGCGCGCAGCTGTTCCTCCTGACGGCGAGTCTGTTCTTCCATCATGCACTGGATTTGATAAAGGAAGTTTCCTGGGTTCTGCTCCGGAGTGCGCTGTACTTCACCTTCCTCAGGTCTTCTCTCTGGGGTTCGCTGCACCTCAGTTACAGGGGCTGCACCTTCTTGCCGTGCTTCCGACATGGCCCGGGTGGTGACACCCTTTAACTCTTTTGGCACCAGCGGCATCTTACTCCAATCCCACACTTCTGACACCAAATGTTACGAGCTACGGGTTCCGGGATTGGAGTGAAACGCTAAGTCCAATTTTACAGAGTTTATTTGGGATACACTTACAAACGGTCCACCTCGCAGAGGTTCCCCTAAACGGTTCACTTCACCGGGTCCTCCTCGCAGGGATTCCCCGTGCACCACTTACTGTCACTGTTCACAGTCCACTACGTCACTACTGTGACGACACGACACGCGTCACGCTATGACGTCACGACGTACGACACTATGACGTCACGCACTACACTGACACTAGTCTACTCACTGTTCCACTCTTAGCACTTTTCTCTTCACCAGTACTTTTCCACTTTTACTTTTCTTCCTTTTGTTTCGCACTGTTCACTGTTTAACCAAGGACTGCCGCCAGTCGAAATTCGCCGCCTTTTTATATCCCGCAGAACATTCCGGAATACCCTTTTTCGATCTTCTTTTCTTTACTCGATTGTTTTCCTCCAGATAGTTCTAACCCCGCGTTCCTTTTTCGAAACCGATCGAAGACACGCCCACTTTTCTGGTTCTTTTCAAATATTCGTAATTTCGCCTCCTTTCTCGAAGTTCCTAGACACGTTCACCTTTTGTCACTTTTTAAATATTCCTTCTCTCTCTTCCTTCTAGAACATTTCTAAAAACACAAAAATCTAGAAATATTTTTGGCGCGGATCGGATTCGAACCGTCACCCCCCAGCATGGGAGGCGGAACCTTAGACCGTAAGACCACGGCGGTTGTTAATGAGCCGGCCGAATTTTCGAATGCCTTCTTTACGTTTGACATTTGACAGCGGCCGTGACAATAGAAATCAAAATTGTATCTTCCAGAAGGCTTTTAACTTAATAATATTACTACTAATGCACTCATTTTAATTAGATTTAACAATATAAATTATCTTTGAGCAATAAAAAGGGCATTGAAATTTTAAAAATGAGGTATTCATTAGAAATGCTAAATGTATTTTTCAAAGCCTTCTAAGAAGACAACAATATTAACACCATGTTTGAAGTATGTGTAATTGTGTATTGGTAAAGCCGTAAAAATGTGCAAAAAAAATTACCATCAGGTTTTTAGAACGAGATAAATGCAAAATTTTAAATTTTTTGCTGACGTATTATTTTTAATTTTGGTACATTTCTAGGCTCAAATTGGCTCTTAAATACAGTACCGAAAAAAAATTTAATTAGTCCCGGCTCAAACCGTAAAATGACTGGGCTATTAGTAACAGGTGGTAACGTTGTCCATCTCTCATTATTATTATTATAGCCTTTTATTTCCTTTTTATAAAAATTCACAATTTCATCAAATAAAAATAAAAATTTATAGCAATTTCATTTCATTTCAAGCATGCAAAAAAAAAAAAATTGATTCAGATATATTATTATTAATTAAGTTAAATTACATAAATTCTTCTTTTTATAAAGGACCTCTCAACGAGTAAAGGCCTCCTCCATATTTCTCCAAATGTTTCTATCTTTCGCTTTTAAGATCCAGTTCTTTCCAGCTATTTTGTTTAATTCGTCTGACCATCTCTCTTTAGGTCTTCCCCTTTTTCTTTTAGTGGATAATCCTGCCCATACAGTCACTTTTTTTGTCCATTTGTCTTCGTTCATGCGTGCTATATGACCAGCCCACTTCCATTTGAGTCTCTTACAGTGTTCTAAGGCGTCTATGACATTTGTTGTTTTTCTTATATCTGAACTTCTTACTCTATCTATTCTTCTCAGGTTCAAGATACTTCTTTCCATTGATCTTTGGCATGTTTGTATTTTACTTTTTGCATGGCTATTAAATATCCAGGTTTGACAGGCATAGGAGAGACAGGGTAGTATGCAGGAATCCAGAACTTTTTTCTTTAGTTTTACAGGTAGGTTTGATTTCAGTACTTCTTTATTGCTCCAGAATTTGTTCCATGTAAGGTTTATGCGTCTGTTTAGTTCATCTTGGTGTCTAATTTTGGTACATTTCTAGGCTCAAATTGGCTCTTAAATACAGTACCGAAAAAAAATTTAATTAGTCCCGGCTCAAACCGTAAAATGACTGGGCTATTAGTAACAGGTGGTAACGTTGTCCATCTCTCATACTTGTGTATAATTTATTTACTCTATGCTCTTACATACATAACTTAACGTGGTAGTTCCACAGTCTAACAAAATAAACAAACAACTGAACTTAATATTTTAACTCCCGCAGGTGATAACGAGCAGGTTAACTGCAGCTGCGAAGTGAATAGCGAAGCCTGAAGCTATCGTAACGTAACGCTGACGAGACAGTATTTAATCTTAACAATTTCATTCAGTTTCCTGCATACCCTCCGGCTGTCCGCGATAGCGTGCAGCTTTAGTCAGGTAATGGAGAGGTGCTGGTTTGTTGAGATAGGAGATTTGTGGAAAAACATAATGTATAGCTACTGAGCAACGTTATGTTTGTTATACAACGTGTTAATGAATTAACGCAAAACTAGAAAGTAGTTTGTTTAGAATCGAGAGCAGAATCGAATTAATTTTTTTCAAAATATTTATTTGTAAAGGACATCCGGCACATAATACCTAAAAATGTATAACCGTACTTCTATTTTTATTATGGACTATGGAACACTAGAAACTGACTGCAGGCATTAGTTTATTTTATAATGATTTATTAGTTTTTATCATTTTTATATAAAAAAAACATTGTGCTTGCAACACCTCCTACTAAACAACATTGACAGCCATTTTGGGGTTGCTGCTTTATTATAATTTATTAATAATAAATGATTAAATAACTCGTTAAATAAAAATAAATGATACTATCCGAGTCGTTTTCATAAAACACCATAATTTATTACACATTTGACTTCAGTCAAAACTTCTATACATTTTAAGGTATTTTTTCAAGGGAGAGCGGCGGTTGTCCTTTAACATTTACTGAAACCGATGTCAACCCACCGCACCGGCACACCCACCCTACTTACTACTAAAACAAGATTCTTAAAATGTATCCATGAGTACGTTAGCGCTTTCATTCATTGCTGAAATGATAACAAATCATTTTAACCTCAAAACTTAAAATGCGAATAACTTTTAATTTTAACTATCAAAATAATGAAATTATTGTTTCAATCTAATTATTCTGTTATAAATCAGTTGGGGTGTATGAGGTTTTGCGCTAATTTATTAACACGTTGTATAGGCTTGATAATGATGCCAAGTTCACTATATCTACTGTAATTTAAAAAAATTATTTTGTAACCTACTTACTAATTACTCCCATACTCACTCAAAATGCTAAACAACTCATGTATAAAGTATAATTTACAGCAATTAATAATTATAAGTACGAACTCGTGTCAATGTATCGCGTTACAAGGCTTACGTTAATTCATTATTCACGACGCCCAGAAAGTTAAGTGAGACACAGATGTAACACGAATATTTACTTTATACACACACACACACACATAGGTACACGAATGTGTGACATTCATGTACATAACAACCATAGACAAGAGGACTATAACATAATTGTTTGTAATCTGCCTTCTGAAACATTTAAAAAGTTAAAAATAATTCAGTCACCTATTATTTTTGATGGAAGCAAATGTATGATTTTCTTTTTAAACCTCTTTATGATATTTTACATGACACATAAGCATAAGTAAAGCATACATTTTGTTGACTTAAAAAATGACCGAATTATTGTTATCTCCTTTTTTTTTTTTTTTTTTTTTTTGGCGTTGGGGGTTTTTTAATTTGTAATTTATTTTTTCGTAATTTTTTAAGTTACTTGAAAACTGCTGAACCGATTTTGATGAAACAAAACTAAGAACACTTACGCAAAAATTACCTTTCTATTTAAAAAACGCATTGAAATCGGTCTACCCGTTTGGGAGCTTCGATGCCACAGACAGACACCCCTTTTATTGCGACGGGGGTTAAAAGAAGAGGAAGAGAGGCAGAGAGAGAAGACCTAGACAGAGTCACACCTCATTATAATCACAACTCAAACAAAAGCTTTTGACAACCCTGAAAGGGACCATAGTCGTGAGTATACATAAGTATGTATGTATAATAAGGTACCAAATATGAACCTTTTGCCAGCTTACGGACGGAATCGTCTGAAACCCCAGTTCAGTAATAACGTAGTACACTTACTAGGTCAACTACACAACCTTTATACGATACCAAAAGTGCCCCAAAAACACATGCCTCTAACTTTGTAAGAATGTCATAAGACTAGTCGTTAAGTCTACGCACGTCAGCCCTGTTTGAGGCTAGGGTTACCAGGCTTTGATTTTTGTTCGGAGTTATCAGAGTTTTTTGTGTTTGATCGAAATTCTTTCTATTTTTGTAGTGGCGTGTGTAGTAATTACTATAGTTTCATTTTTATTAAACAAATTGGGTTAGACTAAAAATTCAATTTAAATCGACGCACTGCACAAATTATTATTTTCGAAAAATCTACCACTCTAACACCTTCAAATTTGCTGCAGCCGCGGCCGCGCTTTGTTAATTCGTATGAATTTGACAGCGCAGCGCTGCAGCCGCGCTGCCGTCGTGCGACACTCTGCGGTAAATTTGAAGGTGCCCTAAGGACTAAACTAACACCCGTATTCTTAGTTGTTTTCTTGACATTTCCTCACTCGAGTGAAGGACTTTTTTTACATAATTTGTATAATAAGAATGTCAAAAACATCCTCGACTCGAGTGAGGAAGCCTCAAGGAAACAACTAATAATACGGGTGTGAACCACTAATGCTTAGACTAATTATATAGGGACGCGTAACCACGTGTCATTCTACTAACAAACTTTCTGCCACTTTTTGCGGGGGGCGAGGTAACATGTTATCCGCAACTTTGGATTTTATTCCCTATGACTTTAGATTCTAATTTTGAATGTTCAAAATCATGAAAAGTAGTCTCGTGTAAACCCCAAACGTTCTAAGTTCAAAATTATTGTTTCGCTATTATAGGCTGTCTCGTTTAGTGATAAGGTATAAAGGTATAAAGTTAGGTGTAAATGCGCAAGATTAATTGATCTAATACCGTGGCAGAGGGGAAATGCTACCGCAAGGCCGGTCCGGATATAATTAGTCTAAGCTAATGCAATTAGGTGCAAGTTAGCGAAATTACTGAGGCCCTTATGTGTATAATTCCACGCATTCACAGGCGTGGTTCCGGCCATGATGGATTGGACTTAAGACTGTCCAATGCCACTTGACCGGACCCGCACCCAAATGTCTATAAGTGGAAGAAATATTATTACAACACCTTAAAAGCAATTTATTGAGTTACTTACTATACAGGGTGTAACAAAACACCCTAGTAATACTTAAGGGGGTGCTTCAGACCATCAATCTGAACAACTTTCACTATGGAGCCAACATCGAGAAAAAATAAAAAAAAATCAGCTGTCCCATACATTTTAGTCGAGTGGGTACTGCACTTTTGTATGGAACAGCAGATTTTTTTTATTTTTTCTCGATGTTGGCCCCATAGTGAAAGTTGTTCAGTTTGATGGTCTGAAGCACCCCCTTAAGTATTACTAGGGTGTTTTGTTACACCCTGTATAAGTAGTATTTAAACTTAAGTAGCCAAAAATAATACATACGAGATATACAAAGATATATGCCTCGTATGTGATATTCTTTTTTAGGGAAAAATTCTTCTTCTAATCCTTAGAAAAATTATATGTCAATAATTTATATACAATAATTATATGTAATGAGCCTTATGCTTCTACCGTATAAAACAAAAGGGGCCAACTTTCTTAGCTTAATGTGTGTGAGGCGTCATATAAATTATGAATGTGTGCGTGTATTTATGGATAGAGTTTAGAGGCCAGTACTGGATGCAATTTTTTTCTACGCTTTTGTAGCGTCGACTGTTTATCTTGATATATAACTTATCCAATTTCTTATCGTTATAATCTTGATGAACATCGAATAAGAAGAACGGATGAATTAATTAATTACCAGCTGGTAATTTTTTTTCTAATCTTTACTACAACTAGTATGGTGGTTTTTCAATGGTTTAGATTTCGTTTCGTTCCGTTATTAGTGTGAAAATTCGAACTATCATAATTAGGTACTTCTAAATATGGTAACCCTACTCCAGAGGCAGATTGCCTCTGTAATATTAAAACAAAGCTTGGCACAGCCCTCAGACTGCGCTCGGCGCCTCCAATTTCACTCCTGCCCTTATTATTAAAATGTTCCTCTTTTATTACGACTCAGGTGAATACGGCGATATGATTGCGAGCAGATGTTTTAAATTTTTGCTTTTGTGTCTTAAGACAGCTTTTGGACTAAAATAAGTTGTTTTATTTATCTTTATTTCTTGACCTTAATCTGGTCACTCATAAGCTTTAGTTTTTTTAGGAGAGTGCTACAGGCCCTTTTTATCCGGCATCTGGAAAATGCCGGATTTTTTGGGTATTCGAACTAAAGACCAGGCTACTCCTCCCATCTGCAAGGCTCTCTTTCTTACAAGCAAACTTTTGCAATTAGCCATCCCGCTTCAATTGCGCGGCTCCGGTCGGATTTACCGTTTTCTTTGAAAACCTGTGTGATTTTATATGAATTTTCAAAAAATAAGAAAACCACATCATTTTATATTGTATTGTGAATAATATTGTAAATTTTCATATTCTTCTGATCAACAATGTAAGAGTAAAACGGTTACAACTGGAAAAAAAGAGGTGACTTTGGAGTCGTTTTTCTTCAGTTTTATTAATTAAAATAAATTTCAAGAAAAACCACATCACTTCTCATATCCTGTAGATTGTTCAGTTTTGTTTTCTGCTTAAAAAGTGCCATAGTTAATGTATAAAATGGTTACAAAGTTACTCAAAACCGGGCGGACGCCCCTTAAGGATCCAAAATAGTCACTGCTTTCTTAGGATATTCACAGTTTTTACGAACTATCTACATAGGAACACACTTGTACAACCTTGTACCTTGTTACAATCTATTAAAGACACTTGACCTTGACTTGATTTGACTTTGACTTTTATCTAATTTAAAAATAGCCTGTTAGTTTCACAATACATTTTAAACTCTAACCAATAAGATCTTAGGACTAGGTGCCCAACTAGAATTGCTATACAGGGTCCTTCTTAATAATAATATGCTGACACTTTACAAGGGAATGATCAGACTATCAAACTGAATAACGTTCTCTATGGAACCAATATCGAAATCGCGAAAAAAATCAGTTGTCCCATACATTTGGCTCAAGTAGCGTTGCAGATTTTGTATGGACGAGCAGATTTTATTTCGCGATTTTGATATTAGTGCAATAGAAAAAGTTGTTCAATTTGACGGTCTGATCATCCCCTCAAAAATTGTCAGCGTATTATTAAGAAGGACCCTGTAATACAATATTTACGAAGAAAGGCCAATCAAAAAAAATTATCAAAAACCATTACTTAACCTTCACTTTGCAGAAGACACCGTACAATGCTAATTATGAGAAGTTCGTCTAATTATTTATGGCAGCCAAACACAAAAAAACCTAAGGCAAGATTTTTTCAACGACTATTTGTACTCCCATACAGAGGCACCGAAAAAAGTCTTAAATTAAGTCCATAGTCTAAAAAAACAAGGTCTTCTATTCCCAGAGTGACACAAGCCTACGTTACAAAAAAAATGGCCGCTAAACATGGTAAAAGGATATGATGACGTAGGCTTGTGTCAGTCACGTGATCGGAAGAGAATACCAGGCGCAGTATATTATTGTACCATGATTAAGTCCCTTTCGGCTTGGACTACCACTTACATGACAAAATATTGTATGTTATGTTAGTTAAAGCTCCTAGCAGTAAAACACCAACCTTGGAACTCTCTCGTCTCCAGAGTACACTTCAAGAAGGAATCTCTGCGGCAAACCGCCGTCGAAGCCAGCCACGCATGACACCTCCACGGAGTCTGACGTCTGGTTCCAAAGAGTGCAGTTGCGAGGGGCGTGTGGCTTACCTGAGGGCAAAAAATAATTGGAAAACTGCCATGCAAGCCCTCAAATACAGGATTATACAGGGAGTAAGTTTAAATGCGTTAGGGGGGATACATCAGACCATCAAACTGAAGAAGTTTTACGAAGTTTACTTTAAAATCGGGACAAAATATCTGCTGTTTCACACATTTAGGTCGAGAGGCCATTGACTTTTTCTATGGAACAATAAATGCATTTATGTTTAATCCGTATATACGTTAAAAAAAAAGCATCATCATAATTCTGTCTCCAAACACGCGCTGGAGAGTATAAACTTCTTCCGAATTATATTAATGCTTTCCGATTCTACGGCAATCATATTCAGATTTTCCCGAGCGCCCCTTTTCATGTTACAACGCACCTTTAGGGTAGGTATTATTATTATAACAAGTTATTAAACCCTATTTAAAATTGGTGCTTTTCTTGGAATCGTTCAGCTTTTAAGCAACCTCTTTTGATTTTTCACGCAAGCTTAAAATATCATAATGCTATGTAAACCTTGAGTATTGGCAACTATTTAGGTAGGTAACTAAGTTGTAAATTAGATACCTAACTGCATCGTAAATGTTCAAAAATCCTGAGAAACGGATAGGAATCACAATTATGTTGGAAATACACACCAGCGGCAACCATCTGGAAGACGCAGGGCAACAGCTGGGCACCGACATCGTTGGACGCAGAACACGATAGCGTTCCATAGTCCAGGTCGGCTACTGGAGTATACCTATAAGAAGATTCAAAGTTAGGTACTGTAGAGATGGTATATCACGGGGTTTAATACTAGCCACTATGCTAGATTGAATTTGGAACACATAGCCTTAAAATAATAAAAGAATCAAAGCGATAGGTTTTTATTCCATCCCTGGAACAAACGAGGGATTGTTTATAATTATTTCTTCTACAATAAAAATATGATAGTTCTGCAAGTAATTACGTGTATTTATTTACGAGAATCCTCTCGCAGCCAAGCTGAAGCATAGCGAGCCCACCACAGTACTGATCAGCATAGACATTTTCTACAGAAACATATCAGTCAAAATGATCCACTGTTGGATGTATTGTCATGGCTCTCCTAAGATTTCAATAGAAATTAATTTTGTGTAGCTTGCACCCATTCTTCGTAACCTTTACAAGGTCGTCAGTCTATTTAATGGGTGATCTATCCAATATAGTGTTCTCAAAATCGATGTCACTGCTTAAGAAACTTTATTGACAATCGGGTATCAATTTTACCAGCCTTACTACCCGGGCGAATTAACTTGGCACCTGGCTATCACGTGGCTCGGAATAAAAAACTCGGAGAACTCGGAAAGAATAACTCAAAAATGCTAAAGCGCAGGGACACGTGCAACGGTTACTGAAATGCTATGCTACGGCCTCGCACGGCGACGGCGGGGTCCCGCGGGGGGTAGCAGGAGGATTTTCAACGAGCCAGGTGCCAAGTTAATTCGCTCGGGTTGTAGAAGACTCCTAGCTATTTCGAATAGCATACAATAATTTGAGCTTTTCTTTCTTTTGTTTGCATCGTCAGCCCCTAATTGGCAGATCTCCTCCCTAGTGACGTCGCACTTTTACCAAATTGAAGGTTTCATGGTTGAATGACGGACGTGTGAAATGTTGATGACTAGCCTCTCACTCACACAAAACACTGCAAAAGAAACCTTATCACTTAGTCGAATATTTGGGAAGAAATTGGGTAGTCCATTGTAAGCAGATGGTACTATGTGGTTCATTAATTCTATTCACTACTCCAACAATTTAGTAAAATACTTACTTGAGACTGGACGCGCTGCCGTTCGATGTGTATCTGTCAGCAGCGACATCTATCGTCTCGCCAGAGTTGTTGAACTTCCATTTGAAGACCGCAGCTGGTGGGTCGGCGTCTACCTCGCACACGATGACTACTGATTCCCCACGCGCTGCTCCGACTACAGCCACGCCACCACTTCTGCATGATGGGGCATCTGGGGACAAATGTGGTTAGATTTAAGATCAAATATCAGCTAAATGCCTTGTACTCAGGGGGTAGTAAAGTTAGGACTTATAGGTAAAGATGCGATGAAACCAAACTATTGAGTTTTTTCGGCGTAAGTTTGTCAGTCTATTATGTTTCCTGCAAGGTTTATTTCGAAGAGCAACATCAGGAATTGCGTGACATAGTCTAATCTATAACTTTCTGCTACCGGACGCCAAGAGGGTTTCAACCATTCAGAGCAGCCCTATAAAGGGGGCTGAAAAATTATCAGACAGCATATTGATTACCAGCTTACCTCCACCGTCTTATATGGCCCACAATCTCTCAACCTTATTAATGTGGGAAGCCTTTGTCCTGAAGTGGGATCCTACGGGCTAAACTTACTTTTAGCACTTATTTTATATTTCATGATAGCAAACTAAATGCATACAGTTACACTCCTATTGTAAAAGTTCTTTCGGCACCATTACAGCTAAACACAAACAATAATCTCCTAAACTAGCGTCTTCAATGCGATCGTCATTACACTAAAGCACACCATTATTCCAATGAAAACCAATTCCAAAAACATTCACTATACAATTCACCTGCTCCTCAACAAAATAAGCAAAACTAACTTCCTTCGAATCACGTAAAGTACGAAGGGAGTCCTATAAATGAACGGTGACATGCAAGGAATATCGCAAACGAGTACATTAAGTGGATCCATCCAGTAATAGAATCCTTGAATTCGATCAGTCGGAAAGCAGTTACGTGACGCCCGGCCAAAGATCGTGATTGTACAAGTTCCTTATTATTTTCTGTCTGTATTCGAATCGAGTTTTTTTTGGCGTATTCATGAATGGTGATGAGATTTTTCGGGTTGAATTTTGTTGGTATATTTTGATTGGTTTTTGTAACAGAGACATTATCGAGGATGTCAACTGGTGAGATAGGAAAGATTGGGAAAGCCGACTGGATGAGGATGGCCGAGTATAGAGATACGTCTATGTTCAGCAGTGGACGATGATAGGCTGATGATGATAATGATTATAAAGATCTGGGAAAGACTGTCATATTGAGATGTTAAACGTGCTCTCACCACAACACTATTCAAATAAATTTATTTCGGAATAAACAATGTCAAAACAATGATCGATTAGTACTATGTTAGCAAACTACTTTAAATGTCAATATTTCAATAAGTAGGTAATAAATAAATAACAATTCAATTCAAAAGAAAAATAATAAAAACAATAATTTAGAATTTAAGATGGAAAATAACTAAATTTATCTATCTACATTAACTAGAGATTTTTTTTTAATTTACCCTTTCTACCTCACCAAATTGGCCCCCAATATAAAAATTAAGATTTTTTTACTTCATTTCTGATATTGAAATAGTAATTGCTATATCTGTACCGAACTTCAGCTTCCTATGTCTTACGGTCTCTGAGAAAAATGACTGTGTCAGACGGACGGACGGACGGACAGACAGACGGATAGACACCGAGCTGATTCCACAAGTGTTCCGTTTTGCCAATTTTAACCACTAAAAAGACATGTTTATGATGAAGCCTGTTCAAAATGAGAATGGGAATGACCTTGAAAAACCACTCGCTAAAGTTAATATAATGAGTAAGTACATGAAGGAAGATATTTGAGTATGATCTATATCAAAAATTTTGGTAGAATTTTTCGTAAAGAATTGACATCTACAGGGTGAAATTGATATCATTGGCATCCTTTTAAACTAAGAGTCTACCCATCAAACTGAACAACTTTTACTATGGGAGCAAACCTATCGGAGCAAAAAAAAAAAACTTGCTGTTGCATACATCTGAGTCGAGTAAGCATTGCAGTTTAGTATGGGACAGCAGATTTTTTAGTTGCTGCAATCGATTTGCTCGCATAGTAAAAGTTGTTCAGTTTGATGGGTAGACTCTTAGTTTAAAAGGATGCTAATGATATCAATTTCACCCTGTATTATTAAAATTCACTCAATAATTTTGATGGACACTCAACCGAGTGAAATTATAGTACATTACTGCAGCGGCCAGCAACGGAGGCATTGATGGACGAACGTGTAAATGTGGGCCGAGGCGAAGCCGAGGCACACATACGTAAGTCCATCAATGCCTAGTTGTGGCCAAGGCTTGTATAGTACTTTTCTCAAATAATGCGCGGAAATGAAAACAGTAAATTTTCTCAAATAATTCACGGAAATTAAAACTCTTTTCAAAATCAATGACGAACAACGAACAACAATTTGTTTTTTTTTTTTCAATAAACAGCATTCTATTTGCAAGTTAGTTCGAAATTTAAATAAAACCTTTTTTGAGTTACCTCCTTGGTCGCCATGTTTAGGAGAAAAAGATCGTTCCGTTTTTAAATTACACGACAGATATGAGTTTACTATGTAATTTATTTGGCCGCAAAACACGACAGATATGGATTTTCATACAAACATTGCCGGCCGCTGCGCGCATGTAGTTGGCCAGTACAGCAATTTCGATTTATCTCGAAGAAGGTTGTCAAAATAATGCTCACATTTCCAAGCATGTTTGAGAAAAATAAGTTAGCCAACGACCTTTCTATGTCATGCATTCCCTTATTTTGAACGGATATTATGTGTAACAATAAACAACAATATTAGGTATTCGTGAAAACCGCACCCGATGATTGGGCAGTTTGGGACAGTTTATTGGATTGAGTCAGATTGGAGGTTTTATCCATTTGGAAATTAACTCTTTTATTTATTCAAACTTATCGAAGTAAATTGGATTTTAGTTTGTATTGGTTTTACAGGGTGTCTGATAACATTTATATATTAATTTCGGAAATGCGGGAATAAGAAAAACAATTCTATGAAACTAAATTGTGATCCGACGTGATTATAACAGAAAGTTCCGTGTGTGTACGGTGAAAATATTATAAAAAAATTATAATTGGGGAATGAAGGAAAAGTAACAGAATGTATTAAAAATTTGTTGTTTGTCTGTTCGTTTATTTGTGCACAGATAACGCAATAACGGCATAAACAACTGAGGTGATTTATAGACATAGTCCTTAACTTGGAGTAGCATTTAATAAATAATAATAATACATTTATTTATTTAATTAACCATGATCATGATTGATTTTGTGATTATTTCGTTGCGATCGCTTCACTCCATCAGGATAATGTTATTTTAAGTTTTCTAAGATATGGCAATGAACAATCAGTGTTCTGCGCATACAATGTTGACAACTTTCCGACCCATGACGATGACAACCCGGTAGATATAATGGACTATCAACCTGAGCCGAGAAACCTGGGCTCCTGGGTTCGAATCCCTTTTCGGTCATGGATGTTACGTTTGTGTCGTTCTTGTGAAGAAAACTGGTAGCTTATGTATAACAATACTTGTATCTGTGAGCATTATTTATTTATTTCAAGAGAACACGGGTCCTCAACTTCGTAAATTGATGAAGGATGTATCAGAAACAACAATGTATCGGTAGTTAATAATACTTCAGTCTCTGATTATAAGCCATTCAACTCGACGGTGTATTACATCTTAATTACAGTAATGCAAGCTGTCAACGCACCCCCTAGGGTAGTTGTTTTAATTAATATGTGACAGACATTAATTATATTTATGTAATCATGCCCGTGCTACTAATCTATTATGCATCGTTAACTAGGGGTACGAAGTAAGGAAAGTTCTAGAAGAGACCACCTTATTCTAAGCCTCCTAAAGACCTCTTTTCAACCTCATAAACATAAGATACGTAAACTTACGACTATAGTCCCTTTCCGGGTGCTCAGAAACCCAGCTACCTACTATTTATAGCAAAATTTTTAAGCACACCGTTGTGGCAAAGCTCTCGCTTAGCACTTTTACGGTTTCTGGATTAAATTACAAATGTCCAAAACATGATGATATCAAAAACCTTTTCCGTAACTTTTTGAATTGGCAGTTTTCTTACTGCCATAGAAGAATTTCTGTACCCTTTTCACAACGATGTGATTGGCAATATTTTTCCCGGAGCAACTGCTCTCTGCCTTTCATAATCCCGAATAGTAGCCCGAATAGGAATCTAGACCTGTCGAAGGTCAGGCAAAGTTGAGGATAATATTCACTTTTCCTTCAACTTTCTATTGATTTAAGATCTGAGTCTGTTACTCACGTTTAAATGTACCTATATGAAATCGGTCGATTACATTTTTTACATTACCGCACAAGCCGTTTGCCCTGCAGTGGGATCTTATAGGCCTTGGATAAACTATAGATAGAGCCTCACGCTTATACCTTCTTAAACAAAAGTGGCCAACTTTCTTAGGTTGGTGTGCGTGAGGCGTCATCATAGTCTTTCTTATACTGTGGCGTCATAAAACCTATCTCTGTTTGCGTGTATACCGACACGGTTTAGGAGTCTGATGAAATTTTTTTGGTCCCGTTCGTAGCTTTGACGTATATCTTGACATATAACTTATCAAGGCTATAAACTTAGGTGATGCGCGCGGATTTGAACTCTGATCCTCAAGATTGGAAGTCCCTGTTCCCAGGCATAACAGCTATTCTTCTTCTATCGTGTCGATCACAAGTCATTCTAAATCTGTCCAGCCCGGTGTTTCGCCACACGTATAGCATTTTATCGGCAGCGTCCATTTTGCGTGCAAGTGTCCGGCCAGGAAGAAAATTCACACCTGAGGCACACCCCGGACATTGCCTACAAAAAAACAGAAATATACAAGATGACGTCAGCACATTCGAAACGGAGTCTAGGGCTACAATATATTTAGCTGCGTGCGGTACATAACTTTTTCCTAAATAAAAAACATTGACACCCGCGTCTATTCAAAAAGAGTTCTTATTTGTTTAAGATTTTGAGATTATATTCTCTATATTTCGAAAACATAAATTCTAGCGTGTCAATTGTGGTGTCAATTTATGGTACTGGTCAGGTAACCACCGAAGTAACCAGAGGGTAAGTGACAAGTTGGTGGGAGGCAGGGAGTGTCCATACTGTATGTAGTACTAGATACTCTTTCTTATCGGTTCGGTCATGGATGTTTATATGTTTGTGCCGTCGTTGTATGGTTTCCATAATAAACAGCCTATAAATAGTGCTTTCTTGGGATCATTACAATGTATGTGCCTGTGAGCGTTATTTATTTATTTATTTATTTATGCTGTGCCTGAGGTCCTTCCTATCCGTCAGTTTAACCCCACCATGAACAGGTTCTCTTTACTTCAGCCGATCTACGTTTTTTGAACCGCTATTTAAAAATAATGATGGAACACAGCACCCCGTATAAAGTGGTTATATTAGCGTCGCGCGCCGTGAAGTGTTCGCGGGCCGTGTCGGACGGTGTCGCCGTCATTTGTCGAACGGTTAATTGTGCGTGAAATTGCGTGCGCGGCATAATGAAACGTATACGAGTACGTGCGTACCGTGGCGTGCGGGCGAGCGCGAGCGGGCGTGTGACACTTTGTCGGTTGTTGTACGTTAGAATACGACTGAGGGCTTGAAGGTTAATGTTAATTGATTATGAAAATAATAAAAAAATTAACATGACATAATACAGGGTGTTAGGGTAAACAGTTGCATTACTTTAAGGGGATATTGTACCCATGATTCTGAACAACTTTCCCTAAGAAAACTATAGAAAAATTGATTTTTTTTTTTTACTTTTCATACAAACGTTCGATAAGCTGATAGAATTTAGTATGTAAAGTCCACATTTTTTTCTTGCACATTTCCTATACAGGGTGTAAGAGACAGCCTAGCAAATACTGAAACGGGGAACTCAGACCATCAAACTGAACAACTTTCACTATGGACCCTACCTCAGGAAACGCGAAAATCAGCAGTCCCATACAAAACTTCAGCACCTATATACCCGACTAAAATGTATGGGACAGCAGATTTTTTTTTTGCGTTTCCTGTGGTATGTTCCATAATGAAAATTGTTCTGTTTGATGGTCTGAGTTCACCGTTTCAGTATTTGCTAGGCTGTCACTTGCACCCTGCATATGTTTCTTAGGGAAAGTTGTTCAGCATCATGGGTACAATCACCCCTTAAAGTAATGCAACTGTTTACCCTAACACCCTGTAGAGACCTCTAATATAACTATACTACACGTAATCTAGGTATATATCAGTAATTACGTAACCGCGGGCCGAAGCTCGATTAATATTAGAGGTCCGCATTGCAGGCCTCAAACGTACCCACTTTAACACGATAAGGACCTGTGGCAGATGTTACCAACTTGATTCTAGTGTTATTATAGCCAGTATAAATGTAAGAGGTTTTGGATTTTAGATTGATTGGTAACTTATTATTACTTTGGTCATTTCGTAAGTTAAAATACGTTTTTCGAATACGAAATTTTGCTAATTAAACTTCACTGGATCAATTCATGTCTTTCTGTGAGTATTGTATGAGGCGACTAGGATAATTTTATACAGGGTGTAAGGGGCAGCCTAGCAATTATTGAAACGGTGAATTCAGACCATCAATGAACAACTTTAACTATGGCGGAGCTAGTCTCTGGGAACAACAACAAAGAATCTGCTACTCCATACATACAAAACTATTGTACTTACCAAAGTGACTCAGATGTATGAAACAGATCATTTTTTGCTGACAAAAAAGAAAAATATCCCACCTCCTTTGTATGAAACAGCAGAAAATCAATTTGAATTTTTTTACAAATAATTTACTTTTTCACTGAAAGTACTTAGGTAAGACTTAGGTAATTAAAGTATGTACATATTTAAAGAAATATCAGCTATCCCCAAAGTATACCTAACTTCAAATCTTAAAGTTATGACTTCTTCATCAAAATGGTATATTTCATTTTAAACAACATATTTATTACATCGCCCACAGTTATGCCTCCATTAAAAACCCTCGTCTTATTTTGTCAGGGCCATATCTTACAATTGGCAAAATAGATCGGAGGCCATTACGCGGAGCGAGTGCCAAGGCGAGGTCGGCTAGGGCTGTCACAAGACAAAGTATGTCATATTTAGATCTGATAATTCTATTGTGTAGAAAAGTACAGATTATTTTCGTGGATAGCTGATCTTCGTAGAGTATGAAAAGGAGAATGAAATATTTTTTCCCCGAGCAGATTTACTGTCCTACTGCTAGATGAAAATCTCTCGAAAAGAAGTTAAATACCTTTAATAACCGTTAAATATTAATGACATTAAAATAATTATTATTATGAAGAAGTATAATTATCTTCTACGTTTGAAGATAGGTGGTAGTTGTAGCAAAGCTACTGTCCGAAACAATAATACTGTTATAAGAAAAAATCAAGAAATTTTCATGATAAAAAAGTTCGGATTATTTAGTTTAGGTCACAAAATACGCGTTGATAAAAAATAAATACAGTCTACGCCCGTAGCTTGTTATCCGTAGCGACGTAGCGCGTAGCAAACACTGCGCTTGGCATACTCTTCTGTGACCATTTACTACGCAGTGGTAATACCAACTTTGGAAAAGAAGTTAGCCGAACCACAGTATAAGACGGTAGTAATTATAGTAACAGCGGGAAACAAAGTAAACGGTGCTCTGCATACTATTGTGGCTAGCCAAGTAGTGTCCAAAAAGGCGCGACTTGCTATACACAGTTTTGTGTTGGTGCCTACACTTATGTATGGCAGTGAGTGCTGGGTATGGCAGAAGAAAAATGCAAGTAAAATTAATACTGTTGAAATGCGTTCCTTGCGAAGTATGTGTGGTGTCACGCTGAGAGATAGAGTGAGAAATTGTGTAATAAGAGATCGATGTAAATTGAAAGAAGATGTTGTGACAAGAATAGAGAAAGGTATGCTTCGTTAGTTTGGTCATGTGGAGAGGATGAGTGACAACAGATGTACGAAAGAGATTTATGTTGCTAATGTGAGTGGAAGTGTCGGCAGAGGGCGCCCTCGTAGGACGTATGCTGATCAAATCAGTTGCGTCCTACAAAAAGGGGAGGTGCGGAGTACTCGAAACCGACGGGCATGTATGAAGAGATGTATGGATGTGCATGAGGCAAAAAAGGTATGTAAGGATCGTAGTAAGTAGCGCGCCCTGGTCTCTGCCGACCCCACTGGGAAAGAGGCGTGACGTTATAGATAGATAGATAATTATAGTACTCTGTGGTATAAGAAAGAGTTGTTGACAAACTCAAGATGAAAGAATTCATATTTTGGAAGACACGACAATTATCTGCAATCACGGCTTCTAGTGAGAGAATTAAACAAATACTACTTGTATTTTATCAGATTAATGGAATTAATGTCTTTTTAAACAAGATTTCACATGCAACTAACAAAAAGCATAATTAATAGACAGAGAATTGAAATGTTACAATGCACCGCTGATTAAATCATTTCACCACAATGAATTTCCTACTATATTTCCGACATCTATTCACGGTTCATTTTTCTATGCATTGGATAATAAACGTTTGCTAGTGCTAGAGCATTTCTATTATTTAATGTTCTGTGCTCCTATATCTGACAGTGACAACCCTACAGTCCGGGCATCTGGTAGATTTAAAGCAACGAGCCGCGAAGTGTAGTGCCTCACCTGCGCCTTGTCACTACTAACAAACAACGCCCACATTTATACCCTTTATTCTGCAATCGACAGCCGCAACGACTCTATATCACTGCCAAACAATTTACATTCTAATTGACTATAGATTACGAATCGGTTTCGTTTGGAGATTTCCGTAATTGGGAAGACTGGGCAACAGGGGTGAATTTTCATTATAAATCGCATTTACTGCTTCTTTAGAAATATAAGTTCCAACAAATTAGCTGAAACTTTCGGTAGAGTTATGTTTGCAGTTTTGTATGGGTCAGCAAATTTTTTGCGATATTAGTCCCATAGAAAAAATTGTTCAGTTTGATGGTCTGATCATCCCCTTAAAATTGTTTCAGCTAATTTTGTCCTTAGACCTTATACTATACACTATACAGGGTATAAAATGCGTTACATACTTTAGATGCGACAGATTCAGACCATCAAACTTAACAACCTTCGCTATGAATCAATAAAATAAAATAAAAATGAGACCAACATTGAAATTGTTCAGAAGAAATCTGCTAGATGTAACGCATTTAACTATACACCCTGTATACAGAGTGTAACAAAACTTAAGTAACATTTAAGGAGGTGCTTCAGGCCGTCAAACTGAACAACTTTCACTACGGAGCCAACATCGAGAAAAAATAAAAAAATCTGATGTCCCATACAAAACCGCAGCAGTAGGTACTAACTCGACTAAAATTCATGGGACTGCAGATTATTATTTTATTTTTTCTTGATTTGGGCTCCATAGTGAAAATGGTTCAGTCTAAAGTTTAGACTCTATATAAACCACCCCTTAAATATAACTAGGGTGTTTTGTAACACCCTGTACACAACATAAGGGGATTTGATTTGTTGGTTGGGCTATTGCAAGCAAGGGTCGTTATGTGACACTGAGACCATCGCTGGTCCTTTGTGTTCGCCCCAAGCTCACCCATATTTTACGCATACCTCCGAACTTATGGTATTTCTTTTCATTCTCGGGAACGCAGGTTTTTTCACGATGTTTTCCTTCACCGCCGAGCTAGTAAATGATTAATACAACCGTACATAAATTCCGAAGAACTTAGTGGATGCTACAGACCATCACACTGACCTTCTTTCTCTAAGGATATAATTCTCCAAGAATCGCTACAACGACCGGTCCTGCGCTGCCGTCAAGCAACGGGTTCCCGCCGCCTTCACCAGGTCGTCGGTCCACCTTGTGGGGGCCTGACCACCGTACGCGGTCGCCACTCGACAACTCTTCAGCCCCATCGGCTATCTGTTCTGCGAGCAATGTGCCCCGCCCATTGCCACTTGGGTTCAGCAATTCTTAGGGCTAAGTTGGCTACTTTGGTTCTTCTACGAGTCTTTTAATTTCTAATTCTAAGATTGAAGAAACGTTGTCGATACTACGCCTCGTACTACGCTCAAGGAAAGAAATAGAGTGAAATAGGTTGATCTATTCTAACAAAACCATAAGACAACTTTTTTCTCTGTAAGTACAATTAAACTTCAACACAAAAAGAAATTATATCACAACCAAACAACGTCTAATTTACAGCGACAGTAAAATGCATTTACAAAAACGCTATCTCTTAACTTTTCTAAGATACCGCCTTTTATTGTATCAGGGTGAAATAAACCGGACAAATTGGGAAGCAGTGTTCTGAGCCGACACCTCTTACATCACGCGACCTCTTTGTTTCCTCCGCGTTATCTCGGAAGGAAAAGTTTTCTCTAATTGTTTTTTCTCGACGTTTGCCTTGATGCCTTCTAAAGGAACGCTAAACTTCCTTGTTTCACGATTTTACTGTTAAAAAAAGAGATTCTTTTATTGGAATTAAGTAATCATGTTCTAAACTTTATCGAGATTTCTTAAATAAAATTCAGAGTTTTTTGAAATAGTTATTTGTTATGCATAGCTGCAAAGTTGGTTTTTAAGTTGAGTATTTGTATTGAAACCGGAGCTTAGCGAAGGTTTCAAAGGTACGAGATGCAGAATAACTTTGCTGCCGAGCGAAACACACAACTTTTCACCACACTACAGCGAGGAAAATGTCATTGCGCCAACCTCATTTTAAAAATAATCGCACTGACCAGCACTTAAACAGCATGAAAAAAAACTTGTTAAGGCTGTTTTTCTTTATTAAATAGAACGAGGAGATTGTGAGGTGAAAAAGATATTGTTCTATTACTTTAAAAGTACTTAGGTTTGTGTAGGTTAGTCTCTGACACTGTTTTCGAGAATTTCGTACTGGACCTGGCGTCCATTATTTTGTATGACAATGGTTCTCTACTAATTACTTTGCTAGTATAGAATGTCTATACTCGTCCCACTTCCTCGAATATAGTCCCGAAAGCATTGTCCCGCCAATTGTCCTGAATAGTTTCAAAGAGTTCCCTTAATTAATTAACTATGAGGGTTTCCTATTATGTAACTTTTTGCGGAATGTCATTGATTTTATTACCTAGTAATGTCATCAAAGCTTGATTATTGGCAATGTTTTTATGTTGTCACATGAATGAATTCTCATATATTCGACTACAGCGACCGCAGAAAAGCAGTCAGTTATGGAGGATGTTTTTAAGTGCATAAGTGTGTTCGCTAAATACATAATGCACTTTCTCGCCCTTACCCTTCTGGACCTGATCCAGGGGAAGAATTCTGTAATCTCTCGGTTTTGGATAGCCATTTCCCAGGAGGCACATGCGTTTAGCCGCCAAGACGTTGCAGTCATACAGGATATGCTCCATGGCTTCCTCCTCCTTTCTACGCGCTTGTTAGAATATTTGATTTTATGTAATGGAAAACTGTATGTAAATTAACATTGTTCAGGAAACTTAGAAATAGAAGTTCTCTTTAAAGTGAATGAGTTGCGAGTCGAGTCATGAGTTTGAATCTAAATTATTTAATCTGCATTTCATTTTTACACTTTGCAACATCTATTAAAAAGCAAACCTTTGTTGACAGTATTTAGTAACTTATTTTGATGAATATTGTTGGAATTGTGATATTAATTATACAGTGATAATTACTCTTATTCTGTGATATAATAATTAATGATTAAGTACAGTGAATCCAATTGATATTATTGTGTGTTTCTAAAAATAATATACAAACGACACTGTCGTCTTGTCGTTGATTGTTCCGCGCCAAGAAGTAAACGTGATAGTTACTTGATCACTAAAAAGTACTTATTTGATTGATAGGTTGTGTTTACCGACATATTATTCATCCTAAAATCATAGTATAATTTGTGAAACAATAATTGTAATTTAAAAAGGATTTAGTACGTTCCCTTATATTGTAAACAAACTCCATTTCCTGGATACATTTGCCGCCCATTCCGAACCATCGTGAAGTGTGGTAGCAAATGTTATAAAAGATGTGGTTTGTCGAAAAGCGGCACCTTTTGCGATTGAGACCGTCACGCTGCCTAAGTGTAAGTGTTACCCTAATTATTATTAATTTAAATATAGGAATTGACTAAGTGTTGTGGAACATGTGATCATATTATGATTATGTTGTATTTTGGTTGTTCTATGGAGTTTCTTCCTGCTTCTTCTCCATATAGGCCCTATGCTTGCCCTATGGCATATAGGGAAACAACTAGCGAAGCAGATTAAATGTCGAGTCAGTGAAATAAAAGATAATTGAGTAAATATTGAGTCAGAGAAATAAAATATAATTAGTGAACTTAAATATTCTCCCGTTTCATTTTAATATCATTATTGTCCTTATATCCACTTCACTATGATCATGGGTTTGTAGCCTATGCCCCTGTACTTGGGACATATGATGATAATGATGATAACCATGATGATGGTATCATGATAACCTTTCCATTTCTTATTGGGCATCTGGTCCAACATACACAACACACACATACACATGATAAGCTGATGATGATCAACCTGATCATGATAATAACATAATACATGATAGGTTTGATACGATGTAGGAACACTATCAGAATATAGCTTTCACTATCAGCATCATGGCTTTGATTTGCTTTAATTATTATTAAATTCGATAGTAAATTAGTTGAATAGTTTATGGACCTAATCCTGACAATATGCCATGAATATTATATGCTCTATTTCTCCTAGAATCTGACATCAGAAGTGGGATCCTGTCTAGGATCATATCCATGACTTCCATGCTCACATATGTTTTGTTTTTCATGGTATCATCACGAGGATCGCTGCTCCAGCTGCAAAAGAAAAAAAGCATCACGATGATGGGGTCATCATCGCGGCCAGCCCTGGTTGTCTCCAGACGACATGCAAAGAACCATCCAGAAACCATCGAAAACCACGAAAATCCAAGAAGAAGATTTGAAAAGTTTGCGAGGTAACGGCAAAGGCCGAATTAGATTCGTTTGTAAAAAAATATAGGTGGGTGGGTAGTTAGATTATAAATCAGTATGGCCGAGCGGTTTTGTTGTAATTTTATTACGTATGTTTTTCGATTATCACTATGCTGCGTAATTCAATCTGAAATGTTTGTAAATTGAAAAGATTCGAGTGTATTTTAATCCAGCTTTCTGTTTTGATCACGACTGGTAGTCAAATTAGTTTTAAAAGTGATACCTACTTAATATGTTCAAGTTGTACATGTTTTTCAAGCAGTTCATGTTGTTAAAATTATCTGAGTTGACCAAATGGTATGACTTGACCCAGTGGTGTGACTTGACCCAGTGGTGTGACTTGGCCCAGTGGTGTGACTTGACCCAATGGGTTGACTTGACACTATGGTGTGAGTTGACCCAATGGTGTGAGTTGACCAAATGGTGTGAGTTGACCAAATGGTGTGAGTTGACCCAATGGTGTGAGTTGACCCAATGGTGTGAGTTGACCCAATGGTTTGAGTTGACCCAATGGTGTGAGTTGACCCAATGGTGTGAGTTGACCCAATGGTGTGAGTTGACCCAATGGTGTGAGTTGACCCAATGGTGTGATATGACCCAATGGTGTGATATGACCCAATTGTGTGATATGACCCAATTGTGTGAGTTGACCCAATGGTATGAGATGGCCAAATTGACCAATGTTACTTGTCACCATAATGAGAGATGTGGCCGTAGCAATGCTAAAATGTAATACATAGCTTTAAGATGACAGTAAATTACAAAAATATTATATGACTAAAACAATGCTAAGTGGCAGATAATTAGCTATATGATTTGATAATTATTATGAACTGACTAGGTGACCTAACTGACTATATAGTACCCCCTTGGTGTAAAACGGACTTTTTTTTAAATGATAAAACCTCCGGTTATGACCAACTGGGCAAGGACAGACTTTATTGTACGGTTGTACCCACTTGGTGTAAAACTGACTTTTTTTAATGATAAAACCTCCGTTTATGACCAACTGGGCAACGACAGATTTTTTAAGTGTAAATAATTTGAATGACTGTTTATTGTAACTTATGAAACATGGAATTATAAAATGCATAATGTGGCTAATTATGTGTTGCTTGTTCCTCCAAATGTAAGATGTAAAGTTTTTGGTACTGTTTGGTGTTGCTGTTTGTTATGCTTTGGTTTACAATTATTTTGTCAGTTTGTATTTTGGTTGATAATATTTTTTATCAGAATCAATGTGATCATTGTCTTCTTTAATTATATACTTCGAGAACGAAGTATTTATCAGTATGGCCGTGTTAGAATATTTGATTTTATGTAATGGAAAACTGTATGTAAATTAACATTGTTCAGGAAACTTAGAAATAGAAGTTCTCTTTAAAGTGAATGAGTTGCGAGTCGAGTCATGAGTTTGAATCTAAATTATTTAATCTGCATTTCATTTTTACACTTTGCAACATCTATTAAAAAGCAAACCTTTGTTGACAGTATTTAGTAACTTATTTTGATGAATATTGTTGGAATTGTGATATTAATTATACAGTGATAATTACTCTTATTCTGTGATATAATAATTAATGATTAAGTACAGTGAATCCAATTGATATTATTGTGTGTTTCTAAAAATAATATACAAACGACACTGTCGTCTTGTCGTTGATTGTTCCGCGCCAAGAAGTAAACGTGATAGTTACTTGATCACTAAAAAGTACTTATTTGATTGATAGGTTGTGTTTACCGACATATTATTCATCCTAAAATCATAGTATAATTTGTGAAACAATAATTGTAATTTAAAAAGGATTTAGTACGTTCCCTTATATTGTAAACAAACTCCATTTCCTGGATACATTTGCCGCCCATTCCGAACCATCGTGAAGTGTGGTAGCAAATGTTATAAAAGATGTGGTTTGTCGAAAAGCGGCACCTTTTGCGATTGAGACCGTCACGCTGCCTAAGTGTAAGTGTTACCCTAATTATTATTAATTTAAATATAGGAATTGACTAAGTGTTGTGGAACATGTGATCATATTATGATTATGTTGTATTTTGGTTGTTCTATGGAGTTTCTTCCTGCTTCTTCTCCATATAGGCCCTATGCTTGCCCTATGGCATATAGGGAAACAACTAGCGAAGCAGATTAAATGTCGAGTCAGTGAAATAAAAGATAATTGAGTAAATATTGAGTCAGAGAAATAAAATATAATTAGTGAACTTAAATATTCTCCCGTTTCATTTTAATATCATTATTGTCCTTATATCCACTTCACTATGATCATGGGTTTGTAGCCTATGCCCCTGTACTTGGGACATATGATGATAATGATGATAACCATGATGATGGTATCATGATAACCTTTCCATTTCTTATTGGGCATCTGGTCCAACATACACAACACACACATACACATGATAAGCTGATGATGATCAACCTGATCATGATAATAACATAATACATGATAGGTTTGATACGATGTAGGAACACTATCAGAATATAGCTTTCACTATCAGCATCATGGCTTTGATTTGCTTTAATTATTATTAAATTCGATAGTAAATTAGTTGAATAGTTTATGGACCTAATCCTGACAATATGCCATGAATATTATATGCTCTATTTCTCCTAGAATCTGACACGCTCGGAAGATGCGCTCTAGGGTGAGCTTCATCTTGTGCATCATCGTGCCTGGCGTAGTAGTAAATGCTACTTCGGATTACATACTTATACTCATGCTATCTTGCTCATGCGATTAATTCTTTCAAGTCTCGTCAATATCTCTGATGTCCTTGCCGTAAGGTGCCGTTTGAAGTCCAGTGACTTGGATGCAGTCATCCAACTCCACTGATCATATCAGTTTCCTATTCCAGTCCATATCAAACATCGTTATTGCCACCCTAATTTTAAAAAATTTATGAAAATAAATATGTCGGGGTTAAGAGGGCTATTCGAGTTCAGTGGCGCCCTCTACACAATAATAAAGATTTCTTAATAAAGAAAGCTTAAATTAAAAAAGTGCCCACTTGACAAACTACAAAAGCCTTCAAGCTATTTTCATAGAATACTTTTACCTACAGGTTTTTTAAAGGTCTAAACAAACAAATTTTGAAAAAATGAAAAAAACGGCCGCTTTTGTTTTTATTCGAAATTGTCTAAAAGTGGAATGTTTAGAACCTATAAAAGTATTGTATAACAATGGCTTGAAGGCTTTTGTAGTTTGTCAAGTGGGCACTTTTTTAATTTAGGCTTTCTTTATTGAGAAATCTTTATTATTGTGACGAGGGCACCACTGGACTCCGATAATACTCTTAATAAAAATAGATAGCGTTGGTTCGAAGTGTTGCTGGTATGCTATAGGCTAGCCCCCATAATAAGATAAGAAGTACTCTTTAATACGGCTCAGTATATTCTTGGAGCATCCTCACTACATTCTAACATAAACCTAAAATTGCAAGTGAAATACGAGAGCAACAAATTGAGGTTAGAGTGCATCTACGAAATAAGAGCCGATGTTGCAAGCTATAACTCTGAATCTAGAATCCAACATGACTAGCTGCGCAGTAAATCATTATGTATGATATATACGAGCTTGTGCAGCTACGAACCGTTTTAATAGATTTTAGTTGTGATGCTTAGTGTTTCTAACGATCTTAATAGTTTGATATACTTAGGTAAAAGATGTGAAGATATTTTTCCATTAAGTATCATAATTTTTTACGCCTACCTGGAGGTAGGCAGGGCACAAGTCCACTGCAGGCAGATGACGCAAATTTTTTACAACTAAATTAATAAATAATGCTGTGTTTTTGTGGGCAAGGTGACGTATCACCACTTGACACGTCATTGATCCGGAAATCTTCAACATGCCAAAAGAAAACCGTCCTTGATACGATAATTTTAGAGTGGCTTGCACTAAATAATATTAAGGCTGGTTTCAGAGTCACGCGCCGGCACGGGCGGTAAGCGACGCGGGCTACGAGATAGGTGTTGCTTTGTACCGTTTCAGAGTGAAATGTGACCCGCGATAGTTATTTTATTAGTGCGAACTGCGCACTTGCCACCCGCGCGGGCGGTCAGCGTGACTCTGAAACCAGACTTAAACGTGTTTAGTGATGGCACTGTCTCTCAAATTCAGAAACTTTGCTGCAACCAGCCACCAACTCTTTTTAAGTTAATCCGCTAGCCATTCCTATACACCGTGTGTAACTATCTGAGGTCCAAGCACGGAAGTGAAGCTCGAACGCCCAAGCAAGACGGGTCACGTCCGTAACCCAACTTGTTCTCAAGTTACCATCCCGATACACGCATACATACAAACACGTAAGTACTATCTGATACGAAATGCTATTATGGTAATGAGTTATAGATTCATGTAATATCAGTGTGCAGAATTGCTGAATCAATTTTGTATTTTTAACTTACACACATGCATACGCCCGTGTCCCATCGGGATAGGCAGAGACAATTGATCGCCATCGGCTACGATCCTAATGCACCTGTAAATGCACCTAATGTACAATACATTTGTAAACAGCCTAAAGTGTACCAACCATAAATACTTACTCTAATTAGAAAATCAATACGATACACATCTCCCTTAATTAAGCGCACCAAACGAATTAGAAGACCAATTTAAGTAGCAATTTCTCTACAGAAATTTGTTAATAATGGTAATTTAGCGTGCTCAGGTGGACCGTGAGGTTTTATTACTAATTCGTTAAAAACATCAACTTTAAGAAAACTCGGGAGACAGGACATAAATTCTGGAAGGGATTTATAAGAAAAATCTTCTAAATGTTGTTTATAACAAAGCTTAGGCATAAATAATATTAAAAAGTTTGATACTTATAAAAATATACTTGGAGTTTCTTCAAATACTTACATAAGCTCTGAATATTTTTTTACGTCTACGTCTTCCTCTAACAAAGCCATGAAAACAAAATTAAAAATAGTGGCAATCAACTACCAAATCATGACCGCTAATATGCTGGAATATCAAATCGGTGGGACGGTAAGTGTTGATTCCTTGCGGAGTTCAGAATTTATAGGTCGTTAAATCCACAAAGACCCCCCACTCCTTGTCTTAATCGTCATTAACAGTACATTCTACAGCCACACTTTCACTTTTGACAGCCCGGTAGCACAGTCGGTAGTGAACCTGCCTGCTGTGCCGAGGGTCGCGGGTTCGAATCCCGTAAGGGACAAATATTTGTATGATGAATATGAATATTTGTACCCGAGTCATGGATGTTTGTATTTATATATGTATTCTATATCGTTGTCTAGTCATCATAATACAAGTCCAGGCTAGATTCTGGTACTTTAAATGTGACTAGATAATTTGTGTGACAGTGTCCAAGATATTTTTTTTTTTTTTTTTTACTATAAACTTTTTAGACCAGAATAAAAAGTGAGGCGCGATTTGAAGGATTGACGTATCTGTAATACATAGAATACACACAAATTATCACGACTGTCTCCCATTAATGTAGCCAGAAACAACAGAATGCCAACCGCTACGATCCCAACACAATCTGTCTCGCTTCCTCGACATTCACCAGTCTCTTCATGCATGCTCGTCGGCTTTAGGTAGGTCTGACCTGACCCTTTCACCATTATTGATCAGTATGCGTCTGTCAAGGTTATCCTTCTCTACATCGATCGTTCCGTACTATCTGTACCTAATATCACAGTATTACTATAAGCCTCACAGTATGACATATCTTGATAGCGGGAGATGCCGCCACCCCCCAGCGCCGCACCCGTGTACTTATGCTGTCATGCGCAGATATGCAAGGCAATCCCGAAACTTTTATACAGATCTCATGACGAGACCCCCGCCGCCCACTTCCCCGCAAGGCCCCCTCCGTTGCTCTGAGCAGGTACATCATAGTTATGCTGTGCTAATACTTAGTATTATTTGCTAATACTCACATTTGACCCTAAAATGCAGCTCGTTGGAGACAGTCTCGCCCTCGGCGTTCAGCGCTGAGCAGGCGTACCGTCCGCTGCTGTGTCTCGTCACCTTCTGCAGCACGAGGCTCTGGTTGCTGTGGAATACCCTCGCCGTCGCGTTGTGGGCCAGTGGTCGGTCCTGATGACAAAAATCTAACATTAGAATAGAATAGACGAGACAACAAGATGCGCTTCTTGGCGTAGTAGTTGGAAAGTAGTTGGAAACGAACATAGAAGTTAAGCCACATAATATATTATTCAATTGGTTAAGCTAAACTAGGGTCGGTCTGTCTTTGGATGGGTGACCCTTATATTGGAATTAAATCTTGAGCGCCTGCGATCTTCGGAAATCAAGTAAAGAAGTCGGTTGGATCCTTGATAATATGGCCTGAGAAATGGCGGTGACAAGAGACACTCATTATAGCTTAACAGTAATTTAATTACAATTGTGATAAAAATATGGAGAGATGTCTACTAGTGTCACTCCACTGCCAACGTTTTAAACTGAAAATTAAACTCTAAATCAGAGCGTGAAAGATCCTAAATCATGATTTAATTCCATTTCCATACAAGCTCTGACAATGCAGCAGAGCAAATAGGTTTTATGATTGGACACACCGCTATTTTGTGAAACATGACTAATTAGCATACATGCTAACTATATCCTAGAGCAGACAGTGTGGAATGCAATCCCGGGATCCCGGAATTACGGGATCATATTCCGGGATTAATTGAGAAGTGTTTGTGTAAATTCTCATGTTGATTATGGACGTGCTTTAAGAGGAATTTTGAATTATTAATTTCGTGTTAGTAAGTCACTAGTGCGTATTTAATTTGTATAAATTGTGAAGCAGTTAATTGAGTAGGTAATATTGTGAGATAACTCATTAATACTCGATGGTTAATTTATTTCTGGAACTCCAATAATTGTGAGACCCCTTTTTGTGATTATTGCTTTTACTTTCTCACAGATGACTTATGATAAATAAAAAAGAAAAATTAAATATATTCGTGTAGACGATAAGAAGAAGTGAAATGATTATGAATAATATCATTTCACTTCTTCTTATCGTGTGCAGCAAACGCTGCTGTTAGATTTTTCTTAAAAGCTATACTTTTGTCGGTGGGGTAATCGCAAATACTGCCTTTGTGTTAGGTCGATTTAATAATGCAGGTAACACAACACACAGATGTACTTCTTAGTAAACTGACAGTATCACCCGGTAGGTGGCGCTGGAGTACGCTCTCGACACAAACATAAAATAACTTTAAAAATTCTTTATTAGCGCACCAGACCAACCATTGTTCAATGGTGACATTATAGACGGATAATTTTAACTACTTTTATACAGGGGATTATAAACTATAATCCCGTAAACTGGGATTTAAAATTTGTTTGTCCTCTAACACTAACCACAATTAAAACCACCCCCTGGCACCTTTTTGACTCTCGCTTGTTTCATATTCATATATCATAATTATTTTATTGAAATACTCGCTTTTGTGAGCACCGCCATAAACATACGTTTTTAGTCCGTTATAAAATAGAGTTGTTATCCCCTTCACGGTCGTTATATCCGTATTCTATTAATAATTGTACTTATGTTTGCCTTCTGATGTATGTAAAATAATAATATGTAGTAGATAAATAGATGTGTATTTAGGCACCGCCTTTGAGGAGTGACGACCTTGTGAAGGTAGTGGCGAGTCGATGGAATACAAATTGTTTCAGTAGAAAGCAATGGCGAAGACCTTCGGTCAGCAGTACAGAGTGTAACAAAACACCCTAGTAATACTTAAGGGGGTGCTGCAGACCATCAAACTGAACAACTTTCACTATGGAGCCAACATCGAAATTGAGAAAAAAATCCGCTCTTTCATACAAAACTGCAGTACCGTCTCGACTCAAATGTATGGGATGGCAGATTTTTTTTATTTTTTCTCGACGTTGGCTCCATAGTGAAAGTTGTTCAGTTTGAAGGTCTGAAGCACCCCCTTAAGTATTACTAGGGTGTTTTGTTACACCCTGTATAGGTACACTGAATAAGCTATTGAACCATTCGTTGAAGCTGTTTTGATTACTAGCTTTTGCCCGCGACTTTTTTCGCGTATCAAAATAAAAGCCTACGTTACTCAGGAATAGTGTTGGTTTTTATTTGTGAAAGATTTGTTACAATCGGTTCAGTAGTTCCAGATATTATTAGCTCCTACTTACAAAAAAAAAAAAAAAAAACTTTTTTATATTAATTACTTACTTCTTTTTTTTCAAGTTTTTTTCTCATCAAAAATTTACAAATTCATTAAAAGAAAAAATGTTTCATTCCTAAGACATCGTGCCATCTATTGATACTATTGCTAACTACAAATACAGTTTAATATATTTTCTTTCAATCTTTACTTCAATAGGAGTAAACGTCGGCCATCGTGCCTAAACATTCTGTAATTCAAATACAAAGAAACTCATATTTTTTTATCGAATTAACATCTCAAAGATTCCCAAAAACACAAGGAGCACGAAATAAAATCCGACCGTTCTTATAAAGGAAGACAATTACTGAAATATATACAGAAAAGGGCCCCCATTAACGTACAAACGCCGTTCCTACAAAAGAGCCCACTCCACCGGACAAAGGTGGACGTTATTCTAAAGGACTAACAGTGTTGGGTAGACGAAAATTCGGATACGTTTTAAACAACACTTTTCGTCATTCTTTTTAGTCATTCTTTATGTATAAAAAAATCCTAATTCAACAGGTAAATCTTCTTCTTATCGTGTAGGCGCTGTCCTATTGCCATCGCTCGCGCGATCATGCGTTCGTCCGACGAAAATCATTGTGCCACTGTGCGTTTAAACATACTTATATCTGAATAAAAATAGAACAATTCGATCGCATCTGATGATAGCACGACCTTCTATAGGATATTCCGCAGATGTAAGTATGTTTAAACGCACAGTGGCACAATGATTTTCGTCGGACGAACGCATGATCGCGCGAGCGATGGCAATAGGACAGCGCCTTACGGCATCTGACGTATTATCCAATAAATTATGCGATAAAACTTAAGAGTCGCGTTGTAGGTCTGCTATTGGGTAGTCGTTGGTTGCCCCCTCCCCGGCCTACAACGAAGCAACAGTGGTGGCTCTAGCTAGATAGTGTTCATTTCGAAAAACAATCCTTGCAGTCACCAAAATACTACACAAAATAAACTAGACATTGGCAAAATCATAAAACCAAGATGGGACCCATTTGAAAAAAAATAGAATTAATAAATAAATAACGCTCACAGGCACATACATTGTAATGATCCAAAGCATGCACTATAGGTTTTTTAATTATGGGAACCATTCAACAGAATAGAATAGATGAGACTTAACTCAGATATTTAAAAAATCTAGGTAGGTACCTATTTAAATTATTTATAACAGAAAATAAAAAGGTGAACATCGCTCACAGGTACAAAGGTTAGGTATATTGTTAAAATCTCAAATACAATACGATTTATTATAATCCAGACAACGACACAAACAATCATAAAACCGAACCGGGATTTGATAACGATAGAAAATATTATCAAAGCAAAAAATTATATCAAAATATCTACTAACTTCGTATTTCTTTACCAATATTTGATGTTACTAACAGTATGACATAATTAGGATATGCCGCTATGGAAATGAGTTTATTTAGGATTCAGTTCGGTTACGGATTCTATATCGGTTGGATATTAATATTATAACATCACTACAAAGTACTGATTATTTTCTACTCACCGACAAAGGGATTTTTTATTTATACTTGGTTTGCAAATGTTTCGAGTTATGTGCAAACTATTAAAAAACTGTAACAGAAGTGTGTCTGTACATTGAAGATATTTACAAAAAAAAGATTACGATATGGTTACGGTATGGTAAAAGCCTTGTTTTATTTAATTTATTCATATGTACTTCCTGATCAGGATTTTCCGTCATTAGTGATAAATAACTCTGCCTTTCTCTACCTCTTCTATTATCAAAATGTCTATTTAAAAATAAAAAGGTGTATTTTTTTATATTTGCACTTTAATCAGGTCTTTTCTTTACACGTTCAATCTCGTACAATTCGAGACCCACGTAGAGGAAAAAACAAAATAAAATATACACAGAACTCAACACGGCATCCCAAATTTAATTTCTGCTAATGAAGTCGCCGAACACGGCAAACAAAAACCTCCAATGACAGTTGTTTAACAGAACAAAACAGAAATTAAAAAAGACATTTTAAAAGTAGAGTGTAATTAGAAATGTTTCGTTTTAAAGTGAAAAGTTTTTTTGTATCCGTTGAGTGCAGTGCTTTGTTTTCCAACATAGTATTTTAATAATAAGAATTTTTTTTATATTTTCGGGAATCATAATGGTTGTTCAGGTCGACTTTCATTAACTTTACTAGCCGATTTCCTAATTTATAGGTTACAATGGTACCGATTCGGACTGTGCCACAACTTAACTTACCTAAATTTATTCCTGTCACTTTCTAAAATAAGATTAAGAAAAGAGACAGAAAACCAACAGCTGACTTTAGTGCTGTCAAAGTGAAGTTACACGCCCAAAATAAGATGCCATCATAATGTACGCCATCTTATTTAAAGCGTTTTTGGGCGTGTAACGTCACTTTGACAACACTAAAGTCAGCTGTTAGTTTTCTGTCTCTTTTCTTAATCTTATTTTAGAAAGTGTTAAGTTAAGTCGTGGCACAGTCCGAATCGAGGCCAATATCTATTTGGAATTACAACAGTTTTCAGGCGCCCGGGTAGCGCTGCATACTTTCTGCCAGTTTCTGCATTCAAACGAAGTTAAATACTCAATGTGTATTAAATTTAAAACCATGCTCTAGAAATGAATATCCGTATCCATGTCATTGAATTTATGAAGTCGCACGAATATCCTCAAGCACGTATCCAGACTTTGGGGTTCGGGGATATTCATTTTCATTGAAAAACTGCCAGATGGTACGCGCGAAAATGTATCTCTAATGAATATTCAGCGTTGCGATCTGGAGTAGCAGAAACTAAGCAAACGCATCGCTTACGATGCGCCATAGATACTAATGTCACGGTCGTTCAGAAGACTTGCGCCCGCTCCGCACCCGCCATGCGCTCTCCCCGCGCTCGCCCCGCGGCCTTAATGTATTGCTTGCAATTTGAGTCTATGACACGATAATAAATCTCGTATTGTATTTTGGGAGAGCACCCGCGCCCGCCTCGCATCCGCCTCGCATCCGCCCCGCATCCGCCCCGCGACCGCCACGCGTTCTCCCCGCGCTCGCCCCGCGACCGCTCGACAAAATACAATACGAGATTTATTATCTTTTCATAAAACTCAAATTGCAAGCAATGTATTTTCACGGGGCGAGCGCGGGGAGAGCGCGTGGCGGACGCGTAGCGGGTGCGGGTAGTCTGAACGAGGCCTTATACTTAGTTGCGATTCATGCTATGCCCACGACCATGGGAAGAGATAGGGTGACCTATCCTTACCCGCCAGCGACCACAGTTTAACTATTTCAATACTCACAAATTCATATGACATAAATAGGAAATCCGTTATTTCCTAAAAGCTTATGAATGTAATAATATAGTCCATTCATGTATCTTATAACAAAATTGTCCTGAGCTTTTCAGGGACTGTACGATCGCTGCCCTTTTACGTGCGTAGAATATTTAATAGAATTATTAGGTTCAAAATATACAAAACTGGAGAAGCTTGAAATGTGGCACTAGTTTGTATTTAGAGAAACTATAGAAGAATGAATGAACTAATTCAATGAATAAAGGCTAGTAACCTATATTGTGCAAATTACGTTCACAATGGCGACACCAAACACTTAAAGAGAATAATATTGCTCTGAATGCTCATGGTTAGAGCTTTATCTATAGTAACGGTTATATAGAATGGCGAAATAAACGTAAAGATCAATTATTAATAAGACATTTTTGCTTTATAAATCTATAGAGCAAAAATGTACTGTCAAACGCTTTTATACAACTAGTTGTCACCGTTAATACTCTAATACAATGTTTATACAACTATTTTTGGATTATAAGCTTTGCTGTTTGGATCGGCACAGAGTACATGGCATGATAGGTCGAGATGTGCCTCTATTTTTGTTACTTTTTCAATACACGTCATTTTTTATTTGTATATGATAATTATGCAGTCTAGTTGCGGTATCCAATGCCGCATGCGTTGAATAAATTAACTGGACTGTCTATAGCAGACGAATAAAAATAACAGCGTTGTATAAGAATATACGTCATAATTATTTATGTACTTATAAAGTGGCAACGTTTTGTGGCCACCCCAAACAGCGTGTCCAATTCGCCCCTAAGCAACAGAACAGTTAATATAATTTGTCCTCGCCACGGTCCAGGCACCTGCTCTTAATTATTCCTTTCAATCTGAATTCATTCGACAAATACTGGAACGTTATTAATGATCCTCTTTGTCCTCTAGGCCGTAAGGTTTCTAATCGGGTGGAATTTAAAGAGTCTTTTTGATATGGGCTTTTCTTTTGTTGGATTGTACGTACGTATCTCCTATCGGTATATTTTAATAATATAATGAACGAGCTTTTACCCGCCACTTCGTCCGCATAAATTGTATACCAGATTTTAAGTCAGATGATAAGCTATCAAACAAAAAAAGTTTCATCAAAATCGGTTCAGTAGTTTTTGCGTGATACTCGAACAAACAAACACCCAAACAAACAAACAAACAAACATCCAAACAAACAAACAAACAGACAGACAAAAAATCCAAAAATTGGTGATTTGGAATCAGGGACATCTAAAAACCATATCGTAATCTTTTTTTTTGTAAATATCTTCAATGTACAGACACACTTCTGTTACAGTTTTATAATAGTTTAGATCTGTGTAAATGAGTCATTGAATACGACGTCCACACTTCCATTATTCCTCGCACTCCGTGGACTTCATCGTCTAGTATTGTTAGGGGTCGTCGCTGTTGATACTGGTTTACAGAAGTTACAGCAACCTCCGTGGTCTAATGGTTAAGAGCATTGGGAAATAGGTAGATGACACGATTGTATCAAGACCTCCGCCTCTAAATACCTAGTAGACAAAGTTGTATTACGTAATAAAATACAACCTGCTACAACAACCTGACACAACTTTGTCTACTAGGTATTTAGAGGCGGAGGTCTCGATACAATCGTGTCATCTACCTATTAGTCATGAATTTCCGCAAAGTAACGCCTGATTCAATTAATTAAGAGCATTGGGATCTCGACACGGAGGTCGTGGGTTCGATTCCCACTGGGGACACCTAGTGATATGTCACTTTGTGCTTTTTTCTCCAGTTGGTTAGGACATTGCAGGTTAAATCACCTGATTGTCTGAGAAAAAAAAATGATCCCGTGCTTCGGATGGCACGATAAGCCGTTGAGCCCGGCTACTATCTCTGGTGGTAGTAGTCGGTACATAAAAACCACGTTACCACCACTAAAGAAGAAGAAGTTACAGCGGTGGGAATATGTGGTGGGCCTATGCCCGTAAAAAAATATATCCACACTTCCATTCTAATATTATAAATACAAAATTTTCTGTCTGTCTGTTACGGTATCACGACAAAACTGCTGATTCAATGTTGGTTATACAGGATGTAAACTTGAATGCGTTACATACTTAATCGCGTGTAGGTTTCATAGTAAAAGTTTCAGTTTGATGGTCTGAAGCACCCCCTTAAGATTATGTAACGCATTTCAGTAGGTACCCCGTGTTTGGTATACAGATACGTGAGTACGTAAAAAGAGATTCAAAAGTTTTCAAAGTTGTTTAGTTAAAATAAGAAATAATTTATTTGCGAAGAAGTTACTTTCAAATGTAGTCAAAATGTGAAATCGGCTATTTGCAAAGTTAGTCACTTTCAGAAGAAGCATTAATGTGAAATTTTATATTTGCCACAGTATAGGCACCAGACGCTTTAAAGAAAATTTCATGTGGACCAATTCGGAGTATCAATTGTATAAAAAGGTGTTACACATCAAATTGATAGCATATTCATAAAAGAAGCTCACATTATCCCAACACTCGTCCACAGTATAGGCACCAGACGCTTTAAAGAAAATTTCATGTGGACCAAATCGGGGTATCAATTGTATAAAAAGGTGTTACACATCAAGTGAATAACATATTCATAAAATAATCTCACATTATCCCAACACTCTTCGTGACAACAAAGGTAACAACCAACGCCAAGTAATCAAACGCGATCGTTTCTCATTTGTGTAAATGTTTTATTCGTACTCTCTCGTTAAAAAAGGGAGGCCCTTCCTCGCTAATTGTTGGGGTATCGCGAAACGCGACCCTTTGTTCCCTTTGCCCTTTTTAATGACGCCCTGAAAAGTCTAGAGTTGTCAAGAGTAGATGTTCTGTGAGGCGTTAAATGCTCCAACTTACATGAGCATACTATATTTAGATATTTGAATTTTGGGTTTGACCTAACATACCTAATATTCATGTAAGAACATAATTTAGTCTAACACCCTGCTTTCGGGCAAGGCCTATGTTGAGTTGGGACCTATTTGCTGATGTAGCATACAATAAATTACATGTTGTTCTATTGATGTTGCGTTATATTCTTGTTTTGAACTATGTAATATTATGTGTGTGTTACTTATGGAAATAAATTGTTCATCTATCTAGTTACAAATTGATGCACAAAATGAAGTTCACCCTAGATCCCAGCTGCCGAGCATGCGGAGAGGATGAAGAGACCATGGAACATATCCTTTGTGACTGTGATGTCTTGGCAGCTAAACCCATGAGCCTCCTCAGGGATGGATACTCAAAACCGGGAGATCTTAGGTTTCTTCCCCTTAATGGTATTGCCTCCTTCATTGACCATGTATTTGAAGGTTGAAGAAAGCAAAAAGTATTGGGACTAACACAAAAGATCCCACTGGGTCGAAGTGTTGCTGGATTGCCAGCCCCCACAACAAGATAAGATAGTTACAAATTGCATGGCGGTTAAACTCGAAACAGGTACTTCAAGCAACTGAGCTCTTTTGTCTTTTACCTACCTCTTCCATCCCCTTTTTTAGCAAACCAAACAACCAAGCCAACTAAGTCGACCAGTAACTTGCTTCCACCAATCCGTACAAGACCTTTTTGGTGGAGTATGACCAACTCCCCCTTACTCCAGAGAGGAGACCTTTGACCTAGGCTATAAAAAAAATTGATTTAAAAAAACCGGTTAAGTGTGAGTCGGGCTACTCGCGCACGGAGTGTTCCGTACCACACCACCACAGAACATAACATTATTAACTTAGAAAAAAAAAACGTTTTTGTCCGGGACCTTTAGCGCGAGACCGACTCACCCTTGGCCGGTTTTTAGTATTTGTTGTTATTTTGTAGAGTTTGTTCTATAATCACACTAAGTTTGACGCTTGTATGTATTACCGTTTTTACGATAGAGCGTGAAGAAAAAACGTTGATAAAAGCTAGTTTCTTGTTGAGAACCCCCCCTTAATTTTTAACTTTTTGACATTTTTATTATTTGTTAACAAATCTGAGAAAATTTCAACTATCTAGTTATTACGGTTCAAAAGTTACAGCCCTAAATAGGTAGGACAGACGAACGGACGGACGGACAACGTAGGCTTAGTAATAGGGTCCCGTTTTCACCCTTTGGGTACGGAATCCTAAAAAATCACAATTCTTGTCTTAACTTTGGTTTTGAAAAATTTGTTTTAAATGAATTTTGGTTAAGTGTCAATTCACACGTACCACAACCACACCACAGCCACAACCACACCACAACGACGCCATGTGGTCGGGCGTATATTTTGTATTGAAAATGAATATTACAATTTACACGTACCATATTTTGCCGTTGTTATCGACCACCTGTGTAATACGACCACATTGCAACAACATCGCGACGGCAACACCACCACCGGCGGCGGCACCGCGGCCACATCGCCACGACATGCTGTCAAGCCGTGTTTCCTCTACGAAAGCCGGAGTATAACTGTACATGACCACGTGGTTACCACATCGCAACGACAGCGACAACGCAACCACATCGACATTTTGTCGGTACCACAACGCAACTGCAAAAAGCCGCTGCGACACTATTCACACGTAACCACAGCTTGACCACATTTTGTCGCTGCGACGTGGTGTGGTTGTGGTACGTGTGAATTGGCCCTTAGGCTTTTATAAATATAACTATTAATTAAATCGTAGTGAACAAAATAAATAAATACACTTCTCTCTAACACAACGACAAATAAAAAGGAACCAGGAAACCCCCAAACTACCGGAAACATGCCGAAAATGTTGATCGCAGAATCAATCCCGCCTGAAAAGAGTACGACTGATTCAATCAACGAGGTCCATTATGTACGATACGAGTTTCATCTGAGCACAATCATGGATGATCACTGGTCCCAAGACACCCTCCAATCTCACCAGGAAATAGTGGCCATTAACGAATAAAGAGAGAATATTTTCCACCTGGCCGTGTTTGTACGTCTATTGAAGACACAAGTGTGGTTATTGTATTGAAAACATATTGAAAAGAACTAGATTCATTGAGCGCGTAAAACAATGCATTGTTGAGGAAATAATTTAAGCGTAAGCACAGAATAGATAATAAAGAGATAAAACAGGGTATAAAATTAAATGCGTTATGGTTATGAAACAGGGTGACAAAACAACTGAACAACTTTCATAATGGTTTTTAAGGGGATAATCAGACCATCTGATTTACCAACATTCTCTATGGGACTAACATCAAAATAGCGAAAAAAAGAAATTCGCTGTTCCATACAAAATTGCAAACCAACTCTACCCAAATATAGTTCTAGACCCAAATGATGACTGACAGCTGATTTTTTTCCGCGATTTCCGTGTTAATCCCATATAGAAAGAAAGAAATCGAATCATAATCGTTACTTGAATTAATGCATGTAAAAGCCTAATAAAGCAAAGTGCAATAACCGCATTAACGAAACCCAATTATAACTATTCCAATTTGAATGAAAATCATAAGTTTCCAGATAATACCAGTAGATCGGTAGCGATAGGGTTTTAGAAACATTAGACTCATAGCACTGGGAATAAGTTTAACTCCGCAAATCCTTCCAATATTGGGTTCCTTTTGTCCCGTTCGTTCGGATTTCATCATTTCGGTATTAGAGAGAGAAGTTGGTGAACATTAAGTCGGACCAGCTGAAGCTGGGAGCGTATTTCGAATAGCTTAATAGGTGCTCATATGCCGTAATGTTATTAGACCGTTGAAATCCCACTTGGAAATTATCACTTCGTCTGTATTAAGAGGATTATGCTTTTTTTGTGGCGAAAAATGTGTTTGGTTGCGTCTGTTATTTTAAACAGCCAGATTATTGAATTAGTTAGAAAATATGATACATCACTCTATGTCACCGACTCGTAGAATTTTCTACGTCACTTCTACGTCATTTATGGAGAAATTCTCGGGCCTAACGTAAAATGTGTAAAATACAATAAAAATATTGACGTGGAAATCTTTTTAATCCAATTGATGACTCAGAGCAAAGAATAACAATGCCCAGAAGCCGAAATTCGTTACTGCTTTCAAAAATATTGTTATGACCTGCTAAAAACTATATAAGTAACTATTAATAGTAATAGCACAAATGTTAAAAAAAAAATCAAAAAGTGGCTGTCATTATCTCAGTTTTTTGCAGATTTGCAGAGTTTAGAATGAAAACGCAAAAATTAAACAGCACTATCAGTACTATCACAACCAGAAACCAAGGCAAAATTCATTTTAGAGATGACCTCGAAAAGAGCGTTCCTAAAACAACTCTTCGTCTAGGTTAATTTAATTTAATAATCAAATTAGATAATTCCAAGCAAAATCCGTTGTTATATCAATAAAATATGATTTTGAATTAACAGGGGCCCGGAGCAGCTGGCCACTAAGCGGCGGGAATAAGTCATCGGCTCTCCGACTCGCGTCTGAGTAATTGTACAGATTATAATACATATAAATTTTAGGAAAATTTATGTAGGCTTAAGATGAGAGATTTATGTGGCGTCTTATTTTGACAGCTCATTCCTGGAATAGAGAGTGCGCCGAGTTTTGAGCGTTTGCAACGAGAGATTAATTGATGAGTGTAATTTGCTAAGTGTGGGTTGGGAATATGCGGCACGTTCACAAAAGTTGGGAGTTAGCTGTCATTACATGATATTAGTTTAAGAAATTAAAGTTGTGTCTGTTTCTAGTTTCGATTAGTTCAATCTTGAAGGTATAGTCATCATACATCTGTTGCAGATGGTTTAAGCAGAGTTTTTTGGAGAAGTACTTTTTCTCATGGCTATACGAGATCCTATATACGAGAGCCACATATAAACGCAAGGTATAACGTAGGGACCGGACAACTACTAACCCACATGGATGTCTTAAAGAGGCGACTAATTCCATCGTTCACATCTCTGATGCCCTCGATGATTTTTATCCTAATGACAAAAACAGTACTGCTCTGAAAGTATCTGAGCTTAGTGGCGAAATGTGACAATTGGTGAGACATGAAAGGTCAAGCAAGCCAGTGAATGAAATTAAGCAACGCTCTAAGAGCACTCAGAAGGGGTACAGACTATGGTATAGGTTGTTGTAGGGACTTTGCGGCGGACTGGGTAGTGGGATCAGGTGAAAAGCGGCCTGGTAAGTGGTACCGTATGTAGACTTTAGACGCCAGAAAAAGATTCAGAGGGCAGATATCCCGGCAGTCTCCAAAAAGTATCGGAATCCCGTTCCATCATATTTAAGAGAGCAAGGACTAGACGGAGTGCCTTTGTGTTAAGTGCCTATTTAAATACTTTTTTTCTATACCCTGCGTAACTACCTGACCTGACTGCTATTCTAATAAAGCAGTTGCTATAGGTACTGTGGTAACGTGCACACTGCACTTTGCTTGGCTGCGAGAGGTTTTTGATGGAGAGACACACGTGATAACTTGTAGACGTGTATATTTTCTTTTAGATAAAATTATTATAAAACGATACGTCAGTCTCTCGTTTGTTCCCGGGATAGAATAAAATCTTACCGCTTTGCTTCTTTTACTATTTAAGGGCTATGTGTTCCAAATTCAATCTAGCATAGTGGCCAGTATTAAACCCCGCGATCTACCGCGATATACGATCTCTACAGTACCTATAAAACGACTATGACATTTCATTCAATATTTCAATCGATTTATTCGTTCGTATCAATAAATGAAATATACACCAATCTACAAACTTTAACCAGTGTTCTGTGGAAAATTAAATTACCTAGAAACAAGAGTCTATTTTTAGATAGGCAGTATCTAAATTAGTTTAGTTATTAGACTATTGAATTTATTAGTCGTTTCAGACAGAAATTGTTACTAAAAAATTGTTCTTTTGTTATCTAGAATTAAATGAACGTTCCAATTTAAAATGAAAATTGTTCGAGGAAAGTATGAATTGGATAATTTATTTTTCGCTGTATTTTTGTTCATTGTTTTGTTTAATTTTACGTGTACCGGTAAAATAATTTATATTCACACTACTCTGAAGTCCAACCCGATAATTTTTTTGACAAAAATACTTACTGTAATATTTAATTACGGTTTGATAGTGTAGGTGTACTTGTGTGTTTTTATGAAAATTCATGAATGCAATGTTTTTTATAATCTAAAATCTACTTAGACTAATTATATAGGGACGCGTAACCACGTGTCATTCTACTAACAAACTTTCTGCCACTTTTTGCGGGGGGCGAGGTAACATGTTATCCGCAACTTTGGATTTTATTCCCTATGACTTTAGATTCTAATTTTGAATGTTCAAAATCATGAAAAGTAGTCTCGTGTAAACCCCAAACGTTCTAAGTTCGAAATTATTGTTTCGCAATAATAGGCTGTCTAGTTTAGTGATAAGTTATAAAATTGAATGTTGAATGTGCATGATCATTGCTCTTATACCGTGGCAGAGGGGAAATGCTACCGCAAGGCCGGTCCGGATATAATTAGTCTAAGAAAATCTACGACATGGTTCCAAACAACATAATAATTTTTCCATCGCTTTAGTTTCGGAGGTTTAACGTAATTTGTCTTTGCTCCAAAACGACAATACATACAAGAGTCAAACTTAGTGTGATTATAGTCATATCTCTGAGGTAAAACCATAAACAATAAAAACCGATCAAGTGTGTGTCGGGCTTGTTGCAGGATAACGCCACTATGCATAACACATTTTACCATAGATTACCCCCAATAGATACCTACCGCAAACAAGGCCGCCGACGCGAGCCACACATCTATGATTTTGAACTGATATAGGCAACGAGCTCGAAGTAGCGACCTTGAAATAAAAACATCTTAGCCTTGAAATGGAAAATCACGTTGCATCGTTTGGTGCCCCGCTACCCGCACGTACCGCCAAAAATGGTGACTTCATAATTATGAGGTAAGCTTTTACCCGCGACTTCGTCCGCATAAATTATACAACGTGTTAATAAATTAGCGCAAAACCTCATACACCCCAACTGATTTATAACAAAAGAATTAGATTGAAACAATAATTTCATTATTTTGATACTTAAAATTTAAAGTTATTCGCATTTTAAGTTCGGAGGCAAAAATGATTTGTTATCATTTCAGCACTGAAAGAAAGCGCTAACGTACTCATGGATACATTTTTATAATCTTGTTTTGGTAGTAAGTAGGGTGAGTGTGCCCGTGGGGTGGGTTGACATCGGGTTTAGTAAATTAAAAATTTTATGAAAAAAAAAAAAAAATTTTTGAAAAAAATTACCTATGTTGAAACCATGATAATTCGATTCTGCTATCGATTCTAAACAAACTACTTTCTAGTTTTGCGTTAATTCATTAACACGTTGTATACCAGATTTTAAGTCAGATGTTACGCTACCAAACAAAAAAAGTTTCATCAAAATCGGTTCAGTAGTTTTTGCGTGATACTCGAACAAACAAACACCCACACAAACAAACAAACTAAATTCTTTTTTTTCAAAAATTTACAGTTTTATAATAGTCAAGATATTGGGGGTAATCTGTGCATTTCTGAACTATTATAAAACTGTAACAGAAGTGTGTCTGTACATTGAAGATATTTACAAAAAAAAGATTACGATATGGTTTTTAGGTGTCCCTGACTCCAAATAAACCTTTTTTGTCTGTCTGTTGGTGTGTTTGTTTGTTTGATCGCGCATCACGCAAAAACTACTGAACCGATTTCAATGAAACATTTGTTTGATAGCTTATGATCTGACTTAAAATTTGGTATATAATTTGTGCGGACGAAGTCGCGGGTTAACTCTAGTAACTTATAAAACTATAGGTATGAATAGTAATAATAGGTAAAGTACTTATTATATCTCTAAACCTCACGAAGAATCAAGAATATAAGATAAAACTATTTCATACTACGTCTTCACTCCTGTGGGAGTGAGGTGAGTAGCAAATGTAACTAGTTTGTTGTCTCTGTCCCCCCCGAGACCGGATTGCGTCTAGAAATACTGCCTGAAGGTGGTGTAAAATATTTAATGGTGATACTATTTTGTTCCTGACTGCATTTTGTGATAAAAGTTTTAAAGCTTTGTGTGTGTTGGTCTGATTTCTTTACACTTAAAATTGCATACATTTACAAGGTGAAAACTTCTATGCGTTACGTATTTTAGTGTGTGCTGAAGACAATGAAATGCAAAATAGAAATCAATACGGCAGCGGCATGCCGTTCTAGGGATTAGAAGCCGGCTCTTCATGATTGAGTGTCAATGGTCAAACGTTATATTAAATATCGGTCCTAAGTAATGTCGGTCAAACGTTATATCGGTCCTAAGTAATGTTGGTCAAACATTATGTCGGTCCTAAGCAATGTCGGTCAAACATTATGTCGGTCCTAAACTGGTTGTCGGTCGGTAAGTATCAGAATTGTCGCGCTCGGGTAGTTAGATAGGTACTTAGGTTCACCTCTAGCAAATGACGGGTTTCATAATAAAAAATAAATTTTAATTTAAATAATAAAGTCGTAGGGCAGCTTTCCGGTGAGATTTTGGTATTTTAATATAGCAGCTACCTTAGGCGTGCATTCGTAGCATGTTTTATTTTATTTTATTTATTAGACAAAAATAGTACAAAGAAGTTTGGTTACAAACAGTGAAAACAGTTTAACATTACGTATTTTTCATTTATTTATTATTATGTAATATTTTTAATTTTCGGACATGACAATAATCTATCGCCCACAAAAACACTGCAAAATAATCTGCAATATCTGGGAGCTCTTCAGTAAAACACCGTGTTAGTTCTCAACGTATCTATTGCAGAGTAAAATGGCTGACATCCATAATAATGTACCCCCGTATATTAATAAACCTACTACCTACATTACACCTCCACCCTTAAATCTAGACTTTACAAAAGTACTTAAATATCAAACTTATATAATGCACTAGTAGCCTACTTACTAAACTTAACTAGCTTGACACGCTATTCAATCGTTTATCTATCTATATGTACATGTATTCTTTTATCTTACTACAGTCATCGGTTATTAAAACCATAAAATTCTGTTGGTCTACGATTACGTAGGGGATAGCGACGCTCAACGGTTGTGGCATTGGCTTCCGGTATAAACGACGCCGACGCCGACGTTGTCGCGGGCGCGCGAACTGTGGCCTCATCGAGTCCCTCGACACCCCCTTCTGTGTCCGTGGCGGTGTCATTCGGATATATGAGTAATGACCGTTGTGGTAAACCGTTATGCTCGGTGTTTGTTAAATTGGTGTCTAATCGACGTCTTATCTGATCCACATGCCTATGTGCCATAATAATACCATCACATGATAATATGTTATAGTTAGTATCGCCTAATATCTTATAAATTTTTCCTTTGAGCCACTTAGCTCCCCTTACGCTATAATTTCTGTACCATACAAGATCTCCTACAGTGAAGTTCCGTACCGTCCCACCAGCTGATGCTTGTGGTTGTCGCTGCGAGGTCCTCTCTTGCTGCCCCTTCTCTGGTATCAAACAATCGAGTCTAGTTCGCAAGGATCGTCCTTGTAGCAGTCTCGCTGGACTCTCATTTGTTGTACAGTGCTTTGTGTTTCTATATATTAATAAAAATCTATTTAACGCAGTTTCTATGTCCACCTGTTGAGATATCGCCTTTTTGATTACCCTTTTACACGTTTTAACGGCATTTTCGGCGGCTCCATTAGAGGCCGGATGATAAGGCGCCGCAAATACATGGTCTATTCTGTTATTGTTTAAAAATGTCGCAAACTCACTACTTGAAAATGGTGGGCCATTGTCCGTAACGATCTGTTTCGGGATACCGAAACGTCCCCACATGTCTCTTAATTTAGGAATAATGCACTTTGCCGAGGTAGTACTTACCTTTACAATTTCTATCCATTTCGAATAGGCATCTACAGAAACTAAGTACATACATCCTTCTAAGGGGCCCAAAAAATCGAGATGGAGGCGCGACCACATGCGATCCGGGAGCTTCCAGGCCCGGGACTCGTGAGCGGGTGGTGCATCGGCTAGGCGCGCGCACACCTCGCAGGCGCGGCACACGCGCTCCACCATCTCATCGATGCCACTCCACCACACGTAGCTGCGGGCTAACTGCTTGGTTTTTACAATACCCATGTGTGTTTCGTGCAGTTCTCTCAAAACTTTGTCAATACACCTCGCCGGTACTACAACCCTGTGACCCCACATGATGCATCCTAATTCCTCATACAATTCCTGCCTTCTAGTAAAGAACGGTTTTAATGTTAACATACTTATGTCTAACTTGTTGGGCCAACCTTTTCTTACATAGCCTAAAACTTGACTTAAGACTGGATCAAAATGCAAGTACGTTTGTTCTGGACATTCTGAAGTTTTCTCTGATTCACAACCTTTATGTGCCATTATCATTCGTGACAAGGCATCTGCATAGTTTTTGTCAGTACTTACATATTCTATATCAAAATCATATGCGGACAAAATTATGGCCCATCTTTGTAACCTACTTGCAGTCATCTGTGGTATACCTTGATTCTGTCCGAAAAGACTAACTAAAGGTTTGTGATCTGTCTTTAATTTAAAACGACGGCCATAAATATATTGATGAAATTTGTTTACAGCAAAAATTATAGCCAGAGCTTCCTTGTGTATTTGACTATAATTTTTTTCCGCTGTGGTAAGTGCGCGCGAGACACACATCACCGGTCTTTCGATGCCACTTTCATCTGGTTGGGATAGCACCGCTCCCAATCCGTGTCCGCTCGCGTCACACGTCACTATTAATGACCTCGAGTGATCGTAATGCGTTAATGTTACTGTCTTACACAAAAGTTGTTTGGCCGTATCAAAGGAACGCTGTTCCCCCTCACCCCAGTGCCAAGGAACATTTTTCTTTAACAGATTATAAAGTGGTAACAATCTACTGCTAAGATTTTTGATAAATCTTCCATAAAAATTTATCATTCCTAAGAATGACCTTACTTCGGTAACATTCTTTGGAATTGCCATATCTAATATAGAACTAACTTTATCTGGATCCGCGTGTATACCATTTTTGTCCAGTACATAACCTAAATATTTTACTTTATTTACAAAAAATGCGCATTTCTCCTTTTTAATCTTTAACCCATATTCGTTTAACTTTTTCAGTACTATATTTAATGTTTCTAGGTGTTCCTTCTGCGTCTTAGTCGCAATTAAAATATCATCGTAAAATACCTTTACGGCTGGAATATCACTTAGTACACTAGTCATAATTCTTTGGAAAATGCCTGGGCTAGACGCCAGACCATAGACCAACCTGTTATACATGAATAACCCCCTATGGGTGTTAATGACGGTGAATTTTTTTGCGTCGTCATCAAGTAAAATCTGATTATACGCCTGTGATAAATCAATTTTACTAAAAAATTGACTTCCCCCTATATTTGCGAAAAGATCGTCTATTTTTGGCACTGGATATTTGTCGACAGATAAGACACGATTCAACGTCACCTTATAATCCGCGCATATTCGAATGGCACCGTCCGGCTTGTTCACAATCACCAGAGGCGTGGCCCAGTCGGAGCAGTCGACGGGCTCGATGACGCCGGTGCTCAGCATGGCGTCCAGCTCGGTGTCGACGCACTCTCGCATCGCGTAGGGTAGCGGCCGCGCTCGGCAGTACACTGGCACTGCTCCATCTCGCACGTGTAACGTTGCCTTCCCACCGTTGAAACGTCCCAATCCCCCGTCGAACAATTTAGAATAACTGGAAAACAAATTATCAATGCTGTTACTTATGTCCACCTTTTCACAATGATTTATCTTATTTACATGGAATTTCGGAATGTCTATATTTAGCTCTGATAACCATTGTCTGCCTAACAAAGTTGTAGTGGCTTTGTCTATTACATATAAATCCAATATTTTGCTTTTATTTTTGTAACAAACCACAGTTTCTATATACCCGCTGGGCTTAATTTTGGTTCCGTCCTCCTCTTGATCACAAACATAATGCGTTCGCGATTGTCCGCGCCACATTTGCCGTGGGCCCCCTGCGCCTGACATTTTTCCTGCGCACACCCTTCTAAGGTGTCCAACTTTACCACATTTACTGCACACGTAATTGTTAAATCTACATGTATTCTTATTGTGATCGCGTGCGCCGCACGCCGTGCAATCTACAGCAAGCTGCCTGTATTGTTCACTTCCTTTGTTTCCGAACATTCCCCCGCCCCTGCCCGCGCCGCGGCCGCCGCCGCCTCCGCGCCGTACCTGGTACCCGGGCCCGCGCTCTCTGATGTGCATTGCATTGAATCCGCTACCCAGCTGATCCGATGAATGTGCCGTCATCAACGCTGCATCCCGTTCGGCTGCTTCTAATGAGCAAGCTAAACTAATAGCTTTTGAATATGTTACGTCATCCTCTGCACACAACCGTTGCCTTATTACCTCGCTTCGCACTCCGCAAATCAACTGATCACATAGGTTATCTTCTAGTGTTGTTCCGAACTCACAGAATCGTGCTAATTTTTTTAATTCTGTTACGTATTCACTGATCGATTCATTACTATTTTGTTTTCGTTGTCTATAACGGTAACGTTCTGCCCTTTTTGACGGTTTGGGTTCCAAGTGGTTACGTAATAGGGTTACGACCTGCTCGTACGTTAACGTTGATGGTTTTTTTGGACTTGCGATTGTTGCCAATAATTCATATGCACGCTCACCCATTAATGATATTGTACTCGCCAATTTTGTCAACTTATCTCCGAGAAGAGGAATCGACAGTGAATATTAAAAAAAAACTATTTTTTTCAACTTATACAGGCTCTGAATAAAATAGTAAGATAAACGAATATCTATACAGATATATCTTAAATGTACGAGTGGGTAATATAGGCGTGCAAGGTACAGACAATAGTCCCTTTGTGTTCGTAATGAAATTGAATTCGTGTGAAAGGTTTTCGGAGGTTATCGAACTCTATAAGTAAGAGGGTAGACAGGATTATGGATACTAATTGGAAGCTTATACAATTTAAGATATAAATATTATTTCTTCCTAATGTTTTTATTTGTTGCTTATGTTTTAAAATAGAGAGAAAGAGAGACAGAAAAAGGCCTAGACAGAGTTATCTAGCACAGACAAAATGGTTGATGTCATGTCGTATCAAGAACTCAAGGATTGGCAAATACTCCACGGATAAGAACGTAGCTCTTAAATAAATATAATTCATTTCAATTCAATTATTTATTGCCATAAATTACATAAATAATTAAACAGATAATTCTTTTCAAATAAGATGATGATGCCGTGTTATGTCACTAATTTACGCATCTCTCCATCCATAAATCATAAACAGGCCAAAAGTTGTAAAGGTAATTGTTAGTTACGCACTAACCCTTACGTCTCAAAATTGAAGTATCTGTTTCATTCCTAAAAAGACTGTAGCGTTATGGTAGCGTAACAATATTTGAACCAACTATACAAGGTGTAACAAAACACCCAAGTAATACTTAAGGGGGTGCTTCAGACCATCAAACTGAACAACTTTCACTATGGAGCCAACTTCGAAATCGCGCAATAAAAATCAACTGTTTCATACAAAACTGCAGTATCGGCTCGACTCAAATGTATGGGACAGCTGATTATTTTTATTTTTTCTCGGTGTTGCCTCCATAGTGAAAGGTGTTCAGTTTGATGGTCTGAAGCACCCCTTTAAGTATTACTAGGGTGTTTTGTTACACCCTGTATAATACGATATAAAACGAATGCTCATCTTGGCACTGCTGTACTCCCCGATTAAGAGAAATATTTATATTAAGCGTTACAAAACGTTGGTTTGGTTGGTTGATTGGTTAATTTACATCCTACAAGCAAGAATTCGTTAATATTTTAAAATTTAAAGCATAATTTAGTAATATTCTACCCTATACGTATAGTTGAGGTATCTAAAATAACACACGTTAATGTAATCATTAAATAAAAAATTAAAGGACCCCAGCCACATCACTCGAAAGCTTTTAGCTACCCTTGAGAGCCCCCACCATTAAACAAACTCTCATTCTAAACCCCCAACGTAAAACGCGTATTACCTACAAAACATCAATTAAAATTTATAATATCCGCTCCCAAAAATCCCGTCGACAAAAAGGCCCAGTCTCGTTTCGCAAATGACCGCAGTAAATTTCAACGCTTTAATTCTGCCGTATCGCATCGCTATGCAGAGCAATATTTCAAAAACAATCACATATAAAACAATGATGCGTGTCATCGCGGATCCAAACAAATGGCTCGATGGCCAAGGCTTAAAGCGGACAAAAAGCCGAGTAAAAATTATTTGGAGCGACAGCCAAATGAATGTTATTGGTGATTTAACAGGAATAGGATTTTATATGATGTCGGTTTTCGTTTAATCGTGCGTTCATTTGCAAAGTCTATTGTTCGTGTGAACTTATCTACAAAGAACTGCTTTATCATTTATTCACACTTTTCACAGCTGTCAGGTACGCAAGAGTGTGTGCGCTAAACAAACAATGCACTTTCATTTCCTTACCGTCTTGAATCTGATACGAGAAATCAATAAAATTGGAGATGAACTTGGATGCAGTGGCTACAACTGTATTGTTCTATCTTTTGTTGAGTTGATAGCATGCCATTGAATTTTATATGCCATCGTCATGTGGTGAAGAGATTTAGAAATCATGACTTTTATTAGTAGAACAAAATGTGGAATACCGTACCTAAGATGTTTTTATATGTAGTGCTCTAAAATGGCAACAGAAAAGCAAGGTAATTGCCCGGCTTTTACATAGTTACCTGCCGTCTAGTGTACGGGCTACACGTCACTTTATCGCGCCATTTTAAAGTGCAGTGATGTTAGCGTATGACGCGTCTATTTGTAAAACGTCATTATACCGTACTATTTGTTTTATCCACGACGAAATGCCTGCTCTTCTTTATATTACGTAATTATTTCAAGTTATTCTTTTACTGAAGAAAACATATAGGTGTTACAACATTACCTACCTTCTTCGGAATAATAATATCGCTCATTCACTGGCAGTGTCGAAATTATAGATTGTACCTATAGGGGTAGATAAATATTATAAAGCAAGACATGAAAACGCTACTTGACATTCATTCACACTTAAGACAACCGTCCATTAGAATAAGCGAGATGTCAATAGTAAACAGATATTATCTTGAAACATTTTGTCACCAGGCCTCCAGCTGGAGGACTACGTTATTTCATTACGTTAAGACGTTGTTTGAATTTGCTTAAAAAGTCAGTTCAAGTTTGGGCTTTAGTTGATACGTCAATTGTCGAAACCTTTGGATTCTGACAACGTTTCGAATTCAAGGCAAAGGCCAGTGACTAATTCGTACATGAAAACTAGCTTTCATTCCAGTCGCTGTTGAGAGGAGACCCTTGAGGGGTCGATGTCACTTGCGAAGGACTTTATTAGGGAACCAGGCAGCGAATGCGGACTTAAGGGGGGGACTTCGGTCGGGTGCCTACATGGTACAGATAATTTCTATTTCTAGCCATCCAGGGAGGCAATAAGGCCAGCATCTTAAGAATCCTTGAGTCGAGGTTGTGCATGGCCTTTAGTTTAAATAGTGATAGTCAGGGTCACAAAGCTTGTATGCGGATTTTATCTTCAGTGTTTACATTGACGAAGCTTGCAGCTTATACAGGGTGTACGAGAACCGCTTCCGACAACTCAAAGGGGTGAAAATACCCGTCAATATGAACAACTTTTACTATGTGCCAACTATGAGATCCCAGAAAATAAAGCTGCTATCTCATTTCTATCGCGCAAAATATATGGAGGGGCTGATTTTTTTTTTGAGATCTCTTAGTCGGTGCCATAGTAAAAGTTGTTCATATTGATGGGTAATTAATTGAGTTTTCGGAAGTGGTCATGTGTATACTGTAACACCATTTCTATAACCTGTGTTCACGAATAAATAATTTTGTATTTGTATCTTGGTTCCCTTACACCGTTAGTACTATAATATAAGAAAATTGTAAAGCAGTCTGTGAGGCAGAAAACTCCAGTACAGACTGCTGATCTACTTACTCTGTAAATGCATGTGTTTTGGAAAATAAATGTTTTATGTTTATGTTTATGTTTACACCCTGTACAGATGAATGTGATTTTTGTTTGACGAAGCCTGCATTGCGGATTTTAATTTTTGTATAACTATTTTGTATAATTAACTAGCATTGTCTTCGATCAGTGTGTGTTGCCAGTGATGCTGATGACATATGAAACAGAGACGTGGTCGTTCACTCAAGGCCGCATAAAAAGGCTGAAAGTCACCAAAAGGGCAATGGAGAGGGCTATGCTCAGAATTTCCCTGCGAGATCTAATCAGAAATGAAGAGATCCGCAGAAGAGTAACTGATATAGCCCAAAGAATTGCTAAACTCAAGAGTGGCAGTGGGCGGGGCACATTTCTCGCAGAACCGATGGCCGGTGGGGCCGAAAAGTTCTCGAGTGGCGACCGCGTACCGGAAAGCCCAGCGTGGGTAGGCCCCGCAAACGGTGGACAGACGACCTGGTGAAGGCGGTGGGAAAACGTTGGATGAGGGCAGCACAGGACCGGTCGTTATGACGATCCTCGGGGGAGGCCTATGTCCAGCAGTAGACGTCCATCGGCTGAGATGATGATGATGATGAACTAGCATTGACATTATTATGCAACATGATTTGTATGAATAAAACATTTTTTACTTGACATTGAAATTTAACGCGCTTGAAATCAATACGATTTGACAATTCGTGCGGCAGGCTTCACTTTGATAATTGTCACAGAGTAAGTATTTAATCACAGTCTTGACAAACTCATATCCAGCTTCAAAATCCATAGTTGAAGCGATTAGTGGGATATACATATAATTCGAGCCTTTCGCTTCGTTTGGCAGACAAGGGGGGACCACAAACCGCGGGATCGTAGCTTCGTGCGCCCGAATAATTCACTGTCATTTCAGATCCGGCACGACAGATTTTGAGTTTAAAATGCAGACATCCGTTGCATTGCAGAGCTGGCTTCATGGTGTAATTTCATGTATTTTGAATTGCATTTGCCTCGTGCATTGAGTTTGTCGGTTTCGGTGTTGAATTTAGGGAAAGGTGGGGAAATTTAAGTGTTGTACGAGGTTCGCAACGTAGGCTGTCTCGCTACTGTCACGTATGTTTATTTAATGTATAATACTGGTCATTAAAGTTAAATTTTCAGTAATATCTAGGTTGACTAGGTTGAATGACCTAAGAAAATCCGTACATCATTGCTTCTCTAAAAATCATTGAATACTTTTTCGGAGTAATCAGCAATTTTGTTCCAATTATCAATTTAAATATGACGATTGGTTGAACATTTGACTAGAAAATAATATAGGATGATTTTAAGATGGGTGCAAAGCTTTAAGGCGAAGATAGTATGTACATTGTAAAGTAATTTTTTAAAACTTACTTACTTACTTAACTTACTTACTTAAAATTATCAAAATTTTAAGTAAACTGCTTATTTATGTCCAAATAAATTTCTTGAAATTTTTAGAAGCTTTAAGTAAATGTCTGTAAAAAAAATGTCTTATTTGTGACAGATGCCTAAAACAAGTTTTGCTAGATTATTTACATATAACTTTAACTAAATAAAATAAAAATGAATTCATTCATCATTTGATTTGGCCATAAATAAGCAGTGTACTTAAAATTTTAAGAATTTTCGCAAAAAAATTACTCGTACTTCGTCTAAGACTGTCAGTAGCATCTTCGCTTTTAAGCTTTGCACCCATCTTCCAATCACCATGTATAACTGTATGTTGCACTAAAAAAAAAATTTTTTACTTCAACCAAGATCTTGTTTATGATAATCAATCATACATCATGAATCCATATGAGCCTGTCAACATCATGACTTCTCTGACTAAGAAAACTTTGTTAAACGAATTCGGCTTGCTATTACAACTACCATCTTTTGTTTTTAGTAAACAATAATAACGTCATGTCAATTATTTTGGTGCTAATTAAGAGAAAATACTTCTTAGTTGGCTCGCATTTTTTTCACTATGTCATCTAAATTATTTTGGTGTTACCATTTGCCTTCCTAATTCCTCACATCTATTTAACTCAGGCGTGCACCAACATATAAACAAACAACGTGAAGTAAATAAGTAAACAAAGTCCTCAAATAAAATATAAACAAAAGCTTTGCATCGACAATGTAATCCACATAGAGGAGCTAAAGTAATAGACGACAATGTACGGTCCGATAATCGCTTTGTACCGATGTTCTGTTTTAATCACAAATGTGGACCGTTGTTTTATGTTTTAAGGGTTGCGTTGGACAGAAGAAAAAAACGTTTTACTGCTTGATTACCAGTTATACAAGATACATTATTATAAGACTGTACCATTGTAGTAGTGGTGTAGTAGATGTACCTTTGTAATGGGACGTCCATAATTATTTCAGTTCTTTTATAAAACTGAACTACCTACTGCGACAAAAAGTCTCGGGAAGGTCGGTACCGAACTAATTCACAAACTACTAGAGACTAGAGGAAAACCACTGCAAAATCTGCTTTTCCCTGAGTTACTCAAATGACATACTCAAAAATATGTGTACAAAGCCGAAACTTAAACAAAATTACTTAAATATTGAAATTCTCAAAAGCCAATAATTATAATGTTTGAAACATTTCATTAGGTACCTAAGTTTTTTTTACCATGTGGAGCGATATAGCGAATATAAATAAAACTTTTTGAATTCTGAAGATGTGTCTCATTATCAATTTATCAGCGTTAATGAATGTATGACCGCTAGGCCGGAGAAGAGGGGTGTATACAAGGTGTAACAAAACACCCTAGTAATACTTAAAGGGGTGCTTCTGACCATCAAACTGAACAACTTTCACTATAGAGCCAACACACAGAGAAAAAATAAAAAAACATCAGCTGTCCCATCCATGGTCTGAAGCACCCCCTTAAGTATTAGACTAGGAATCACACTGAAAAATCTTACCCTGGTCACAGTATAAGAAGAGCATGGCCCTGGTTTATAAAGCCACCTAACAAAATCGGACTCATAATGCTTTAAATAAATGTAATGTCTAGTTAAAATAACACTGAAAATCATCGGAGTGGAACCCTAGATTTAAAACAGCACACGTTTGCTCCGGTGTGTAATGTTTATTTTTCTTTTTTAACCCTTTCAGGGGCAATCAGTCGCGCGTTGTAACATGGATCGCGATACGCATCACCGCGTCCCGCCTCTCTTGTATTTTTTTCAGTGTATTGTTTTTACGTTATTGTTCCGCGACCCACTTATCCAGACTTGTTTCAAATGCGATTGTTGCTGACATACCCGAGTTTGTTTGACGTTCGGATGCATGAATTATTTGTTAATGTTAGCTTGTTGTTTTCATTAGATTAATGTCATTGTGGATGATTATTAATTAGCTGCAAATATTATTTCAAATCAAACAAAAAATAGAAAAAGATAAAAAAAAAAATCTTTTAGATTTTTTAAACTTTTTACACTTTCATTTGAATGCTTTAAGTAGTTGTTTTATCTGTCGTGTTATGTTTAAATATACCTACCATTTTTTAAGTGTCATTTATTTTTTTACTATATCAGGTAAATTCTGACAAACGTTTTTCCTTTGCCTTTATAAATAATAGCAAGTTTGCATTTTACGCCAGAAAGCGTTTTTCTCAAAGTGTAACATGATGTTTCTCTTAGTTTTTACGCTACGTAATCAAAGAGTGGAGTAACAATGAAACCACCGGAGAGAAACCACCTACTACAACTTTACTATTCTTGTAAAGACAGAAAAACAAGAGTTTGCACAATGTGAAAAAACTTTACATTATTAGTTTACAACTTACAACCCACTTCTTGTTCGGAGTGGTTCAAACTGTTATAATTACCAACTAAACAAGGGTGAAAATGTAGAAAGTTTCTCTTTTAGTGGATGTAGAAATGACGTTTTGCTGGCGAGTCTTTAAAAAAAACGTACAAACTTCCCTTAGTAGCCCAAGACCTCTCACGGTCTGTTGGAATGCCTGGTATTTTTTTACTTCTTTCAAGGAACATAATAGAAGTTGTACTCTTATATTATAATATATATATAATATAATAATAATATATTGATATATTATAAGAGTACAACTTCAATTTAGCGTATTTTGCTTTTACAAACTTAGTTTTTTTTACATTTTTTTTTTCTTGATTTTATAATATGCCGACGTCCCCGCCTTGTTTTGTGCCTATTGTATTTTCTCCCTGTTCTTGCTGCTAATGTTTCAGTTGTAAAATGAGTTATATTTGATTTTAATTTTAAGCCTCGTAATTTCTTACATGTACTCGTTACGCATTGTGACGTACTTATTTTATCCTGAACCTAACACATAAGAATACTAATTATAAAGCACTCACGTCATGAAGCCAGGACAACTTCCTCGCTGAAGGGTTGGCTCGCACGTGGCACTCGAAGTAAACATCGTCGCCTTCCTTGATGTCGCTCGCTGCTAACGACTTTCCCAGTCGTAATCGGACCACTGGAGGATCTAGAATACAAGAGGATGAATCATAGACAAACGTGCAAAGGCTATTAAAAACAAAACATTTAATTTTATTACCCCTCAATATCACACATTCAAAGCTCGTGAAATCAGCACGTAGTAAAGAAAATTTAGATTTCTAATTACATTTTCATATTCAAGGTCACATCGAAAACAAGGTGATAGGTACGTCAGAGAACTAAAGATACACGTACTGAAATAGCTCTAAAACTAACCATAACATATATCTACCAAAGAAACGATAATAGCCTATAGGAGTACTTGTTCACTAATGGAGTCCAGGTTCAGAAATCCCAGGCATAGTATTTTTTACATTTTTAGCATTTTAGCAACGCTAACCAGCTTATCGGACCGACGATCTAAGACCAGTATCGACTGGAAGTGCAAAGTCGAGGCGAAGACAGAGTTTTATGGCGTTTTATGGTCAATGATATTATATGTTCAGAAGTAGACTATCTTCTTCTTTTCGTGTCAATTGCTCTACTATTTATATATTTTACTGGCCAGATATTCGGCGAATCTGACAGCGTCTAATGTAGCTTTATTGATGTCCTCTCTCGTGCAGGTGTTTGGGCACAACGGGTATTCTAGCAGGTACGCCATCGACTGGATAGGTTGGCAGCAATCGCACTGCATTATGCCAGGGTCCCTACTGTACCCCCAGTTTCATAAACTTTGTCTGCAACCTGGACGTTGATAGGCAGACGATAATTTTGCGATCTCTTACTAGAAGGTGCTCTGTTGTGTTGATGGCCTTTTGAAGGTCACACGGAACCAGACCGGAAACTAGCAAGTCATACTAAATAGAATTGTAAATACTTGAGGAAGATCTAGGTTCAGCAGATGGACGTCTTTTGGCTGTAATGATAATGATGATAAATAAATAAATAAATAAATAACGCTCACAGGCACATACATTGTAATGATCCCAAGAAAGCACTATTAATAGGCTGTTTATTATGGAAACCATACAACAACGGCACAAACATATAAACATCCATGACCGAACCGGGATTCGAACCCAGGACCCTGGTTTGGCAGTCCGGCGTGGTAACCATTACACCAACCGGGTCGTCAATGATACAGTTTAAACTTAGAACTTTACAAGTATACTTACATACAACATTGATGGTCCAAGACGTCTCTAGATACAGGGTGGTGACGTTAGGGTTTTCAGCTCTACACGTGATCGGTTTCCCGTCGTCGTCCAGGGTTGGCACGAAGCTCATCACGCTCACAGTCAAGTTGTCCCTGAGCTCCTCCTGGAACAAAAGAATTTAGGTGTCAGCAACGGATATTCGATTCATCATCATCAACTCAACAACATAAATTTAACTTAAGAGTATGGTCAGACCATCAAACTGAACAACTTTCTTTATGGGACCAACATCGAAATCTCAAAAAAGCAATCACTCGACACAAATGTCCCATACATTTGGGTCGAGTAGGATTGCAGTTTTGTATGGAACAGCTTTACAGCTGATGTTTTTTGGCGATTTCGTTGTTGGTGCTGCAGAGAAAGTTGTTCAGTATCATGGTCTTACTATCCTATCAAAAAAACCGTCAGCATATTTATTTAAGTTCGATGATGTATAATAACGTCTTACTGCAGGGCACAGGCCACCCACAAGGAAGGTGTATGGGCGTTAGTCCACCACGTGTACTCATTGCGGAATGGTAGACTTCACATTCGCATCAGAATTTCTTCTTCAGAGTATGCAGGTTTCCTTAATATGTTTTCCTTCACCGTTTGAGAGCAGTCTGATATTTTGATTACATTGATGATGAGTCTTCATATAGCTCATAAGGATGAATGGAAGGACTTATAATTACCAAAGTCACAGACTAATAAGGTACCGATCTGCTTTTCATCGACTTCCTTACGAAAACGAAATCATCAAAAGGTAGCCAGGTGAGTACAGCAAGCTCTAATTGGTTCGTTTAAGAACATTGTCCTTAGACAAACCAATTAGAGCATTGAACGCGGCGGTGCGTACGCAGTTATAGCTTATGCTTGGAAACCGCAGGTGCCTGGTTATGTGGCGTCTTTACATGAACTTGAAGACCTAATGACATACAGAGTTTTAACTTATATGCGTTTCAACCTTTAAGAGGTGCTTCAGACTACTAAACTTTCACTATGGGACCAGCAATGAAATCGTGAAAATGAAATGAAATCATAACATTTTGGTCGAGCAGCTATTGATATTTGATAAAGAACAGCGGATTTTTTTTTAAATCTTTATTAAAGAGCTTGGCCTGAGGAGGCCATGTCGCTCTGTGGGTTTTTCTATTGGATAGGTTCACATTAATAAATAAAAAACTAGCTACTACACAGTAACGAAAAAGAAAAATAAATGATTACTAAGGTTTTCTTTTATATGGCGTAAGGTGCAGCTAAGGCACAATTACAACGCCCGATATTAAGAGAAGGCAAGCCGTCAAACATGAGGGCCTCGCCCCGCACACGCTCCATCAGGACATTTTTTCGCGAATTCAAGGTTTATCCCAAAGAACACCCTGTACAATATTATATTCGATATTATGGGAAGCCGCCTATCTTGCGCTTATGATCAACTGAGTACGTCTTGTCATCATAAAACATTTTAAATGCTAAAAGTAACCCTTGCTGCAACTGCATATAAGAGGCCAACCACGTTACGTTTACCGAGGTAAACCACGTCAGAGGCCGTAAGGCGGTCTGAAAAAACTCTGACACCAGGGCTCTGCCCACACGATAAGAGAGAGAGACTGCATATATTATGCTTAAAATTATGTTGGTGGATTTACCAAAGTTTTTGACGGACGATTATGCTCCACCAATCAATCAACATTTCATAAAGCATCTAAGCTCAATGCTTTAGCCTGAATGACACGAAAACAGGTCAAAAAACCAAAATTTTCACGTTATTACATTAGCTATCCGACCGGGTCTCATGCAGTGCAGGGCGGGCTCATGTAAATAATTGAATTATTCAAAGGCAGTAACTGTTTCCACACGGATGGACTGCTAGTTCGTTAGCTGACCGATTATGAATCAATCGGCTCTGCTGTCAGTGAGCTAATTGTCAACGCCCCGTCGATTCTGCTGGATACCATTTTGACAGTGTTTTGTTTTGTCCATGATTTGCATTTTGAAGGTAGAGTGAACGTTTGGAGTATGATGTTGTCTTTAGTTTATTATTTCAGTGAAAGCAATAAAATAAAAAGTGTTACAAAACACCCTAGTAAAGTCATATTTAAAGGCGTAACTTCTAAACTGAGTATTATTATAATGAGTTTATGACTATTGGCGAGGGTATACAAGGAGTAACAAAACACCCTAGAAATATTTGAAGGGGTGGCTTTAGACCATCAAACTGAACAAATTTAACTATAGAGCCAAAACCGAAAAAAAAAAATCTGCTAGGTATTTCATACAAAACTGCAGTACTCTACCTACTTCTTCTTATCTTGTGGGCAGAGCCCCGGTGTCAGAGTTTTTTCAGACCGCCTTACGGCCTCTTACGTGGTTTTTATGTAACGACTACTACCACCAGAGATAGTAGCCGGGACCAACGGCTTAAAGTGCCATCCGAAGCACGGAATCATTTTTCTTTTCTGACAATCAGGTGATTCAGCCTGCAATGTCCTAACCAACTGGGGAAAAACACACAAAGTGACATATCACTAGGTGTCCCCCGTGGGAATCGAACCCACGACCTCCGTGTCGAGAGCCAAAGCTCTTAACCATTAGACCAGGGAGGCAGTAGACCTACTAGACTCCCATGTTAGCAGCAGATAAAAAAAAAAAACTAAAGAACAATAATTTGGAATTTGGCATTTATAGGCAAGTTATAGGTAACTTATTATTAATCAGAGGTTATCATTAGGCTATGTAAGTTTTTGGTCACCTCGAACTTCTTTTCTCCCATTCGATCATCATTGTTCATTGATCACCTTCGAATATTAATATCAATTTAAGGACTTCTTGAATTTTATTGTAACAGCATCAAACGCACTGACCCCTGAAGACAAAATCACCATGGGGGAGCGGTGAATTCTCTATGAGAATCACACTGATTGGTGTTAGTGTTGTGATGCAGCGTCACGAAAGTCACAATAGTCACAATTATTCTTGCATGAACGCTCCACATCACATTTCACTGGCTTTGATTTCAAATCCACTTGTTCGAATAGACAGAGTTAACGAGAATATTGACGTACCTACCTATTTCCTAGTTTTCAAAATATTTTGTTTTTAATTTTACAATAAACTTCGAAACAAGGTAATTATATTTAAAAAAAACTTTATTACAAAGAGAATGGTTTCGAAGCCACTGAAATCTTGCAGAGGATTTCGCTAAGGAATTTAACTTTAACCGCTTATTACATTAGCAAAGCTTAAAGCCATAAAATGTATACGCTAGTAGAAAATTAGGTCTTAAATGGGATTTATGATTTAGTGTTCGTATTATCTCTTTACATTAGAAACTCTTTGGTCGATTTTATATGCATTAGAAGGCAACTTCGTGTGAAAAAAATGTGACAAATGCCATAATATCTGAAAAGAAAATATTTGTTTTATTTTTCGGAAGCATATGGCAGCAAAGTAATTTTTTTACTAGTTAAGTTGGCAGTATTGTACAATCTGTTGGTAGGTATATAAAAACTTTGACTTACGAAAATAATTATTCTGTATAATAAAATCTTGTTTAACGATTTAACTGTGTTGTTACAAAAATAAATAAAAAAATATGATTTTATAAAGTCACGTTAAGCTGACTAAAGCCAAGTAAATAAATACTACATTTTTTTCCTAACGGATTCTGTCTATTAACAGGTTATTTAAACTGATTTGATCATTATCATCAGTGAGGTAATAAATATGTAAAAATATGAATGCGGATTTTAATTTCGAAATATAGGAATGTGTAGAGAACGTAATGGAACGTAAAGGGTTTGCTGGAAGAAATCTCTTTAGAGATAAGCTCGCCCTTTGTAATTGTCTATTATGTTGTTTTCATGTATATTTCCGTGTGTACAATAAAGTATTAAAATAAATAAATAAAATAAAAGAAGAACTTAAAAAAATTAGAATTTGGAACCAACCGCCTGCACCGCTATACCAAAGTTTCTCTCCATCCCAATAAAGACGGTTGCGTCTTTATAGAAGCGTCGAAGCTCCACTACGCAATCTTAGCGTATTAAATCTCGTACTACATTATTATTTTGGAGGGCTATTGCAAGCTTATAAGTCTTATAACACTGCGACCATTGCTGGCCTATCGTGTTTACCCCATGCTCACCCATATTGTGCCCATATAGAGCAAGAGCCCGTGACAATCAGGAGTCCGATTTTTGAATCTCATTCTGGAGATGTGAAAATTACTACGGAGATGCGCATCTTTCTACGGCTGATTTGACTTTCAAAAATCGCACTCCTGAAGTATGATTTTTGAAAGTCAAACGAGCAGTAGAAAGATGCATATCTTCACAGTAATTTTGACATTTTCAACTGCTGAACTCAGCGAATGAGTTTCAAAAATCGCTCTCCTGACCTTCGTTGTTTTATAAAAGCTGAAAGTTTCTCAGCGCATGCTCCCAACACAGGTAGGAATAATGGGCAACTATGAAGTTTGAGTCATGGTTGCTTTGGCAAGTAGCAGGTTAAAATTGTTTTAACAGGGGTTGCATGTTGTAACTATACTCATAGAGCCTACTTCGTCTGATCGTCACGGGCTCTTGGACCAATATTTTTACACATACCTACTTCCAAACTTATGGTATTTTCTTTTCACGATGTTTTTCCTTTACCGCCGCGCTGTTATTAATGACAAATACCACCGTACATAAATTTAACATGGGCTTCGCAATTTCTCTTCCGTATGGGCTATCACCGGTTTTTTTCACACAGCTTAGGTACAACGATAACTAAAGCAAGATTGTCACAGTTTACTATAAACAAGCATCAAAGATTAATATCATCGAAGCCTGCAGGTGGGCAAGCACCGATACGCAAACAATTGTGCGCTGATCGTGTCTCCAGGCACCGCACCGGCCGCTTGTTTGTCGTCTATTCATCATATCGACGTCTAGCTGTTTGCTATGATGCAATTTCTCTAGCCTTTCAGGTGCTATAAGCTAACAGGAATTATAGAGCAGACGTCGTCGAGATAATGGTTCATCGTTTTGCACCGTTCGCTTTATCAAAGATTAAAGCAATGATATTATAATGTTACTACCGTAAACTCATTGGCTTAGAGTATGTATAAAAAGTACCTGCTGTTGTACCTACTAGTAAAATATTTTTGCCGTGTGGTTGATCAAATCGCGTGGAAGAAGGCATGGAGGCGCAGCGCGCTGAAGATATTTAACGTTACACTGAGATAAAACGTTTTCTTCAATTATAACCTACCTAACTGCAATTTATATCATCATTACCCATCATTATGGACGAACAAGGATTTTAGAACCATAAAGGATGCCACTCCTCCTTACAAGCATGGAAACAAGAAAATTGGTGGCGGTCGGTTATGCTCGACCTTCTTTCGTACGTCTCCGTAGTTGATACTTCCAACGTTTTTGTGTCCATTTCTATCAGAACAAAAATTAAATAAAAACTTTATATTTATTTTTGACGTTGGATTAGAAAGGGACAAATTAACGTCGAAGCTTCCTGTGGACGAATAAAACTTTGTAGCGGGTTGTTAAGAATGCCTGTCCCCATAACATACGATCAGTGAATATATACAGGGTGTACAATAAAATGGGACAGCTACCTACTCAAAGGGGTGCTTCAGACCATCAAACTGAACAACTTTCTCTAAGGGACCAATATCGAAATCGCGAAAAAAAATCCGCTCTCCCATATAAAACTGCAAACATAACTCGACTGAAATGTATGGGCCAGCAGATTTTTTTTTCGCGTTTTCGATATTGGTCCCATAGAGAAAGTTGTTCAGTTTGATGGTCTGAAGCACCCCTTTAAGTAGCTGTCCCATTTTATTGTACACCCTGTATAAGCATATCAATGACTGAATTTAAAAAGTTAAGTTAATTTATTGTTTTATAAGAACCCGAAAAATAAGAGATACGAGCATTTACCCGCGACTCCGTCCGCATAAATTATAATAACAGATTTTAAGTCAGATCATAAGCTATCAAACAAAAAAAGTTTCATCAAAATCGGTTCAGTAGTTTTTGCGTGATGCTCGAACAAACAAACAAACACACAAACAAACAAACTGACAGACAAAAAATCCAATAATTGGTGATTTTGAATCAGGGACATCTAAAAAGCATATCCTGATCTTTTTTATTTTTTTTAAAAATCTTCAATGTACAGACACACTTCTGTTACAGTTTTATAATAGTTTAGATAGGCCTATAATGGGGTTGTGTGTATCTACATAAAGCTAAAACGTAAAACATTCATACATTCCCTATGAATAGGTAACAAAAATCTGTCAAACTTTTCTATACAAAAATAAATTAAGATTAACAAACTTTCGTAAGAATTTTCTTTAGCTTTCATCTTACGAGTACTTTGAATCTAACATCGAATAAGAAAACGAAGTGAAGATTAACGTAAAAGGTTGAAAACTTAATCCGATTACGTTCCACTCTGAGATTTTGCCGCGTTATTATCAATAATTCTGCGATTAAGTTTATATTTCATGCTAGGCTCTCTTTTCTTTGTCGTCACAACAATCACGTAAGAGCGATAAATCCGTGCGGGAATACAGTGAGAGAAAAAGATTGTGACAGCTCCAGGACAAAGCGTTTACAAGAAACAGTATGCTAGGAGAAAAACTATTTTAAATAACAATTAGATTGTACCTACCTAATCGTTCGGTGGCAAATATTTTCAAAATCATATTCTTTTGAGGACGCCGTTGAGAATATCAATTTAAAAAATAAAAAGACGTATTTCAGACGCAGTCCAGTTTCGAACCCTGGAGTTAAATCATTTCAAGACACTCACGATCGGGGTGGTCGGAATTTGTTTTTCAATTACCGAACTATAACTTTAAGGGGTGTTAAATATTTATTTATGAGTTTCAATAGAAAATCAATGTTTGACATTTATTTATAGTTTCAATTGAGAACAAATTTTAATTCATGAACTTTGTCACCGAAATATATCTTTTGTCACGTCTCTTGCAATTAAAATGCCATATTTGGACTTTGACTATTTATTGTAAGGACTGGCCTTGCGGTAGCATTTCCCCTCTGCCACGGTATAAGAACAAATTGATCATGTGCATTCACATTCAATTTTATACCTGAACACTAATCGAGACAGCCTATAAATGCGAAACAATAACTACGAACTTATGACGTTTGGGGTTCACATGACTACTACTACGACTACTTTTCATGATTTTGAACATTCAAAATTAGAATCTAAAGTTATGGCACAGATTATATAATAGTTACTACGTTATGGTTCGGTACTACTAGTGAAACGTGGATGTTCTGAAGTTTCAGAATATCTCTGACTACCCCCTTGGGGAATATAGTCGTGAGCATATGCATGTACTACGTTATGGGGAATAAAAAGGAATAAAAGTTGCGGATTTCATGTTCCCTCGCCCCCCCGCAAAAAGTGACAGAAATGTTTGTTTGTAGAATGACACGCGTAACTAGTCCCTATATAAGTAGTCAAAGTACTTGGATCAAATTAGAAAAATAACAATTTTAGTACGTGCCTATCGTTGTAGTAACTTTTAAGGTAGACTGTACTGGTACAGTCATATCGTGTCCCTGCATTGTCCAATTGTCACGTACAAGCTTCAATGGATGTTATAATGCCACGAATTATTATGTATTCCCATTTCTTTTATGTAAGAACGAGCCCTCTCGGAATTGCTGAATGTATTTTATGCTTATTGTCGTGGTTTGAAATTAAAAAGGTTCTTTTTTACCTTTTTTGTGTGGTGAATTTCTTTAAGAAAAAAATAATTTGAAAGAAGGAGCAGCCTCTCTAAATGTTGTACTGGACACAGTTTGGGGACTGAAAATGTGACAGAATGATGCTATTAGGTAATGCCATCAAATATTTTTCCCCTTTTTCTACTCACTTTTGGGCAAAGGTATCCACTAACCTCTTCTACACTTTCATACGTGTGCCACTCCTCTCAGTAGGCATCCAAAATCATCACGCCTACTTTACTTTGGTCTGCCCTGACCCAGGATCCCATCACACCCACTTTATCTTTGAAAAATCCTATCAACCATGATGCCACCCAGAAACACCCTTACTTCTATTTCAACCAAATCCTAATCCAACAGGCTAAAACAAATCCCAAAAAACTCCAACGGAATTCATAATAAAAAGAACATCGTTTTGCATAGCATAAGTGCAAATCTTAATCACAGCGAAGTCAGCGCTGTTTCGCTCCGCTCATAACTCGGGCAAGCAGCCTGCTAGACGCTGCTAGCTGGCTTCCGTCCAAACACGTTGCTGCTTAATAAGCTGTTGGTTCCGGGCATATTTAGTCGTAAGGGTGGATGTAGATGCATTTTTGTGGTTAATTTGGGTTGTCTCATATCAAGATGAGGAAAATCTGAAAAAAAAAAACATCCGCAACCATACTAGAGATTAGCCGTAGAAAATCTCGGGTCAGCATAGACCACCTTATTTCTTTCCATTGGCATCTTGCAATTTGAGGGCTAAGTATTTTATAGGCGAAAGACTTCTCCAACTTAAAGCTATAAAGAGACAGAAAAGATATAATCTTGTCAGAACTAAGCACGCTTAAAAAGTTAGTTGGTATTTGTAACGAAGTTTCTGGTTAACCAAAAAGAGAATGCGGTTGTATGGGAGCGTAGTAACTTCTTTGTGGTTGATATCGATGAAATATATAGCATAAGCAATAGATGATGAGATAATAAAGAATTAAACCTATCTATCTGTCTCCAACTTAATATCCCTTTCCCAGTGGTGTAGGGGAGGTAGAGACAAGGCTACACCCGGAACACTTCATACGAATGGGCTCGCAACAACAAGAAGAGGATAGCATGACACACTGAGTGAGTGCGAGTGAGAGAGCACTATACCACTGGTTTCTGTCGGGACCAGTGAGGTCAAAATTGTCAGACAGTGAATCTTTCTTATATCGTGCTACTGGTTGCCACTGTATTCTGACCCCACATCTTATTGTATAGGTCTCCCGGTTTACCAGACATAGGAGGGTAAGAACGAGAGAGCACATCTGTGTTTAGCGCGTACACTTATGCACTTAAAAATATCTTGAGGATCTGACTGCTTCTCTATAAAGATTAGCAGTCGCTGTATTCGAAATACAATTAGCTGGAGCTTAGCTGTGAAGATAACGACTAGGTTTTCGGCAAGTTCTCACCTTAGCCGTTGCTCTCTATCTGGCTTACATGGCGATAATCCATAGTAATTTATAGAGCAGACTCGATTAAAGAGATTCAGAAGCTAAATTAGGTTACTCTTGTGAAAGAATATATATCTTTGAGAGATACGTGTATACTATTTGAACTAAAATGAAACAATTCCGAATACTGATTCGAATTCATAATACGTAGAGAAGTCGTGAAGCGTCAAGTCTTTTTGATGGATCATCGGAACGTGTTCAATCATTTCAGTTCCCGATATTATATCTACTGATCAAGTTATCACTACGTTTTTAATTACATCCAGGTATAATAACTTTATGATTACATCTGAGCTAAACCTGTCATGGTCACGGGATGACAGAACAACTAAGTTTATTTTCAAGACTTGTAGGAGCAAGTAAAGCAGAAGGATAAGGGTAGACAGATATGTCTGTGCTTAGTTTATCTGAAGTTCTTCAGTCATCCTGTTTTGTTCACATTTATAGTCATTTATAGACCCGTGACTCTTTCTGCGTTGACTTTAAAAAAGTATAGAATGTGAAAATCTAAAACATATTCTATTCTCATCCAAAAAGCCGTTTATGCATGTTTGGGGTCACCTTTACATCGTTGCAAACTTTCATGTTTAGAATATTAGTCGATTATAAATTATTAGACTAGAAGCATATAATTATTTAGACGGCCCGGTAGCACAGTCGGTAGTGAATCTGCCTGTGTCGAGGGTCGCGGGTTCGAATCCCGTAAGGGACAAATATTTGTATGATGAATATGAATATTTGTACCCGAGTCATGGATGTTTGTATCTATATATGTATTCTATATCGTTGTCTAGTCATCATAATACAAGTCCAGGCTAGATTCTGGTACTTTAAGTGTGACTAGATAATTTGTGTGACACTGTCCAAGATATAAAAAAAAAAAATGTATAGAAACGACAACGCAAACAAAATCTGTGCACTACGATCAGCAGAGCAGGGCGCGTGCTGGGGGCGTCGCGGTCCATGTAATTTCTCTATGGTCGCGGTACAGCACGCGCCCGGAACTTGATAAGTAAGGTTGAGCCAATTAGCTTAAACATCATCATCATCATCTTCTCCCTGCCCTTATCCTTTATTACTTGGGGTCGGCGCAATATGTGGTCCTCCTCCATTCATCTATTTTAGACGTCATCTCAGCGTACACTCCCTTTTTACACATCCCTCACACAATCCATCCATCTTTTCTTTGGTCGTCCTCTCTGCCGAAACTTAAGCAATATGAGCCAATTAGCTTAAACGAGAGTTAGTAATTTTGTCTGCGTGTCGCCTCTAGTAGGTACCTCAATGACTAGAAGATAGTAGTTTAACAAGAAAACGGTTAATACAATTAAATATGAGAAACCAGAATCGCAAAGATTATATCCATACCATGCTTGACCTACCAGCAAGTGTACACTTTCCTTAGCATTTTCACTACATACCTACCTACCTACACGCTCGCTTCCGCACTCTGGCCACTTACTGCAAGCTTATGTGGCTGTAGTGAGACATAATTTTAAGGCTTATGAAAACTACTTTGTGATTCTTTAGGATCTGAATGTTTAGGAAATTTTTATAGAATATTTGCGTTGCAAGTTAGACTTTATTTGTGAGGGACAAAGCATTTTCTAGCTTATGTTTATAACATAGACTGTTTCTAAACCCACGAATGTGTAGCCCACTAATACAGCTAATCCGTATTGGGTCATCGGGGAAAACTAATATGCCTATACACCCTCAACATGAGGGAAAGTCTGTGCCCAGTAATTGGAAAGATAGTGGCTGATGATGATGATAAAAGACCACTTGTGAGTACCTACTTACGATTGGTATACCTACTATCTCATCTCAAGGGAAGTAGGATTTATTGCAGAAGTAAAACAACATAAGCCAACCGCATAAGCCACCATACTTTGATAGGTAAGTACACTAAACTATTTTGTACTCTGATAGGTACACTAAAAAGACACTAAACTATTTTGCAGTTGTTTGGTCTATTATTTACTAACTACTATTTCATTTAAGCTATCACAAATAAACTATTATTATTTAATTTATGCACCCTAAAAATGGTTATAAATAAAAATGTCAGAATTAATAAAATTCAACGGCCAAAACACGAAGTAAAATTATTTTATTTTATTTACATTATTTCGAAAAGTAGCAAAAACAAAAGACTGCATCATTCCAGCCACTTTGTCATGGTACACATGTGTTGCCATTTTATGGTTGTTTTTACATTGTTTCCAGTGTTGTGAGGTGTGAGAAATATTTCATTTTGTTTTTAAAAACGTGCGCTCAGAAGAAAACAAATAGTATTGTACTCTCCTTTCTTCGCTTGAAAACGTGTCGCGAGAAACGGAGGAAGTAAGATATTAAATTTGAAAAGAACAAGGCAAACAAGAGTATACAAGCTAAAAACGTATTGGGTGTGATAATGGTGACGATTCGAACTGTGCCACGACTTAACTTAACTTTTATTCCTGTCACTTTCTAAAATAAGATTAATAAAAGAGACAGAAAACCTACAACTGACTTTAGTACTGTCAAAGTGACGTTACACGCCCTAAACATGATGCCATCATAATGAACGCCATCTTATTTAAGGCGTTTTTGGGCGTGTAACGTCACTTTGACAGCACTAAAGTCAGTTGTTGGTTTTCTGTCTCTTTACTTAATCTTATTTTAGAAAGTGACAGGAATAAATTTAGTTAAGTTAAGTCGTGGCACAGTTCGAATCGACACCAATATTATACCATAACTTAGTTCGCGCAAATGCTGTTTGTTTTAGACTTTTTTCAATTTTTAGGGTTCCGTACCCAAAGGGTGAAAACGGGACCCTATTACTAAGCCTACGTTGTCCGTCCGTCCGTCCGTCCGTCCGTCCGTCTGTCCTACCTATTTAGGGCTGTAACTTTTGAACCGTAATTGCTAGATAGTTGAAATTTTCTCAGATTATGCGTTATTACGGCGGATTTGTTAACAAATAATAAAAATGACAAAAAGTTAAAGATTAAGGGGGGTTCTCAACAAGAAACTAGTTTTTATCAACGTTTTTTCTTCACGCTCTATCGTAAAAACGGTAATACACACAAGCGTCAAACTTAGTGTGATTATAGAGCAAACTCTACAGAATAACAACAAATACTAAAAACCGGCCAAGTGTGAGTCGGTCTCGCGCTAAAGGTCCCGGACAAAAAAAGTTTTTTTATAAGTTAATAATGTTGTGTTCTGTGGTGGTGTGGTACGGAACCCTCGGTGCGCGAGTAGCCCGACTCGCACTTGACCGGTTTTTTTATTTATGTTAGCTGATCGCTTTATAACTACAAGCCAAACCCTTTTATTATTTATTGAATTTTAATCAAGGTTGTAAGCTTAAATAAGTTATAATTATGTCAAGATAGACAGTCGAAGCACGAACGCGTTGAAAAGAAAATCACCCAACTCTAGGGTCTCTTTCTTTCTTATCGTGTGGGCAGAGCCCTGGTGTCAGAGTTTTTTCAGATCGCCTTACGGCCTCTGACGTGGTTTTTATGTAACGAATACTACAACCAGATATAGTAGCCGGGACCAACGGCTTAGCGTGCCATCTGAAGCACGGAATCATTTTTCTTTTCGGACAATCAGGTGATTCAGACTGCAATGTCCTAACCAACTGGGGAAAAACGCACAAAGTGACATATCACTAGGTGTCCCCCGTGGGAATCGAACCCACGTCCTCCGTATCGAGAGCCAATGCTCTTAACCACTAGACCACGGAGGCAGTCACTCTAGGGTGATAAACCGTATCTAATTCACGCACTCAAAGATACTATGATGCTTCATGCACATCAACCCAAGAAAGATAGCCCATTTTTTTAACGTTAGAAGCGTGAGGTTCTATCTTGACATATAATTAATCAAAGGTTGTACTTACGCGCATATACTTGTACGGTCGACACGTATCTCTGCTTGCAGCTAAATAATAGATCGCCAACATTTTTCGCATCGGCTCACTTATTAACGTCGCTTTGACACTATCTCAACATGAATAATTGTCCGTTGTGTAGTACTGCTTTTAACGATGGCGCCAGCTGTAGCGTGTGCAAGAAGTACCTAGACTTCGACTGTGCTGGTATCTCTGAAATGGGATACCGGAAGCTCGGAGGGGACCGGAGAGCTGTATGGAAGTGTCCTCAGTGCCGCGCGTCCACTTTCAACTCGGACTCGACCTCATCGTCTTTCGATGTCATACTAACGGAGCTACGTGAGATGAAGGTGCAGCTCGCTAGCCTGCCAGCCATCGTGGAGGGCCTGAAGGGTATACAGGGTGAGTTGTCTGATCTAAAAGTGGCATGCGACTTCAATAGCAGTAAAATCGATGAGCATGGTGCTAGATTAACGAATGTTGAAAAAAAACTGCACGAGATCGGCAGTGTCGCTTCAAATCAGACCGAAGTCGATAACCTCAAGCAAGAATTGTTGGAGAAAGAGCAGTGGTCTCGTCTTAACAATGTTGAGATTAAGGGTATCCCTCTGAAGAAGGATGAAAATCTCTTCTCAGTTGTGGAGGCCGTCGGCAAGGCCGTTGGATATGACTTCCCGAAGACACAAATTAATTATATCGCCCGCGTACCTATGCACAAGACGAAGGAGAAATCTATCATAATCAGCTTCATCAATCGCTATATCAAAGAGGAGTTTCTAGCAACAGCTCGTACGATGAAAACCCTAAAGGCTTCTGATCTCGGCTTTATCAACAACAGCGAACGTGTTTATGTGAACGACCATCTGACTCCACACTCCAAGATTCTGCTTACTAAGGTGAAGTCCGCCGCAAAACTTAAGAATTACAGTTACGTCTGGGTGAAATTTTGTAAGATCCACGTAAGGAGGGATGACACTTCACATGTCATTTTAATCGCTAAGGAAAATGATTTAAACAAAATCGTTTAATCTGCTGCCTGTATTATAATCCTGTTTTGATTCCACTATCACTTGTTTTTTATATCAAAATCCACTTCTGTGTACTATTCATAAATAATTACAAAATGTTATCAACCTCTGGTTCGACACCTCGCCTTTGTTTGCAACAATATACTGCACTGCTCGACTGCTCCACTCAAATCCGCACTAACTATTTAATACTTGTCGCATTCTTACCTACGCATTGCTTAATTACTTGCTCACTCGCACGCCTTATCTCCCTACGTATAACTACAACTAGCCGTCACTTGGCTTCTATTCATGCCTACACTTTTTTTGCTGCACTACCGACCTGCCCGCTATTTTGTTGTTTCTGTTTCTATGCTTCGCTCGCATTCACATATTTTTTATTATTAACTACTGTCATTTGCAAATACTCTGTACCTATTCTAATGCTATTTCTTCTGGTATTTATAAATGGCTTCTGAACGCAGTATGATAAACCTAAACATTTACTATCAGAATGCGAGGGGCTTAAGAACTAAAGTAAGCGTTTTCTATCGCAATGTATGCACGTATCAGTATGATGTTATTATTATAACGGAAACTTGGTTATTAGAGGGAATTAAGAATACAGAATTGTTTGACGATCGCTACGTAGTGTGGCGGCGGGACCGCGATTACGCCGCTACAGGTCAGATTTACGGCGGCGGTATACTTATTGCTGCGCGTAAGGATTTATCTGTTGTTCCTCAGCCGTTATTTCACTCCAGCGCAGAGGATCTTTGGGTTACATTGACATCCGGTAAATCTGGTAATAAACCTATTAATTTGCATATTTGTATATTATACCTAATCGAACAGAATCTTGGGTTTACTTTCTCACAACAACTATTTAATTTCTTTGAAAAACTTAACGATGTAATTTTACAAAGTCCCACTGACAGGTTTCTTATCACCGGCGATTTTAATATGAGTGATATCGTCTGGTCACCCGGAGATGGCGGGGGGGATGGGTCGTTGTATCCTTTAAACTACAGCTCTGCTAATGAGAACTTCCTGGTTGATGAATTAAATGTCTTGGGTCTTAAGCAGTATAATGGTGTGTGCAACAACTATGGTAAAATTTTGGATCTTGTATTGTGTAGCGATAGCGTAACAGTACGTGACTGTCGTGACGAGTCACTGGTACCTTACGACCCCCACCACGGTGCATTGAACCTACAGTTGAATTTTGTCAATTTCGAAATCCTTGATTGTGTCCCATATAAAAGATATCTGTTCGACAAGGGAGACTACGAATCCATCAACGCCAATATTTGTGGTATTGACTGGTCTAATGAACTTTCCGAAGTTCCGTTAGGCGCTGCGGTCCATTATTTCTATGACACTTTTTTAGCTTTAAGGGAGAAATATGTACCATCGAAATTAATTATTAATGATGCCTACCCAAAATGGTACTCTCCAGCCCTAAAGAAATGTATCAAGGAAAAACATAAATATTTTAAGAAATTCAAAAATTATGGTAACCGCGCCGATGATGAAACATTTAAATTGCTGCGTGACAGAGTTAGGAACTTGGAAAAGAAATGTTATCAAACATACATTGCTTCAGTTGAGGGATCCATTGAAAAAAACCCAAAATTGTTTTGGTCGTTTATTAAATCTAAATCTAACTCTAATGCAATGCCGAGTAGTCTAAATTATAATGGTAACATTTTCAACACTGGTGAATCTATTTGCGATGCCTTTTCCAGCTATTTCTCTTCTACATTTCTACCAAGGCAACGTAGTCACTTTTGTAACTACCACGACGTTCCTAATGCTGATTCCTCGACCTCAAATATATCGTCAATCGAGGTAAATACCGACGAAGTTGCCAAGCTTCTGCTCAATTTAGACCCTGCTAAGTCAGCAGGGCCTGATGATCTGCCGGCCAAGTTTCTCATACGCTGCGCCAAGTCTATAGCAGTCCCGATTTCCATACTGTTTAGAAGGTCACTGGCTAAGGGTGTTGTCCCTGACCTCTGGAAGCGTGCATATGTAACGCCAATTCACAAAAAGGGCTCTAAAACAGATGTCACCAACTATAGACCGATCTCTAAGCTGTGTATTGTCTCTAAGGTCTTTGAAAAACTGGTGTATAATCAAACATAAATAATAATAATAATAATTAAGCCATTTATTTCGAGAAAATTAATAAAATACATATCATTCAAATTCATTACATAGTACATTAACATTATTATTATAAATTATTCATTACATTATTTCCTAACTTACTTCACTCTCGAGTACCCATTTGCGGGCAAAGGCCTCCTCCATCCTTTTCCAGCTAGTTCTGTCCGTCGCTTGTCTGGTCCAGGTCGCGCCCGCCGTCGCCACGATGTCGTCGCGCCAGCGCGCGCGCGGCCTGCCGCGGGGACGCGTGCGTTCGCGCGGCCACCAGTGCAGGACGCGCTCGCTCCAGCGCCCATCCACGGTGCGCGCCACGTGTCCTGCCCATCTCCACTTAAGTTTACACGCGAGCTTCGCGGCGTCTATTAGTTTTGTTCGTTCTCTAATTTTGATGTTTCTTTGACGATCTCTTAGTTTTATGTTCAACATGCTTCGCTCGACCGCTCTTTGAAACACTTGTATTTTGTGTATGATATCTCTAGTGAGTGCCCAGTTCTGACATCCATAGAGAAGTGTGGGAAGAATTGTGGATTCCATGGCTTTCTTTTTGAGTGATATTGGGATTTTAGATTTGAAGACGTGTTTCATCGACCAGTATTTGCTCCATGCAATTTTTATTCTCCTCTCTACTTCTTTCTTCGTGTGGTCTATGAAAGATATGTTTTGACCTAAGTAAATATACTGATTCACATACTTCAGTATCTGAGAGTCGATTATAGTTGGCACTTCTTCGCTATTCGTCATAAGGCAGGTTTTGCTGGCGTTCATCTCTAGGCCGCATTTTTTACTTTCTCTGCTTAAAGTTGTTAGCATATGGAGTAGCTCTTCGTACTTTTCACTTATCAGAACAATATCGTCTGCAAATCTAAGATGATTAAGATATTCTCCATTGATTTGTATACCAAGGCATTCCCAGTCAAGCCCAGAGAAAACATATTCGAGTAGAGCTGTAAACAGGTTCGGTGATATTGGGTCGCCTTGTCTGACGCCTCTTTTAATCTCGAAGGGCTGCCCGAGTCGTCGAATCAAACATACGCATCATTAAAGAACTCCTTTAGTCAATCTCAGCATGGCTTCTTAAGGGGACGTTCCACTGTATCTAATCTAGTCTTACTTAACGATTACCTGACCGAAGCTATGGCTGATGGGCACCAGGTCGACGTGGTCTATACCGACTATAGCAAAGCCTTTGACAGAATCAATCACGAGGTGCTTTTATCCAAGCTTTTGAACATTGGAATCAGTGGTAACTTGTTCAGGTGGCTTTCTTCTTACATAGAAAACCGCTCACAAGCAGTTGTCGTCAATAACTACATATCGGGATGGGTAGACGTCCCCAGCGGTGTGCCCCAGGGTTCCTTGCTCGGTCCTCTGCTGTTTGTAATTTTTGTGAACGACATCGATCGGTGCTTTCAGTTTTCACGGCTTCTGTGCTTCGCAGACGATATGAAAATATTCAGTGCCATCACGTCGGATGCAGATGCTCAAGCCCTTCAATCTGATCTTGCCCGTCTCGAAAATTACTGTAACATGAACTATTTAGACCTTAATCCTTCTAAATGTACCTCGGTCACTTACACTCGCAAACATAACGTAGTTCGTTTTAACTACTCATTGAAGGGTCATATATTGCAGAGAGACAGCTCAGTGAGGGACCTTGGCGTAATTCATGATTCCAAACTGCTTTTCGATGCTCACGTTGAAAATATCGTTAACAAAGCATCTAGAGCCCTTGGGTTTGTGATGCGGAGTTCTCGGGACTTCAACAAAGCTAAAACTTTAAAAATTCTCTATTGTACCTTTGTCCGGAGTAACCTAGAGTATGCATCGCAGATATGGAATCCCATGTACGATACATATATAGCTCGAATTGAAAATATTCAAAAAAAATTCATTAAATATCTTTCATACCGTATTAGGGACCGCTACGATTCGTCCATGTATTTAAATTTCTGTAGAAAGCACCACCTGCTCCCTCTGGAGAAACGGCGAGAGATCTCCGACACTATCTTTCTTCTTAAGGTTGCCTCAGGTTCCATTGACTGCTCTGAGCTACTTTCGATGATATCTCTCCGAGCCCCAGCTAAATTACTAAGATTTAACCCACCGTTACATACACCGTTTGCATCCACTAATTATAGGCAGAATACGTTTATGTGGCGTGCGAGTGACAATTTTAATAAACTATGCAATACATATAATATTGATCTCTTTAATTCTAGCGTCGAGTCGACAAGGAGGTTGTTAAGTCGTGATTTCTTTGCTGATGAAGTGTAGAAGTTATTGTTAGACTAAGGTCTTTTCTTTTCTTTTGTTTATTGTTTTTGCAAACCTTTGTGTTTAACTTAAGTGTATAATGTGTGTTTAACTTTAGTGTATAATGTTTTTTATATTTACCTGTAGGCTGACATGTGTGCCGACTTATGTGCGTTTTTAAACATAGTTAACCATTTGTTTTTTCTCAACTATACTGTATCTACCAGCGAAAACCTGTTATTGGCTTTCTGATTTATACTCATGTAACTACTGTATTATATTGCTGTTGGTTTTCCAATAAAATAAAAATAAAAATAAAAAATAAATAAAATTAAGTATTAATTTTGACGTATAAATACAATAGAAAACAATGTTTAAACAATAGAAAGTACATTATAAGAAAAACTGTTGCCCGCGACTTTGTCTGATCTAGAACACATTCTATCTGTGTGTCGATTTTCATCAAAATTGTTTCTAGTATAAGAGATAAGTGTACTTTTTGCAACCATCAGCAGCAAGGCTGATTCAGTGTTTATGGAGTGTAGAGCGTCTCTGTGATGGGGATGGACCAGGTCTGCAGGACCTGCATAGCTCCAGTCGGTTTAGGAATTACTGATGATTAAAGGTCTGTACAAAATTTACGATATCGTATGATATTGTTGTAGTATGCACTGTAGTTATGTGAACAGAACAAAAACTGTCAAGTTTTGACATTTGGTTTAGGAGATACAGCCAGTCAAAGTTCCGACCTTTGAACGGCTGTATCTCCTAAACCTACTTGTACTGTTTACATAGCTACAGTGCATACTACAACAATAACAGACGATCAGCCTTGCAGCTGACCGTTAATTTTTTACAGATCTTTAATCATCAGTAACTCCTAAACCGACTGGAGTTATGCAGGTAGACCTGGTCCATCCCCATCACAGAAAAGCTCTACACCCCATAAACACTGAATCAGCCTTGCTGCTGGTGGTTGCAAAAAGTACACTTATCTCTCGGAATATTCAGTCAGCCCAGTGCTTGATTGAGTTACTAACATCGTAACTTACATATTTATAATAAATCAGTATGATATTTATTGTAACGTACCTACTGTTATTTGTAAGAACCTACTACAAAAGGCTGCATTTAAAATTAAAGTAGATGTAAATTAACCCCTACATAAAAGAATCGCCTACATTTTCGGTGATTAATGTGGCATTTTATAATTGATGCATGCTTTAGGACCTAATGATGAGAGACACCCACGGTGCAATTAATTAAAACAATCACTAAAATACTTTGTACACTCAACCAGGTAATTTCGTAGCACCTACCTACGCGGGGGCACCGAGCGCTGAGCCCCACCAGAAAGGGGGCCATTAACGAATATCTCAGTTTAATTAGCGACGTTTCCCGACATTAATTGCATTTTAAATTGTCCGAAGCGCCGGTGACGGTTTTCCAAAACGTATGGTCGTGATAAACTATTTTTTATACAAGCTTTTTAATTAGCATTATTGCTTCGGTTTTTTATTTTATGCACAGTACGCTTTTGTTTCGTACCTATTAATTATTGCTGCTGATGTTTTTATTGCCATTGATTTTAATTTGTGGTTGTGGTAGATCATCATCATCATCATCATCATTTTCAGCCCGTATCCACCCACTGCAGGGCATAAATTGTGGTAGATAGGTAGTTTTTTTTGTTTTTTATTTTTATTCTTATAGGTGATAAAAATATAAAAATATAGTCTTGAAATAGTGTATGTAATTAATTAGTATGTATTGTAATTGTGTGTATGAAAAGTTCAAAAGGTAATAAAACAGCTTTGTATAAGAATTTATAATTATTTCATTTGAAAGCTGTAATAATATTTTCATGAACAAATTAGTTTTATTATAATTAAACGAAACATTAAAAAGACCTATGTCCTTTTAAAATGGGCGCTACAACCTGAAACAGAAGCGTAAAAACTCTAATTATTCTGTGCTTAAAAATATGTATAAAATAAAAGGGATCTTTGTCCTCTCCCGTTTTTGTCTAATTAACTGTTCCCGGTACAGTCACCATAGTTTTTTTTTATAATAAAAAGAAATCTGTATATTTGTGATAATGAATTATGAGGTAATGTCATTGAGAACTAGATTCATAATCAACGTTCGAAAAAAGGCAGAACCAAAAGAGCTCATTGAGCTCTTTTTTGTACTAGCTGACAGTAAACATGCCAAATACGACTAAGTTTATGAACCAAAAACAACATATTCGTGCCATCCAACAGCATGCATACTTAAATTGCGTGGGTTATTATGTCCGATTCGGACAAAAATTTGGTAAGATTTTATATGAGACTGAGTCTAGTATTTCAGGTCAATGGGTAATTTTGAAATTCTGAATTGAATGGGTGAGGTAAGATCGTTGCAATGAAATTACCGTCGAATGATGGAAAAAGAATTAAACGCTGGCTACTTAGCAGACAGTATTTTTTATTCTGCCATGTTCATCGTTTAAATTATAATTATGTATTATGTGTCCTATTAATGTCTTTCAACTTATGAACTTTTTAATACTTACAAACTGTTTTGAAAGAGCTAAATATCCATTTAAAGATACCAAAAATACTTTTAAAATTATTTCAAAAGGAAAAAAATTGCTGTCTGGGGAAATTGTAGTTTTTATCAAATAAATGTCACTAATTGAAAATACACGTTTGAAATTTAACTAAATAATTCGCAACTGGAATACACTGACAGACAAATTGCCTACTAACCGAAAAAAAACAAATAACATGTAGTTCGGCTCGCTATTTCCCAGGGGCGAGTGCTGTTTCACCGCAGCAACCAAACAGCAGTCATTTCGTGTAAAAATCTGTAGGTACTATACGAACATACGTACATAAGTAAATTCATGACAGTATTCTTTTTCGGGATGATCAGCAACGTTACTAATAATTAATTGGAACACTTGAAAAAAATCTGCAGTTCCAAATAACTGCTCGCAATGTATGGAACAGCAGATTTTTTCCACGTTTCTAGAGTTTTTAAGTTTGAGGGTCTAACTAAACCAACCCTTTAATTTAATTTAATTTGAAGATTTGTTAATAGCATTAATGTAAACTTATATCTTTAACTAAGGATACTATTTGATCTTTAAATCTTCCTGTACCTATGCAAATTTGAGTAAATAAAAATAAATAAAATAAATAATAGTAGAGACCTATACTATACCTTCATGTGACACAAAGCATTGTTCAACCTCCAAATAATATTGTTTTGACGTCCGACACAATTATAAAGGTTCGGATGTGAATATTCAGAGCGATTGAATGCCCAATTTTATCTAATCGAACTTTTCATCTTGTTTATAAGAAAAGGCATAACATTTTATAGCGCTGTCTTACGACGTTTAAATGCTTTGAAATTATATGCCTTTTGTTATAAACGAAATGAAATTGTACGGCTAGATAAATTAGGGCATTCAAAAGCTCTGAAGATTCACCCGCGGAGTTGGTCCTCCGTTGACACCCTCTCTGAGAGTAGGCCTGTGCCTTGCAGTGGGACATAAATAATATGGGCTGATGATGATCATGATAGAGTTAGTACTTGATGTATACATTGGTTCGAAGTTAGATTTAGTATTGGCAGCACAATGAAATGATTCGACGACAGTGTGGGACCAGCATAAAACAATGTCAAAAATTCAAAATTCAAAATTCAATATTTTTTATTCAAAATAATATCATATACTAAGATAGCTTTTTGACGTCATTTTTTGACTCTGCCACCGCGTCGAAAGGTGTTCCGTTGAGAGAAGATGCGGCCAGACACTCTACAACACACATCTTTTAAACAAAACAAAATGTACAAAGTACCATTAAAATACAATATTGCATTACATAGTGTAAAATTGTCAAGACCAGACATATTGGTCATTCAAATAATCATCGAGTTTATAGTAACCTTTTTTACAGAGGACTTGTTTAACATGAGACTTAAACTTTTTGTCTGGTAAGTTTAGAATATCCTCTGGTATCTTATTATAAAAGCGTATACAGTGCCCCATGAAAGATGTGTTGACTTTACTGAGTCGAAAATGTGGGAATACTAATTTATTTTTATTTCTTGTATTGTAATTATGAACGTCACTGTTTATGGGAAAGAGAGACAAATTTTTCCGAACATATAAAATATTTTCGTAAATATATTGACTGTAGAAAGTCAAAATACTGATATCTTTAAAAAGATCTCGTAGTGAGTCTCGACAACGCAGATTATAAATGGCTCGAATTGCCCGCTTTTGAAGGATAAAGATAGCCTCGACGTCTGTAGCACGGCGCCACAGCAAAACACCATAAGACATGATACTGTGGAAGTAGCTGAAGTATACAAGTCTTGCAGTAGCTATATCAGTTAGCTGTTTAATTTTTCGAACTGCATAAGCTGCCGAGCTCAGCCTACCCGCCAGGGTTTCTATATGTAGACCCCATTGCAGCCTCGAGTCAATCTTTATCCCTAAAAATACAGTATTACTTGTGAAATGCAATATATCATTATCTAATGTTATTTTATTTTCATTATTTATAACGTTTGGTAGAGTGAATTTAATACATTTAGTTTTCTTTGCATTTAAAGCAAGATTATTAACACTGAACCAATTCAGAACTTGTCGAAGAGTGTCATTTACATTGTTATTAATATCTTGCGCCTTTCTACTTGTTTTGAAAATAAGAGAAGTATCATCAGCAAATAACACTATGTTCGACAAGTTCTGCACCATGTAGTGTAAATCGTTTATATAAACCAGAATTAATGCAAGAGAAAAAGATTAAGTCCAATGATATTCTGAACTTTTTGGCGCTGACTGTACCTACCCCTTTTAAAGAGTTTTAGTCATAAACTATACTCGGAGGTATTTTTACGTTTTAGCCCTCTAGCTACCAGAGATTAGAAAACTCTTGTTCAACGGTTTTGTAAGGAACTTATTCTTTATAGAAGAAGTTTGGGTATTAGGATACAAGGGTAAAGGTCAGGTAGATAAGTCAAACGTTTGATTCTAGGCTTATGATCTTTGTTTTATACCGCTCCCAAAGATATAAGACAGGAAAAACGTTTTATAAAAAGATTTGTGTAGATTCGTAGGTACCTATCGATCAAATCAGTAACATAACAGTACTGCCTCCGTGGTCTAATGATTAAGAGCATTGGGCTCTCGACACGGAGGTCGTGGGTTTGATTCCCACGGGGGACACCTAGCGATATGTCATTGTGCGTTTTTCTCCAGTTGGTTGGGATATTGCAGGCTGAATCACCTGATTCTCTGAAAAGAAAAAACATTGCGTGCTTCGGATGGCACGTTAAGCCGTTGGTCCCGGCTACTATCTCTGGTGGTAGTAGTCGTTACATAAAAACCACGTCACGGCCGTAAGGCGGTCTGAAAAAACTCTGACACTAGGGCTCTGCCCACACGATAAGAAAGAAAGAAAGACTACACACACTTCAAGAAACGCAGTAACTACTATACCTAAACTCGCTAATTCAACAAGATTGTCAAGCAGAAGCATCGATATCTGTTGTTTGCTCATACGCCTCTCGGCCGCGTATCAACAAACTGTTTGTGCACCGCAGACAAACACACATGTATAATTGGTCCTACAACACCTGAGATTTGTGTGCGTTGCATAGCAGAGACCACCTTACGTTTTTAGCATTTGGTCGAAATTCCATCGATGGGGACTTCGAGTTCTGGAATAGGGACCATAAATTGGTAACCTTAGCATAGGATGATTCTGACTTGCTGATTAACCGACTGAGAAATGTATCTAGCGGATGAGGAAGACTGAGGTTAAAGTTCTGTGGTGCGCTTCAGAAGAAGCCTATGTTCAGCAGTGGACAATTATATGCTGATTATGATTGGGATGCTTCCTTAGCCTTATATCAGGATCAGAACTACTATTACTTTTACAATAATACTCTATGAGCAACCAGTAGGTATTTATGAATATTTATGCTGAACTACTTGTATTCTAATATCTGTGGCTGAACGTTGTCTATATCTAATATGTAAGTCAAAATAATATCTTCGTATACTATTTTATTTTATAGCGATACTGTTACTAGAGGTAAATGAATGTAACACACGCTTTGTGTGGTTTAATACTTTATTAGTACTCTAAAGTTGACCAAAAAGTAAAAATCTGAATTTTGATCTTATTGAACTATTTCAGAATTCAATCTACCAGGGTGGTAATTTATTTTAAGGCCACAATGTTGACAACAGTTTGAACCTGTAGTAGGTTACATTACAAAAGGTTTACAATTCGCCGGTAGCCCTGCTTGGTTGACGTAGCACCAGGATTGCGGCCGCGAGTAATTTGTTTACGTTTGCTCTGTAATGCTGTAGGGTTTATTTGATAATTTGATGTAATTGGTTCTGATGTTGTCAGACATAATATATTTACTTTGTTGTTTGTTTAGCAAGAGCTATTCATATATATTTACCCTAATTTATTTGTATTAAATTCTTCCTTGAGTAAGTTAAAGTTAAGCGAAATTAAAATTCCGTATTGTAATATAACAGAAATACAACCTTGCTATACAACTATAGGTCGACGACAATTTCATGGAATGAAAAATAGTAAAAAACTATGAAAAAACTATAGATTTTCACATGGTTGTATCAAAATGCCATCTGTCTAGTCAAAGTAGGCCCTGTACAGACTGAGCCTTTTTGCAGCGATAAAAACGTGCGTTTGACCATCGCGTGACTTAATCAAATCCGGTGTTGCTTAATCAAAAATTTGATTTCCCTATTTTTCATCAGATTTTGGTCCACCTATATCAACTATGTTTTGAAGCTTGCAGTTGCAGCAAGGCTCACTTTAAACAAATTTGAGGTTTCAGGATAGAATGATTTGCCAGAAAAAGGGTGTCCTATCTTAGGGCTCTTACAGACGAGCGACACTTTGCTGTCGCGGTGGGTCGCAGAGCCCGCGCTCATAAAATTTACGGTCGCGACACCCGGCGACCGCAAAGTGTTGCTGCTCGTCTGTGAGAGCGCTTAGCCTCGTTCAACACCCCCGGATGTAAATAAGGTGGTTCATTCTTATCCGGAACCACACGTTCACTCTTAGTCTAAGAGATAAAATGAATTATGGTAACCATCAGCTGCAAGGCTGATTCAGTATTCATAGGGTGTAGAGCATCTCTGTGATGGGGATGGACCAGGTCTGCCTACATAACTCCGGTCGGTTTAGGAGTTACAGCCGTTTAAAGGTCTGATATGGTTGCTTAAAATGAATATGCATGTAATATGCACTGTAGCTATGCGAACAGTTCAAAAACCGACATGGTCTATCAGTCGGTTTAGGAGATACAGCCGTTCAAAGGTCTGAACTTTGAATGGCTCTATCTCCTAAAACGACTGACAGAACATGACAGTTTCTGTACTGTTCACAGAGCTACAGTGCATATTACGATAATATTCTATGATCAGCCTTGCAGCTGATCGTTCATTTGAGACAGACCTTTGAACGGCTGTAATTCCTAAACCGACTGGAGTTATGTATGCAGACCTGGTTCAACCCCATCGATGCTCTACACTCTATGAATACTGAATCAGCCTTGCAGCTGATGGCTTCGAAAATTCCTCTTATCTCTTATACTATCTGTCTTTAGGCAATACAAGTTTAGTTACTTTAGAAAGTGAACTACCTCCGTGGTCTAGTGGTTAAGAGCATTGGCTCTCGACACTGTAGTATATGCCTAAGTTTACCCTTTTACCGCGACTTAACGTTACGCGCTGCAACACTGTGACAAACGTAGCTGACTAAGCTATACTTAAGTTAGTTATAATATTAATCGATTGATGCTCTCTCTTGTACGGATCGTTGACAATACAACACGTATCCTACAATGTGTGGTTTTATTCAACACCTCATTCGACCTACATTCCTGTCTCACTTCATGGCGACCTTGCAGCAGAGCTAAGAATCTTCCGACGAGCAGCATGAACACGAAAATTAAGAAAGAAGAACAACATATAGAAGATTAAAAAAAAAAAGAAGATAGCAAGAATGAAGAATGGCGTATTTTCTAACGCCAATTTAAAGAAGAAAACATCGAGAAATTTTGAAGACGGGAGCAAGAACTTTATATCCGAAATACACCGCCTTTAGAGAAGATAATCAAAATGCATGAAATCAAGACAGTGGGTGAAGAAAGAAGAGAGAAGCGTAGGGGATCCAGGCTGGTGTCCAGGGTATAGCCCGGCCCAAGTTCCAGCGGTGTCCAGGGTTATCCCGGCCCATGTTCCTGGCGGTGTCCAGGGTTATCCCGGCCCAACCAACATGCAGCACACAGCACACCGAGCGGCGGCGTGCAGCGTCGAGCGTCGCGTCCGCGCCGCGCCGCGCCGAGTCATCAGCAACGTCATGCATGAGCGTGACCTACTTACGGTATTTGAGCGAGTTTGATGTAAGTTTTAAGAAAATATTTTAATTGTAGTAATTTGTTTTTTATTTCTATTAATTTTCATGTTAAACACATAAATTTTAAATAATTATAGTATAATATAGAATCATTATATTGCGCGATAGAGAATGTTTAGATAAATTAGGTCCAGAGGGAATTGGAATTGATGGAAATGAAGGGAATTGGAATTAAAAAGCTTATAAAATCAATTACTTATGCAAAGTAAAAAATATTGTGTCCCAGTTAAATGAAAAAGTGGAAGGGGAGAACCAAAATACATTGGATGTAGAATTGGTTAACAAGTTTATTTTTCGATTACAGTAGATAGTCAAACAGAAAACATAATGGCCAAGGCTAGTTTTGATATTAAAACGGCCATCGCCTTATTGCCCGGTATGACGGGACAGGAGAGTACGACCAAACAGCTGATAGATAGATTGTAATTGTTGTGAAGTAGGAGATGTTTTCGTCCTTCAAAAAAAATGCATCAGAATTATAACAAATATCGACCAAATGGTGTCTTGTAGACCTTACTTTGTGAAGCACCAGATATTGACACTCACGTCCGTTTATATTTTGGAGTCATGTAAATTTGTCAGGAAAAATATGAATTTGTACTCCCCAATGATCAATAACAGAAGAAATAATCGAAATTTAAATAAATTATTTAGACCTTCCACAAAAATGTACCTTGTTTCTTCTAGCCCCCACCACATGGTAATTAAAATATATAACCACATTCCAAATTCTATAAAAAACATTGAAAAACTCAACATATTTAATAATCACCTTAAAAATTTTCTTTTGCATAAATCCTACTATAATATTTTAGAATTCTTTGACGATAAACTAGATACCTAGATGCTTCGATGACTCTACGACTAGCAATTAATTTTGACTTACGATGTTACTTATTAATTTTAATTTTTTCACTATCTTTTTAACATATTAACATTATATAACGTTGACATTGTGATTTGAATTAACTGATACTATGATTTGTTATTGACTAATTTAATTATGTAATTATTAATATGATGACAACTAGTAGCCCTTTACGTTTTGCTGTGCCCTTACAGGGCGTCACCTGTACCTACTTTATATTATATAACATCCAAATAACTTGTGACTTGCAAATAAATAAATATGAAATATGAAATATTCTTATGTACAGCTCAATTATTAACAATGAATCACAAAATCTACTGATCAATTTCGTATTAAAAACGAGATTGTCGTCTAGTGCTAAGTTGCGTCTCAAATCAACGTACACTGACGTGAAAGATATGGTAAGCGATATGCGTAAGTTTTTGCTGCCCAAAAAGTCTGCCGAAGTGATTCAAGCACAGCTTTATAGAGCGACACAGGGGCGCAGATCAATAGAAACGTTCGGGTCGGAGATTGAAGATCTTTTCGTCAACCTGACCTTCGCCCAGGCCGATGACGATGAAGGTAAGTTTAAAGTCCTACGGCCTTTAAATGAAAAGTCGGCAATAAAGCGCTTCGCGGATGGTTTGTCGGACGCGAGGCTGAGCACAATTATAGCTTCAAGGCAATTCACGTCTCTACCAGAAGCTATAAGGGCGGCCCTCGACGAACAGTCATCCTCACCACGAGATGACCACGTCACGCACTATTCGCGTGGGCAATCTTATCGTGGGCACCAGCATCAGTACCCATGTACTTCAAGAGGTAAGTTTTCTAGGGGCAAACCGACTCATAATTTTTCAAGATATTATTATAACAGTAACTTAGGTTTTTCGCATCAAAATGAACTTGCGAATATAGGTCAAAGAGGTAGACGACTTATACAGAATTTGATTCCGTCAGCGCAAACCCCGCGCCGGCCGACGCCGACGCCCGCGCCCCGCACCGCGCCCCCGCACATACATGACGTACACCTTCATAAAGACGACACCGAAAATGACGAAATGCAGTTTATCGAGTCGCACTTAAATATCGGAATATTTAGTTATAATAATACTAGTATTGTTGGGTGCAATGTAGATAATAGGAGTATTGATTTATTAGTTGACAGTGGCGCTAGTCTGTGCGTCATTAAGTATGAGTGGTTACAAAATAACCGTAGTTTACTACGTCAAATACATCCCGAAAAAATCACTATCAAGGGCATTAGCGGAAATTTAGTATCAGAAGGATATATCTATTTAACTTTAGATTTTAACGGAGTAAAATACGAACAGAAATTTTACGTATTTCAGACTTTGGCGTGTGCAGCCAATGGAATTCTAGGACATAATTTTTTCCAGCGCTATGACGCTATGATAAGTTATAAAAATAGCACACTGACCCTAGGGAATAGTGGTAACTCCGTTACGATACCTATAAAAGGTAATAATTCTAATTTTGAACATACAATTCCGCCACGTTGCGAAGTAATCAAATACATTCCCGCCAGTCTATGCGAAGACTCTGTCGTTTTAGCGAAAGAACTAAGAGAAGGAGTGTTTGTTGCCGGTTTGATTTCTAAACCAGAGAAAGGTCGAATTCCCGTTAGAATTTTAAATACAACAGATCAAGAGGTAGAATTAGATTTGTCAAATTTAGACTTATTCAGTTTGAGTAGTTTTGATATTTGTAGTTTTGACAATCAAAAAATAAATGCTGACAGAGTTAAAACTTTGCTTAACCTTCTTAACTTGAGTGCGTACCTTAATAAAGAGGAACAGTTAAGTATTGAGAGAATATGTGCTAAATACGCCGATGTATTTCATATGCCAGGTGATAAGCTCAGTACTACGAACTTATTCGAACATTCTATAAGATTAAAAGAAAATGCAAATCCAGCATATATTAAACCGTATAGGATACCAAACGCGTTACGCAAGGAAATGCAGAATCAAATCCAGGATATGTTAGATAATGACATTATCGAAGAGACTACATCCGAGTGGTCCAGTCCAGTTTTGCTAGTACCTAAAAAGAGTGATAAGTACGGAGAGAAGAAATGGAGATTAGTGATCGACTATAGGCAGCTCAATAACAGGATTCAGGACGATAAGTTCCCGTTGCCTAATATCACTGAAATTTTAGACTCCTTGTCAGGTAGCATCTATTTTTCCAAACTGGACCTTTCCCAAAGTTATTACCAACTCTCATTAAATAAAACATCCCGTAAATATACAGCTTTCACAACAGACAGGATGTATCAGATGAAGCGATGTCCTATGGGACTTAAGACAAGTCCTAGTGTCTTCTCCAGGCTTATGACTATTGCCATGTCAGGCCTTAATTACAATCAATGCTTTATTTATTTAGACGATTGCATAGTAATCGGAAACTCTATCGGTTCACATAATAAACATTTAATCAATGTGTTAGAACGGTTCAGAAGTACTAATCTTAAATTAAATCCTTTGAAATGCGAGTTTCTACGCAAAGAGATCATGTACTTAGGCCACAAAATCACTTCTCAGGGTGTTTTTCCCGATGACCAAAAAATTAAAGCATTACATAATTATCCAAGACCAAACACCTCCGACGATGTTAAAAGATTCGTCGCGTTTGCCAATTACTATAGGCGTTTCATCTCAAACTTCGCAAATATTGCATATCCTCTTAACAAACTATCAAAGAAAAATGAAACTTTTAATTGGTCTCCAGAATGCGAGTCAGCATTTTTAACGTTAAAACAAGCTTTAATAAGCCCCCAAGTTTTAGACTACCCAGATTTTTCAGATAAAAATACTTTTGTCTTACATACAGATGCATCAAAGATAGGGTTAGGCGCCGTACTGTCTAATAGTAACGGAAAGGTAGTCGCATACGCTAGCCGTAATCTGAAGCCAGCCGAAACACGATACCCTATAATTGAGCTAGAGTTGTTAGCTATTGTTTGGGCTACAAAGCATTTTAGACCGTATTTATATGGCAAAAAATTTAAAATCATAACTGACCATAAGCCACTAATTTATCTATTCGGAATGACTGATCCTTCGAGTAGATTAACGAAATTTAGGCTATATTTAGAAGAATACGATTTTGATATTGAATATATTCCGGGACAACAAAATGCAGCTGCAGATGCATTGAGCCGCCTTCCGTTAAGTAGTAGTGATTTAAAAGAAATTAGAGAAAACGTTGTATCAGTCACTACGAGATCTATGGCAGAAAAATTGCGAAATCAGTCACTTAATGGCAATGACCGAACTGACATGACATCAGAGGTACCCATCACTACCAGGTCAGCTCAACCTAAAGTCGTGGAAATCCTCAAAAAGCCTAAAGATTGTATAGAATTAGTTCTCAATACTACGTATAAATTAAAGGGAAATAATGTAGAGGAAATCACTAGTGAAAATCGTAATTATGTTTTTGTACCTTCAGAGTCTTGCATTCACCTATTATCCCGATCGTCATCTACCGTAAGCGTGTTGGCGAGGGAATTAGAGTCATTTTGCAGAGAGTTAAAGATTGAAGAAGTAGTTGTTGTTAAAGATAAACAAAATGAAGCGCTTGTAAAGGAATTTTTAGAAAAGTTTAAATGTAATATTCCTAGATTTTTAGTAACAAAAAGTGTTACAAGGATTACTGATAGAGACGAAAAAACAGTAATCTTAAATGACTTCCATCTGTTACCAACCAGCGGTCATGCGGGGGTAAACAGGATGTTGAATAACATTAAAAAATATTATTTTTGGCCAGGTATAAGCCGCGATGTCAGTGACTATGTGAAGAAGTGCAAAGATTGCCAATTCCAGAAACATGTAAATAAACACACCAGAGAGCCAATGGTGATAACTTCGACTCCAAGCACGTCGATGGAACGAATTAGCTTAGATTTGGTCGGCCCCCTGGATGTCGATAATTTAAATTATAAATATATTCTAACGCTCCAGTGTAACCTGACAAAGTACGTAGAGGCGTATCCCTTAAAAAGGAAAGACACCGAATCGGTAAGTAGAGCCTTTGTAAATAATTTTATATTAAGATACGGAGTTCCCAAGGAGGTAATTACGGACCAAGGAACCGAGTTTATGTCGAGCATATTTTCAGAGGTTTGTAGCATGTCAAATATTAAGAAACTTCATTCAACTGCGTACCATCACGAAACCATAGGTGGTTTAGAAAACACACACAAAAGCCTAGGTGCTTAAAACCTAAGGATTCAGTGCAGTAATAATAAAACAGACTGGAGCAGTTGGTTAAGTTATTGGTGTTTTTCAATGAATACCACAGTACATACAGAGACACAATATACTCCTCATGAATTAGTTTTTGGAAAATTATGCAATATTCCCAATAATTTATTAAATTCCGTCGATCCTCTCTATAACTATGATAGTTATCCAAAAGAGTTTAAATTCAGATTGCAGAAAGCCCAATTGGATGCTAAGAACAATTTATTAATTAGTAAGGCTAATAGGAAAATAGCATATGATAAGAAATCTAATGTAATAACGTACAAACCAGGTGATTATGTACTTATGAAAAATCAAGTAGGAAATAAGTTAGAACCAATTTATACAGGTCCTTATAAAGTTATTGACGACATTTCACCTAATGTAAAAATTGACAAAAATAATAAGATGTACATAACGCACAAGAACAATACTAAATTGTTTAATACAAATTAAGATTTTTATTTTATATTGTTATGTAATACTTATAAGTAAGCACTAATATAAGTTATGTAAGAAACCAAATTTTTTATACAAAAGATGTTTATTTATTATTTTATAAAATTCTTTTACTAGGTACTTAAAATTAGCTATGTAAAGAACCAAATTATTTATACAAATTGAAATGTTTATTTTATATTTTTATGATTTAATATGACTATAACTAAAATGATAATATTTACATAATAAGTTAAAAAAAAAAAAAAAAAAATTTTACTCAACTGCGTTCGTCACATTTTTTTTTTCTCTTTGCCTTTGGGGGTGAAGGGATATCTTTTGGGGGAAGGTGTAGTATATGCCTAAGTTTACCCTTTTACCGCGACTTAACGTTACGCGCTGCAACACTGTGACAAACGTAGCTGACTAAGCTATACTTAAGTTAGTTATAATATTAATCGATTGATGCTCTCTCTTGTACGGATCGTTGACAATACAACACGTATCCTACAATGTGTGGTTTTATTCAACACCTCATTCGACCTACATTCCTGTCTCACTTCAACACGGAGGTCGCGGGTTCGATTCCCACGGGGGACACATAGTGATATGTCACTGTGTGCGTTTTTCCCCAGTTGGTTAGGACATTGCAGGTTGAATCACCTGATTGTCTGAAAAGAAAAATGATTCCGTGCTTCGGATGGCACGTTAAGTCGTTGGTCTCGGCTACTGTATCTGGTGATAGTAGTCGTTACATAAAAACCACGTCAGAGGCCGTAAGGTGGTCTGAAAAAACTCTGACACCAGGGCGCTGCCCCCACGATAAGAAAGAAACTGTTTTAGTATTTGCCTAGCTGTCCCTTAAATACAGGGTGATTTATTTTATACTATGTGAATTTAACCCACTTTTCTATACTTAGTTTTATTTAAACCCAAAATCTTGTTAATCCAAAGAGATTTAAATTTAAATTAAAGCATTTCACCTAAAGGTTTCTGATTCGTCCTTCAAGCTTTCGTCCCAGTTTTATTGTCTAATTAGGCGTGCTTCATAGCGATTTATTACGTTTTAAATTATGCACGAAGGTGCTTCATTTTATCTGGAAGCTCCAAATTGCGGGCGTTTTCATTAAGAGCCGGCTCGAAAATAAATATTATTTAATTACGCCTGTCCCCGGTAGCGGAGTGAGGCAAAAAATGAGACCTTAAGCTGGTAAGGTACTTGTTTAGATAGGGTTATGAGGTACTTGTTTTGTTTATTATTATGGTTATAAATATATAACATTTCAACAGTTGTTAAACTTAAGAGGAAAGGCGGGTGCCGTTTAGTAGACCCATACGTATTCCCCTAGTGCTTCCTCCCTAGATAATAACAATAACACATGAGCAAACTTTGTATTATTGTAATCTACATTACCACTGCCATGTCCTAATGTTTTTTTTTTCTATGAATTAATTACTATGAGATCTGGAAATTCTAATATGACTAAAACTGCAAGATTTTACTGCCGTTTTCCTACATCCAACAAACAAATTTGACGAATATAATTAATAAAAGGAAAACACAGACAAAGCTTAACCTATGAAAAAAATATTGAAATTGGTCTAATTTTTGAGGAGGAAACAGGTGAATACGAGATTGTGATTTCGTCCACAAAATCAGTCCGAGCTGCAGTTGTCACTTTTGCACTGGTACCACCGTTGCTCGGGAATAGATCTATTAAAAATCTTTTCTTCACTTGCAGATCACCTTTCCTCTTAAGGGTGACGACACATTGATCGACGGTGATCAACGGTTTGTATAGGCACGATTAGTGGGAAGCTGTTCGCTACGTCGATGCGAAAGGATTCGTACAGCGTCCCATACTAATAGTGACTTTTGTATGGACAAACCGTCGATCGCCGATGATCAGTTACTCGCCACTAGACCACCACGAATATGTAGGTAGTACATAATAGTTCAATCTACTCCCATCATAAATATAAGTATTGTAAAGAACACTCCAATAGAAACAATTTGGTTCTAATTGGTCTTGCTACTACTTCTAAAAAATGGTATTTGACTACATACAATATATTTTAATTTTATCTTCTTAATAAAAATAAGTTTATAAAATAACTCCCATTTTCATTGAGTTTTCAGCCTGAATACTATTTTTAATAACAAGATAAACTTTAAAAAGTAATGAAATGTTGATGACGTCACAATTCATTATTTAGTACAAATGTTCATACAAAGCGCACGTTTTGACGTCCCATAAAGAGTAGGTGATTTGACTAGTTGTCAACTAGCCTATTGTCATCAGTGTGTCATCGCATCGTCCACTGGCTGAATATAGGCCTCTCCCAAGGCGCGCCACAAAACTCATTACTCGACCTTCCTCATCCAATCACTCCCCGCTAATTACATCAGGTCATCCAACGTCGTAGGACGTCCTACACTACTGTCAGTTCGTGTTCTACATTCTAGAATTCAGTCTCCTCATCGGTTGTCAGATTTTCAGTAGATATGACTAATCTGTTTCCACTTCAGCTTAAGAGGATATAATTCATACGGCGTTCCATAAAAAACCAAGTTCCGTCCTAGTTTGAAAATTTGAGTCGATAAATATCAAACTTAATTTTATTGAATTTAATAAAAAAATATTTTTATTGAGTAGGGACTTCCCTGGGATTTTATCGACTCATTTAGTAATTAAAATAAAAAAAAGTTTTAAGGCAATCTAGAAATGTGATTTACATGTCTGTGTCAGGTTTCCGTTAAAAAAATATACTTACCTATAGTTTCAAAGTTATCGTGGCTAAAAGTTTTCCATACAAGTCTTGAATTAAGCCTAGCATGGAAACTATATAATTTTAATGGAAATCTGACTAAATTAAATGTAAAGCACAATTATATTGGTTTCTAGATCGTGTTTAAAAATTTTAATTTACTTTAATTGTTAATAGTGAAAATAGGCCGGAAGCCCGTTTGTATGCAGCGATATCTGGAGCTTTCGGAATAAACTTCTCTTAAACGTACAAATAAAAAAACAGTATATCTCTTGTTTTCATATTTTTTAGTTAGACAAAAATTAAAGCCACGCGACTCACGGAGCAAGTAAAAGCTACGTACTTACAGAACGTTTCGAAATAAAAGCATCAAACAAGTGACATTCACTTAGTATGCCGTGCACGTCGTAGCGTTGTTTCATTTCTTTCGTTTAAATTAGAGAGAGATGTCACGTCTGCAGCTAGCTGACTTTCATACATGACCTCTTTACAATTTATACGGGTTGTTGGTTTTTTTGACAATTGTAATAAACTTTAGACTGTAAGGATAATTTAAGATTCTATCATCAGTTGCCTTTTAGTACATTACTGCAGCGACCAGCAAAAGAGGCATTGATGGACGCCATGGACGAACGTATAAATGCCTAGTTGTGGCCAAGGCTTGTATACTTACATAGTACTTTTCTCAAATAATGCGCGGAATCTAAAATACGATAACTTTTCAAAATTTATGACGACCAACGAACAAAAATAATTTTTCCCGCGTTAAAGTGTTCATTTGTTTTTTTTTTTATCAACAGCTTTCTATTTGCAAGCCAGTTCGAAATTGAAATAAAACCTTTGATAAGTTACCTCCTTGGTTGCCATATTTTGGAGTAAAAGATGGTTTCATTTTTAAATTACACGACAGATATGATTTAACTACATTTATTTGGCCGTTAAACCTCGACAAATATGGATTTTCATACAACTTTTGCCGGCCGCTGCTCGCATGTATTTGGCCAGTACAGCAATTTCGATTTATCTCGAAGAAGGTAGTCAAAATAATGCTCAAACCAAGCATGTTTGAGAAAATAATATTATCGTCACTACTGTTGCAATATGTGACAATCTGTCTAACCTGACAGCTGTCAAAACGGTTGTTTTCTTTTTCATAGTCTATGATCTCTTAATCTATGACAGTGTAGTGCTGTATTACGAGACCTGCAAACTTATAATTAAATACCAAGGTAAGTGAAAACGGAACACCTACCATGCCATATGATATCTTAGTATAAGCTAAGTAGGACCCACCCAGTGCGAACCGGTCAAGGGGGAAAAGTCATATACAAGGTGTTACAAAAATACAAATAAATATTTTACGGAGTGGTTAAGACCATCAAACTGAACAAACTTCGCAAATCGCGAAAAAAAAATCTGATGTTCCATCATCAACATCATCATTTGAGCCGATAGACGTCCACTGCAGCTGGACCTAGGCGTCACCCAAAATGGAGAGATTTGCCATAATCGCAAAGATACGATGCGTTTGCGATGTTCCATACTAATCTACAGATCTACTCGAGCTAAATGTATAGGACAAACATTTTTTTTTGCGATTTCGATGTTGGTCCAATAGTGAAAGTTGTTCAGTTTGATAGTCTCAACAACCCCCAATAAAAGATTGAAATGTTTATTTTTACTTTTGTAACACCCTTTATTTCGCGCTAACTAATATATATATATGGTGTACATACACCACTGTGAAATTACATGCTCATGGCGTACACTATTACTACAAACAAAGATGTGCAAAAATACCTCATGAAACTTTGCAATATTGATCCGACCTATTGGGAGGAGCTTGCAAATGATTTACAGGGATGAAGGCTCAATATTCAAAAGAAAGTGTTCGACCTAAACGTATACTATAGGGTGTTACTAAAGTAAAAATAAAAAATTTTAACGTCTAAACAACCCGTTGAGACCATCAACCATTTTGGGGTGGTTGGGGATCTACCTCCTAGTGGTCCACCCTGGGCAACGCCGCCACAGACTACAACAAGTTCGTGGTGTCGGCTGAACGATCCCCCACATCGGTGGTAGGCTCCGCAAGGAGCCGCCTGGCTCGCGACCACCCTCCTGCCGGAGTCCGGCGCCAAGCAGCTTGCTGCGTTCCGTCGGTGTGCAGGAGTCCCAGCGCCATTGGGGAATGGGAAAAAGTCAGTTGCGCTACTCAGAACCGGTCTTGACCTCTGAGCAACACTGTACCGGGAAACTCATTTTGGAGGGTAGCGGGATCCGAAGCACGGTGACAGTCGTTGGCCGACCGCAGTTAGTAGGGGGCCCAAGTAGTGCGCTAGCCACGTGTGAAAGGCTGCCCCACACAACTTGCGAAAAATCCCGCAATGCTCCACCGTGCCAGTTGGCGACTGGAAGGGAGGACCCGGTGGCCATTGCGGGGGGGTTCGGGCGTCCCCGCAGTCTCCAAATGAGTTTCCCACCAGTCAGTCGAGCTCATGAGGTCTTCTAGGGTACCTAAGTGGCATCTCGACTTTTTTTCCACCTCTCCACCACTCGACAAACTATGAAAAACAAAGTCACAAAAAAGAAAATGGTTAGACAACGGCTGCACTTCCTCCCACTCAAAGTGCACCTCAGTAACATACGAGGTCTGCACTCAAATCTCGATCCGGTCCACCACCACCTCGAGACCGAGAAGCCACACCTATTCTTTTTAACGGAGACGCAGATAGCAACCCCGTCTGATACGGCGTACCTCAACTACCCAGGATACTCGTTGGAACATAAGTTCAAGAGGCGAGCTGGGGTCTGTGTGTATGTTTTTTTATTTTTTATTTATTTATTTTTTATTTATTTAACAAATGTATTACATTGCATTACAGTTAAAACCTTTTCACAATGTAACTTATAGGTAGGTACTTAAAAGAAAACATAAATTAACAAAGACAGGCAAAAACAACACACAGACAGACTGTTCATTGGCCCGTTATAGAGCTGGCTCTAGTTACACTCTCACAAAACATCATACACTCTCGGAGTAGGTCAGACAACCTGTCAGCGAACAGATCGCAGTGCGGCGACGACTCGAGCAGCTCGGTAAGAACACGCAGAGCTCGCACTAGAGGCGAATTGCGATGCGCCTCAGTACGGAACTGTGGTATGGCCAGCAAGCGGTGGCTGCGCGCACTTAAGTACCTGTTCGGTACAAACAATCGCACAATGCCTTTAAGCTGGGGACATTTCATGTCACCTCGCAGATTGCGGCAGGCTGTCTTCAGCAGTTCAAAATTTCTCCTTGTTTCCAGGGCGTTAAAACCAAGTACTCCAAGGAGAAAGTTCGTAGGGTACATGAAAGGGTAATAGCAGTACTTTTTCTTGTACAAATAGCGGAGGAAGGCTTTCTGAACCTTTTCCAGGAGCAGAGTATATTTGTCTTCTGATGGATTCCAGACTATAGACCCTGCCTCAATCTTGCTTCTCACCAGGGCCGTATAGAGAAGCTGTATAGCTTTCGTGTCATGAAACTCTCTAGAATTGCGGATGACGAAACCAAGTCTCCGATAACAGTTGGCAGCGAGTGCTTGAATATGTTCATGGAATGTTAGCTTAGGGTCAAAAATAACACCAAGATCCTTAACAGAGTCAACGCGGCGTAGAGCATCTCTACCCAGGGTATAATCGGTCCGTAACGGGGACAGTGACCGGGTAAAAGACATAGTGCAGCACTTTTCGATGTTAAAATTAAGTTTATTCGTGAGACTCCACTCATAGACAGCATCAATGTCCTCTTGAAGTCGGACACAATCAGTTGCATTCTTCACACCTAAGACTAACTTAAGGTCATCCGCATACAGCAGGCACATGGAGTGCTTTAGCACTGTATCTAGATCGTTGATCATTAGAACGAATAAGAGTGGGCCAAGTATTGATCCTTGGCTCACCCCAGATCGCGACGACATTTGCTGTCGGCGTCTCCGTTGCTTTGAGGTTTCCGGGTTCTCCGTATTATGGCTTTTTGTAGACACCGGAATGGAGAAATCTCTCTACGTCGGTGTCTATCGATCGCACGACGGTGACCAGGAGACAACCAGGCTCATGGAGTATCTCACTGAGACGGCAGAGACAGCCCAACGAAGGTATCCAACGGCGGAGCTTGTTTTTCTGGGGGACTTCAATGCCCACCATAGCGAGTGGCTGTTCCCGTTCCAGTTAACTGACCATGCTGGGAGAGAGGCGCGCAAGTTTGCATTATCGCTAGATCTCACCCAGCTGGTGAATCAAGCAACGCGGGTACCGGATGTTGATGGTCATACGCCCAATTGTTTGGACCTTCTGCTGACTTCAGATCCAGACAGGCACTCAGTATCGGTCTCTGCCCCGCTGGGAACGTCCGATCACTGTCTGGTGAAATCCGTGTCGATCTGCTCTCCTCCCGATGACAGCCCTAAGGGCACGAGGCGAGTCTGGCGATACGGGTCGGCAGATTGGGATGAGATGCGGCATTTCTTTGCGTCTTACCCGTGGCGGCAAGTGTGTTTTTCTTCGAGTGACCCTGCTAGTTCGGCTGATGCGGTTGCGGACGTGATACGACAGGGAATGGAATATTATATTCCTTTCTCCGACATCTCACTCGGTCACAAAGCCCAACCTTGGTACAATGCGGATTGTGCTCGCGCTGAGGCTAAAAAAGAAGCCGCCTACCAAGCATGGGTCCAGGCTCGCGACCGCAAAGTTAGAGCTCGTAGGGTTCGCGCGAAGAAGAGGGCCTTTAATTCTGCCGCCAAGTCCTGCAAACGGGTGATCCGGAGGGCTCGATTCGACCATGTCAGCCGCATTGGAGCCAAACTGGCATCCTACCCTTCTGGTAGTAAACAGTTCTGGTCCCTTTCAAAATCGGTCGAATCCAACTTCTGCCGTCCCACTTTGCCTCCCATGCAGAAGCCTGATGGGTCGCTGGCTCACTCCGCAACTGAGAAAGCTAATTTATTTGCTTCTCTGTTTGCGAGCAATTCACGTCTGGACGCTGGTGCCAAACAGCCGCCAACCATCCCTCGTTGTGATTCTTCGATGCCGGAGGTCACAATACATACAAAAGAGGTCCGCAGAGCATTGCGTAGTCTGGATGTGAATAAGGCCAGTGGTCCTGATGGTATACCTGCAAGAGTGTTGAGATATTGTGCGCCTGAGTTGTCTCCTGTTCTAACACGCCTGTATCGCCTCTCTCTCAGAACAAGAACGGTGCCTAAATCCTGGAAGCTTGCGAATGTGCAACCGGTACCCAAGAAGGGCAGTCGTGCCGACCCCTGCAACTACCGCCCTATCGCCATTACTTCCATTCTCTGTAAAGTCATGGAAAGAGTACTTAACAGTAAGTTGCTGTCATACCTAGAAGACAATGATCTACTCAGTGATCGCCAATATGGCTTCCGCCGGGGGCGATCGACTGGGGATCTTCTTGTGTATGTGACGCACTGCTGGGGCGAGGCCATCGAGAAGCACGGTGAAGCACTGGCTGTATCACTTGACATCTCGAAGGCCTTTGACAGGGTATGGCACGCTAGTTTGCTGAGCAAGCTTCCCGCTTATGGCATCCCCGCTGATCTTTGCAGCTGGATATCTGATTTCTTGAGAGAACGGTCGATTAGAGTTGTCATTGACAGCTGCTCTTCTGACCTTATGGCAATTGATGCTGGAGTTCCTCAAGGGTCTGTTCTCTCCGCGACACTTTTCCTGCTGCACATCAATGACCTCCTTGTGTCAGGTATTGTTGGGTATGCAGATGACAGTACTGTCATGGAGAGATATATATCTGGCGCAGGGGCCAGCGGGGATAAAATACGCTCGCAGAGGGAGGCCATGGTTGAGCGGACAAACTTGACTTTAAGTGTTGTCTCCCAGTGGGGTGACAATAATTTAGTCAACTTCAACGCCACCAAAACACAGGCTTGTCTGTTCACCGCAAAAAGGAGTCCGTTTAATCTGACTCCTACTTTCCGGGGTACATCTGTCCCTGTTTCCGACAGTCTTGGGCTTCTGGGTATAAGCTTGACCACAAAACTCAACTTCGGCGCTGACATCGAGTCTAAGGCTCAAACTGCGGCCAAAAAGCTGGGCATCTTAAACAAGGTGAAGCGGTACTTCACTCCTGGACAGCTCTTAGTATTGTATAAAGCTCAGGTCCGATCATGTATGGAGTACTGCTGCCACCTGTGGGATGGCTCAGCCAAGTATCAACTTGCCGCACTCGACTCGGTTGAACGCAGAGCCAGGAGGCTCATTGGCGATAGTAAGCTGGTGGAGGCCAAGCTTCATAGCCTAGCCCACCGCCGCAGAGTGGCCTGCTTGTCGGTCTTCTACAGATTGTACTTCGGTGAGTGTGCCCTAGAGCTGCATGAGCTCATCCCACCTTCCCCTTTCTACTATCGGACTTCCAGACGCACCGCGGGATATCACCCCTTCTTGGTTGACATCCCACATATCCGCACCAAGCGCCTTTCTGAATCTTTTATAATGCGCACAGCCAAGGAGTGGAATGCCTTACCTGCGTCAGTATTTCCGAGTACTTACAACCCGAATTCCTTTAAAGTACGAGTGAATAGGCATCTTCTGGGTAAGCTCGCTACATCTACGACCCCATCTTCGTCCTGAGGACTGGATTGAGGTCAAGAGCAAACCCATAGTTAATAAAAAAAAAAAAAAAAAAAAAAAAATCAAACTGAACAACTTCACTATGGGACCAACATCGAAATCGCGAAAAAAAAAATCTGCTGTCCCATACATTTAGCTCTCAACGAAGCTCTAAAATCACCAAACTTAATAAGTCCCTTTGGTGGAACACGGCTACCATCATCAGTTCTTCTTCTTCTTATCGTGTGGGCAGAGCCCTTGGTGTCAGAGTTTTTTCAGACCGCCTTACGGCCTCTGACGTGGTTTTTATGTAACGACTACTACCACTAGAGATAGTAGCCAGGACCAACGGCTTAATGTGCCATCCGAAGCACGGAATCATTTTTCTTTTCAGAGAATCAGGTGATTCAACCTGCGATGTCCTAACCAACTGGGGAAAAACGCACAAAGTGACATATCACTAGGTGTCCCCCATGGGAATCGAACCCACGGCCTCCGTTTCGAGATCCCAATGTTCTTAACCATTAGAGCACAGAGGCAGTTACCATCATCAATTGAAGCAAAGTATCTGAACACACCGATGGGAATTTGGTCTTAATATTTTGTAACATAGCCTTATAAGAGTCCTAACAGTTACAAAACATTGTCTTTTTGTAAAGCCAGCGACCCACCCGCCAATGAGTTCGCCGGCGTGTAACTCGTTAAAACTTTGACTGGAGGTTGCATTCGCGGAAAATATCTTCTTAGCTGATTCCTAATTTGTTTATCAACTATAAGGAAAATAACGATTTCAATACGTATTAATAGACTAGAGAGGCTTATACCCAGTAGTGGGGTTTACCAGGCGGATGATGTCGATGAATATTTTTTCTTTAATACATTTTTTTTTCATTTTCATGAGGACTACACTATCGGGGAGGCTCTCTTCTGCACCCATACAGTGTCTTGTAGTGTAGTAAGCTAGCTATTAAGATATATAATCAATATTATCCAATATACTATTCAGTCTAACCACAAACACCGTTGTTTAATTACATCTCCCAACGTCCATCCCTACATGGCGACCTTGCCACCTTATTTGGAGCGCGTATCAGTTGCGCAAGTCGACGCGTAAAGAAATCGAAGAGAATTATTTTTTAAAACAAAGAAGAATGCTACTTATCATTGCGAAATAGTAAAAACTTAAACTAGCTGAAAATGGGTTCCGGTAGGAAGAAGAAAAAGAAGAAAAAATCAGCAAGTCATGCAGTTTCGGCGTAATATTAACAGCTGGATAACATCGAAGGCGACTATTAGAATATCAATGAAGGCGAAATGTGAATTATTATATTAACATAAAGAAGAATATATAAGTAAAAATGTATAAGGCGAGTTTGTACGGCAGATAGAGATGAAGAAACAGTGCAGTAAATGAAAGAAGAATATTAAGGAGTGAAGAATTTCGCTGATAAAATTGAATCTATCGTGATTGTGAACAAAGAAAAGTGAAGTTATTGTGAAGTTTTCAAAAAACATTTTTTTTTCTAATTTCTCCCATGCATCGTTTACATAGCGGAATGTGTAATTAACTTATTCGGTTCCTTATAATAAGTAGTTATGTTAGTTTATAATTTCTCCTGGGAATGAGTTTATCATACCTATTATTTTATTTACGATTTATCTCAATGTATAATGAATTATAAACTCTTCAATTTTTGTTTTCTAAATGTAGTCACGCAGATATTGAAGTTTACAGCAATATCTCACTATTTAACAATTTTATTTAGCATCATAGCAACAGTTTAAAATGTTCCGACGATTACCAAAAAAGGAATCGAGTGCAAGCAATCAGATCCGTTTGTTTATAGTTATCAACTAGTACAGTAATCTTGGTCACTAACAAGATTTGTTTTCAATTCCTTACCATATTTGGGTGAAGGACGAGTGCAACGTACCTCTAACAGACTTTTATGAATGCTATTTTATTCTATAAAGACAATGGATAATCTTTGTTTTAAATAGGTACCTACGTAATTTGTACCAGGAATTAATAATGACGTTTATTGGGACATTAAGAGAGGGATATTTTTGAAAGTTATGTATGGAAAGTTTATTGAAAGCTGTAGTGATGAGTAGGAAACGGAAATAAATGGACGGCATGGACTTTACCGACAGTTGGCCTGATCAACCAAATGTTGTTAAATTCATATGTAAAGGTGTGGAAAATGAAGTGAAAGAGTTAATGATTAGAATTAAGTTAAAAGAGATATGAAAAAGAAAGCAAGTGAAATATTATAATGAATTAAAGTAATTTAAAGTCTTATTCTGATTATCCAGCTTCTCGATCATGAATAACGCGAGTCGTTTTCGTGAGAGAGCTAGGAGTGGTCATGAATAAAGAACAATATAAAAGAAATGTAATGAATAAATAAAAGAAATATAAATGAATAAAAATGTACGTACATAAATAATGATTAATCCGGCTTCTTGATCATGACTGACGCGAGACGCTTTCGTGAAAGAGCTTGGTAAATTGTAAAATGTAAAAGTAAATAATAAAGAATAAATATGTTAAAAATAAAATGAATAAAATATGAGTATACGGATTAATGTCTGAGAAAGAGTAATGAAAGTAATAATCCGAATTTGGATTTTCTAGATCTAGAATCAGACTTGACACGGATGATTATTAGTCATTTTATTTAACTTCGCAGGCAACACGCAGGTAAATAACCTGATTATGTTCTACCGGTATTGACATCATGTATGGGTTTTAATCTTTAATACCTATCTAAAAGTAAATAGGTAGGTACCCGAAATAACTTGTAATTCCTAATGGTAATGAGTGTTATTCACACCATGAGAATTGTTACTAAATATAAAATTTTATTATACCTAGTGTTAAATTTTCAAGTGTATTTTTTTGGCTAAAAAACTATGTATTACTTAATGGAACTTAACATTTTTATAGAATATGAATAAATGTAATCTTTTATATCAATGTAATGTAATAATAAAAAAAATTGTTTAATAAAAACAAAAATTCAAAAAATGTAATAAAAAGAATTTAAAAAAAATATATAAGAGTTGAATTAACTAACCGTAACTAAGAAAATAAAATAAAAACTGCTTTATTTTATTTTTTTCCCTACTGTGGTGGTGTAGTGTAGTAAGCTAGCTATTAAGATATATAATCAATATTATCCAATATACTATTCAGTCTAACCACAAACACCGTTGTTTAATTACATCTCCCAACGTCCATCCCTACAGTCTCATACATCTTAGACTTGTGAGTTTCTTTCCTTTCACGCTAGGAATCTATCGGCTCTGAACAGAAATTAGAAAAACTCTTTGATACATGCACTGAAAAAATGTTTTGTTCATATACCCAAACTTTAGTGACTACCGAACTTTTTCGTAGCACATTACCAAACATTTGGTTGTAATTGCTATTTATAATAAATTGTTTCATTATGTGCTACAAAACAGTTCGGTAGTCACTAAAGTATGGGTATATTAGCAAAACATTTTTTTCAGTGTGGCGTGTCGTGCGTACAGCCTTTTGACCATTAAGGGCCTATGTCGAAAAATAATTTAAGCGAAACAGGCGTGGGATAGCTTATATTACGGCCTGATGCGAGAGAAAGAGATGGGGCGGCGCGCGCGCCTGAAACGAATCGAGCGCCAAATCAAACTTTATTTAATTGTGATTGTACTATTTATGTAAGTTCAATTTTGCTCTAATCAAAATTTAGAAAATAGCAGTCTCTTTTTTTAAAATCAAGTCTTGTGTTTCTATTATTCACCGTTTAGCAGTTCCAAGAGTTTATAGATAAAAACGGAGGCTACTTTGGCTTGTTTTTCTATCGAGAAAATTTGTCTTAATCGTGTTTTGGCTCTAATCAAAACTTCAATTATATGTTCAATTTACACATATCCGAAAATTATACTCCTACTGTTAATACTTCATGATATATGAAGCTTTGAAGAATCCTATTTTTTCACATAGCCTCTTAAGTTCAAACCTGAACCACGAAAGAGAACAGTCTACCAACACCCAACTTACGAAGTATACACTATACAGGGTGTGAACTTTAATGCGTTACAATACTTTAATAGGAGGTGCTTCAGACCAACAAACTGAACAAATTTTGGGCCCAACATTGAAATCGCGAATAAAAATCTGCTGTTTCATGTTCATAACATATTTATACAAAGTGTTACAAAAATACAAACACACATTTAAGGGGGAGGTTTAGAACATCAAACTGACCAACTTTCACTATGGGACCAATATCGAAAACGCGGAAAAAAAATCGGATGTTCCATACTAAACTACAAAAATGAATAGGAGAGCAGATTTTTTTTCGCGATTTTGATGTTGGCCCCATACTGAAAGTTGTTCAGTTTGATGGTCTAAACAACCCCCTTAAAAGTTTTAAATAGGTATTTATTTTTACTTTTGTAACACCTTGTATGTAACAACCAAAATTCTTTTCTCGATTTCGAAGTTAGCTCCATAGTGAAAGTTGTTCAGTTTGATGGTCTAGAGCACCCTCTAAAGTATACAACGCATTTAAATGTACACCCTGTACATGCGAATTTCTCTTTACATCCAACTCATTCTAAATTAATCTCCAAAGCTCGTTCAAACTTACAAGTCACTTTCCAACAATTAACATTTAAAAGTAGCTGAACTAAATCTTGAAGTTGTTAACAATTGTGTCTTAGTTCGTACGGGTTGGGGATAAGATAATACAAATCCCAAGCATCGTATATCAAGGGCTGAATATCTCAAGCTATTGTGCGGTTACGTTGGCGGAAGTGTTGACTTCACTTCAAGTTGTGCCTCGTTTGTACTAACGACGCTTCAAGCTACTAGACAGCAGTGGTGTACATAGAGGGTAGGCAGAAAGACATTCAAACCCTAATAATTTCTAAACTAAAAGCATTTGTTTAACTAAATGACTTTTAATTTGTTTAATTACTTGTATTTAAAACACACATGTCGTATTATTTCGGAATGAAACGTGCAAATGTGAGCTTCAAATCGTGTTTAATAAAGAATAATATTAATTAAGGGCATCAACGCAATAGGTATAATGTAATTGAAAAAAGTTTTATTCTACAAACAGAAAAGTTACATTTTACCTACTAAATTGACGCAGTATACAATGAGCACTACTAACTGGGCAGCAGTTCTAAAGCAATTTTATACGGGCTCGATTCTTGCCGTATGCTTTTTGGTCAAACATTTACTAATTATTTATTTTATTAATTTTTCCGAGGTGTCATACGAGGTACTTTACCATAATTAGTAGAAAATAACCATTTAAAGTGTCAGGGTATCAAGGAATACAAAACTTACAACAAATGTTGCTAATCACACCATCTTCTTCTTATCGTGTGGGCAGAGCCATGGTGTCAGTTTTTCAGACCGCCTTACGGCCTGTGACGTGGTTTTTTATGTAACGACTACTACCACCAGAGATACTAGCCGGGACCAACGACTTAACGTGCCATCCGAAGCACGGAATCATTTTTCTTTTCAAACAATCAGGTGATTTAGCCTGCAATGTCTTAACCAACTGGGGAAAAACGCACAAAGTGCGTATCACTAGGTGTCCCCCGTGGGAATCGAACCCACGACCTCCGTGTCGACAGCCAGTGCTCTTAACCATTAGACCACGGAGGCAGTTGCATCACACCATCAACCATGGCATTGTCATTAGTCATAAATTACACTAAATACAGGATGTTAGGGTAAACAGTTGCATTAATTTAAGGGGTGATTGTACCCATGATACTGAACAACATTCCTTAAGGAACTAAAAGGAAAGTTGTCAGCTATGTCATACGTTTTTATGACAAGTCGTTTTTTTTTTATATTCTTATAAGTTTCTAAGAGAATGTTGTTCAGTATCATGGGTACCCTTTAAAGTAATGCAACTGTTTACCCTAACACCCCGTAGAAACTTAAAACATGTCTTTTATTTGTTGATTGCTGAGTAAACTAAACCAATGACGCGGTTTGTAGCTTCAAAGTTTATTGGATCATGTTTTAACCTAGTTTGTTGCCAAAAACATTTCCTCTACAAAAATTAAATTGATCTTCACTTATCCAATCTCTGGAAACTCTAAAACTTAAGACAGGGAAAGTGAAATAGTCAAGTAATCGTGTCGTACTAAACGAGTGCCCAAGCGATACCAATGATGGCGGAGGGCCAAGGCACTATGTATTCATGCTAGAATATTTTATACATCCGAGTTCCCGAGTCCTCCAAATAACAACCCACATGTTTGTATTGAATATATTAAACCTTCAATTAGTGTATTGTTTGAAATTGAAATAATTTTTACATTTTATTCAAAATGGCTTCAAAATTCAAAAATGATATGATATTCGGAATGATTATTTAATTGTTTCAAAAAAAATCGGACATTTTTAAGGTTCAGTACCCAAAGGGAGCCAAGTGTAAGGTGGGATGGCGCTAAGGGTCTCCGAGAAACGTTTTATTAAATGTTAATTTGTAATCAAGGCAAATGGTGAATTCAGACCATCATACTGATCAACTTTCACTATGGAGCCAAGCCAACCTCTGGAATTGAGAAAAAATCCGCAGTTATTCCTACTCGTTTATTCATAAGAACTTAATAGTACATTACTGTAGCGGCCAGCAACAGAGGCATTGATACGACGATTGATATGACGTAAGTCCATCAATGCCTAGTTGTGGCCAAGGCTTGTTTAGTACTTTTCTCAAATAATGTGCGGAAATTAAAACAGTAAATTTTCTCAAATAATTCGCAGAATTTAAAACTCTTTTCAAAATCAATGACGAACAACGAACAACAAATTGTTTTTTTTTTTCAATAAACAGCGTTCTATTTGCAAGCCAGTTCGAAATTTAAATAAAACCTTTGATGAGTTACCTCCTCGTTGCCATGTTTCGGAGAAAAAGATCGTTCCCTTTTTAAATTACACGACAGATATGAGTTTACTATGTAATTTATTTGGCCGCTAAACACGACAGATATGGATTTTCATACAACATTGCCGGCCGCTGCGCGCATGTATTTGGCCAGTACAGCAAATTCGATTTATCTCGAAGAAGGTTGTCAAAATAATGATCACATTTCCAAGCATGTTTGAGAAATAGTAAATTACTGCAGCGGCCAGCAACAGAGGCATTGATGGACGAACGTGTAAATGTGGGCCGAGGCGAAGCTGAGGCACACATACGTAAGTCCATCAATGCCTAGTTGTGGCCAAGGCTTGTATAGTACTTTTCTCAAATAATGCGCGGAAATTAAAACAGTAAATTTTCTCAAATAATTCGCGGAAATTAAAACTCTTTTCAAAATCAATGACGAACATCGAACAACAATTAGTTTTTTTTTCAATAAACAGCATTCTATTTGCAAGCCAATTCGAAATTTAAATAAAACCTTTGATAAGTTACCTCCTTGGTCGCCATGTTTCGGAGAAAAAGATCGTTCCATTTTTAAATTACACGACAGATATGAGTTTAGTATGTAATTTATTTGGTCGCTAAACACGACAGATATGGATTTTCATACAACATTGCCGGCCGCTGCGCGCATGTATTTGGCCAGTACTGCAATTTCGATTTATCTCGAAGAAGGTTGTCAAAATAATGCTCACATTTCCAAGCATGTTTGAGAAAATGATATTTTCATGACAAATTCGTGCCCATTATAAATCTAACATAATTTTAGAAAAGATTTATCATTATAATTTTTACGTGGGTTATCTACATGTTCATCTGAAGGTATTTTTTGACAATAAAGACTCAAGGGTACTCAATAAATTCATACAATTCGTTGTCCAATAAATTTATTTCAAAGAACTAGATTGCTATGCCATTAGGTACCTAACCTAGCCTAGAGCCTTTTTAGTCTGCAATTTTTTACACTCAATAATATATTTTCTTTTTCTTTTAACGCTTTAGAAATTCTCGAAAAAAGGCGTCCATTTGAATTGGTCTTTATGTCTACAGTTATTGGGATTGAAACCTTAGTAAATTGGTTAATAAAGTCGCTTTTGTTGAAAATACCTTGAAATCTAAAATACATACTTTGCGAGTGAAGTAAGGTTTTTGCTATTGAAAGAAAATCTTGAAATAAAACGGACAATTATTCTGTGATAAATCTTTAGTAGGTTTTAAAAACATAAAAATCTTAACTATCCAGTAGGTACATGTCACGCAAAGCGAGTTCGAGATTTTAATATAACTTGATTACGTACGAGTATGTCAATTAAAGTAGCTGCAATAACATCTAAAGCATGAAGATGAATCTAAATTTTACAGAAATATGATAAGGACGTCGCAATATGATTTAAAATCTGGACCGAGTGAAGGGAGCTCCATATTTTACTGCCGCTGTCACCCCTTACGGTGAATAAAAGTAGCGAAAGCAAGCCTACGAGATGGTCAAACACGGTCAAAGAAATTACCGAGGTGATAATGATGATGATTGCTCCTGACCGATTTCGGCCACTGCGACTGCTTCAACTCCGTTGTTGGCGTTGATGAGCTCTCATGTGGCTAACATACACATAACATACACAGCTATCTTCTTGGAGAAGATCTTCGAACATGTGGGCACGTGAGCACGTCGTTTTCATAGTGATTTTGTATAGTCGCTGGTGGTTGGGCTTTCAATTCATCACGTTTGACATCCAGCGCCTATTCACTTCAAAATTATAAAGGAGTCAATTTATTGTAGGCCCACAGACGATAACTGTATTATCTGGTGTCTTCAATAAAATTCTGTTTCCTTATTCTCTTGTTTTATTATAAAGTTAATTATATCTTCTTTACAAAAATGCACACCGCATGCCGGGTTCCCAGAGAGAAGAGAGAGCAACCAGAGAGACTTTTGACATCTTCTTTTTATTTTTTAATTTTAGACACGTTTCGTTCTATGAATACTACAATAACGTTTATTGATGGTATTACACTCTAAAACATAATTTAATTTACTATAGTAATTGGACGAAAGATTAGGTGAAAATGCAAACGGAATTATGAAATCAATATAAAAATAAAAAACCAACATATTTTACCCAGACAAGATGTGCCCTAACTGCGATTACGCGATACTCCGTTTAAGTAACTAGTAGTATTACTACTATAATCTAGAGATTATGAGAAACAAATGACAATCGACATGAGTTCCATAACTATACGCCTACTTTACACCACTAGTTTTAAATTACTAACATAACTTTAAGGGTGTATTCACACCATGAATCTAAACAACTTTCCCAAAGAAACACGGATCGAAAAACGAGAAATTTTTTTGGACCTCCCATAGAAAATCGATCGGCCGATCCGCACTTTTGTATGGAAGGTCCAAAATTTTTTCTCATTTTTCGACCCATGTTCCTTAGGGAAAGTTGTTTAGATTCATGATCTGAATACACCCTTAAAGTTATGTTAGTAATTTAAAACTAGTGGTGTATAGACTAACATTTTTTGAGCGCCTTTTTCCCATAGCTGGAGAAATTATCTCTTTTGACTGTGGTACCGAGGTAAGAATACAGGCAACCATACACCGGGTCCAAGATCGAAAGGCCTGGAGAACGTTTCTGATCACCCTAAAAAGAGGTATTGTCGTGAATTTATGTATACATATTCTTAGGTCTTTCCGTATTTTCGTCTCGCCATCAGCTACGATCTACAATTTACGAAGAAGGTTACAAAAGAGAATTGTTTGTGAGGATTTATCGTGAGCGCGTGACTCTCCCCCTTCCCCCCACTTTGTACCCCTCGCTTCCCCTCGAAACGAAACGTCTGCATTGAATAATTTGAAAGTTTCTAAGTCATCACGTGAACGTGGTACAATTTGGTTAGGTCGAGTTAATGTCAATGGGGTTTTTATTTATTAACTCGTGTAAATTTTATGTCGATAAGACCACCTGAATCCTGATTAGTACTAATATCAGTTTATTTGTTATCCATCTCATCATCATCATCATCATCATCATCAGCCTATAAACGTCCCACTGCAGGGCACAGGCCTACCCTCAAGGAGGGTGTATGGTCATTAGTCCACCACGCGTGCCCAATGCGGATTGGTAGACTTCACATACACATCAGAATTTCTTCTTCAGTGTATGCAGGTTTCCTCACGATGTTTTCTCACCGTTTGAGAGCAGTCGGTATTACGCACAAAAGATAGAAAAACTCATTGGTACATGGCATGTATTCCGTGCGGATTCGAACCCGGACCTCCATAATTGGGAGTCCATATCTCTCCGCAACGCGCCACCGATGCTATTTGTTATCCAGTGTTTATTATTTAGAATACTGTCCGCATTCACGCTATGACGTTCTTACCATGTGATGAATATTTTTATTTTTCCTAGGGTCATCATGATCAGCCCATATCCACCACACTGCAGGGCACGCCCCTCCATTTTACCATCCTTCCCATCCATGACTTAACGACAACCTCTAGAAGGCAACCCACCATGCCGCCAGAAGACCATCTTTTATCAGCCACCTATTTATGACTTTGCTCCACCTGCCCTCTCTTCGCCTAGCTATGTGTCCGGCCCATCACCACTTTCGACGAGCAATGCGGTCCCCGACATCCTGGACTTGTTTATTCTGAACTATAATATTCAAGTTCGATTGATGGCCGCGCTAAAAAAAGAAAAATGGCGCCATTTTTAGGCATAGGCTTTTCATCAAAATCCATTCGGCAGTTTTTGCGTGAAAGCGGAACAAAAATCCTTCTATACTTACTAACTTTCGCGTTTATAATATTAGTAGGATTTAAAATCTTCATACAATACCTTTATGATCAAATGATATAGCAAAAACTATTTTTATTTCGAAAAAAGATTCAATAGAAAATTTTTAAACGCATTTATGGCTCGGGAATTGTTTTGTACGTAAATATTTTGTAACAAGGTTTTTTTGCTCCAATCAGAAGTAAGTCCCAGGCGTTCCAACCTAATCTGATAGCCAAACATTTTATTCTAATTTTCTTTTTTTCTTTTCCCTCCAAAATTAGATTTATTGTACAAAAAGGTAAATTGTTTTTTAAGCCTGGAATGATGATTACAAATTCTCCAAAAGACCAAAATCTCTTTCAGGGTACTCAGAAACTAAGTACTACAACTCTGCCGACAATAATTATTATAGTCCAATTTACTAATAAGTTTGAATTTTGAATCCTAGATGTGTTTTTCTTTTAGAAAATTCCTTTCTTTTATTACCCGACTGCGCCAGAAGGAGGGTTATTCGAGCGTATGTATGTATGTATGTTTGTATGTCTATTTCTTTGGCACGGCCTACAGCCTAAACGGCTTCATGGATTTTTACGTATGAGGTGTTTATTTATTTATTTCACAACTTTAAATAGCACAGTTTTATTACATATAGCTTGTGCCCGCGACTTTGTTCGAGTATCCTATGTTACTTCTAATATCTCCAAGAATATGTGTGCAAAGTTTCATGATGATCGGTTAAGTAGTTTTTGCGTGAAAGCCTAACAAACAAACTTACTTTAACATTTATAATATTAGGGATTATCTGCCAAACTACAGCGCAATTTGTTGGCAGTGTATTAAAATTATTCTGTATGAAATAATAATGACTCGACACCTCTACGGCTTTTGTAAAAAGGTTGGGTAAACTGAAAAAAAATTTTTTTACTTCTACCAAGATCTTGTTTATGATAATCATACATCATGAATCCATATGAGCCTGTCAACATTATGACTTCTCTGACTAAGAGAACTTCGTTAAACGTTGTAATGATGTAATGCTGTTGGTTTCGTCAATAAATAAAATAAAATAAAAAATAAAATAAACTACTTCGGCTTGTTGTTAAAACTACCATCTTTTGTTTTTAGTAAACAATAATAACGTGATTTCAATTATTTTGGTGCTAATTAAGGGAAAATACTTCTCAGTTGGCTCGCATTTTTTCAGTGTAATTTCTCCATTGTTCTTTGGGACATAGACAGACTATAATTTTAGATTAAAACAGGATAATTTTTCAAATTCAACGCAGACGATGTCGCAGGCAAAAGCTAAATATCAATACAGGGTGCTTCTTAATATGCTGACAGTTGTTTAAGGGGATGATCAGACCGTCAAACTGAACAACTTTCTCTATGGCACCAACATCGAAATCGTGAAAAAAAAGCTGTTCCATACAAAACTGCAAATCTACTCGAGCCAAATGTGACAGCAGATTTTTTTTCGCGATTTTGATGTTGGTCCCATAGAGAAGTTCAGTTTGATGGTATTATAGGTATAGGTCATATTATAGGTCTGCATGAAACCTATAACACATCCTAATATAAATCCCCCATCCAAATCTCCTCTAGAATCAACAAGATAGTTAAAACACCGCACCACCGCTAAAGCGTCACAACTCAAGTGAAGTGCTCCTTCAGTAAAACCGCGGTGTAGTATCAGAATTAGCGACAGTACTCGACGACAATGACGCCCTATGACGCCCACTTCATCACGTTATCACGTGCCTCAGACTCGTCTGCCGTCGAAAATGATTTCGTAACAGGGCTCTTGTTATAATGGTTTTTAATAAAGTTTATAGGAAAATCCGGCTTGTCTTGGTCTTTAAAGGGTTTTTAACTTTTGTGCCACTTCACCGAACCAATAAAAAATATAAAACTACAATGTATTGTTCCGATTTAATCATTGTTTGGGAAGACACTAGCTCCTAGGCTGCTCCTAGGGTTTAGGCAGATAGATTAGGAGCTAGGGTTTTCAATGTTTTGTTCTTGTTGAGATTTAATAAAGAAAAATAAAAACATACATCCAGGAGCATGTCGGATACGCCCATGAAAGGGTTCCGTAGCCATATTATTGTATGAAACTCGATTTTTGTTCTGTCTTTAATCCATATCCATATAAAAGTATACTTTAGTAACACACTTTGTTCAGGAGACGTTTTTCAATATTTTTTTAATTAAAAATTTGTTATTAAAGCCATTGAAATATATTGTTGTGAAATATATTACACGCATGAAAAATTGATTGCGTAACAACACCCTAAACCCTATAAGCAAGTGACGTAGAACTTTATTTTTCCGAAAAATGCCTCGTTGCAATATAACGAAATACTGCAGTTGCTTGTCTGTTTGTTAGTTTGCTTATTAGAAACAAATCTCTCAGAAGCTATGTAGATGTTGAAATTGTTTATATTAGGTATTTCTATATAGGAAATATATAGGAGTGACAGGAACTAAAAAGAATGCTAATAAGCTCTTATTAATGTCGTATCAACTTTTAAAAGACAATTTTACTCAGCTAGTTATAAAACAAGTCAAAATTGTCTCTTATACCCATGGTAACATAGTTCATAACTGAAGGTACAAGTAGTTACAGCAGCCAGTCCAATCCCGCTCGAGAGTGCTTCAACGAAACTTGGCGCTAAATTGGCGAGAATATGTACTGATAAAATTCTTTTGCCAGTTAGAGAGTTGATTGTACAGGGTTTAAAAAGGTAGGAAAAAGATGGAAATTGTTTTTTAAAAGTAAACAGACTAGGTTTTATTTTTAAATTAGGTACTCCACAGGCGATGGCCAGTCGACTTTTAAGGCGCTATCGTATGTTTCCTACACGTTTTTTTAAATAAAGCTTAAAAGCTTCGTATTATTTTGTAATAAATTTAATAGAAAACATTATAATTGGAGTAAAACATTTTTTTTAGTGTACTGGCATACAGTTGAATTACTTTAAGGGGTGATTGCACTGATAATACAGAACAACTTTCCCTTAGAAATCTAAAGAAAATTTGCAAAACCAAAATTTTTCGACTTTCGATACTAAATGCAATTAGCTGGTAAGAACGTTTGTATGAAAAGACGACATATTTTCTGCTAATTTCCCTCTTCTTAATAACCCATCAAAATAATGAAACTGTTTACCCTAACACTCTGTAAAGCTAAGAATAAAAAAAAAATTGCAAAAATAATTCCGTATTGTAAGAATAAAAAAAAAATATTGCAAAAATAAGTCCGTATTTTCCTTACGGTAGCCAACATAATATTGAAACAAAAAATACATTTTATGTAATTATAATTGACCCTACAACTTTTTTGAGATTAATCTTTTATACTAAAGGTTTGTTTCACCACTTAGTTCTTAAGCTTATATTATTTCTAACACCTTGTTTGACATAATGTATCTTTCATCCTACTAATATTATAAACGCGAAAGTTTGTAAGTATGGATATCCATCCATATCCATACTTGGATGGATGTTTGTTACTCTTTCACGTAAAAACTACTACATGGATTGGGATAAAATTTGGCACACAGAGAATATGCTCTGGATTAACACATAGAATACTTTTTTAAGTTCTACGTAGACGGAGTCGCGGGCAACAGCTAGTACTAAATAAATGTCGAAAGATCTATCAAATAAGGTATTAGGAATATATTCAAAAGTGGTTAAATAGGCCCTGATTCAACATAATTTTATAATTAGAAAGGAAACGAGATGAAAAAAACAAAGCAACGAGTACAAAAAACCCACAAACAGAAATTCGCAGCGGGGGCATTTAAAAATGAATATCAAAGGCAAGTTTTTAATTTGCACAAAGAGTGCTGCGGCAGAGAGTGGTAATCGAGAAGTATACTTTTTGACCTGAGAGGCTGATAAACTAGCGGTTCAGTTATTTTCTGGCTACGAATAAGAATGTATAGAAATGTAAATCAAGCTCAAAAAATGGCACCAAAAAAGCACACAGTGTTCTTAAATTGTTCTTTAAAAACTCTACCTTGCCGCCAAAACTCATACAACTTGTAATTTTTCATTGGGTGCCAAAAATTATGTTGATTTTGTTTAGAGTTATTCTTCTATAGTTATTCTTATTCGTAGTTTTCTGGGTTCTGGATTTAAATATTTTTATTGATTTGCTGAATTAATTGAGGTTGAGTAAAGTAAGGACAAACGATGCGCAAAATTTTGTGGCAACTTTTTGCTTAAAATTTTACATAAACATAAAATATGACCATCACTATAACTGACTATGAATGCTTGTTACTTGAATAAATAAATATTATTTAAGTATTTTTATTTATTTTATTTATAAATTACCTAGAGCATACCTTGGATATTTGGCTTTCACTTCATATAAATAGGAAAAACTATCAAAAAGAAGCATGTGCGATATTGAGTGCAATAATACACTATTTAATTTGTAAGACAGGAATACACTATTGCCTATATTTTCTGAACAAAGAAGAAAACAATTATGGTCGTGAGTTTATACCGTACGTACGTTTCTGCCACACTTCCTACCAAGAGTCCCGGCAGACTGTGTGTTGTGCTGTTTGCTAGCTTACCTAGTCAAGATGCAGCAGCATTTTAGAATTTTTCAATAAATAAAAACCGGCTAAATAAGAGTCGGCACTCGGGCAATTAGTGTTCCACCAGTTGTTTAACATGGGTCATTGATACAGCCACTATAAATTGACACTTACTTAGTATGTGGTCACATAGTAACTGAAGATCATTTTACACTGGTGTTAGTTTTTAGGTATAGAAAAAAAACTATCCTAGTTAGAGCGACCCTGATAATTTTCCCGCCATCTACACGTTATTTCTGATGTCCATGATTTTTTTCAGATCTTATACAGCTATATTTTTTGAAATAGAGGTGGGCACAGCAATTTCTCGGATTGAATTGAAAATTTTGCTAAGCAAAGTTTTTATAAAAAATTTGAAAAGTATATTTTTAGACTCGTATTTTTATAAGCTTTTCATTGATACCCCACACCATAGGTTAGAAAAATATTTTTTTTTTATTTACGCTTTCTTACTCCCCAAATTGCCCCCCCCATATTTAAAATTTTAGCTTTTTTACTTCATTTATGATATTGGACCACCAATTGCTATATCTGTACCGAGTTTTAAACTTCCTATGTCATATGACTGAGAAAAATGCCTGTGACAGACGGACGGACGGACGGACGGACAGACACCGAGCTGATTCTATAAGTGTTCCGTTTTTCCAATTTTGGTACGAAACACTAAAAACGGAAGACAAGTCCTTTGTATTGTGACTAAAGCCAGATTTGGTACCTACGATCGATGATGGTGAAAAAAAAAGCAGAGAAAAAGTACAGGTAGGTAACCTCAAAATTTTTTATTGAACATAATATCACATAGACAGCTTTCTGACGTCATATTTTTGACTCTACCACCTCGTGACGGAAAGTGTTCCGTTCTAGAGAAGATGCGGCCAGATAAACTTAGGTAAATAACAAAACTAAGGTACAAAATAAAGTGGTATTAACGTTCAAAATGGATTTCTTCTTCCTTAAAGAGATCAAAAGTGTAAATGGTACCCACCGAATGACAAACCTAAATGTAATAATGATACCATTAATGGTAATTGTATACCTAATCATTAAGAGGCACCCCATAGATAAACGCTAGCTCGGGCCATATTTTACTGGTTTTTAGAAGCTATCTTCTAGTTATTTGAAAGACATACAAATAATTGAAAAATGTAGCAATATCTTTCAACATCTCGGCTTTATTTGCTATAGATCATATTTCTTATTTTTCTATAAAATACATATGAAACCTGTGTTCAAAGAAAAGCCTAAATATTAAAAAAATCGGTATTATGTGCATCTACTTTTAAAGTTGAAGTCACATTTACTTGAGACATACACCTTTGTGTAGACAATATTAAGATCTAAAATTGCTATTTAGCAAATTTGTCATAATTAAACATGTTCAATGGCCTCGATTCGGACTGTGCCACGACTTAACTTAACTAAACGCCCAAAAACGCTTTAAATAAGATGGCGTACATTATGATGGCATCTTATCTTGGGCGTGTAACGTCACTTTGACAGCACTAAAGTCAGCTGTTGGTTTTCTGTCTCTTTTCTTAATCTTATTTTAGAAAGTGATAGGAATAAATTTAGCTAAGTCGTGGCACAGTCCGACAATCGGTACCATTATGATACTCCAGAAAAAATATTTCGGTACTAAAGTTCCGATAACAGTTTTAGTCTTGCTGTACGTAAACATTAATTTGCTCAGATTTTCGTTTAAATTATTCAAAGAAACCTAACAGTAACACACATTCCTCAATAAAATAAAGTAAAAACTTTTTAATTAAACATAACAGCTACGAATATTTATAACTAGTTCACGAGTGTTAGCCACTTTCCACGTTACTGTTGCCGTCAGGTGGCGAAGAGGTTACCAGATATCCGGGTTTTATCCGGATATATCCGGACACGAGTTGGCATCGAGCTCTTGTTTTCGATTCCATGATAACGTTATGCTTAGGGTAAACCTGTTAGCTCAGGTTAGAGCTCCATGAGACGTCTGGTAAAGCGAATTGGCAGAACCTGGTTAGCGTTAGCTTTTTCGACGAAATGTTTCAAATGAGTCAAATTCTCCTGTCATTTTTATTAGTTCGTTTTTTTTTTCACCCTGTACCGTATGATTTTTTTTAACGTGTCGAAATTTTCAGGGGTGGTTCAGACCATCAAACTGAACAACTATTAATATAGAAGCAAATCTGAAATCGCAAAAACAAACAACTGTCTCATACATTTGAGTTGAGCAGGCAGAGTAGTTTAGTATGGAGAAGCTGATTTTTTTTCCGATTTCCGATTTGCTCCCATAGTAAAAGTTGTACACGATGTTAGGGTAAACGCATTACTTTTACTGAACCAGTTTCCATAACCTATTAATTTAACATAAATTTTAACAAAAAAAAATTACTTATAGACTTTCCATAGTAAATGCAATCAGCTGATCGAACGATTTCAATGATGAATTTTGCGAGTTTCCGTTTGTCCCTATGGAAAAGTTGTTCAATATCATGTGTACAATTAAAGTAACATACCCTGTATACAGGGCTGCGTTTTCCGAGGTTGTCTTTATAGTGAAATTTGTTCAGTTTGATGGTCTTAATTCACAATTTTAGTATTTGCCTGCCTGTTCCTTACACAGCATAATTAATAGCAAATCCAAACAAAAGAAAGCATGGAAATCTAAGCACTTTTTCCCTGAGATAATCAGAGATAAGCGTCTAAACGGTACAAGTAACCTGCTATGCCTAATGCACTGGACTGGACACAGTCTGGCTAAGAGCCAAAACGCCGCGACACTGGCATGTCCAAATTACATGGACACTCCACCGTAATCTACTCTCTGCTATTTGAATTTTGTAATTAGAATGGTTTAAGGACCAGCACTTTGGTTATCTGTTTATTTAGGTAACCTGTCTCAATAACGAAATCAGAAGTGTCATTGTATTTTTTAGAAATCGGCTCAAAATAATGATTGTACCTGGACGATCGGGCTTCGGTCAGAGTCTTCTATAAGGTCCTTCTTAATACGCTGACACTTTTTTAAAGGGATGATTAAACCGTCAAACTGAACAACTTTTTCAATGGCAGCAACAATGAAATCGCGAAAAAAAATCCGCTCTTCCATATAAAACTGCAAGCCTACTCGACCCAAACGTATGGACAACAGCCGATTTTTTTTTCGCGATTTCGATGATGGTCTCGTAGAGAAAATTGTTCAGTTTGATGGTCTGATCATCCCCTTAAAAAAATTTCAACATATTAAGAAGGACCCTGTATCAAACGTATGGACAACAGCCGATTTTTTTTCGCGATTTCGATGTTGGTCTCGTAGAGAAAGTTGTTCAGTTTGATGGTCTGATCATCCCCTTAAAAAAATTCAACATATTAAGAAGGACCCTGTATATGGCACTGGGAAATAAATTTTTTTTTTATTGAATTTTTTGGTTGAAAACAGGTATTCTTAGAGAGGACACCTATGTGGATAAACTTTTAAGTCATTTAAGGGCCTATGTCGAAAAATTATTTAAGCGAAACAGGCAGGGGATAGCTTATATTACGGCCTGATGCGAGAGAAAATGCGGCTACTGTACAGCTGCTATACAACGTGTTAATGAATTAGCGCAAAACCTTATACACCCCAACTAATTTATAACAAAATAATTAGATTGAAACAATAATTTCATTATTTTGATAGTAAAAATTAAAATTTACTCGCATTTTAAGTTTTGAGGCAAAAATTATTTCTTATCATTTCAGCACTGAAAGAAAGCGCTAACGTACTCATGGATACATTTTTATAATCTTGTTTCGGTAGTAAGTAGGGTGAGTGTGCCTATGCGGTGGGTTGACATCGGGTTCAGAAAATTTTAGCAAAAAAATTATTTAATATTTTGAAAAAAATTACCTATGTTGAAACCATGATTATTCGATTCTGCTCTCGATTCTAAACAAACTACTTTCTAGTTTTGCGTTAATTCATTAACACGTTGTATAGCTTACGAGAGATGGGAAACGAATCCAGAGCGCCAAATCAAACTTTATTTAATTGTGATTGTATTATTTATGTAAGTTCAATTCTGCTCTAATCAAAATTTAGAAAATATCAAAATCTATTTTTTTAAATCAAGTCTTGTGTTTCTATTATTCACCGTTTAGCAGTTCCAAGCGTTTATAGATAAAAACGGACGCTATACTTTGGCTTGTTTTTCTATCGAGAAAATGTGTCTTAATCGTGTTTTGGCTCTAATCAAAACTTCAATTATATGTTCAATTTACACATATCCGAAAATCATACTCCTACTGATAGTACTTCATGATATATGAAGCTTTGAAGAATCCTATTTTTTTCACATAGCCCCTTAGTAACCACCACTCACACCCACGTGGTCATGGCACTACCATATAGCCGGTGCAGGCTTTAAGACACTTATAAACATAACAACATAAAATAAGTTCAACAGAGAACTTCCATTGCTTGGAGTCGATTAGAAATAATTAGTTTTAGAAACCCAAAAGTTAATTCAGTAATTAGACGTACCGTCTTTAATATCAAAAGTTTCTTGTTAAAGTTTTTTCAACATCAATCAAGATAATCGAATATAAGTCTTGTCTAAGTTTAATAACTTCTCAAATTTCAATCTTACTTAATTGCAATCAAAACTTTATAGTACTTAATGACGTTTCTTATTAAGCTTCAAATTTCATATGCGATAAATTGTAGCCAAAAAGCTTTAGATTTCAAACGTGTTAAACTTGAAAGGGTAAATGGAGCTTCAAAAAGAATACAACCTTTATGACTAGATCAAAACCACAATCGAGAAAAATAATTTAAATTATCAACGACCTCGCAGTGGGGGCTGACTGACAGATTCACATCGGAACCCCCGAAGGTCCAAAAAGAAAACAAAATGTGTGCGTATTATAAGCACAGAGTACTATAATTACTAATTATAGCATGCACGTAAGAAGTTATACCATATAAATAGGTAATAATAGTTACACTATAGAAGCGAAACTCTCGCGACAGACGCGTTCAAGGTCACTTCAATATCATGTTGGTTTAACCAAATAATCAGTCAGGGCTTGCATCTCTGGCAATTATTACATATTCATACTTCTATTAAAAACTTAATGGTGTCTTACATCGGCGTGTGCAACTTCTGTTACAGTGTTACTGTTCTGTTACTCTGATATTTTTCTCCTAATGTGCCAAAAGTAGTAAGTTTGAAAAAACCCTAATGTATAGGCGATTTTCTATCACGTTTTCGATGTTGGCTCCATATTGAAAGTTTTCAGTTTGATGGTCTGAAGGTCAGAGGAATGATCTCTTTATTCTAACTAAAGCATAGAGTCCGCATCAATTTACGATTGTAGTTAGTCTCTTTTGCCTTACGACGTAGGTACCTTTAATAGTAGAAGGAGACGGAACTATATATATTTGTTTATGCGGCTGTCCACTTTTTTTGTGCTAGTGTGAGTGAAAAGTGACCGTAAACATAAGGGCAAATGTCACTTGGTCATCTTTTGTCCATACTACTTGACATCACACATTCGAACACAAACGTCAAAAAAGTGGACAGTCTTGCAATGGTATGGCTCCCTTTATGCCTTTAGGTATAATCTCTTGGGTCTGAAGCAACCTCTGAAACAAGTTATTCATATAAGTAACCTGGATAGACAAAAGAGGAGTGTTTACAAAAGGGCTTTGACGTGACGGTGTAGAATTCTAAATCCTAACTCAAATTCTATCTCCACGTGAAAAGGGACGTATAACTTTTCTCTTACACGTAGCATTGCAAACATACAGACGTCTCATTTGCTAAAGTTGTTCATGCGAAGTCATCTTCAACTTAGTAAGTTAATCCTTCGCTGCAAATTGCATTTAAGCGTTTGCCACTTCTGTAGAATTCTCTCTCTGTGGATTCGTTACAAAGATTTTATGTGTTTGAAACTATTCTAATTAAAATAATGTTATTAAGTTGATATCATTAAAAGTTTAAGGTTTTTTTGAATGAATACTGTGCTGCTTTGAAAGCATCTACTACTTGTTACCGGAACTGAGATAAGTTGAGATAACTTCAGAGATTGTAGTACTTGGGTTGTGTAGTAGTAGATACTCTTTTCATCTCTCATACTCTGAAGTAAATACTCATATAATGAAAAAAAAAAAATTGTTTGCTTCAACCAAGATCTTGTTTATGATAATCATATATCATAAATCCATATGAGACTAAGAGAACTTTGTTAAACGAATTCGGCTTGTTGTGGCGTGGCTGCAACTACCATTTTTTGTTTTTAGTCAACAATAATAACGTCATTTCAATTATTTTGTTGCTAATTAAGAGAAAATACTTCGTAGTTGGCTTGCATTTTTTTCAGTGTAGGTCATTGTTTATCTAAGAAGCAAAAGTGATGCATTTCGTAATAAAAATAAAATCTACGTCTATACTGAGCAAAGGCTGAAACCTATACAGCTAAACTTCGATAAAAAAAAAAAAATTATTAGAACTGAAATATTTGATCTAGAATTAAACATTTTAACGGGTTCTTACCGCGTTTTGGTGTTTGTGAGTTCCCGATATTTCGGCAGTGTTACAACTGCCATGATCACGGGATGACATATTTGAATTATAATAGTAGTTACCTAATTATTACCATTTCGAGACTTTTGTGTAAATTACATTGGTTTGCAATTTGTTATCTGCGCGAAGAAAAAAGTTGCAACAGTTTCATCCTTCAACATTCGACATTTCAGAATACTACCATCTCCTCTTTCAACAACGACAACAAAAGAAACAAATTGAACCATTTTCACGTGGCAATAAAGTCGACAATGCAGTTAATTTCGCAAGCTAAACACTTGAGCGACACTAGTGCTGCACTGAGTTCGTTTACAAACAGAATCCGCCCGATTGCCTTCGGGATGGCACTGGATACTATTTACAAAGTAAGTCCTGTGTGTTAGAAAATACAGCTTGAATTTGAATGTTTGAAGGATGTTGTAGAACCCTGTGATTGCAACAAAGGTAATTTGATTTGGTTCTTATAGAGATCAGATTAATTGCTTTCAAATATGCGAGTTTAAATAGGACCATCAGCTTACCTTGTCTATTCAATACTATTATAAAATATTCTGTACATGCAAGATATTCTAGAAAAAACACGTACTCAGTATTAGGGTAAGGCATAGAGCATAATATGCTCACGACTATATTCACCGAGGGGGTAGTCAGATATATTCTGAAACTTAAGAACATCCACGTTTCACTAGTAGTACCGAAACTCTGTCCAGTGTGACGGGTAGGGTAGGGTAAACTAAAAAAAACATAATTATTTAGGCAAAAACGCTTTTTTCGTTCCAGCGCACTGCGAAACCTATAAAAACGATCATGATGCGTTGCTTACTGGTTGCCGTCCAAGAAAAACCTATCATAATAAAATTAATTATCGAATATAATATTGATAATAATAATAATTCGAGTTTTCGAGTTTTAAGGGGGGGTATGGACCATGACTCACCACGCTGGTCCAGTGCGGGTTGGTGGGCCGCCAGAGCCTCGTTCGTTGAACAGCAGGGAGTACCACGTGCAGGTGAGGTTGGCTTGAGTTCCGTTAGATGTTATATGAAACACCACGTTGCGCTCCAAAACTCAAATAGCCGACGTCGGAGAGAAAAGCGCCTAACTTAAATGGGAGTGGGCCGGTCATGTCTGTCGGATGCATCCTGAGAGATGGGCAAAAATCATCATGCCCTGGATCCCCGAAAACGGTCGGCGACGTCCAGGTCGACCCAGGAAAAGATGGCGTGATGACCTGGACAAATTTGACAACCAATGGCCAGAGATTGCCCAAAACAGGAACGAGTGGAAGAGCAGGGGAGAGGCCTTTGCCCAGCAGTGGGATGAAATAGGCTAATAAAAAAATAAAAAAATAATAATAATTTGTTAATGTCTACACAAAACAAGCTCATGCTTCGTCAATCATAATACAACAGCCGGTAATCAGAAACATCCTTCGGCAAAACCGTCAGAGATCTGCAACATGCTTCGACAACTTAGGTACCAAACTAAAATCCACCTCACTCACGCTTCGTCAGTAATAAAACAAATGCCTTTGCTATGCTATACGTAAATTAATCTGGGGGCACGGTAGTATTGCTTCCGCCAAGACAAGCCAAAAAAGAAGCGGCGCAATACCGTACCTTTCCTCGAATTCAGCGTATTTTAGAGAGCTCATAACTTCGGTCTGGAGCTAAAATTTTCAGATACTTATATCTTTTTCCGAAAAGGATAAGTGCGTAGCACCTTCAATATTCATGAGACATTGCATGAAAAGATGCACGAATGTGAATGAGGCTAAATAGGTTTGACAGAATCGTAGCTTGTGGCGGAGTCTGGCGGACCTTTGTCTCTGCCTACCCCTACGGGACATTGTCTTGAGCTCATGGGTAAAATATGACGCGTAACTGCAAACATTCTGCCTACACGCTACAAAGGAAAACGGAAGTGAGCTTACGCATGGTACATACATACATTTAAATCACGCGTATGTGCCTTTGGGTTAGGCAGTGACCATTGATCACCATGCAACAATCCCGACATACCTCTCCGCCTTTTCGTCAGCTACTCGCATTATACACGCTCGTACGTCGATCGTTTGTGTGTAAACTTAAGCATAATAGTATAATAGATAAGAGGAATTGTTGTAGCCTTCAGCTGCAAGGCTGATTCAGTATTTGTATAGTGTAGAGCATCTCTGTGATGGGTATGGACCAGGTCTGCCTGCATAATTCCAGTCAGTTTAGGAGTTACAGCCGTTCAAAGGTCTCTTTCAAATGAACGATCAGCTGCAAGGCTGATCATATATGTAATATGCACTGTAGCTCTGTGAACAGTGTAAAAACTGGCATGTTCTGTCAGTCGGTTTAAGAGATACAGCCATTCAAAGTTCAGACCTTTGAACGGCTGTATCTCCTAGACCGACTGATAGACCATGTCAATTTTTATACTGAACAGTGCATATTACAATAATATCTTATGATCAGCCTGCAGCCTTAGACAATTTAATAGTAAGGACTGGCTTTGCGGTAGCATTTCCCCTCTGGCACGGTATGAGACTAATTGATTCTGTGCATTTACACTCAATTTTATACCTTATCACTAAACGAGACAGCCTATAATTGCGAAACAATAATTTTGAACTTAGAACGTTTGGGGTGGGGTTCACACGAGACTACTTTTCATGATTTTTAACATTCAAAATTAGAATCTAAAGTTATGGGATTAAAAACGAAAGTTGCCGATTTCATGTTACCTCGCCCCCCGCAATAAGTGGCAGAAAATGTTGATAGGGGAATGACACGCGTTACGCGTCCATACTATTAAATTGTCTAAGCCTGCAGCTGATCGTTCATTTGATACAGACCTTTGAACGTCTGTAACTCCTAAACCGACTGCAGTTATGCAAGCAGACCCAGTCCATCCCCATCACAGAGATGCTCTACACCCTAAAAAATACTGAATCAGCCTTGCAGCTGATGGTTATCAAAATTCCTCTTATCTCTTAGACTATAAAGCTCGCGGCATGTGTATGTTATATGCCAGAATAGTATTAATAACACGGAACGCCTCCCTCTCTAGAATTCAAAGGAACTAAAACTTTCAAGAGCCTTAACGTTAGCGCACCGTATTCTAATAACAGCACGCCGCTTGTTAAAACATGCAAAATATCGCCCCGACTAACGTGCAAGTTGGAAAGTAAATCGTATCCTTTGAGCTGCAAAATCCATTTTCATTAGTTGAGTTCTAAAGTTAGGTTTTCTAGTATAAACATTTCTTGGTTTCTAATATGAAAGTAAGTTAATTCCACGCATGTTTCTTAAATAAAATAGTATTTTTATTTGAGTTTATTCTGTATATTGGAAAAGTCTTAGTTTCTAATATGAACGCCATGTTGTGGAGACTGCAGTGGACGTTTCATACAGATGGCTGGTCAATATTATTTCTTGTTTATGAAGTTTAGAACGTGCTTCTAAACACAAAATAATTGCAAGCTTATTTCGAGATTAATTTAAAATCACTTTTAGTTTATAACATAACATTTACAAATAGAAATAAGTACTGAATTACACATCATGCTATTTGTGAATAAGTGAATAAGAACGAATACAAAATTGTAATTAATCTACTAAATGTAATTAGTTAATTAACATTATGTAATTTTTGTACACTGTTTAAATCATCTCTTGAACATTGTTTGTTGTGCTCTCCAGCAAATAATTATAAGTTTGGATGTTTGTGACGCTGAAATTTTGATAAAAAACACAAAGAAAGAAATGTTCTGGACTAACATATCGAATACTTTTTAATGTCAAACGAAGGCATGGGCACTAGCTAATTCAAAATAATATATCAAAATTTCACTTAGCTCAAGATATTGTTGTGAAATTAGCATAAAATTATCAATAACACTACGAATAATGGCTAACAACTGGATGCAGAGAAATTCAATGTCATCAATATTTGTTTTAAAGGTGCCTTGTTTTTCTATCTTGTATCACACTAAATACCTATTTAAAAAATCTGCTCCATGCGAATACCTTTAAATACATATCTTTAAATACAGCATTTCATTCAAGGAAAAAATCTTATCGTCAACTTACATACAAGGTGTTTTCGGAGTCAGACGGAAATTAAAACAGGAACGAATTGGACCCAGGGGTCACAAGGGGCCCAATGAACCGATAAATTGGCGACGCACCCGCCTCTCTTGTCGGCCGACTTTTTTATCGGCCGATTCTAGGTCTCGTTTGTTACACCTTTTGAACCTTCGAATTTGATTGCCGCGTTAAATAAAACAACTTGGTGGGGATTGATTTACTGTAATGTGTTGAGTACTTTAGACGTATGCTGTGTTACGTGTCAATATTGGGGAAAGCTAAAGTTAATCATCAAAATGACAGCCCGGTAGCACAGTCGGTAGTGAACCTGCCTGCTGTGCCGAGGGTCGCGGGTTCGAATCCCGTAAGGGAAAAATATTTGTATGATGAATATGAATATTTGTACCCGAGTCATGGATGTTTGTATTTATATATGTATTCTATATCGTTGTCTAGTCATCATAATACAAGTCCAGGCTAGATTCTGGTACTTTAAATGTGACTAGATAATTTGTGTGACATTGTCCAAGATATTTATTTATTTATTTATATAAGTATTATATATCGTTGTCTAGTGATCATAATACAAGTCCAGGCTAGATTCTGGTACTTTAAATGTGACTAGATAATTTGTGTGACATTGTCCAAGATATTTATTTATTTATTTATTATTGCCACTTCAGCTTGCTAATTTTCTGACGCGACGGTCGCGGTTACGCTGACGTTACTACTAGCGTAAGCGAAACTTCGTGTCCAATGGGTCAACATAAGGGCTCCCACACATAACTGCCAATTCGCATCGCATTGCAAATATCTGCGAGCGTTCTATGACTTTATTACGATGACTTATGTATGATTTTCAATTGTAGCGCTCGCAGATATTTGCGATGCGAATTCGCAGTTATGTGCGGGAGCCCTTACGGGGGAGTAGGGAATGTCTGTACTGTCTGTACTTTCGTATACTCTTTCTTATATCTACTGTTTTTTTTAGTCATGGCTAGTGAAATTTTAATGTTCTGAATATGCCATATTTGGAATATCTCTGATATGACTACTACCTAAGAAAATAGTACAGGGTGTAACAAAACACCCTAGTAATACTTAAGGGGGTGCTGCAGACCATCAAATTGAAAAACTTTCACTATGGAGCCAACATCGAAATCGAGAAAAAAAAATCCGCTCTTTCATACAAAACTGCAGTACCGTCTCGACTCAAATGTATGGGACGGCAGATTTTTTTTATTTTTCCTCGACGTTGGCTCAATAGTGAAAGTTGTTCAGATTGATGGTCTGAAGCACCCCCTTAAGTATTACTAGGGTGTTTTGCTACACCCTGTATAGTCGTGAGAATAATAAAGAGTATTCTATGCTATTAAATCTGATGAAGTCCGTGGGCCTAGGAAATGACCTTAAATCTAGAGTGACAGCTACAATAGATCTGTCCAGATCGCAGTAGCTATTGGTCACTGACCAAGCCCATACAACTAAATAATAATAATATTGCTATGAAAATTTTCATGAAAAGGTAAGCTTCTACTCTCCACATATTTCGTACACAGCACAGCTAAAACCATCACTGCGGTTTACAACCACCACCAGTAACTAATCGACTGGCCACATCTAGCAGGTGGCTATTAATTGGCTAATGGCCAGTTACAGGATATCAATAGATGGTGCCGACGGGCTCCCCGCGTGATTTAGGGCAGCATTAATAACTTGACGTGTCGGCGCTTCGCTCTGAGTCTTATGCAATTTGTATACCGCTTAGAGGTTTGGATTCTATGCGCTTTTATAAAGTACGAGCTTTTACCCGCGACTTCGTCCGCATAAACTATATACCAGGGCCCTGTTTAATAAACGTTACAATTGTAATTTACAATTACAATTCAGGGTACATTGCTGGTTACTATTGACGCTAAACATGTAGTAGGTAATGTGTCACTAACATTATCAGCAATGTACCCTGAATTGTAATTGTAAATTACAATTGTAACGTTTATTAAATAGTGCCCAGATTTTAAGTCAAATGATAAGCAATCAAACAAAAAAAGTTTCATCAAAATCGGTTTAGTAGTTTTTGCGTGATACTCGAACAAACAAACACCCAAACAAACGAACAAACAAACAAACAGATAGACAAAACATCCAAAAATTGGTGATTTGGAATCAGGGACATCTAAAAATCAAATCGTAATCTTTTTTTTTATAAATATCTTCAATGTACAGACACACTTCTGTTACAGTTTTATAATAGTTTAGATAAGGCCGAGACTCAGAGACGATTTTTAAGTTATAGTTCGAATTAAGTAGGATCGAAAATGTATGGATTTTGATATACGGGAGTTCGAACAAAGACTTTAAAAACGTCTCTGAATCTGGGCCCAAGAATTCGATGTGCCGCTCAATATTACTATATTTTCTGCCAAGGCTGCCAGTTTTTTTTTTGTAATAACTATCAAATGAATGCTGTTCGTTGGTAAGTATCACTTGAGGACGGCTGAACCGATATGGATTTCTTTTTCATGTTTGTTATAGTTTGGATAAGGTTTGTAGATAGGACAACGTCTGTCGGGTCAGCTAGTATCTGAATAAGTAGCTCAGGGAGGGTGTGTGGGCATCAGTCCACCACGCGTGCCTAATGCTGATTGTTGGACTACACATACGCATCAGAATTCCCCAACGATGTCTTCCTTTACCGTTTGAGAGCAGTTGGTAATTACTTAGAAAAATGGCAAACGTTCAAACTCATGGTCTTAAAAAAAATATACGGCACACTTGTTTGTTTTTCTTAATAAGACGTTATCAGCTATGATAAATTAATTAGTCAGCGAATGTATAATTCTTGCATTTAGGTTGTATATTAGACAGGTGCTGGCATGATATTTGTTACAAAAATATTACGCCTTTTGTACCAGGAAAATCTTTGCGGTAATCACTACAAAGATTACGATACTAAGAAACCAAAAGAGGTAAACATAAGCTTATTTCTAATCACAATGGGAGCGTAGGTACCGCACTGATTAATTCCTAACCCCCAACCTTGACCCGTAACGTAGTGATGTAAAGGAATACCACGTGCCATATCGATAGTTTCAAAACAGTATCGATAACATTTTAAAGAATTAATTTTTAACGCAAAAGAAATAATAGAGACGTTAGTTTGATTTTATGAACTATCCGCGTTGAGTAATTTTGAAATGATTTAAACGTGAAATTATTTTGTTTATTATTGTTTTTTCACAACTAAAATTATATTAGCATGTTATGCAAGCCTGACACTTTTAATATATTAAGAATAGAGTTTTCAATCAAATCAAAGGTGTCTCGTAGTAATGTGACTGTAAGAAATTTATGGTTGTGATTTTATTCGTATTGTACAGTCAACAGCAATAAGTTGTATACTATTTTGTTCTACGTCGTAGTAATAAAGTGTATATAACTTATTACTGCTGACTCTACCTATGTGTCAAAAGTTCGCAACATTTTATGCGTCATATTTCTAATTCGAAAATTATTTTGAGTTCCCTATAATGTAGTGAGATACAATCACTACATAGTATAAAACAAAGTCGCTTGCCGCTGTCTGTCCCTATGTATGCTGAGATCTTTAAAACTACGCAACGGATTTTGAAGGGGGTTTTTTTTATAGACAAAGTGATTCAATACATACATAGTAAAATGATATGAAATGTGTAATTTTTATTGTAATTGTAATTTTTAATTGCTATCTTTAATCTGAAAATGCCAAATGTAAAGTGTAAAATGTAATATGGATCAAGTAATCCGAAATTTTTTTTTTTTTTTTTTTTATAGTATCAGCATTGCACCCGTGCGAAGCCGGGCGGGGCGCCGGTCAATAAATAATTGCTAAAATTATGACCGCCTTACTCCCAAAACAGTGTACTTATTTGACACAATATTTTTGGCATACAATCTTACTACTGTAATTCCTCTAAACCAGAAGTCACAGTATTAAAATACAGTAGTTCTATTCTTTTTATCAAAAATCTATTATCGACGTAGGTATCATCGATATTAACGAATATCGACAACAAGTCCACCACTAAAACACGAAGCACCCCGATAACGCAACCCCTCATTAAGAGATTAAATATTGAGTCCACGATATCGTCAGATTGCCCGATACTCTAAGCTGCGAGTAGCTAATGGATTAAACTATGTTGATCTACATACGTGTACATAGAGTGCTCTTTATACAGGTTGAGTAATGTTTGGCATTTGTATTGTTGTTTTAATAAACAATTTATTTTGATTCGTATTCACATGATATTTTGAGAGTTTTTAATTTGAAACATCGGATCAGAATGATTGCTAAAAATATTTAAAATCCGCAAACGTAAAAAAGAGATGCTCATGCGAATATAGTAGAGTTTCGGTTTCCGAATCGATGAATGGAATTATAGTAATAGTATATAGCTCGAAAAATGAATATCAAACTGGAAAACTGCAAAAAAGCTGATAGTGGCAATAAACGTTATCTATTTTACTTTGTTGTGTGTATGTCTAGGTTCATTAAGAATAAACAAAATGCTGTTTTTTAAAATTGCTTACTTCATTTTCAAGCAAATAAGTGTTCATGATATTCAGATTATTTCGAATCTCAAAAAGCCGTGGTGGTCCATTGGCTAGTAACCTTGCCTGCCGTGCAGGAGGCGATGGTTCGATCCCCGTCCAGGCCGACTCGTACCATTGAGTTTTTCGGAATTTATGTACGATTTGTAACACCACTGAATTTTCTGTGAAGGAAAACATCGTGAGGAAACCTGCATGCTTCAATTTTGAGGCATGTATCGTACCTACTGTCCATTACAAGTGGCGACGAGCTCACTCCCCGTCACACTGGACAGAGTTTCATTACTACTAGTGAAACGTGGATGTTCTGAAGTTTCAGAATATCTCTGACTACCCTCTTGGGGAATATAGTCGTGAGCATATGCTTTCGAATCTCAATGTTTTTCAGATTAGTTAATTTTTTCACGTTTTGTTATCAAAAAAATAGAAACCGTTAGTATTGGCGCTTTTAGTTCTATTTATACTTTTTCACATTTGTTCTGTACAAGAGCACAATGTATCTTTAATAAATACTAGTTAACAAATGAAATCAAAATCACATTTCTCGGCGGACGAAGTCGCGAGCATCAGCTAGTCTTTAAATACAATACTATCTGCAATATTGATTTCAAAGCAACAGTTCCGCCAGCCGCAGCACTATTAAAATAATAGTCTATTGTAAACCTGTCAAATCGAACTGCTTTGACTGGAACTGTCAAACTTGTCACAACTAAATGGTTCGGAACTCGGCTGTCATCGTGTCTCAGCAATACAATCAATCTGTCGATACTCTTGATATCGGTAAGTACTATATCGATATCAATATCTACACGTAATAGAAATAGTCCGAGATCTGACCGTAAAATATTGCTAGTTTCAAAGAAGTCATTTTTTAACCTGGCAACCCTATAGTTGCGGCAGATTGAGAGGTGGCAACCCTAGTTTTTCCAGTACTTTAGAGCAGTCTCCTTCCGGTGGCACCTCATTTACTTCCCTAACAGACAGGTGGAAAAAGCTATACCAAAAATCGTAATAGAAAAGGTACTTGCGGCAAGATTTTTCTAGGCAACTTGGCGGCGTTGAATTAACCCCTGTGTAAACATACACTAGAATCACATTTCGTACGCCTATGAAATAGGTGCATAATTTTACGGTCAGATCTCTGACTAAAACTCGTTCTGAAATAATGCACATTCCCATACACATTTGGGTTGAATAGGTATTTCAGTTTTGTATGGAAGAGCTGTTCTTTTTTCGCGATTTCGATATTAGTGTAAGCTTGTAAGTCATCTTACTGTCAAAAGTATATTTAAGCCACTTTAATTAGGCCTTGAAATAGCTTAACAAATGGCTGGAAGTGGCAGGTATTGGGAGAGGCCTTCATCATCATCAAGCCTGTACTAGTCCAATGCTAAAAACAGGGTCCTTCTTAAGGGGCGTCCGCCCGGTTTTGAGTAACTTTGTAACCATTTTATACATTAACTATGGCACTTTTTAAGCAGAAAATAAAACTGAACAATCTACAGAATATGGGAAGTGATGTGGTTTTTCTCGAAATCTATTTTAATTAATAAAACTGAAGAAAAACGACTCCAAAGTCACCTCTTTTTTTCCAGTTGTAACCGTTTTACTCTTACATTGTTGATCAGAAGAATATGAAAATTTACAATATTCTTTACAATACAATATAAAATGATGTGGTTTTCTTATTTTTTGAAAATTCATTTAAAATCATACAGGTTTTCAAAGAAAACGGAAAATTCTGACCGGAGCCGCGCAATTGAAGCGGGATGGCTAATTGCAAAAGTTTGCTTGTAAGAAAGAGAGCCTTGCAGATGGGAGGAGTGGCCTTAAGGCTGCACCCAGTCTATTGTGCTGCCCCCAATCGTATTTTTTTTATTTCTTAACAATCTCACAATATTTCCAAAAAACAAGAATGTCACATTGTAGTTCTTTATTGCTCATTTTCAATTTATCGGGTAACTGCAGATTAATTTTTATAATGTTTGCATAAAACATAATAATCCGTAATGTTTCGATGAATTGAAAGCCAATCAGGACTATAATATGATATGCTTGTTTTTTGGAAATGTTGTTTAATTGTTTGCAAAAAAAAAAATACGATTCAGTGCAGCACAATAAGCTCGGTAGGCTCTTAATATGCTGACACTTTTTTAAGGGGATGATCAGACCGTCAAAAACTTTCCCTATGACACCGAAAACGAAATCGCGATAAAAAACTGCTGTTCCATACAAAACTGCAAACCTACTCGAGTCAAATGTCGACAGCAGATTTCGCGATTTCGATGGCGGTCTGATAGAGAAAGTTGTTCAGTTTGACGGTCTGATCATCGCCTTAAAAAAGTGTCAGCATATGAAGAGGGCTAATCGAGCTCAGTGGCGCCCTCGTCACAATAATAAAGAGTTCTCAATAAAGAAAGCCTAAATTAAAAAAGTGCCCAATAGATAAACTACAAAAGCCTTCAAGCCATTGGCATTGTTATACAATACTTTTATAGGTTCTAAACATTCCGCTTTTAGATAATTTCGAATAAAAAAAAGCGGCCTTTTTTTTCTTTTTTCAAAATTTGATTGTTTTGAACTTTAAAAAACCTATAAAAGTATTCTATAAAAATAGCTTGAAGGCTTTTGTAGTTTATCTATTGGGCACTTTTTTAATTTAGGCTTTCTTTATCGAGAAATCTTTATTATTGTGACGAGGGCGTCACTGAGCTCGAATCAATGTATTTAGCATTGGACTAGTACAGGCTTGATGATTATGATATCTTAATGAACTGATACATCAATTTATTTGGGAACTGATAGACGTAATTTCAGAAGCACATCTGTGCTTCTTGCGTGTTTGCGTGTTTAGTTGTATCTAAAACTAAACGGTCCCCAATCCAAAGACTCTGTGATCGTTTGAAACACCGGCACATAAACATGAATCATCTTTATTAACATCATATTACATTCAAGACCTTTCAGTAAACGCGGTAGCAACCAAAATACACACACACGTACACAAATAAAACGGTATCGTGTGAAAGTGATGAGAGCCCCAAAAGTTTGTAATTCTGAGGGTTTACACAGATGCGTTGGAAATGAAAGGCAAGTCACACGTGTTGACAATAGTCGCGTTATGTTTATCTATAACTTTTTGAGTACTGTTAGGAGATAATATTTTGAATATTGACATAAGGAAACAAACTGTCAGTTGCAGAAACGCTCATTAAAGTTATTCCTCCATTAAATCTCTTGCTGTCACTTTTTGTCTTGTTGGCGTAGTAAAAGCTAGCAAGAGATTATAATGGAGGATTAACTCTAATGAGCGTTTCTGCAACTGAGTGTTTTAAGGTGCGCTATAACGCAGAAATTTTATACAAAACCTATCTAAACTATTATAAAACTGTAACAGAAGTGTGTCTGTACATTGAAGATATTTACAAAAAAAAAATACGACATGGTTTTTACCTGTCCCTGATTCCAAATCACCAATTTTTGGATTTTTTGTTTGTCTGTTTGTTTGTTTGTATGTTTGTTTGGGTGTTTGTTTGTTCGAGTATCACGCAAAAACTACTGAACCGATTTTGATGAAACTTTTTTTGTTTGATAGCTTATCATCTGACTTAAAATCTGGTATATAATTTATGCGGACGAAGTCGCAGGTAAAAGCTCGTTTTTAATACAACTGTTCTGCCAACTATTCTTTTAAGAGTATAAAGCTGTGTTAGGTTTTTAGGATTCTGTACCCAAAGGACCCAATGGGACCCTATTATTAAGCCCACGCTGTCCGTCTGTCTATCCTGTCTTAGCACAGATAAGAACAGAATAATCAAATTTCACTAGCAGCAGTGTTAAAACTCCTTCCTAAACATAATCTAAGCTATACTTTCGCGTTATAATCCAATGGGCAAAAAACTACACTCCACTTCCAATCAAATTTTTTTTTTACAAAACAGCCAATCAATTTAAAACCTTATCAGCGAGTAAATAAACACGACATCATCAAACAAAACTGCTCCTGACGCGGACCCTTTACATCGAAACAGAGTTCTACTATTTTCTTTCCTATATACACGTCCTCCGCTTGTTTTCAGTTATTTTTTCTGACGACTTTTTCGTTGGTTCATCGTTTGTTTTTAGGATGCTATTCTGATGGATTTTCCGATGATAAAGCTGTTTTTTTTGCAGGGACTCGGCGGAATGGCGTTGTTTATACTTTTGGAGGCGTAAATTTTAATGTTTTTGTTAGTTCTCAGCAAAGAGAATAAGGTTGGGGGAAGGTGGGATTTTAGCTGTTTTGAGGGTGTTAATAAATTCAGAGATGATAAAATTATTCAATGAATTAATGATACTGTTACGAGTTACGGGTTCCGGGATTGGAGTGAAACGCTAAGTCCAATTTTACAGAGTTTATTTGGGATACACTTACAAACGGTCCACCTCGCAGAGGTTACCCTAAACGGTTCTCTTATCTCTTATCTTGTTGTGGGGGCTGGCAAGCCAGCAACACTTCGACCCAGTGGGATCTTTTGTGTTAGCCCCAGTACTTTTTACTTTCTTCACCCTTCAAATACATGGTCAATGAAGGAGGCAATACCATTGAGGGGAAGAAGCCTAAGATCTCCCGGTTTTGGATATCCATCACCGAGGAGGCACATGCGTTTTGCCGCCAAGACATCACAGTCACAGAGAATGTGCTCCATGGTCTCCTCATCCTCTCCGCACGCTCGGCAGCTGGGATCCAGGGTGAGTTTCATCTTGTGCATCATCGTGCCTGTGGCGTAGTGCCCAGTGAGGGCTCCGACGATGGCACGAGCCTTGCTCCTGCTGTTGTTCAGTATGAACTTTGAGACACGAGTTGTCGCATTGCTGATAAATTTCTTGGAGTGCTGTAGACCTGTAAGGCTAGACCACTCCAGCTTGTGTGTTTTATCAGCCCAATCCCTATCCAAACGGTTCACTTCACCGGGTCCTCCTCGCAGGGATTCCCCGTGCACCACTTACTGTCACTGTTCACAGTCCACTACGTCACTACTGTGACGACACGACACGCGTCACAGCTATGACGTCACGACGTACGACACTATGACGTCAAGACGTACGACACTATGACGTCACGTGACAATACTAGTTGTGTGAAGTTTGGGCTTTTAGAAAATTAGAATATATTACATTAATTATTGCAGTTTTTTTCGAAGAGCATCGGTAGCGCGGTGTGGAGAAATATGGGGAAGCATCGCTATCGGTACAATTGGACATGGACACCCAATTATGGAAGTCCGGGTTCGAATCCGCACGGAAAACATGCCATGTACCAATGAGTTTTTCTAACTTATGTACGTAATACCGACTGCTCTCAAACGGTGAAGGAAAACATCGTGAGGAAACCTGCATACACTGAAGAAGAAATTCTTATGTGTATGTGAAGTCTACCAATCCGCATTGGGCACGCGTGGTGGACTAATGCCCATACACCCTCCCTGAGGGTAGGCCTGTGCCCTGCAGTGGGACGTTTATAGGCTGATGATGATGATGACATTAATTATAGTTTTCAGTTGTGCCATCTAGCGAGATATTTTAATGATTTTTGTGTTAAGTAACTACTAATAATAATACTAGTTTTTGCTTGCGACTTCGTCACAGTTGACTTTTAAAAAGTATTTTAATGTATTCATCCAGAACATATTTTATCTATATGAGTATATTATATGAGTGCCGAATTTAATCTAAATCTGTTTAGGCGTGATTGAATCACAAACAAACAATAATCCAAATATCGTAACAAACATTCACATTTATATTTATATATTTATATATCGACGACCCGGTTGGTGTAATGGTTACCACGCCGGACTGCCAAACCAGGGTCCTGGGTTCGAATCCCGGTTCGGTCATGGATGTTTACATGTTTGTGCCGTTGTTGTATGGTTTCCATAATAAACAGCCTATTAATAGTGCTTTCTTGGAATCATTACAATGTATGTGCCTGTGAGCGTTATTTATTTATTTATTTATTTATTTATTTATTTATATTATATGAGTGCCGAATTTAATCTAAATCTGTTTAGGCGTGATTGAATCACAAACAAACAATAATCCAAATATCGTAACAAACATTCACATTTATATTTATATATTATAAGTTAGGATTTTATTGCCTGACATGTAAAAAATGTCTTAATTTGTTAGATCTATTTTTATAAAAAAAATGTCTAGTCCCACAGTAGTGGGAAGTAGGTCCAAATCCTCTATTCTCTCCGCCATACTGTTTTATGAAATATCCACCCGTATTCCTAGAAGAAGAAAATGATAAAAAAGCAAGATTATCAACTCTTCCAGTAAACATTATTTTTCAGACGGTACTTGCTCATTTCGCTAAAGCCTATATCAATATCTTATGAAGGTTTAAGAAGATATTTAAACAACGGATGGCCCTCCAAATTCAATTATTATTGTTAACTAGCTGTTGCCCGCGACTACGAAGTCGCGGGCAACAGCGTTACTTAACTGCGTTACCCCTGATAAAAAGTACCCTATGTGTTAATCCAGGCCATGGTCTATCCGTATGCCAAATTTCATCAAAATTCGTTAAGCAGTTTTTGCGTGAAAGCGGAACAAACATCCATCCATCCATACTTACAAACTTTCTCGTTTATAATATTATATAGTAGGATTTATTCGACAGTATCAATATATAAATTAAAATATTAGATTGAAGACATGCATCATGCATGCTTATTGTCAGCAGGCCTTGGCCTTCAGATATTCGTCTGAAAACGAGAAAATTTAGAATTATTTGATGCCTTCTTACGTTAGTTTTTAGTAATACCTAAGTCAGTTTTATCGCATTTAAAGTTATTGCAAAACCTCTAAGTACTAATTTACAATTTACTAAGTACAAATTTGTACCTGCTATTTTGCTATCCATACACTGAATAGAGATGAAAAAAAAAACATTTCAAGTTCTGATAATTAGGCTGCAGTGATTTAGAGGTTTTACAATAACTTTAAATGCAACAACACTGACTTTTTACTAAAAAGTTAAGTAAGAAGGCATCAAATAATTCTAAATTGTCTCGTTTTATTACAAAATACAATCGTACAATCGTACGCAATACAATTTTAGTAGTTGTATTGAGATATCTCGGTATCTCACTTTGTATTATTGATGTCCCACAAAATTGCTTGTGACAGAAACTCTGTTACGTGAATTGTTCGACAATGAACGTCGAGAAATATCAATTTCCATTATTATTTGAAAAAGCATCATTACGTTCTATAGTTTTAAGACATTTTTTAATTTCCAAGCTTTAACTGTTTCGTTTTACGCAGAAATGAGTGTAACTGAACTGAAAACTGAAGAAAACAAACGAAAGATGATCAGTAATTATTGTAATCTGTGGCGATAGAGGTAATTTATCACAAAAATAATGGGGTAAACGAAAGTAGAAAAAAACAAACGAAAACTTTATTACAAACTTTCGAGAGATGATGATGATATCAAAAGACGAGTTGGTAGGAGCTCGTAGTAAAAGTCATCGTAAGTATAAAAAAAAGGCCAAGAGTGTGTCGGATTCGTCCATGATAAGGTTCCGTAGCCATTCTAGTCGTAGAAACAGGAAAATCATGCTCCCAAAACTTTATCGACAGTAGCGGAAATACACAAGATCCACAAACATCTCTCACTGACTTTATAATTTTATTATTCCTTTAAGTTTATTGTGCCTAGGTTAATTTTACAGTATCTTATTTCACCAGATCTCGATTATATTGAGATATTTTTTAAATTATTTGATGTATTTTTGTATAACATGATTCATTCTAATGTAATATAATTTGTAACTTATATTCTATTGCAAAATATTTTAGCACGCTGATCTTATTAGTGAATCAAATTGTTAGACCATCAAGGCCTACTTAATTTGTAATAATTATTGTGTAAGTTGTGGTTGCCTATAAAAGGGTTAGCACCGTGCATGTTAATGATTAAGATATTTGTTAAAGATTTGTGTAATAACCTGTTGGTAATCCTAATAAACAAATTGAAATTGAAATGCAAGACACAAGCAAAAAGTCATTAATTAAAAAAAAATACGGTAACAACAACCAGCAAACCTTTAACCAAACGATAACATTGCAAACAGAAAAAAAAATAAACAAGACGTTTTTATCTCGATCTTTCCTCAACAAGTTTAAAAGTAAAAAAGTAAAAACATTTTATTAATGGTCGCGGAAGTGCAACTCATCGGGCTTCGGGAGTGAGACGTCCGGTTCCGCTCTTAGAATAAATAAAAAAGATTCGATAACAGGAAGGTAGATTGCGAAGTGCTGTTTGCATAACAACATTTAAACGAATGATTGAAATAATATTTTTCTTTACTGCAAAGACAAAAAGCAACTCTAACCTACATTTCAATTCAGGGTGTTATGGGCAGGAGTTTTTTTTTGCTATTTCGAATTTGGCACTAGCTTTTTTGCTTTTTTTCACTATCGAGTGAAAGTTGTTCAGTTTGATGATCTAAAGTTAACCAGAAACCAACAGAAGTTAGTTATTTCTCTCCATACTAAATACAATCAGCTGATCAATTATTGTTTGTATGAGAAAAAAATTTTTTATGCGAATTTTCCGAATGTTTCTTCAGAAAAGTTGTTAAGTATAGTATAGTGTGTGTAATCAAAGATAGTAATGCAACTGTTTACTCGAACACCCTGTGGTTACCTACGTCTCCTGTATACACGGTGTTAAATTAAATAGGACACTTACTAAATGGGGTGCTTTAGTTAGACCATAAAACTGAACAACTTTCGAAATAGCGTAAAAAATCTACTGTTCCATACATTTCAGTCAAGTTATGTTTGCAGTTTTGTATGGGACAGGATTTTTTTTTCGCGATTTCAGTGTTGGTCCCATAGTAAAAGTTGTTCAGTTTGATGGTCTGAAGCACCCTTTAAGGGGCGTCCGCCCGGTTTTGAGTAACTTTGTAACCATTTTATACATTAACTATGGCACTTTTTAAGCAGAAAACAAAACTGAACAATCCACAGGATATGAAAAGTGATGTGGTTTTTCTCGAAATCTATTTTAATTAATAAAACTGAAGAAAAACGACTCCAAAGTCACCTCTTTTTTTCCAGTTCTAACCGTTTTACTCTTACATTGTTGATCAGAAGAATATGAAAATTTACGATATTCTTCACAATAAAATATAAAATGATGTGGTTTTCTTATTTTTTCAAAATTCATATAAAATCATACAGGTTTTCAAAGAAAACGGAAAATTCTGACGGGAGCCGCGCAATTGAAGCGGGATGACTAATTGCAAAAGTTTGCTTGTAAGAAAGAGAGCCTTGCAGATGGGAGGAGTAGCCTTAAGTAAGTATCCCATTTAATTTTGCACCCTGTATGATGACATTAACTTATTAACGATATCGGTTAAAGATAAACTGCAGCATCTAAATAAGATATCACTCGCACTCTGAACTATTTTATTTGGTTCTCGTAAAACATTTCACAGCCCCTGCATTATTTGTTAAGGGCAGAAGTTGCTACGGGACTACGGCGTAGCTATTTTGCTACAGTGCCTACGCGTGGTACATACGATGGATGCAGTCGGTGCGTTGAATTATTTGGTGTTTAACATTGATCCCAGAAAACAGTAGATGTGCCAACGGTAAATTGCTGGGATGCCAACCACGGTCACTGTGAAAAAAAATTACAACCGGAAATGGTACTAAGAACTGAACAACTTTGACCCCGGATCCATACGGAAATTCGCAAAATAAAAATTACTTTTTAACCGACTGCGCCACAAGGAGGGATATGTTTTTCGAGCGTATGTATGTATGTATATAAGTATGTATGTATGTATGTATGTATGTATGTTTGTATGTATATTTCTTTGGCACGGCCTACAGCCTAAACGGCTTGATGGATTTTGACGTATGAGGTGTCGTTAGATTTGTAAAAATCGTGAGAGTGACATAGGCTATATTATTTTAATAAATCAGCAACATGCTTCGTCAAAACAATGAAATACAAGCTCAGTCAAATAACCCGCCTCTGGTCGATCCCGGCGCAAAGGAGCCCATAATACAAGCAGCGTTGCCTCGTTGAATAGCTATGGCTAGCCTTTGCACCAGAAACGACCCGGAACGGGGGTCACAACGGCCAACCTCCGCAACGAAGGTCTTAGCCTCGGCAGCCCAAACCCCCGTGGTCTCAACAGCGACAGGTATATTATAATACTTTTATGCTACCATTTCGACATAAGACTAAAAAAGTATGAAATAAACTAAATTATTAAGAAAAACAAAAAACCCGACTGCATAAAAAACTATTACATTAACTGAAAAGAGAAAAACAAGCTCTTATATTCACTAATCAACTATAACAACTTGGTTCGAACAAATATAATATTTTATGCAGTCGGGTTTTTTGTTTTTCTTAATAATTTAGTTGTACAAACATTTTGATCAGCTGCTTGCAAGTCCAAATGATTTTCTGCTAATTTCTTAAAGTATTGTTAAATATGAGTCCCTCCCTGGGGCGATCGTCTTCAATGCTATCTTAAAATAATAAATTATATCTTGAGTGCATATCTACTGTTTTTTGACATCTATAGTGATAGTCTTTTGATTTAACTTCTAGTTTCAGCAAGAAATATACTCGAAGGGCTACCAAATAGGCTAGGAACGCTAGGAAGGATAAGAATGAATCTGAACTATTATACATATAATAATATAAATACAATTGTTTAAACTGTTCCCCATTATGACAATTTCGTCTTTTCTATCATTTTGACTTTTTGAAAGTATCGTCAATTTTAAAATTCCGTAGTTCAAAAAAAATAAACGATAACATAAAAGGATCACTTCATTGTCCGTCTGTGTGTCCGTTTGTCTGTCCGTCTGTCAAGACGAGCAACGAGGTATCAATTTGAAATTAATACCAAATACTACCGCAATCAAAATTACGGACATTTGCTTATTCAGTTTTGATACTAGCAACTTAAAAATAAAAAATCAAAACCTATACCTTCCCATTGCCCTAGAATCATAAAATTTTAAAAGAAGCAAGATTGTTGTAAGGGGGTGACTAAGGGATAAGGCTTATTTGTATGCTTAACAAGATATATGACACACGTAGAAAAGTTGATACCCCAAGAGCCCTGACTAGCCCAAAATATTATAGTCCTCAGTCTATGTATAATTATGTATTTAAAAAACCAATTAAGTTCTTACTAAGCATGCATACATGGGAGTATTTTTACGGCAATTGAAGTAGGAAAGTAATTGAGACCATAAAACCAAATTGACTACAAGTACTTATATATCTCTCTCACACTTAAGACGAAACTCGTACAACTGAAGAGTTGCGACTCAGTAAATTATTTACGCGTCCATTTTCCTGTTTACTTTTATTTGCGTTTAAGAAAGCAATTTGGGGAAACGCTTGGGATGCCAAGCTGCCTCTACCTACACGTAGAATACTTGACCTTATTTCTATAGTCATACAGTTCATTACTGTTTGTATTTATTGAAGGAACGTATACACGTAAAACTCTTTTTGGGGTTTCGTATTTTAAATGTGGAAAACTGTTTGTGAATGTATTTACAGTATACGGTTGGTACTATCCTACTATTTATTTGAATAATCCTTTTACATACCTTATTATTCTTGTGAACATAGTGAGGAAATCTGTATGCTTCAATGTCGAGGCATGTATTGTATCCACTGTCCATTATAAGCGGGCTCAATCCGCGTTACACTGGACAGACTTTCGGTACTAGTGAAACGTGGATGTTCTGAGTTTTCATAATATCACTATTCCCTCGCGGAATATATAATTCTTGTTTGATTTGTTCCTATATTGTAATAATGACAAATACAACCGTACATAAATCCTGTAGAACTTAGTGATGCAGGCCAGGAATCGAACCGTCGCGCCTCGTGATTGAGTCGCTAGCTTTCTTCCGGGCTATCACCGCTCTCATAAGTACCTACAGGTTCTTTTCAAATTCAAAATTACAAATTCAAAATTTTTTGTTCAATATAATATCATAATAATATAGATAGCTTTTTGACGTAATTTTTTGACTCTACCACCACGTCGGAAGGTGTTCCGTTGAGAGAAAATGCGGCCAGAAACTCTACAACACACATCTTTTAAACAAAAAAAAATGTACAAAGTACAATTAAAATACAATATTCCATTACGAGTACTCGTACATAGTGTAAAATTGTCAAGACCAGACATTTTGGTCATTCAAATAATCAAAATCTAATCTAAATCACCGGTACATGCAATTTGTTAAAAAATATAACATTGTACAATACAATTTGTTTAGTTTATTGTATTGTGTATATTATAAGAAAATACAGTATAATTGATTCACTAAATCTTGTTTACCAAACAACTCATACTTATTTGCGCATAAGCTAAATAGTTCTATTATAGAGCAATTTAGATGTTAATATAAGGTCGGATATTTATCCTAAAGTTGCCCCATTTTCCCTCTCGATATTCAAAAATAATAGTATCCCTTCACCCTGACTTCCCGTGTAAACATGGGCAAAGAGGAGCAGTGGTTCTCAAAGTTAAGATTTTTTTTTATTGGGGTGTTTTTGTATCCTTAAAATGAAATAAAATAAGTTTGCTAGGATTATAAAGTAAGATTATGAACAACGAAGTAGACGACCTGCAAGAAGTTCTGGTTAGAACGGGATTGTTATTTAATAAAGCTTGACTGTCAGTGTTTAGAACGTTATTTGTCAAATATACAACAATTTTAAAAAATATTGAAAGAAACATACGTAATTATCTTTTGTAAATGTCAATATCAATTGTGTATACAGGGTGTTAGGGTAAACAGTTGCATTACTCTTAGGGATGATTGTTCCCATGATACTGAACAACTTTCCCTTAGAGACCTAAAAGAAATTAGCAAAAAAAAATTTGACTTTCCATACTAAATGCAATCAGTTGATCGAATGTTTGTATGAACAGTTGAAATTTTGTTTTGCGAATATCCTACAGGTTTCTTAGGGAAAGTTGTTCAGTATCATGGACACAATCACCTCTTAAAGTAATGCAACTGTTTACTCTAACACGCTGTAAAAATTTTATTATAAATTTGAGTTTGTGTTTGTGAGTCAATCAAGCAAAATAGATCCTTAAGTCAGCAATCTAATAAAAATTTTATATACCTACATCTGATCTGGACCACCCTTTATAAAAAGCTTTTCATACATTCAAATTTTCCATTTGTTTTATAGCATTCAATTCTACCTTTCACTAAAATCACGTATACAACATTTTTGTCCAATAAAAGAACAGTTTGAGAAACTTAACGACTGTAAGTTTGGATATTGTAACAGAACAGATTTGCCGCCCGACCGACTCCAAAACGATCGGTCGTGCATACAATTAGTCGGATGAACGATTCCGACATAGTATAAACTGTACTTAGTTACATTGTCATATTATTTAGTTAGTTAATTGTGCGTTCAATGCTTTGATATCAATTACTGCTCCATTTGATCCTCTATAGTTAAACTGCGCCTTGAATTAAGATTCTATTTAGAACTTACATTTGGGAAAGTATTGATTCAATCAATTAATCAAATCAGCCCATATAACTAACCTACTGCTGGGCTGGCCTGTTTTTAGGGTTCCGTACCCTTAGGGTGAAAACGGGACCCTATTACTAAGCCTACGTTGTCCGTCCGTCCGTCCGTCTGTCCTACCTATTTAGGGCTGTAACTTTTGAACCGTAATAACTACATAGTTGAAATTTTTTCAGATTATGCGTTATTTCTGCGGATTTGTTAACAAATAATAAAAATGTCAAAAAGTTAAAAATTAAGGGGGTTCTCAACAAAAAAATAGATTTTAATCAACGTTTTTTCTTCACGCTCTATCGTAAAAACGGTAATACATACAAGCGTCAAACATAGTGTGATTATAGAGCAAACTCTACAGAATAACAACAAATACTAAAAACCGGCCAAGTGTGAGTCGGTCTTGCGCTAAAGGTCCCGGACAAAAAAAGTGTTTTTTTTTTCTAAGTTAATAATGTTGTTTTCTGTGGTGGTGTGGTACGGAACCCTCGGTGCGCGAGTAGCCCGACTCGCACTTGATCGGTTTTATTTACTGTGCCATATCTCAAGATCATAGTAATCTGATACATTTATTACCCTTTGCGATATTGTAAGGGTCACCTTACAATATCGTCCAACTAACGTGTTGGTCTGCCACTATACTCATGGTTAAACTTAAGTAACATTTTCTTTTTAAAGTCATATAAATTTATGGTTTAATTTACCACAGTTTGGTAAGGTGTTGGCTGTGGAGAAGATGCTTCCAGAAACTACAAAAAATACATGAGAATCTTTTTTCTCATTTATAAATAAGCATAATTACTATGATGCACAAGTAGAAATACTTCTACTAAGTGGTCACTGATCACTTTGAAGTTTTATAGTATTCAGGATATTCTACATCATATAACGCTTAATTCGTCCAGAATAGACAGAAATGCATAAAATTGATGATGATGATGATATTCTGTGTATTGTACACAAGTTAAATTACAATGTTTAACTACACCTTATAATCAACAGAAACGAAAAAATAGCTATTATAGTAAATTTCAAATTCCTGTAAAAGTTAACCACAACATAAATTCACAGAACACCGGACGTTTGTTATTAGTGGCAATCAGTTTAATTAATGAGTAACTGAGTGGAAAATTAATAGCGGAAGAGTAACGAAAGGTATCGATTATTTCATTAAGGTTAACGGTTATTACCTAAGTGATTAAATTTGAGGACAACTCAATCAAATTTGAGGGGCCGGTGACGAGAATTTACGAGCGAAAGTTATTTGAAGCTAGAGTCTAGAATTAGTGTTTGAAGAACTCGAGTCTTTGGAGTCATATTTACTATCAAGACTCAGAAGATAAAAATACTTACCATGCACTATTTTCATATTGTAATGTAATGCCCATTCATGACAAAATTAAGTACATATTACTCCTCGAACAATTCTTTAATAATGATATACTAACACCCGTCACGCATTCTAAATACACACGTAGTGTGGCCCAAAAACAATCGCAAATTCCAACCTTTAATAACATCTATGGTAAAAGGACTATCGAATATATCATACCTAAACTAATTAACGAACTACCGATTAAACTAAAAGAAGAAATAAATACAAAAAACATCAAGCATAAACTTAAACTACATTTTCTAAGTACCTAAAAAAATAAAACAAAGTCATCACTCAAAACAGAACACCCTGTACGCTACCGTTACACAGTTACACACACAGACACACTTCAACACTCCACAACATCATTGCAAATTCCTTAATCACACGAAGCGAAGTACACCTAATAACCAGTATAGTGGTAGGTACCTGCCTATACTGTACTTTCGATCGTTTTGTAGTTCTTTGTTATTGCGGTCGATATCATTCATTCTTACCTTTCAAACTATACCTACTGTACAGAATATTATGCACCATGCACACAAACAATAACATATTAATAACCGGGTTTGCAGTGTATGTTTGGAATTGAATTGATGGATAGATATTATTGTATAAGTTTTGTGTAGTCTGTTCGTATGATTATCTTTTATACCTACTTAATAATAAGGATGAGTCCCTACCGGCGTACGAACAAACCAGTTATGGTTTATAGTGCGTCGATATTTGTTGATTTGCTAAACATTGTATTATCATGTAACAATTAAATAAAATAAATAAATAAAAATAAAAAACATGACTGATTTGATTACAAAATAGAACTCAAACGATTCGAAGACTCAAGGAGGGTGCAATAGGTCGTAATTTTACTTATATGTACTGGAATCTTCTGCATAGATTAATATGTATGATCTTTTGTTTCATTCAATTCATATTTTAAGATGTCGCGGTTAGATCCTTTTAATCTTTGAATCGTAAGTCAGTTTTTTTTACGTTTGTATAACAGAAAATGCTTTCTTCTTCTTTCGTATCAGCATGAGCTATATCGCAATAAGGTTGACTGCCCTAGAAGCGCTAGACCAATTTTCAAATTTCTATTTTATTTATTGTTAAAGCTACATGTGAAACATTAAGTCATAAAATAAAAGCTGAAATTTATTCCTAGCTCTAATTCATTTCAGGAACCGACATACTTACAGGGACTCCTTAGAGACTTGAGCCTTTTTTGGGAACGCGAGTCGCTGTTTGAATCAATCCTAAATTCTAAGCATATAAGTTACCACTGAGTACGAAGTCCTGAACCAATTTGAGTCTTAGCTGTAACCACTGTAAGACTCGAACTCTGTACATCACTGTTTAGAGTAGATGAATTTGACGATGAGGTTTTACGGTAAATCTTAGAGAAATACTATATACATAGCAGCTATATACATCTCAAAGAGAAATAGGTTCGTCAAATTCGAACGCTTGATAGGCTAGTTAGTACAGAGCTTGTTTGTGAAGTTCCAAGGGATTAATATCAGTGTGCTTACTATTATTTGTACTAAAGTCATAAATTTTATATTTATAGATAGATATTTACGTGTTAAAAAATTCAAGCGAAATTTTAAAAATATTTTCTCAAAACAGATAGTAAGTGTAGCTTTAGGATCCCAATACGTCCTGATTTCAGCCTTTGCTAAAATCGATAGAGCTAAACAATATTTTGAAAAAGGAAAACAAATAAATATAATTAATAAATAAAAAAAATATAAAAATATAATAAATAAAATTGACAGCCCGGTAGCACAGTCGGTAGTGAACCTGCCTGCTGTGCCGAGGGTCGCGGGTTCGAATCCCGTAAGGGACAAATATTTGTATGATGAATATGAATATTTGTACCCGAGTCATGGATGTTTGTATCTATATATGTATTCTATATCGTTGTCTAGTCATCGTAATACAAGTCCAGGCTAGATTCTGGTACTTTAAATGTGGCTAGATAATTTGTGTGACATTGTCCAAGATATTTATTTTTATTTATTTATAATACACAACGCGCAGCATAATCCACAGGGGTGCACCAAGAAAGGATTTCTCGAAAATTAACCCAGTAAGAGGCGTAAAGGGATTGATGTTTTCAGGCTTCCGTACCCAAAGGGTAAAAACGGGACCCTATTACTAAGCCTACGCTGTCCGTCCGTCCGTCTGTCCGTCCGTCTGTCCGTCCGTCCGTCCGTCTACCGTAAAATCGGTAGTACATACAAGCGTCAAAATTAGTGTGGTTATAGAGTAAATTCTATAGAATAACATCAAATACTAAAAACTGGCCAAGTGTGAGTCGGTCTCGCGCTAAAGGTCCCGGGCAAAAAAAGGTTTTTTTTTCTAAGTTAATAATGTTGTGTAACACAGAACCAGTTCTGTGGTGGTACGGAACCCTCGGTGTGCGAGCAGCCCGACTCGCACTTGACCGGTTTTATTTAAAATCTATGCAGACTAAGTCACGGCCAAAAGCTATTCTTATAATAAAGAAACACCTCATATATCCTAATATGACATTCGCAAATACATTTACAAAGTTGTAAATACGCACTTTACGATAAAATTAATTTGAGACGCATAATTCCCATTCATTTTATAAGAACTAACATTGTAACTGCTCCAAAATACAGAAAGCTAAATTGTACCAAAACAAATGCACTACGAAATGGACGTCATTATAACAATGTAAGTTGAACAATAACCATCTAACCGTTATTCAATTGACAAAGCCATGAGAACTTACTAGAAACTTGTCGTTGAGTTTTGACTTGTTGCGATGGATGAGAGATTCTGTATTATGCTATTGTGTAACTTTAAGATCTTCAAAGGCATTGTATCAATATGGACTTTACGATATGGATAAGGTTACTAAATATGCAATATGTTTGTATTTTCCATCATTAAAGATGTTTCAAACATTGAATATGTTAAATGAGAGTCCTGCTACGAATGCTAGCTAAAACTATGGTGGCATTTGTAGCAACGAATCTGATCATCCCGAAAGGAACTGTAGTCATAATTTTAACTGTATTGTATTTTTTAATGGTGGACCGACGACCTGGTGAAGGCGGCGGGAAACTGTTGGATGAGAGCAGCGCAGGACCGGTCGTTATCAGCTGAGATGATAATAATGATGATGCGGTTTGTATAAAAACTGTTCAAGAAATATTAATATAAGTTGACTATGATATTTTTCTTGTGAAGAGTGACAAAATCGGAGCTCGTTTGGTATACCTTTGGCAGTCAGTCTAGATACGACCATTGCTAACTGGCTAATATTTCTACTACCGCATGAGAGATTGTCATGCGATATAGCTCAGTTGACACGAAAGAAGAAGTTGGGGAATAATTATTTCTGCAAATTGTGTAATTGGCTATAACTCTGGATTTTAGTTTCTGTTCAAACCAAAAATATTCTTTCGAAGTGCGTAACAATATTTATTACGAAATTTTCCCAACAATATAGTATTTGAGAAAGGCTAAACAAAATAATATTCATTTTATGCACAAAAATAGGTACTTCAGTGTTTTTCCTTAGCTAAAAACAACAAAACACTCCAAAAGTCTGAAAGAGAAATGTAAGCCAAGTTTTTCTTGAAAGCCAGTTTGAGGGGTGGTTACAGGGGCGGGGGTGGAATTGGCTTCGTTCCAGTCTCCAGATAATTATCCCCTATTAATCTAGCAGCCAAATCGCTCGGTCGTCGACATACAAAAACTTATCGGATTTCAACTGGGAAACAATGGTCAGCTTTTTTACAGCGTCAGGATTTTTCAAATGGATGGCTTTCAATTAGTAAAGGGAAAGATTGTGAATTGAAAAGGATCTTTAAGCTGCGTTTATACGTATGCCTTGCTTTACGACTAGGAAATACAATCAGTCTCTTATCAAGAACGTTAGTGTGCACGTCAAAAGATATGCGGAGTGAAGATAGAGTATCGGTCAAAGTTATTGGAGAGAGAACACTGCGTGACGTAATGGACAGTATTTTTAAGGTTTGATATGCAGTGAATAATTGTTGGAAGTTATACAGGTGAGGACACAGCTTTAGGTGATATGTTAGAGTCACAACTGTTGACATAAGTGCCTTTCAGACGAACGTTTTTAGCGTCGCGTTTGCTGCAGTTCGTACTAGACTCTAATCACTCACTCACTTTTCTTTATTTATTTAAATGCATGGTCAGAAGTTTTGTTTTTTCGATGGTTTTTTTATGCAGGGTCCTTCTTAATATGCTGACTGTTTTTCATGGAGATGAGCCGACCATCAAACAACCTTCTCTATGGGACCAACATCGAAATCGCGAAAAAAAATCAAATGTATGGGCTCGAATAGGTTTACAGTTTTGCATTGAACAGCAGATTGTTTCTGGCGAGTTCGAAGTTGGTGCAATAATAAAAGTTGTTCAGTTTGATGGTCTGGTCATCTCTATAAAAAACTGCATGCATAACAAGAAGGACCATATAGTTAAATTAGTTCAGTTTTACGGTCTAAACCACCTCTTTGTACAAAAGGGGGGTGGCTTGGAGGTGGCCTAGGGTGTTTTGTTACACCTTGTATGAACGATAATATTCGTTACATAAAATAAACAATATGGCCCATCCACGTTTCCAATATCACTCGAAAAATATGAAACAGCCCCATTAAAGCCAACAGTTTAATTAAACTACTCGTTTTTATTCACGACACAACCGATGGTATTGGTATTGAACTATTATAACTATTTATAACATTGCACTAGAAAGAAAACTGGCGGTGGTCCAACTACGCTGCACGTAAGTGCTTCGCGATCACGCGATATGGGGGTAGTCGGAAATCGAAAATCGATATGATAAAACTTTTATTTGATCCAATTTGAATGGACTTAAAAACGGTCGACCGGGAATTTCACGTATGAAGAACCCTCTAAATCGAGTGTTCGATATTTGAAAATGGATTTTTGTAGTCTGAAAAGCATATTGTGAAGGAAAAGTATCTTTGAATCGCCGCTCAAGACGAAAGAACATTGTAATGGAGAAATTTGCGTAGTAACAAAATATTATAAGTTTTGCACAAAACATGGGTGAAATCAGTTTCCTGTTTAATAGAATTCAATATAGTTTTCTTAAGTTTATTTTGTTTTATATTAGAAGCCAGAACTGCAACAATAATTATATGTTTGACGGGCCTCTATGTGTTGGCTTTGGCCACGTGCACGCTTTCCAAAGGACCGGGACACCTATGTCCCGAGATAAGGAAAAGAAATACAATAATAATATTGATAAGGTAAAGGATGACGAAACTGAAAGTAAAACACGTTTCAGAAGATGCCATTTCAATCTTGGCTGAAACCAAAATTGGTGGAACTTTTAACAAAAAAATATAACTAAATACCAAAAAATGTCTTAATTTATTAAAACTTTATCAATCTGAAACCTACTTGCCAACATATTAATCCTATATCCAGAATCAATGACTCATAAGTTGAAGCGAACTTAGGAGCTTAAATCTCAATCTACGTCGAGCCTGCTGTGTAAATTGCTTACATGGGAAACGGTTTGAGCTAACTAGAGGATACTACATGTACCCATAGTACTATGTATAGCTTCATTTGCAGGCAAAATGTTTAACATAATTTTTAAGCACACCTGTTATGAACTGCCGCTCTCATATAGGGCTGTATCGTCGTAATCCCGCTGGTCCCTTTACTGGGACAAATTTATGGTAGTCTAAGGCCGAGACATTACGACACGTGTTCTTTCAAAAGTAAAATTCTTACTTCAAGTGCATTTATTCTTTTCAGAGTACCTTCTCGGTCTTAATTCTCTCTTTTCTAATTACTCGGTTTTATGTGTTAGAAAAGGCAGAGATCGAATTTAAATTTAGAATATTGGGAGTTATTTTCTTTTCTGCCTACTGGCAACACGAACATTCTTTTCCAAGACTGACGACGTATTGACGAACGTTGAATTTCGGTTCAGAGTTTTAAAATATTGTAAAGCTTAACAGTTGTTGTAGAGTTGGCGAATAAACAGTATATTTCATTTACTCTAGTCAGTGGTTTTATTATATGAAACATACGTAAATGCCATAAAGACACTGCTGCAGATGATCTATTTGTTATGGATGTAAATGCCATTGATTGATTGATATCTTTCCCCACCCGAGTCTTATAATTTCTGAACTGTTGAACCTAGAAACCTATTTTATATTTTCTCAGTTACCTTCGCTATTTAGAGGCCAAGAGGAGAAAATACTCTGATAGCAAGTTGACCATAAAGTTGCCTCAACCAATTCACTCTTAACCAGCGTGGTTGAGCCCTCTTCTTTTCATCCTCATTCATGACAGCCTGCATTGGCATCCTCCAACTTCCCAAATAGTAAACTAAGAACTATTCTATTCCATTTCAATGAAGCTACCAACTAAACCCCTTTATTTACTAGCTTCTAAAATCCCCATACCTCAGTGCCATGTCTTTAAGCGTGCTTAGTGGTAGTAATTACTGGGTGATGATAGACGCAGGCTGAATGCGGCGGTTGGCATCGTTCCAGGGCTGCACGCGATCGTACAAAATCAATACTGAACTGCAAAGTTGGGGAATAACTTCTGCTGGCCTCATCTGTGGTGGGCTGATAGGTTTTGTTTGTAATGAGGTGGGTAATTGTCTTTTGGTTGAGCCTGGAATGGTCGTGGAATAATGGCATAATAAAGTCACGATGAAATTGGAGCCGGAGCTCGAAATGTTTTCTTTTTAAGTAAAACAATTTAGAATTAGGAAGAAACAAAACTGAAAAACAAACAAGTTTATAATTAAAATGTCTGATTTTAAAGGAGTAAGAATGATACATATTGCATGCATAAGCATAAGCATATGCTCACGACTATATTCCCCGAGGGGGTAGTCAGAGATATTCTGAAACTTCAGAACATCCACGTTTCACTAGTAGTACCGAATCTCTGTCCAGTGTGACGGGGAGTGAGCCCGTCGCCACTTGTAATGGACAGTGGGGTACGATACATGCCTCGAAATTGAAGCATGCAGGTTTCCTCACGATGTTTTCCTTCACCGAAAAGCCAGTGGTGTTACAAATCGCACATAAATTCCGAAAAAGTCATTGGTACGAGTCGGCCTGAACGGGGATCGAACCATCGCCTCCTGCACGGCAGGCAAGGTTACTCGCCACTGGACCACCATCACCATGGCTTCTGATACATATTGCGACCCTAAATAATGGAATAAGGGAAGAGATATTCTCGGGGAATGGTTGAATGATCAAGGCTTGATTAAGGGAAACAAACAAACATTCCCACGTTAATAATTTAAGTTAATTATTATTAGTCTAATAAACGGAAATCTTTAATTGGTTTTATAAGATTATGATAATGTACAATTCTTTACCTACTCTTTAACCGAATTCAAAAAAGGAGGAGGTTCTATTAAGTTAAGTGTAATAAGCTTGTTTATTTTGTCAATAACATAATTATTATATGTAAATATAATACGATAAATTAATTCAGACGCAGCAAAAAAAAAAGTTATGTGCATTAAATACTAAGGTGATTGATTGAAATATCAAAAATTACAAGTCTATGACTAATCCATGAAGTTTCCAAAACATTAAAACCCGTATCAGTGCTTAGAATCAAACTCCCAAACTAGCAGGTTTTGTTAACAGATGCACTACAAATTGCTCACAGAGAGTAATTTATCAACGCCACAACTTATACCCAACTGAGAGAGTTACTGTGACAAACAGTCAGGATTTACAAGTTTAATGCAAGTTTTGCTGATTCATTTGTTAAGGTTGTTATTAAATAGGGTCTTCAAAAGCATTATAAGTAACCAAATTTTCATTAAAAGGTAAGGATTATCAAAAATCTTTGGCTGGATTCGACCAAAATTTCATTTATAGAGGAGCAACTATACAAGAAACAATTTAACAACCCTGAAATAACTTCATTTACACTAACCGATTCACTAACCCATACTAAAAGAATGAATGTATAATGTATGTTTATATGTTTGTGCCGTTGTTGTATGGTTTCCATAATAAACAGCCTATCAATAGTGCTTTCTTGGGATCATTACAATGTATGTGCCTGTGAGCGTTAAAAAAAAAAAAAAAAAAAAAATAATAATCCACCCAAAGAAAGAGGTCGTTGTATCTGTACTTATTGCAATGTGAGGCTATACAGTTTTAATTTGTTAGGTTTTTTATTATTTTTTTTTTATTTATATGACATTGACATTTCATCAGTTTCGGTGTAAGCTTAGGGTTGATAAAACGCAAAATCAGTTTACTGTAGAGTAACCGGTGACTTAATCTAAGAATAAAATTTACTCGCGTTTGGTCGAATCGGTAGTGTGTAACTGATACCGTCTCTACTGTGCTTAAAAAGTAAGGCTATATGTAGTAATAGATAGTCTTTCTTATACCGTGGTAAGGCCACACACTACAGGTAGCAAACCACTTATCAAACACAACCATTAGCTTAGTCGCTAGACCTCGTCTTAAATTTTTTTTAGCTATTTATTGGTTGAGTTGTCACTTCTCCGTTCCGGTCTGCTTCAGTTTATAGCGGGCATAAATGAATACATCTGCGGGGACTCGCCACAGATGTCAACACCCACAAGTTATAGCAACGAAGACACAGATGGCGATACCGTCGCCCTCGGAAATATGCTCCATCCAAAGACAACGTTCACCGTGAATACGTAACTCGTAACCTACTACAAATAAGGTTCACAATCGAATGCAAGACATAAATCGCGCAAGAGAAATAATCACAGTGATTCGATATACATTATACAGGGTCCTTCTTAATATACTGACAGTTTTTTAAGGGGATGATCAGACCGTCAAACTGAATAACTTTCTCTAGGGAACCAAATCTAAATCGCGAAAAGAAAATCTGCTCTTCCATACAAAACTGCGAACCTACTCGAGCCAAATTTATAGGACAGCTGATTTTGTTTTCGTGATTTCAATTTTGGCCCCATAGAGAAAGTTGTTCAGTTTGATGGTCTGAGTATCCCTTTAAACAAGTGTCAGCATATTAAGAAGGACCCTGTATACAAGGTCCAACTAAGAACTGTTGGACCAAGGCCGGTCCCCAGGCTTCACACAGCCTAGCGGAAAATCTTTTCTTTTCAACGGAGCAACCTTCCGCAGTATTTCCTCAACACATCTAATAGAAACCTGCATTATAATAAGTCGGAAAAGAAATTATGATGCGAATGTGTATATTACCAATCCGCATTGGACCATATTGGTGAAATAACGCGTATTGAAGCCTGCAGTGGAAAGTATTATAATGTTTGGTAATCTTAAGTTATCGAAAGTGAAGGAATCGCCGGAATTAAGCTTAGAATAGCATCAACCCACACAGGTGTTCTAAGAGAGAATTGTCATACAGTACATAATCTAAAGTCACATGCGGCTACAGGTAAGGTCCCTTCTCTTGATTATAGTGCCTTCGTTTTTCTAGTTAGTACCTAATAGATAGTGAATATTAAAATAATATATAGGTATAGAAATTAAAAGAACTCATACAAGAAAATATACTATTGCCAACAACAAAAAAGCTTTTCAATCACGCGCAAAATTTCCTTGTTTCCGATCACTCTATCGTATTCATTAGCCGCGTACTAAGCCCGTTTATAATAAACTACTCTACTCAGCACAAACTAAGACGATGAACTCTCATCCAGTCTATGAACAAGTACAAGTACTAATTCAGTCCGACCTACATCACTTCATTGAATATCTAGCTATACTAAACACAGGGGCGCAACTAGGGTACAGAGCATCATAATTATGAGCTGATAAGTTCTTAAGCTTACTTATGAACTAAAGTATAGAGGCTAAAGTTGAACCTATTTATAGCTTCAACTTTAGCCTCTATACTGGTGAAGTCTAGGATTTCCTACATTGTGAGCTGCACTGGTAGCATGCCAACCCGCGATAGCCGTGATACGGCTGTATCACATCTTTCATCTCGTTCTTTTGCGCGCTAACGAACGAGATAAAAGACGTGATAAAGCCGTATCACGGCTATCGCGGGTGTGCATGCTACCCGTGCTGGTATTGACGTTAATTCACCACACATGCACAATGAGTATTTAAAGAGTTCATATTCGAGACACAACGATATTTTTCTATGCTGAAGAGGCGCCTTCCTACTTTTAGGCTGGAGGCTGTGAATGAAAAAAAATCTACCAATACCTTGCTCACTAGATCGCGTCATAAGGAAATTGAAGCTATTCTATTGGTGGATTTTTGCGTCATAAGGAAATGTAAGCTATTCTATTGGTTGCTCACCGCCTAGCTACTTCGGACAGCTCTAGTGGTAAGTCAGCTATTTTCTAAAATGATACCATATTATCCATTTATGTAATGCCTAGCCTAATTGTGTAATGTTTAATTTGTAATGTGCCGTAGTACGAGTATGTTCCCAATCTTGATTAAACGAATGAAAATATTCTACGAATTAAACTAAGCCTAAACATAATGTTCGCGACTTTATTCTACAGATAATCTATGTAGGTATACCATATTCGGAATATACACAACACTAGCAATACCTACCATATACGAATTTTTATTCTACAGATAATCTATGTAGGTATACCATATTCGGAATATACACATAACACTAGCAATACCATATACGAATTATGTTCGAAATATATTAGCTATGTGCACGACACTAGCGCCATCTAGCGCAATACGGCCTCGTGGATTATTTGTTCATAAAATATTACGATAAAGTTTGTTATTTTAATTTAAAATAAAGTAAAAACTAAATAAATGAGCAATATTGACGCTTAAAAATGTTATAATACCTCACTAGCTGGGATTTCCATTCTTTGTTACAAAATTCTCATACAAACTTTCACCATCGTTTTCACACCTTTGGGGGTTGAATTGCGAATAATCTTTTTTTTTTTGAACACCTAGATGGCAATAAAAACATCCCTGCCAAATTTTAAGTATTACTATTTGTTGTTTTGAGTGTTGAGTGAGTGTGCGGATTTGCATAGATTCAAGCAAATCTGGCACAGCTTCGCCATCAGTAGTACAAATTTCTGCCACAGCGTGCGCTGCGATCGACTTGACAGTTCCCAACACCCACTTCGCACATATCCAATAATGTATATTTAAATAGGTACAAAAACCGTTCCATTTTCGAACAAAAGTGGCGTTCTTCGTGTTAACCCCATTCTATACGATAGCAGTAGGACGGTAAACTCGCCGCTTCCCCTACTGAATGCATCACTGACTATTAACTCCAGGCCGAATGGGATTATCGCTTCAGATCCACCAATTAACGTCCATTCATTCAGCTTTGCTATAACTGTTGGCGGTATTGCTGAGGAAGTTTGTTGTGCGTTTGCGAGAGTCTAGGTGTTAATATTTTGTAAGTGCAAATAATGATCTCTATGTGTTTAGAAGATTTACTAGTAGACTGTAAATTAGCGGGAAAAAAATTGAATTAACAACTGCCATCAGACATATTTTCTCTACTGTCCTAAAATTTCTGAGTTTCCCGTATTGCCCAAAAGACAATGCGGGTTTTGTATGTAAGGTTGGCGCCTTATTTTTCGCCGTTGTTTTTGGCGCGGCCAGCAACCAAACTTAAATATTTTATTTCAGAAAAAAATAACAAACAAAACTTATTAACATGTATATCCCTAAACTCAGTCCGAACGCAGTTATAAAGGCTTGAAGTTGAAAATATTACCATTATGCGCAATTCAAGCCTTGATATCTCAGTTTGGACCTTAAATCAAAGTAAAATTAATGGATAGGCCCAAAGTGCTTTAAGTTAAAGCACGCAAAACTAGGGCACTTCAATACAAACTAGGGCACTTGGTCTGTCATCTCGGTACATTTTCAAAGCAAAACTGTCAATTGTTTTGCCTCATTTTTCTGGTTTGAAATGTTCGCGTAATGGCCTATCCATAAATTTTACTTTGATCTAAGGTTTGGACTGAGTTCCGAGATATTTGTAATAACAAGTGTTGTTTTTAACTTTATTCTGAACTATAATATTCAAGTTTGATTGATGGCCGCGATAAAAAAAGAAAAAAGGCGCCAGTTTTAGGCATAGGCTTTTCCTATGTCATCGGTGTCCATCGTATCTATTTCTAGGGCACAAACCTAATCTCATAGTGGTGGTATAAAGGGCATTAGTCCACCACGGGTGCCCAAAGCGGATTTGTAGACTTCACATACGCATCAGAATTTATTTCTTTTTTAGCATATTCAGTTTTCCTCACGATATTTTCCTTCACCGTTTGAGAGTACTCGCATTTCATGTTTTGGTTTTGTACCCGTAAATATAGTTCTTTTTATAGAAAACCACCTTCTGTACTCTCTTTAGCAGCCTATATTTTTTATTACAGTAATCGTTATTAAATTACAAAACTCATTAAGCCGACATAATTACCATGTTGGCAAAAATATAGGTATACTACTTTATGAGAAAAACTGCTTGGCTGCTTTCATTAAATTTTTTGTAACAACGAATGAAGTTTATAGAATAATAAATTGCTTTTAAAAACTGAATTTTCTTATGAAAAAATATTATTGAAAAACGTTTATTTTTGTTACGAATATCATTTTGCTTTAGTAAAGTTAACAAGAGAAATTTTTATTCATTTCATTGTTTTGATTCGAAAGTTCACATCATACAGTTTTTGAGAGTTACGCGGTTATTATTTAAATCTAGAATTACCGCGTTTTGGTGAATTTGAGTTCCCGATATTTCGGCAGTGTTACAACTGCCATGATCACGGGATGACTGAGGAGCTGCAGGTTTGTCTGCTCTTAAAAATCTACCAGCTGTTCTTCAGTCATCCAACTCAAAATCACCAAAACGTGGTAAGAACCCGTTAAAATGTTTAATTTGTTCACATCATAATTATAATAACTTTTAAAAAATCTCTTTAACATCGTAATTGATATAGCGCTGAATGTCTGATTTACCTATTTATTATTTTACGCAAATAAATTCAAACTATAAACACCTAATAATATGCTGGGGAATGAGATAATTGACGAATCTACAGTTCTACGATATTTGACAAAATTGTTTGTTTGGAATGTTTAGAAAACGCTATTGAAACCTGATTGAAATAGAATTTTATTGATTAATCTTAAAAGACAATTCAAATAAATGTTTAACCTTTTCATACATTTAGTAAACCCAATTTAAAAGAAGAAATCATCTCCGTTCACCTGTCCAAAATAAAAATAGAACCTCATAATTTTATTTTTCTGTAACATGTCAAGTGCAAACCTAATCTTGTCATGTTTCTAATGCTATTATAGAATACAAGAGACTCGCTAGATTGTATCGAGTTGTGATAATTCGATAAGGGAAGTACGGTCAGATGGAGTCCGATTAGTACTCTACGAAGCCGTTATAAGGTTGTTTTTGGCCTGAAGTCAGATTTAGAAATCTACAGAGCTGTAGGAAGATTAAAGGCAAGGCAGAGTTGTGGACCATAGAAGAGTTGTGAAAAAGAGAGTTGTATTCACTGTTCGACATTTTTGAATGGGAGTAGAAATAAGAGTAAGCTGTATTAGTTTTATTTACTCTACTACGGAAAAATTAAACTTGCTCGTCAGATCTTAGTGGGCGCGCCTAAGTCTCTTCCATACAGGATGTAAAATGCATTATGACCAGGAAGGTGGCACAGCTATTGTCTATACCTGCATGTCTAGTATGATTTCTCTACACGCGCGCGACGCGCCTTGGTTGCATACAAAGTAACCAGCACGTCTAGCATGATTTCTCTACACGCGCGCGACTCGGCTTTTTTCCATACTACAAGTCGCAGCAAGCGCGGCTCGCGCTCTCCGAAAAGCGTGGGAACCGGTTATTTTGTATGCAGCGAAGGCGCGTTTGCGCGCGTGTAGAGAAATCATGCTAGACGTGCTGTTCCCGCGCCTTTTGGAGAGCGAAAGCCGCGCTTGCCGCGACTTGTAGTATGGAAAATAGCCGAGTCGCGCGCAAGTAGAGAAATCATACTAGAGGGTCTGGAGGGCACCCTGCCCTACAAGTGAAACATGAAAGTACTCCTTGGGTCGGTATAGTGTTCGGCCTTCTTTCGTAAATTTCCGTCGTTGTTTCCATGAGCGTGTGAATTCTCTATGGTTGTTTCCAACATTAGGTTTTTCCTTTCAAATCCATCGACAAAATATACATAAAAATTAAAAAAAAGTGTTTCTTTAAAATGATAAAGAGGGAAAAGATGATCAAAAAGATCAACGCATCTTTTGATGGAATATTTCATTATTTACGAATAGTTTTTGAAACTGTTTACGTCTGACATGGTTGTATGGGCTCGATCCCTTGGCCTTTACAAAAAAGGCAGACACAGTCTTGATCAAAAATTTATACTATATACAATGTTCTTGGTCTTGATATGATTTTGACAGGATCTCGCGAATAACTCTATGGAGCGATATAAACATGCCATCTGTCGGGTTTTTAAGGAACTAAATTTAAAAAAGAAAAGAAATACGCTCATTGCCTCACAGCTGAGAGCGGCGTTCAGTGCGCTCTCAGGTGGCTCTCAGCGTGCTCTTAATGAAATGTCCTACTAATTCGAAGACAATAATGACACCATTGCTCGTAAACTTAGTAATAAAGTAATAGAATCCTTAAGAGGATAGGCGGGCTGAAATGGTTTAGTTTAGAGAATAGGTCACTTTTCCGACTGTATACGTATTTGTCCAATCCGCCCTACCCAAACACCCCGCCGACTAGAGTGCGAAAGAGACAACTGCAGCTCGGACCGATTTTATCTACATAAAATCGACGAAATGAGCATTTCGTATTCCCCTGTTTCCTCCTCCAAAACTAAACCGATTTTAATAATTCTTTCAAGAATAATAATAATGAGAAAGACTTTGGCTATGTCTGTGCTTTTTTTATTTATATTCGTTAAATATGTATGCTGGATGTCTGAAAACGCGCGGTAAAATTGGTCATTTTCGAAGGTGCATAGTTATTACAGTAAATTAATTACTGCAAGAAAACAATAGGCATAGCAGAAGGAACATAGATTTCGTGGTAAAATTTTTGTAGCTCTAGTGCTAATATCCAAGGTGAAAACAGGGGAATACGTTGGTATGGACTAAACCGTACTAGTCTTAGATCCTCTTAACGTCACAAATATCTTAAACCCTGTTACAACATAAGCGTCCGTATTTTAAAAAAACGTCCAAATAGAAAATACACTCAGTTCTAATGCCATTAAAGACGACAATAGGACGTGAGATTGTATCGGCCAGTATTGGAGGTAATTCGATAACGCGGGGCGTCCCCGGGAGCACGAGCGTAATTACACGGCGAAGGTTCAATTGAGTTCGATTATTACTGGTACAAGGATATAATAAGACTTTTGTTGTATTTCCTTCTCCTTTAAAATAATTGTAATAAATGGTACGGTCGATTTTTAAGGCTTTTTATAACCAATATTATGAACACGAGTAGGTACCACTGGGCAACTTTGATAGTGTGTGAAAATCCGTTACACATTAAACAGAGTGTTTCGGATCATCAAACTGAACAACTTTCAATAGGAAGCCAACAATAGCAACGCGACAAACAATTTGTTGTTCTATAGAAAACGTCATTCGCTACTCGACCAAAATGACAGCTATGTGGCCGTAGTATGGCAGCGTGATAAAACGCTATCGCGGTCTTTCTATTTGAGTGCGAAAGAACGAGATAAAAGACGTGATATAGCCTTATCATACGCATCATGCTACGGCCTCTGATTTTGTTTCAAGTTTTTGATGTTGGCTTCCTGGTAAAAGTTGACCAGTGTGGGCTTAAGCAGTCACTAAAAGGAGTTTATCCGATAAGGTGAGCAAGTACAAACGTCGTTTTTGCTGAAAATTCCTAGTATCAGATAACAGATCGGATATTTTAAGAACAAAATATCGTATGTTCGACAGAACGTAATTACGACGAAAAACAATATCGTTTCATGTTTCATAGTACTAGGTACTCACTGTTATCCTTTTCAGCTGCCGTTTGCCCTTGTACCACGTGATGGCGGCAGGCGGGCGGCTGCCGGCGGATTCGCAGGTGACTTCGTATCGTCGCTCTGCGGTTAGAACTCCACCTTCGCCAATTTCTGTTGGCTTGTTGATGTCCACCGTTAGGGGTTTCACTGGAAAATTATGGGAAATATTAGTCTAGAAACTAAGTAGGACTACCTGTTATCATCATCAGCTTGACTATGTTCTCGTTCTTGAGACATTGACCTCATGCGTGTCTTAAACTAACGCTCTTACAAGGAGGTACGGGCGTTTGTTTACGATATGCATCCAATGTCCATTGGCGGACTTCACAAACGCATCAGAATTTCGTCTTCAGTGTATGCAGGTTTCTATTTAAGGTTTGCCTGCACCGAAATACCAGTGGTTTGTAACAAATCACACTTAAGTTCCTAAAAACTTGTTGGTAAACAACATGTCAACTACAGGTATTAAATTTCTCGCCAATACCACAGTATAAGACAGTAATCTATCTTCATACAATGGTACGTACCAAACGTGGCTTGTAGGTATGTGTGCTCGCCAGTGCGTACGCCTCGTAGCACGCACACACTGTAAATATGTCAGACTACTGATAAGAATGCGCCAGACGGGGCTACGCGGAGATATTGTCAGTGTGTGCGTGCTACCATTATTGTATGAAGATAGATTACTGTCTTATACTGTGCCAATACACGCCTGTATACAACCGTATCAGTATGATCCAGGACTGGGAATCAAATCAACCACTTTTGCTCAAGAGGCAGAGTTACTAGCCATTAGATCAGCTAACAGAGGATGCAATATTTCTCAATAAATTGGTAGTCAATATCTAAACTAATAACTAACTAACTAATATTGAAACTTGGGGAGGCCTATGTCCAGCAGTGGTCGTCTATCCGCATGACATGATGATATAAAAACCTTTAGTATGCTGAACGCGAGTAATAACTGCATGCAAGGTAATGACGGTCTTAAATTGATTTATGTATTTTGTAATTGGACATTTTCTGTGATTGAACTGAAAACCTTTCATTATCGACTGCATCGTTTGATTAAGAAATTACTGAGTCGACTTATGATTCAAATTCTTTGAAATAAGGAATAAACTAACGACTATTCGTATTTAAAAGTGAATGATCGATCGTTTTCCAAAATAGATTGATCTAGTTCATTTAATAAGCCTCAGTTTACTACATTTCTTTCAATAGTGAAAATGAATAATGTCAATATTATTATCGATTTGATACAACATATTGGAAGCCATCGACATAATGAAGGGTATGAATAATGTAGGGCGTTATTCATTAAGTATGCGAACCAATGTAAGCACTTTGGAAATTTTCGCACACTAAATCAAATGTTTCTCAAGTCGTCTAGTTTCAAAATGTCTAGTATCCTAAAAAGAATTGGAAGAAAACTTACAGAACATATCTAGTACTAGTGACACCTCCTTCGGAGGCACCAGATGTGAGTTGGCTGCTTGACAGGTGAACACCGCAGCGTAGTCGCCTCGACTGATCTGCGGCCATAGAAGCCTGTTCTCTATGACATCACCAGTATTGTGCTCGTACTCTTCGTCTACTAGGACTCCGTTTACAAGCCACCGGACTGAGGGTTCGGGACGACCTGTGGACAAAGTACATTATGTAGTATAGTATAGCCACAGTATTACCAAAGTGAATATAATACTAATAGTGAGGGCACTCTCGGGTTGCGACAGGCCAATCGTGCTGGGGGTGCGAGTGGCGGGAGGCGCGGTCCCAGTACCGATTCACCTGCGCGCAGTACCCCAACGGCCGGTGCCTCACCCTTCAGCACACCGCGCGAGCCCCCCCGCACTCCGCGCAAGCATAGACCCAACGCGGCCACTAAGCGCACCCACTTTATTGTATTTACGCTATGGTATTACTATAAGCCTTACAGTATGGCAACGCTCTTGATGGCGGGTATGCTGCCGCCCGCGCCCCCCGTGTACCTGCACTCACGCTGTCATGCGCAGATATGCAAGGCAATCCCAATCTCTTCATACAGATCTCATGATGTGACCCCCGCTTCCCGCTTCCCCGCAAGGCCCGCCTCCGTTTCTCTGCGCAAAGTACATCCGTTGTTGTACTGTAAGGACTATAGTTTTGCTGTGGTACAGCACTGAATTTCCCCGAAACGGTGGTCAGAGATAATATTCTGAAAACTCAGAACATCCACGTATCACTAGGTATCAGTGTGATGGGGATTGAACCCGTCGCTACCCGTAATGGACAGTGATACATGCCTCGAAATTGAAGAATGTAGGTTTCCTCACAATTTTTTACTTCACCGAAAATGAAGAGGTCGTGAGAAGATGATTTGTTAGAGTAAAAGGTTTATTTGTAACTGAAAATTCTGAAACAGATAATGTTCGACTAGTTAAATGAAAAGGTTTCCTTTATGTTTGTTAAGAAATTCTTGGACTACAACTTGCTCCTGGCTGTAGCAAAGTTTCTAATAAAGGGAATACATGTACCAAGCTGTGGATGTATGGACCATCCGTTTTTTGTTTGGAACTTCTTCGGGAAAGTTACGGTGATGAAATAATGGGGATATGGGTTCTAATAAAATTTTAGACGCAGTAGCAAATACCCTTAGGCGCTGTCCTATTGCCATCGCCCGCGCGATCATGCATTCGTCCGATGAAAATCATTGTGCCACTGTGCGTTTAAACATACTTATATTGAATAAAAATAGAACAATTCGATCGCATCTCACCTTCTATAGGATATTTCGCTGATATATGTATGTTAAAACGCACAGTGGCACAATGATTTTCGTCGGACGAACGTGTCAGATTCTAAGAGAAATAGAGCATATAATATTCATGGCATATTGTCATAAACTATTTTACTAATTTAGTATCGAATTTAATAATAATTAAAGCAAATCAAAGCCATGATGCTGATAGTGAAAGCTATATTCTGATAGTGTTCCTACATCGTATCAAACCTATCATGTATTATGTTATTATCATGATCAGGTTGATCATCATCAGCTTATCATGTGTATGTGTGTGTTGTGTATGTTGGACCAGATGCCCAATAAGAAAAAGGAAAGGTTATCATGATACCATCGTCATCATCTCTCGTCCCCAGTTCAGGACACTGGTGTACAATGAGGATGAGGAAAGTATATGTACAGAAATGATTTCAAATGAAAGGCCAGAATCAGAATAGTCTAATTTTATTTAATCCTTTGACTATCCTTCTTTGAATGTATTTTATATCTTTGATTCTACATTACTTCTGGTTTACTAGTGTCCCCCTGTCTGAACCATAGGGCATATGGAGAAAAACCAGTAAAAAACTCCATATACGAGTAGGACAACCAAAACACATTATCGAAAATCACACACTATAAATTAACCGTAATTATACTGTAGCAAACACAAGTTACATAAACTGAACAAATAATCATTTGGTTAACACTTACACTTGGGCAGCGTAACCACCTCCGTGGTCTTTGGTAGAATTCCTCACTTTTATGACAAACCACACCTTTTATAATATTTGCCACCACCCTTCCCGATTATTCGGAATGGCCGCAAATCCACCAAGGAAATGCAGTTTGTTTACAATATGAGGGAACGTACTAAATCCTTTTTAAATTACAATTATTGTTTCACAAATTATACTATGATTTTAGGATGAATAATATATCGGTAAACACAACCTATCAAACAAATAAGTACTTTTTAGTTGATCAAGTAACTATCACGTTTTCACGTTTGCTATTTGGCGCGGAAACATCAGCGACAAGGAGACAGTGTCGTTTGTATATTATTTTTAGAAACACAATAATATCCATTGTATTCACTATAATTAATCATTAATTATTATATCACAGCATCAGGGTAATTATAACTGTATGATTAATATCACAATTTCAATAAGATTCACAAAATAAGTTACTAAGCACTGTCAACAAAGGTTTGCTTTTTAATAGATGTTGCCAAGTCCAAAAATGAAAGGTAAATTAAAAATTTAGATTCAAACTCATGATATGACTCAGGACCAACGATATCAATGTACTGTACCAGTACTAGATACGGTGTTCAGTAGGAACTGCATGTTACTCTGCAATGCGGTGTGAAAACCGCATTGATGTTAGTTTACTCTATGCTAATGGGAATGACAAACCAATCTGAATACCAATCTGTCATTTTTTTCAATAATCATTTTAATTTTATATTGATGTATTTAAATTAGTTATCACTTTAAAAACCGCCTGAAAGTTGTTTTACGGGATACTTTTATTCGAATATAAGGTAAGTATGTAAAATTATAAGGATATGTAATTATTAATTTAAATTTTAGAAAATAGGTAAGTCTATTAATTTCCTCAAGATTGGGTAAGTCCATTACTTTTTGTCTCGTTTCGGCACCCAAAAACCGACATTTAAGGAAAAGAGACGGGTATTAATGATCATAGATGAATCAAGAGACTTAAATCAGAGGGCACAAAATAGGCACAATATATGCATGTCGGAGATAGTCATAAGAACGGACAGTCTTACGAGGCGCGCAGGTGCGGTCTTACGAGGCACGCAGGTGCGCGCACGTGCGCGCACGTGTTTCCGTTGCCCCCACCTTCGGCACTATAAATAACAGAGCCGAGCGAGGCACCGGACAGTCTCTCCCAAGATTGTCCTCTCTCAGGACTCCCAAGATTTGTAACTCCATTCCTCTGTTAAGAGATGAACATAAAATTTCTATAAACTGCTTAAAATCTAAATTAAAGAGACACTTTTTGGATGAGTTGGGGCTGTCTGTTGATTGACCAATCAATTGATTGATTAATCGATTGAGAGGCCTTATTCGTCTAAGGTGTGTCTCGTTCTTTCGTAGTGTAAAACTCAAAATGTTACTTGTAGGTATTTTAATGATAGTGTAAACGGAGAAAAAGAAATACATATTATATTTAATAAAATAATTACAATATCAAGAAACATAATGTTACATAACAATATATTAACCATTGTTGTATTGTTGCTATTATTCGGGTCTTGGTCGCATTTATTTATGGTTGTCAAACATACTACAAAGCTGTGACAAAAGCGACTAGTTATATTTTTCTCTCCGTTTAGTGTAGTAATAGTAAGGTACAAAAAACATAAGTTGTTAAGAGTGCTTCGCCGACAAACTGCTGTACAGTTTGGCGTGGTAATTTTTAAGACACACATGTACCCTTTAAAGAGAATAAATAAATTAAAAAAAAAAAAAGTCTACTCGAGAACGCCGCCGAGTGCACACGTTGCCGGACCGAACTCAATACCTCGTCATACGCTAGGTTGCAATGGAGTTTCTTGCCGTTTCTTCTCCATGGTATTTACTTGTGAAACGGTGGTAAATGTAGAATCAGTGAAAGAGATAAAAGATGATGATCATGAAGGAAATAAAAGATAACGATAATCCTATTCTTACGTTTCATTTGAAATCATTACCACGTATCATATCTGCTGTCTATATCAGAAGTGGTCAAGGATTCACGAAACCGCATTTGGATTCATCATCATCATCATTACCAGGTAGAAATTCGAGTGTTACGGTACAGAAGTGGTGTTCAAGCTACATCCGGATTTGGTAACGTAACTTTATCTTGTCTTATGTTATTGTCATTTCGTAGAGTCATTTCATATGTAGAGTCTCTTCCGATGTAGAGTCATATCGAATGTAGAGTCATATCGAATGTAGAGTCATATCGAATGTAGAGTCATATCGAATGTAGAGTCATATCGAATGTAGAGTCATATCGAATGTAGAGTCATATCGAATGTAGAGTCATATCGAATGTAGAGTCATTTCAAATTTAAGTAATTTCGAATATAGAGTAAGTAGTCGTATAGATTGTGATTCGTGAACTCGCCCCAATTTGTTAGTAACCAATTCATGTCCTATGAGGTACTGGAGACGTGACCAAGCCAGCGCAATGCCGATTCTAGATGATGCAGCTTGGTGTAGATGTGAGACTGCTGAGCAAAAACTGAGCTACCATCATGTGACTATGCCCGGTGAGTCGTAGCTAGTTTAGTTCATTATACTTTTTGATTGATTATGAATTTATAGTGGTCAAGTCTGGCCAACTTCATCTTGCTTTTGTTGTCGTTTGTGAACCGTGTATCTCACAAACAAATGGTAATGATAACGATGACAACTGAATGCTTATGGACTCTTTAAGCTCAAACAAACAGCGGATAACCCGCCCATCCTCACATAGAAAATCCGCCCACCCACCAGGAATAATAACACCATGACATGAAGAAATCTTCATCCGTTAAGGACTGGAGTTTGGAGGAGCTGGACTTTCTGGTGGCTTTGAACAATGCACTGAAAGGTCGGGCTTACTGCTCACATTAAAGAGGTGATGTAATTTTTATTTTATTGGAACTTATGGGCATGTACCGTTTTGAAAAGATTATTAGGTTTCGGTTCATGAGGAACGAAATACAACTTTAGTAACTTGGCGCTTCTGGCAGCTGATGGCAAGGATTCCCCATACCTAGTTGCGGGAGGTTTTTCTTTTTGACTGTTTTTACTGGCCGTGCTCCGTGTCGTTGTGCCGCACTGCAGTGACATGGTAGGGCCAAGCCTTCGTCACTCGGCCGTGGGAGCCGAGATGGAAACCTGAAATTTATGCACCCACCAGATGGATGCCATCACCTTTATCATACCATTTTTATTCTATTTAATGCAACGGCGAGTACTCAAGCTCCTTAGATGTATTTTTGTGCGTATTGTCTGGTAGCGGACACACACCACACATGAACAAAGGACACAGCTATTCGAGAAGTTGCGCTGGAGGCGTTCTCTCTGAGTAGTTTCTGTTATATTACGTAGAATTAAGATTTATACTCGCCCGTTTAACCCGCCCTCCCTCCGCGGAAAGAGCTCATTTAAATCCTTTATTTAAACCTCTAGCTTTGATTCAGATAAATGTGTTTCCTCCAGTCTAGTGTTACAAGCTACAGGGAGATGAGTCCAGTCTAGTCTTAGTAGCTACAGGGACATTCGGGGCCATCCCCATGCCTCCAGTCTAGTGTTACAAGCTACAGGGAGATGAGTCCAGACTAGTCTTAGTAACTATAGGGACATTCGGGGCCATCCCCATGCCTCCAGTCTAGTGTTACAAGCTACAGGGAGCTATCATATCTGCTGTCTATATGCACAATATAATGAACTTAAGGCGGGTGCCAGACGAGGATTGAAATTGAAACTGACGCTAAGATCGTTCATACTTGAGATTATATTTTTATACTTGTTCATGGGAAAAAAATTAATGCGAAAACAATTATTTGATTTACCTTTTACCTCGAGATGAAAAAGATTTATTGACAGCTAAAGTCATCATCGCGACTTAGCGTTTTAAATTCTCACTGACCGCGACCGGGCACAGTGGATCCGTTCTGAAAAAAGACGGACTTAGGACCTGAAGTCGGAATTTAGTGCTGATTTTTTTTTAAAGAAGAGATAATAACTATCCTAGTAACTTTTATTCTTTCAGTAAAATCTATGGGATGCATGGTTTATGAGAAAAAAAATTATACATTTTTTTGTATGGAGAAGAACACCTTTTATTTTATTTCTTGACTTGGTTCAATTTGGGACGGGATTGGCTTACGTTTTATGAAAGACCAAATAATACTGGGCCCAAAAAAAATTATAACTAGTGCAGTCACTTGCAGCGAAGCGAGAAATTAAGTGTCAAAAATTTCATTTTTTTTTCGTATATTTTGCAAAGAGTGCACGCTTTTGCCAAACTTTTTGTATATTTTCGTGTACCTGCTGCTAAATAAAAAATTTTAATGTCATTTTTAGGCAGAAATAATCAAGATGACAGGTACTTTTTTTTACTTTGCCGATTTCATTTTTGTAATTAAAGAAAAGGGACTACTATCGGTCAAGGAGAAATAGATTAAGATGGGTGACCAATCCTGCCATCGCAAATTGAAACACATAGTTCTTCCTTTCACAGTCAAGTGACAGGATAAGAATGAATCCTTCTCCATACAAAAAAAAATGTTTAATTTTTTTCTCATAAACCATGCATCCCATAGATTTTACTGAAAGAATAAAAGTTACTAGGATAGTTATTATCTCTTCTTTAAAATAAAATCTGCACGAAATTCCGACTTTAGGTCCTAAGTCCGTCTTTTTTCAGAACGGATACACTGTGCCGGGTGGCGGTTAGCAACGAGATTTACATCTCCTTAGTCTCCTTACTATTTTTCTTTTCATTCGCATAGTATTATTTAATTTGTGTATCTTTTTTAACTGATTATCTTAATGTTTGTTTCGTAGTAATCTGTTCACAGTTCACACAATCAAAAGTTATGAGTAAGTATTTAATTCTAAAATTTCAGGTACGTATTTCAGTGGTCTGCACGTAAATAGTCGAGGATGCCCAGATAGTAGGTATAATACCCGACATAAATATGAACTGTCGCATCTGTCTTGGCCGGTGATGCTCTTTGACCAAATTATAGTAGTTTCTGTTTTATGTAAACTAGATGGCACTAATGTTCCCAAAGAGTTTTGGAACAACTTGTTTGTTTGAACGTGCTTGTCTATCGCTAGAGTTCATGTCTATGCTCAGGACTCATTCACTTTAATCCTGAGAACTTCTATTTCTACGTTTTCTGAACAATATCAATTTACATACAGTTTTCTATTAAATAAAATCGAATATCCTAACAAACGCATGATCGCGCGGGCGATGGCAATAGGACAGGTAATAAGATTGTTTTTTTTTTGTAAGAATCAAAAGAAACCAAAATTTCTCTATAAAACCCGTGACTACAAAATATGTCCTAAAATATTTTAATGCTACTTGTTTTAATCCTATTTTTTATTTTGTAGTTGCATACCTAATTCTGGATATTAGACCACCGCAGTTTTTTACTGCACTAACACTTTCGCGGACAGTGACCGGCTATAGCAATGATAACAATAAAAGTTACATTGTGTCTCGTTCAGTGTCCGCGAATGTGTTAATACAAACTATTATGCTTCAATTCACCACATTTTGGAAAATATGGACACTAGTAAAGTATACTTACGAGTACCTCGGAGAAATTCTTAAGTATTCGCTAAAAAACTATCTATCGCACAGTACCTCCTTTTACTGTCTTTGAGTTAAATAACATTCTCTGCAAAACGGCCAATATATCACAAAAGGACAGTATACCAAACAAGAACCATCAAAACCATTTCTCAAGTGCATTCGCTTCTCAAAGCGAGCAGTGTGTCCGTAACCTAAATAAATTCCGCAGAAAGCATTCTCTTTCTACACTCACCCTTTGTCTCATGTTTGTTTGTTTGGTCAGAGCAATGTGCTTTTGTCCGTTCTATCCTTTCGCTTTGACCAAATTGAATTAGACCAGGGCCTCTACCCGCACATTCGAATTTCGCAATTGCGTGAACGTTTTCGTTCCAATATCAACTCTATTACAATGAAGTTCGGACCGAAACAGTGGCGATATATCGAACATCGAAAGTCCGGGTACAGGGCCTGGGCTTGTCTAAGGTACTAAGGTTCATTCGAAATGTCAATGGGTTTAATTTGGATTTGTGTTGACGCTAACAAATTGCTTACAACATAATGAGGAGAAGTGGTCAAAGAGTTAGGGTCTTAATGAGTTTAGCGTTAAGGTTTATTTTACGAATCAAGGTTTAAATTATCCCTTTGAGATTTTTAAAGCGAGGCCTAAAACATGGGTTAATTAACTGTGTATATTATACTTTTAGCGTCGTGTTTATCCTACTAATGTTGAAAATGTGAAAGTTTCTGACCATGTTTGTGACTCAATTACGTATGTTCTCTTTTTATGTAAGTATATGTACCTTAAACAATTAAATAGGAACGAGTTACGCGTGTCATTCTACTAAGAAACATTTCTACCACTTTTTGCGGGGGGCGAGGTAACATGAAATCCGCAACTTTGGATTTTAATCCCCATAAGTTTAGATTCTAATTTTGAATGTTAAAAATCATGAAAAGTTGTCTTGTGTGAACCCCAAACGTTCTAAGTTCAAAATTATTGTTTTGCTATTATAGGCTGTCTCGTTTAGTGATAAGGTATAAAATTGGGTGTAAATGCGCAAGATTAATTGATCTCATACCGTGGCAGAGGGGAAATGCTACCGCAAGGCGAGTCCCAATTAAATTGTCTAAGATATGTACCTATATATTAGTATCTTTTCTGTAGTTAATAAAAATTAACCTTCATTTCATTACGCATAAATGGCTGAACGGATTTTGGATGAAAAGACATTGCCCACGTGAAGAAGTGTATTCGTTTCCATCGTTTCGCAGCTGGCGAATGTGTATGATCAAAGAACACATACAAATCGTATGATAGCTGAAATTATACACAGAATAGGAGGAATATCTTGCTTACCAAGGAAGGGAAATTATCCATTTCTATCGTGGCATTTCTTATAAAATTCAAATACTTTACTAGTTTTGAGGCGAAACGGGATTGGGCGCTTTCCTTTGCCTCACGTATATAAATTGTATGACAATGTTCTGAATTAACACACTTTTAAAGAAGATTTCTCGAATGGCGTCCGCGTACCGGAAAGCGCAGAGTGGGTAGGCACAAGCGACGACCTGACCCTCTAGCATGATTTCTCTACTTGCGCGCGACTCGGCTTTTTTCCATACTACAAGTCGCTGTCACCGCGGCTTTCGGGAACAGGTTATTTTGTATGCAGCGAAGACGCGTCGCGCGCGTGTAGAGAAATCATACTAGACGTGCTGGTGAAGGTAGCGGGAACCCGTTGGATGAGGGCAGTGCAGGACTGGTCGTTGTGGCGATCCTTTAGATTAGAGGAGGCTTATGTCTAGCATAATAGACGTCTATCAGCTGCTATGATCATGATGATTCTTTTAAGAGACAACGCAGATGAAGTCGCGGGCAAAAGCTAGTATAGCAATATAAGTTACATGTCAATGTCTGGTTTCGCAATTTATAAAACTTTATTGTACCTACTGTAGCGTATTATTTTTCTCATTGCAGTGCGATCCTACACGGGTAGGGTTACCAGCTGGAAAATTGAAAAGTTCTGACAAAAAGCCTGATTTCTATAGAAAAGTCCTGAGATTTTGTCGCAAACCTAATTAAAAAACTCTTTGGAAACACAAAATCTATTATTCTTGTCTAATCTAAACTATTATAAAACTGTGTAACAGAAGTGTCTGTACATTGAAATTATTAAAAAAAATATATAATAATGGTTTTTAGATGTCTCTGATTCCAAATCACTCATTTTTTGATTTTTTGTCTGTCTGTTTGTTTGTTTGTTTGTTTATTTGTTTGTTTGTTTGGGTGTTTGTTTGTTCGAGTATCACGCTAAAACTACTGAACCGATTTTGATGAAACTTTTTTGTTTGATAGCTTATCATCTGACTTAAAATCTGGTATATAATTTATGCGGACGAAGTCGCGGGTAAAAGCTTTATATTTAAAGATGGTAAATTAGATTATGTTTTTAAATATGTTGATGTTAATTACGTTGATTACGGTGATACTGCCCAAAGAAGATTATGTTTTTGTTCATACTGATTGTAAATTTCAAACAACAACAAAAAAATGGAAATCTGTATTTAATTGAAAATTCAAAAATCCCTAGATTTCTAAAATCCGGCCGCAATCCGGTCAGGAGCCTAAAAATCCTGAAGTCTCAAGACAAATCCTGAGATATGGAGTTATTATGATTATAGGGGTATAAGGAGTTTTAAGAGTGAACTGTGCTGTTACTCGACGTTATAGTTATTTCTTTACTGCATTCACATGGGTAGAAGATTAATGCAAGAAATATTTATTTTTACCCGACTGCGCCAGAAGGAGAGTTATGTTTTTCGAGCGTATGTATGTATGTATGTATGAATGTATGTATGTGTGTATGTATGTATGTATGTATTCAAATTATATTTGCTTAGTGTAGTTATAGCTGATTAGTGATTATAGAGCTTGTTTTTTTTTGTTCTTCGTAATTAACTATTTCCTTAGTCATAAATTGCTATTAACACCGTGTCAACGCCCAAACAAACAAAGCATAAGAAACCTTATCTTCAAAATAATTGTAATATCCAGTATACCATCAGTATACCTTCTAAAGTAAAATACCGTTATTGGAGTAATAATGTAAAACTGCATAAAATCTATAGAGTCTTCACCTTTTCATAATTACTTTCGAAGCGGGTCACCAGCTTTTGTATTGGAACCGTCGACCTAATTTATTTTCTCTTACAATTTTCTGTTTATAATACCAGTAAATAATTACGTAACTAACATTATTAACCTTTAATAACAGCTATTGTTTTATTAGAAGTGGGGACGAGAAGGCGAATGAGGGAATTACTAGTCGGTCCATATAATCAAACATCAGACTAAGGGCAGAACATAGGGATTAGCCTATATAATATAATGATTAAAATGGGCAATCATAATTTAAGGTAATCAAAGGACTTATTAGTAGGTAAATTTATGAAAGCTCAGCATAATTTCGACGAAAATGAGGAAAAAGAAAATATTGTAAGGAAACCTACACGGTTAAATTTCAAGGTGTGTATTTTGGAAGTACCTACTTTGACACATAATTTCACTTTTGCTTTGCATCCTGTATGTAACAAAATACAAAAACAAATATTGTAATTTTTTACAAAAACAAAATTTATTCCCCCTCTTTTTTTTTAATTCGCAGACGCCATAATAAAATAATATAATTTATGCCACTCTCACGATTTTTACGAATCTAACGACACCTCATACGTCAAAATCCATCAAGCCGTGCCATCAAGACATACAAACATACATACATACATACGCTCGAAAAACATAACCCGCCTTCTGGCGTAGTCGGGTAAAAAGTAAAGGATACCCTTTAATATGCATTACTACATTATAGGACACGAGCATTGACCTACCAACTACTGGACGTAGAATCCGCGCTCAAAAGTGTCCGAACCAAAAGAGCACCAAAACTTAAAAAGAGAACCAATCACGCGACAGTTTTCGTTTGATCAGCCGACTACGTGCCCCGATGGGGGAGTGGGATGGAAAATAATTAATGCATTTTCATTGTTATTAGTTGGTTTATATAACTATTACACGTACTTAAATTTGTGTATTTTAGTCTCGGACACTTTGTTTCGAGAACTTTGTACTAGACCATAGTATTCTTGGTCAGTGGACATGAGCATAAATTATGCTATGCTATACAAAATTATTTTGTTTTACTTAGTTTTCGTTAATATAAACGTTGTATACAGTTTTGAACCCACCTCTGTTTATCCCCCTCCGCCCTCGGTACGCCCGATCGCTCTGTTTTCTCGCCCGCGACACTGATGCGACTGAACTTTGTTTGTTCATCTTAGTCTCAAGTGCGTCGACACAAGAACGCTTTTATCGCACGAAAAATACTCGCAGTTCTTTCTTCTTTTATTATAATTGTGAACGGTGAGGTTATTTGAAACAAAATACGTCGTTTTCCGAGGTTTAAAAGTTGAACGTTGATTTTGTTTGTAAGCTGTTGTTTAAATAAACGTGTAGGAAAATGAAAGGATAATGTTCTAAGTTCTAGAAATGTGATGAACTGTTATATCAAATCAAATAAATACATATATAGCAAGAATAATACTGTTGAAATCAAGTTGAAATAAACTATGTAGAAATCGAATGTTTTCTTTGTGATGATGTTGATGTAGGTTTTTTCGCGACCTCGATTTTGATTCAATGTCCCATCCCATAAATCTCTCTAGTCCCATAAATACTCAGAAATAGTATAATAAATACTCAGACACATATTTATGCTCACGACTATATTCCCCGAGGGGGTAGAGAATCCCATAAATACTCAGAAATCCCATCGGATTTGATGGTCCAATGCACTCTTCTCAGAAATAGAATTATAAATACTCAGATACAGAATCCCATAAATACTCAGAAATCCCATCGGATTTGATGATCCAATGCATTCTTCTCAGAAATAGAATCATAAATACTCAGATACAGAATCCCATAAATACTCAGAAATCCCATCGGATTTGATTGTCCAATGCATTCTTCTCAGAAACAGAATCATAAATACTCAGATACAGAATCCCTTGATGGTCCAATGCACTCTTCTCAGAAATAGTATAATAAATACTAAGATACAGAATCCCATAAATACTCAGAAATCTCATCGAATTTAATGGTTCAATGCACTCTTTAAAGTCACTCTTTATATCGATATGATTATGCAGCTGTAATAGGTAATCTCTAAATTGTGTGGCAATCATTGGGGAGGCCTATGTCCGTCAATCGTTGTCTTTTGGACTTATGCTGGATTAATTAATTTAGCATAGACATACCAAAACTATGACACCGGGGCTCTACCCACACGATAAGAAGGAGACATATCAGAAATAAATATTAATCTATTAGGCCGTTCCAAAGAAACTTCGAAACAAAATGTTCATAAAATGTTATTTACTTCACTTTATAATGCAGCTGAAGGTATCTAATAACAAAATAACAAAACAAACAAGATATTCTAGAAGTAGAGACGCTAAGGTATATTTTTCTTCGCGATCCGACTGCAAACACAGAAACGCTTTTATCCTGACTCCCGAGAAAACCTTCACAACGTAGGAGTATACTAGGGATGGCACAGTGTGTATCCCAAACCGAAAACGAACTTATTGTTTCGGTTCGTATCCAAAGTAACTGGTGACGTGAAAAGCTTCAATTTTTTGTTCTCTATACGATATCATAAATAATCTTAAATAAAAATGAAAATTTGAACACCTACTGTAAACGAATAACTAAAAAAACTTTTAAAAAGTATCTAGGAATCCTCAGTTAATAAAGCTAAAAATCTACTGTTTTATCAAAAATCTAATAGTACCTAAATACTTAGCTACGTATAGATACACTAAGGCCGGTATTACAGAACGACACTCAAGTGGAGATCTCTTCTTAAGTAAAGATAGACAAGGATGTATGTATACGTTCTATGTATTCGCATCCTTTTCTATCTATACTCAAGAAGAGATCGCCACTTGAGTGTCGTTCTGTAATACCGGTCTAAGAGTCCATCAAACTAAACAACTTTTACTATGCGAGCAAACAGATCAGGGCAAAAAAACATCAGCTGTTCCATATTAAACTGGTTGACTTTGACTGGTGTTTTTTTTTTGCTCCGCTCGGTCGGATCCCATAGTAATAGTTTATCAGTTAGATGGGTAGACTCTTAGTTTAAAAGGATGCTAATAATGATAATTATCAATTTCACCCTGTATAATACAATTTTAAACTTGGTGTGGAAGTTATATTGAAGGTATTTGCAAAATTAAGATACATAATAGAAATTACTCATAAATAATTTTTCTTTCTATCTTTTATTGAGAATTATAGAATGTTTGTCTGTTTGTTTATACACGCATTAGATAAAAACTAATATACCGATTGGAATGTGGTTTTCACAAAAGCATAGGGTTTAGTTTGGATATTTTTATCGTAAAGACAATGTAAATTTTGGGACAAACATTTTTACGTAAGAAACAGTATAATCCGTATCCGAAACAACAGTATAAATGAACATCCCTAGTAAGACGAACAAACAAAAGGCACACGAACAAAATTCATGTCAGTGTCATAATAACAGTATTGTGCTGAGGTGATCAACGAATCGAATTGCTATTTTTGCTCTAAATTGTGGCCAAGGAATAATAGGTATAAATAGGAATAGTGTCGTTGACAATAGATGGAGTTGTATGGAAGTTATATGGAAGTTGCTGGATATAATAAAACATTCTGTAGATCTTTTTTTCTATACAGCCTTGTGTTATAACGTCATTCCTTCTGAAGTTATGATCCGAAACTTTCTCACTGTCAAAGTCATCATCATCATCAAATAAAACCTGTCAAGTGCGAGTCGGGCTACTCGCGCACCGAGGGTTCCGTACCACACCACCACAGAACACAACATTATTAACTTAGGAAAAAAACTTTTTTTGTCCGGGACCTTTAGCGCTAGACCCACTCACATTTGGCCGGTTTTAGTATTTTTTATTATTCTGTAGAGTTTGCTCTATAATCACACTAAGTTTGACGTTTGTATGTATTACCGTTTTTACGATAGAGCGTGAAGAAAAAACGTTGATAAAAACTAGTTTCTTGTTAAAAACCCCCCTTAATTTTTAACTTTTTGACATTTTTATTATTTGTTAACAAATCCGCCATAATAACGCATAATCTGAGAAAATTTCAACTATCTAGCTATTACGATTCGAAATTTACAGCCCTAAATAGGTAGGACAGACGGATGGACGGACAGACGGACAGACGGACAGACGGACAGACGGACGGACGGACGGACGGACGGACGGACGGACGGACGGACGGACGGACGGACGGACAACGTGGCTGAGTAATAGGGTCCCGTTTTCACCCTTTGGGTACGGAGCCCTAAAAATGAGGGCACTGTAGAACCTTATCACAGAATATCATTTGCAGATATGTTTCATAGAAGCAAATGATGTTAATACACATCATTATTATGACAAGGTTCTTGGGTGACTTCACATCAACTTGGTTGACTTTTGCACTTCCTACAATATGTAACACATTAAAAAAAAAACTCTCCGTAATTTTTAAATTGTTTGGCCTAGAAATTTGTGATCATTCCTGTTACGAGTTACGGAGAGAAAACTGAAATTGTTTTAAATTTTATCAAGCTACTATTATATTAACAACCAATTTCTTTGTTAGTAAAAGCATGCATAAATCTGACCGCCTTATTTTGTGCCTCTTGTATTTTTATCTCTGTATTTTACTGTGTATGTTTTGGTGTGAAATAAAGTATATTGATTGATTGATTGATTGAAATCTTCCATTTTTTGGGGGCTGAAATCCGTACTACTGCTTACAACTACCTTGCTGTAAATTAGCTTCAGTTTTAACCTACTAACATCTAAAAAAAAATGTTCCTTACTTCATAAGTAAAAAAAAAAACATCGAATTCCTACCTTTTTAAAGCGGACACTTTTCAAAATCACCAAGTTAAAATTACACGATCTCAATCAAAATTGATTTTATCAAGTTATAGTATCCTCGAACGAAATTCGAATCGGCAGGGGCCAACGAATTTGCATAATCGAGAAATTGATTGAAGCGTACGTCCTGAAAATACGGCTGGTAAAAAAATACTGTTTTTTTTTTCAATTCCACCGAACGCAGATGCCTTTCTAATGACAGGGCTTAGGTCGAGACTTTGTTTTTCGACTTCCTAAAGGTTTTTGGAGCCTGTTGCTTGAGTTCAAATACTGGGAACTCTCCAGCTATTTGTTTGAAGGTTTTTTGGAACTATGTATTTTCAACGAAACTAGTATCTTCGAGATAGAATTAAAGAGTCCTTTGTTATATGGCCTGACCTTAGAACTTATCTCTGAACAGATTTCTTCTAGCAGACCCATGACATAGAGAAACTTTAAAAATATGTAAAAAGAAAAAAAAAAATTCACATTAGTTATATTATAACATTTGTCCAATGGTATTTAAATATTACTCGACTAAGTACTAATATGAAATCATTTTTTTTTCTTTCTACATAAACATTTTTAAAGTTTTTCTCTGTCACGGGTCTGCAGAAGAAATCTCTTCAGAGATAAGTTCTAAGGTCAGGCCAAGTTGTTTGCCGGCTATAAATCTGGGATCAACAACGGCGACCAGAAATAATACTAGAAAATGAAGTATGGAGTATAATGAAAGGAATCCCGTATTTTTTTAACCGACTTCAAAAAAAGGAGTAGGTTCTCAGTTCGACCGTATATTTTTTTTTTTTTTTTTTTTTAATGTGTGTTCGCGGATAACTTCGTCGTTTATGAACCGATTTTGATGATTCTTTTTTTGTTGGAAAGGAAATATCCCAAGGGTGGTCCCATGATAAGGAAACCAGGATCTGATGATGGATCCCAGAGAAATCGAGGGGAACCTTCGAAAATCGTAGTGCCGACTAGTGCGTTTCTTAATTTGAAGCACTGCTGTTAAATCGAACTAACGAATTCACCACTGAAAATTGTGAAATAAACAAAATTTTAACAAAAAATTAAAACCGCCTTCAAAAAACTAAAAAGTTAAAAAATAATATTGCAGCCGACAGCGACCAAATGCAGCCGATGACTTTTTCGTTCGCATCATAAGGACATTAATTTGTTTTATAGAAGTCGGTGTCAAGCCAAGCCAAAAAAACTAATGCAAGCCCTGTCGCGAATCGGCTTGACAGCGACTTCGATAAAACAAATTAATGTTCTTATGATGCGAACGAAAAAGTCATCGGCTGCATTTGGTCGCTGTCGGCTGCAATATTATTTTTTAACTTTTTAGTTTTTTTAAATAGACAACACCAAAACACCAAGTAACAACTTATTTCCCACGCGATAATGATAAAATGAACACCAAAACTCTATAGCAAGAACAAGTCACATTAGCAAAGTATAAGTGGGTGTTAATCTTGCATAATAATTACGGAGTTAAAACACGTGGGTGCGAGAGGGTCGTTAATGCTTTGAAAGGCGTTCTGGTTCTTAATAACATCGTATTATTTACACTCGGGATAGGAGAGTACAGTTACAGAATAGAACATAATACAGTAAGTAGGTTCTATATACAGAATGGTCTCATAATTTTCGCGATATCGATGTTGATCCCATATATGGCCTGATCATCCTCTTGAAACCGTGAGCTTATTAAAAAATACCAGCATTGGGCGCGCGTGTTGTGTTATGCTATTGGGCACGTGTGGTAGAATAACGCCCATAAAAGTCTGTGCCCTACAGGGGGACAATTATATACGCTGATGAGGATGATAATATTAAGAAAGACCCCATAAAGGCACACACACACAGAATGGCCACACTTTTTTTGTTCCAATTTGCTCTTGAACTCAATCCAGGTCTCAGGACAAAGATGGGGTCCAAAATCCTGCCCCTTACTAACTTCAAATAACGTACCTCACCCCGCACTTCGAGGGTAACATTAGGGGAGCCTAGCAAGAAGCATAATACAGTTTCACTTTTATTTATTTGCATTCATGTAAACACGGCGACTGATCAACCTAAGCATAGTTGAACTCTATGTCCATGGATATAGAATTCAACTATGCGTAGGTTGATCTGTCGCCATGTGTACATACAGGTACAGGCGTAGGTATTATATTAAAAAATTCCCTTTTGCGGCTTTCATCGCATCGGCATAATACAAAAAAAAATACAAAATAATTTATTAACTAAAATTAGTTAAAACTTATCACATGATATTCGAATTTATTGTTTTCAAAAAGATTGCATTAAAATACACTCGACAACAATGAAAACGGGTCACCACGAGTCACCAACAACATAAACCTTAATATCTTGGAAACTAAGAATGATAGCTTATTAAAATAAAAAGTATTTTATAGAAAATTTAATACTACTACTTAAATTAATAAAGTTTCTGGTTGCTATAAAGTAATGCCAACAAAACAGGCTAAAACCTAAAAACATGATTTTTTGAAAATTAATTTTTTTGTATTCAACATTTATGTGGTAATTTTACACTCACATGCACTAAAATATGGGGAAATGTTATATCTGTGACAAAATTTTTTTTTTTTAATTTTTGGTCTGCGATAGAATTGACGCATTTGTTTTTATGTATTTTAATTAAGTCAAACAAATGAAAACTAAAAATGTTATCAATTAATTTAAGAAGTATTAAATAGTCTATAAAATACTTTTTATTAGAATAAGCTATCATTCTTAGATTCCGAGATATTAAGGTATGTTGGTGACCCGTTTTCATTGTTGTCGAGTGTATAACACACTTTAGGGGGCTTTTAGGGCACTTTACTTTATTCTTCACCAAAGCCAAAAACGCCACTGCAAAAAAAACTAGTGCTCTATAGTAGAAAACGGCTCAATGGCTACTCGACCCTAATGTATGGAACAGCAGATGTTTTTCTCCGTGGTTGGCTCCATAGTGAAAGTTGGTCAGTTTGATGATCTGACGCACCCCTTTTCAAATTATATAGTGCATTAAATTCTGCACCCTGTGTACCTACGCATTCAGTGCTTTGCGCTCATGAAATTGCGGGCATAGCTTGTTTAATATTATAATTATTTGAAACGAATATCTAAACTAATAATGTCAGAATCGTATAATTTCTTAACTCGGTTAAAATTAGCGGTTGAACAAATCTGTGAACAGAAACTATTCATTTTCTAATTATGTTTAATCTAAAGTAAGCTTTACAGTTGTATTACAAATTCATCACAAAATTTGCTAAGACATATTTAAATAAGTTACTTAGTTAATCAAAGTAAATCAGACATTAGGCTTTATCATTTACTATAAGTTTAAAGGACTAACTAAAATTAAACGGATTATTTAATTAATAATTTCATTAATATAAGGATTGATAGCTTAGTTATGTATATTTTGACATCATCATCAGCATCATAGAAAAACTCATTGTTACATGGTGTGCCATCCTTGCGGATTCGAACCCGGACCCGGGCAGGATTTAGTGTCCATACCTCTCTGCAATGCGCTACCAACGCTGCTATTTTAAAACGATCATAAATTTTGACCGACTTCAGAAAAAGGAGGAGCTATCATTTTGTGAATGATATAAATTATGTTTTTTATGTGTATACTGTACGCCATAACTGCGGCATTTCTTAAACGATTTGAATGATTCTTTTTCTGTTCTGAGGAAACCATGCTTTTCACATTGCTGTAAAATTATCAATGATTGCTGTCAGACAGATGTTTCGAAATATAGATACTTATTTTTCACGCTCCTATATTTTTGATTAAATTCGTAGAAGATTCCTAGACAGATTAGAGCAGGACTTCCCAACCGGTGGGGCGCGCCAGTGATATCGAAGGGGGGGCACAAAGAGTTTGCAGTTGTAACGAACGGCGGGCGTAAGTACGTAAAAACAAAAGTGTAAATACCTCCAAGCACACGGCAGGTGAGCATCACGTCGTCTCCTTCTTCGTGAGGGCCTAGGGTCGTGGCGTTCACCATGTGGCCCCATCGGTTCATCACCACTGGCTTCTCGGGTGGCACTGCAAGAAAATTTGTAAAATTATTTAATAGAACGGAATAAGACAGCAGTCGCATGTCCAATCTGTACTTTTGAAGAAAGAATTTCGTCACTTGACTTATGACTGACTGACTAGAAGCAGCTGAAGATAGAAATATGAAAAGATTGCCCACGTGACGAAGTGTGTTCGTTTCCATCGTTTCGCAGATGGCGAATGTGTATGATTATAGATCAAATACAAATCGTATGACAGCTGAAATTATACACAGGATAGGAGGAATATCCTGCTTCCTAAGGAAATGAAAATTATCCTTTTCTATCGTGGAATTTCTTATAAAATTCAAATTTATTAGTTTTGAGGCGAAACAGGATTGGGCGTTTTTGTTTGGAATATAATATAATAGAGAAGATGTAGGGGTGCACTAAAAAAGGATTTTTCGAAAATCGACCCAAATGGGATAATCCATGCGGGCAAAAGTTCGTTCAGGATAAACAGACGATGAAAATGATGATGATTACGAATATTCTTTTATCGTTTTATAATTTCACTACCCTATGGTTGTATGCAAAAAATTGATTTATAGTCAGACTACCAAGCTACCAGACTATCCGAAAGAATAAGAAAAAATCCCTGGAATTAATCGAAATAATATTATATAAAATATCCAGCAACTCTATCAAGCGTAATATTGATAGTCACTGACACACTTGTCCCAAAACCAATTTATTTTGAAAAAAAACTTGAAAGTTACATGGATCATACTTTGTAACATGAAAAAATTGTCGGAAATGTTACGAGAAAAAAATCTCGTGTACCATTTTTTTCAACTCAAACCAATAACGTCTTCCAAAACACTTTATATCAGCCACTATACGAAACATTTCTCTTCTACCCCATTTCTCAGTACACCTATTAAATTTTAAAACGATGTTTCCTTTCTATATTTAATTTTCCACTACGTTCTACTTTCTTGCTTGCTGAAAAATATTTTTATCGTAATAGAATCTTAGTGGCAATGGCATTCCGGGTCATTAAACAATTATCGACTCTTCCCGTGATGTAAGACTGTGGTTTAGGCATAGAATAAAAAATGTTTGTAAGCAGAAGCGACTCCACTATATTACACTACACTCCTTCAAGATACTTTATATAATACTTTTATTAAATAATAGAGTTAACCCGCGACTTCGTCCGCACAAATTATATACCAGATTTTAAGTCAGATCATAAGCTATCGAACAAAAAAAGCTTCATCACAATCGGTTTAGTAGTTTTTCTCTTCTTTGTCTCTGACTCCTATCTGGCAATATGGGCATGAGATGTTTATAAAAATACTGATCTTAAGACAGTTTGCGTTTTCTCTAATTACACCATAAATAGAATTCAATTCTTTTTGCACTAAATATTACAATATCCTATCACCGTCTGTAATTAATTAAACTTCAAACCTTAGTACTAAAATAACCATTCCAAACATAAACCCAAAGGGTCAAACAACCATCCGACGGGACAACTAATGCAATGAATTTGAACCAAAGAGTTTCCAAAGCCCAAAGCAATTAATAAGGCCAATACAACGCAGGTGATTGGTAACAGCTCCGTTCGATTAGCATCGAGCCTTCCTTTACAAACCCACAGTAACCTCCGCTTTGTCGTCGGATAAACCCCTACTGTAAAGAGGTAGAGTCTACAATCATTTATCGTGGATGCATCAGGTTTGTTTACGGCACAGTGGGCTATTTCAGTCGGTTCTGTTTAAGCATCAAAGCCCAATTGGGTTTTACATTCGACGCGGCTGGTCCAATCTAACTTTGCCTTCTAATTTTAGACGGACGGTTAAAAAAACTGGACAAAGTACAAGTCGAACTTGTGCTACGTGTTCCGTAGAGAACTGCAAACTAAAAGTTTTTACTATCTTTAGGTAACTTGGAAAATGGAAAAAATTAAAAATAACGCATTTGCCAAGGTGGACCGACGACCTGGTGAAGGCGGCGGGAACCCGTTGGAAGAGGGCGGCGAAGGACCGGTCGTTCCGGTTTTGTGGCGATCGTTGGAGGAAGCCTATGTCTAGCATTGGACTTCTAGCGGCTGAGATAATGATGGTGATGATTCGACAATTTGATTTAATAGTTTTCAGAAAGATGACAATATTTTTTGTATTATTAAATTATTTTATTATTATACTCACGAGTATTTTTCTAAAAAGGTGGTTTTTTAAAGATTATTCTTAATAGGTATACAATACCAACATTTGCATTTAAAACTGTCCCCACTATTTTTTACAAAATCCAACAGCTCTGGAAAAAATCGCCATCTATAAAGATAGATAACGGAAGTAGGGATGATGACTGACCCTGAAAATCCATATATTGTGACGAATTATAGAAATAGGCTAAATTTAATAGCAAAATGTTCAAACGAAATTACAATTGAATAGAAAACAAAAAGTTATAAGCTATTGAAAAGATTTTGTCATTTTCTATCTCTTTCATGCAAAACAGGTGTTTGTATGACAAGTCGTCGTGATTTGTATGAAAATACTCAGTTATGACGTCACTTTTATTATACTATATAGCCTCTCGCTCTAATCGTAAATTTTGAAAACTTATATTTCAGTCGTTTATAAAGATATTCAAAAATTAATTTCACTTTACTGTTTAAGATGATGATGATGCTTCATGGCCGTGTTCGACCACAGCGACTGATTATGGCTGTTGACTTTGTGAGAAAAGTTTGTGATCAAAGAGTTTTTAAAAAAGTAATAAAAAAAAATTATCATCATCCCTAATCGGAACTCTAAAAATAACTAAAGAACGGCACCGAAAATAATCTCCATCAATTAAAATTACAAGAAACTTCGTTAACGGAAAATCATTTTGGCATCGTTACTTAACTGTTTTAACTTAAAATCAACAACAAAAACAGGTAACAGCGAACTAATTTAAACATCTGTTATTACAAAATTCCTGAAAATAGAAGGCTTCACCATCAAAGCTATTGGATTTGCATTGAAATTTCAGAACCGAGTTTTAGGACGTCGCGCCTTAATAGAAAGACAACAAAGTGATAATCAGATCTTACGCTTCGCTCGAGATGAGGATCTTTGATGGAACTCAAAGTGATATAAAGTTTAAAACTCGATTCTGCCGGGATGATCGCGTACAATAAGGACGATAACACGTTTCTCGGCCGGCTGGGAGTGAAAGCCGGACAAACAAGCCTGCTAAACTTGCCGTGAAATCGACCGATACTATCTCCGACGTCGCACTTGCCCAGAGAATTTGAAATTCGAATTGAAAATAAACGGATTGCGGGACAAAATTGTTGTAGTTGATTGTTTATCTTTTGGGTGGAGACTTTGTGGAGACATCCCAATACATATGCCAGCTTTCTAGGTAGAAATGTGTTTTGTGATATGATACTCATTGATAATTGACTTATTTCTCAATTTGCTGTCTATGGAATACATGTCCTAACTACCAAGCCCAACATGACATACATACTGTGATAACACCATAATCGCATGGAAAACAGGTGTTTCACTAAAGATGGCAAAGGCTCCCAATCAATTAAATAAAAGAAAATTCACACGACTTTATTTTCTCCATAACAGTCAGAGAGTTCCTATTTTTCATGAACAGTGCCTAGAAAATTAAAGCACGTAGATTTTTCTCACGATGTTTCCCTCATCGCGTAGCTATGACAAAATTCGTACATGGTTCTTTATTAAAATATGTTTTTAGAAACAAAATTTAAGTGTTTGTTTTTGTTCCTTCTGAAAAACAGCAAACACACACACACACACCCACACACGCTTACACACACACTTACTCACACTTACTTATTATTATTACACATTAAAATGTAGTAAATTATGTTTTATAATGTAAACAAAACACTGGCTTCTATTCTGGTATAGGTTTCTTGCATTAGTGTTTAGTGCTTTCTCCACAATGCTTAGAATTTGGTAAACGATACCTCCAAGAAATCCTATCATTTTGATAGCAATACAATTTCCTTAACAGAGACATTGTTCTTTATCTTCCTGATAAAGTTAATGACCGACCTTTCTCCGAAAAGAGAAATAAAACGGAATGCTTCAGCACTTAACTGGACGATGGAGTTTTAATAAAAGTTCGTATATAAAACTATAGGGGAGTGGTAGTAGAATTAGTATCGGTCATAATAGATTAGCAGCCGTAAGTATGATTCTTCCGTGATTGTCAGAATCTGTGGTACAACTTTTGTGAGTTCCGTTTTTTGAGAGTCCACGATGATGCGGCTGGCTTTATTCCCGGGAGAACGATGTGATGAAACATTATGTATACCAATACATAAATTTATATACTTAATGTATGTTAACACCCCAATAATAGCTATTCATAAATAATAGAAAATATATAATATAGCGGTCGATTTGTAGCTTCTTTTGTATAACTTTCCTTGAGTTTGAATTACTATCATGGTGAAAAAATTTGCCCATAAGTAGTGTTATTATTGAATCGTGAAATTCAAAATCATGATCGAATGATGCGTAATCTCCATAGTAATTTTGACATTTTATATGAATACTAGAGTTAACCCGCGACTTCGCCCGCACAAATTATATACCAGATTTTAAGTCAGATCATAAGCTATCAAATAAAAAAGATTCATCAAAATCGGTTTAGTAGTTTTTGCGTGATGCTCGTTCAAACAAACACATAAAGAAACACACAAACAAACAAACAGACAGACAAAAAAATCCAAAAATTGGTAATTTGGAATCAGGGACACCTAAAATCACATCGTAACTTTTTTTTGTTGATATTTTCAATGTACAGACACACTTCTGTTACATTTTTATAATAGTTTAGATTTAGATACTGACATAACTTTAATACCAAAACAGTGCGTGCCAATTTCTCACCTTCTCACGAGCTATAATGTAGACCTGCCTACAAAGTTATCGTGCTCACATTGCAACCAATCTACTGGACGTGTTGTTACAAAAGACACCAATCCAATTAATGTGCGGCATGTCCAATACGTAATTACAAGGAGCCTGGGGATTTGCAGTGCTCGTTATGGCAAAGACCTAATTGACGAAAATACGATGTAATATTGAAGGGTGGATGCGAAATTGTGTATTCATTTTCGTGGAATAGTATTTGGTGGAAAGTTTTTGAGGGAAAACATGATGAAGTAGTAGAAAAGTATTTTTTGTGTTGTGTTTTTTGACTTCGTTAATTTTAACGAGACTCGTACATGTTTTGAATGTGGTTGTACTTTTTAACAGACTTCAAAAAAGGAGGAATCAATTCACCTGTATATTTTTCAAAGATAAGTTTATAAAATTAAATATACAAAAATAACAAAATAACAAAGGCCTAAAAACCAACTTTTAATGCTATACTAACAGCTGGGCCAATTTCCACGAAACAGCTTAAGAACCAACTCGCAAAAATTAGCATTCGATTCGAAATCGGTCGAACCATTTGACCCCTAGGTACACACATTTAGACGCACAAACAGACTGGTCAAACTTATAATATTAAGTTGTGAGTGTTGTGAGTTGTGTTGTGTTGTGTAAAAAAGAAAATTAGCAGCTCAAAATTCTTGAAGCATATAAACTGTATTAAGTCAGAAAATTCGCCCTTGAAACATGAAAAGCAAGATCTAAATTGAAAAGAAACTACAAACTGCAAGAAGCTTGTAATGGATTTACACGACTTATAAGATTTATAAGCGACGGGTGTTGAGTGATTGAACACTGTATTACTTTGCTTACAAAAATATCACGCCAAGCTTCTTAGCAAAAAGTCTGGCAAGAATTTTACATACTGACGTTGGATTTTATTTATTACTTGAAGGAGCGGCGCTGAAGTGGAAATCTTTTTAACGAGATTAGGAATAGTAAAGAAAATTCATATGGCTGGTTTTCTTACTTAACCACTTGGAAATAAACATCATGAAGTATTTTAAAATCCAGACCATTTTAGACTTTCAATTTTATAGCCACGTAGGACAAATACAAAATCTTACGGTTGTTTGTACTTGTAGCAATATTACTGATCACTCCAAAGTTTGTGTCCATGATTGAACCCAAAATTGGCTCACATAAAAAACACAGTGGTATTTGATTGTACTTGAACCAAGTATACCACAGTGCTTCATTTTGGGTTCAATAACGGACATAATATATATACATTGGAACGATCAGTAATTTTGCTACATTGATGAAAAAGAAATAATATGACAAAACATTGTACATCCTTTCCCAAGTCCCTTTTTTTTTTGTTAACTACTTATGCGTTTGCTCTTGACCTCAATCCAGTCCTCAGGACGAAGATAGGGTCGTAGATGTAGCGAGCTTATCCAGAAGATGCCTATTCACCCTTTGACCTAACTCAACGAAAAAGGGAATCGATGAAAACAGAACTAGATGAAAAAGCTAATTGACGAATGTAGTTTCAATTTCAACAAAGGGGAAATAGTCGTGATCATAAAAACTAATGTACTAAACTAAATTAATATATTTTTAGTAGGTTGGTAAAAAAATTGGTACAAAGGAACACTTATGAAATCACCTCGATGTCTATATATCCATCCGTCTATCAGAAGTGCGATTTTTGAAAATCATACGAGCGACTTGGCAGTAGAAAATGTCAAAATTACTATGGAGATTATGCATCTTTCTACTGCCAATTCGCTCGTATGATTTTCAAAAGTCACACTTCGGTATGCGTTTTTCACAAACCATCACTTGCCCGAGGCCCGATATTTCATATTTCACTTCTAGGTAGGTACATTAGAGTAGTTTGTTGGTATATTCAGTCACAAAGCTTCTAGTCCTGTCACATTCCACTTGCAGGTACGTTTCGTTCCCAATATTCTAATGTGTTCACCATGCAGTACATTCGTTCGCTAAGTGATTAGTTTCTCTTATAGTACGGTTTGTATCTAAAATTCATATGACTTCATCTCCCACGTATACTTGTGCAACTCCAGAAAGGCAATGTTTGGGTTAAAGCTATATTTATGTATTAACTAGCTGACCCGGCGAACTTAGCTAGAAGCTACCGCCTCAGAATCAGTTTTACCCAAATTCTCGATACACACTTGACTGTTTTCTGTTTATAAACCTTCCCTGGCATGACTGTGCACAAAAAACCACCAAAGTTTCATCGCAATCGGTCCAGCCGTTCTCGAGTGATGTCGTGACCTCGGTAGTATACTAATGTCTGTGGTCGTGACCAAGGGAAATAGTGATTTATTTTTACTTTATATGGATACTAGAGTTAACCCGCGACTTCGTCCGCACAAATAATACACCAAATTTTAAGTCAGAACATAAAGCTATCAAATTTAAAAAGTTTCATCAAAATCGGTTCAGTAGTTTTTTGCGAGATGCTCGTTTAAACAAACAAACAAACACACAAATAAACAAACAAACATTTACATTTTTATAATAGTATATAGAATATATATTAACAAACATACATAATTATACAAGGTGTAAATTTAAATGCGTTACATATTACATAAGCCCGTAAAACCTTAGTGGAACTAACTGCCGAATAACACATTGTTATATACTGTGTCTAGTATGTTTATACTTTTGCCCGCGACTTCATCCGAGTGAAATATGAATATCGAAAAATCCTTTCTTAGTGCACCCATACCTCCTCCGAAGAATCTAGGTATATTCCCATGTTTCTCTCTCAGCAGTTGTCTGTCTGTCAGTCAGCCACGGAACAGTTTTATAAGAAATAGATTATTGTATATAGATTATAATGATGCATTCGATTGGGAGGCTCTTTTTGAATAAGTATAATACACCGCAATTTTTTTATTACTAAACAAATTTTAGGGGTGTATTCAGACAATGATACTAAACAATGATATAAATAAACAAATAAATAAAAAATAAACTACTTTCTCTAAGGAACATGGGTGGAAAAAAAAAAATTTTTTACCTCCCGTACAAAATCGGTCTGCTGATCCGCATTTTAGTATGGGAAGTCCAACAATTTGTATCGTTTTTCGAACCATGTTCCTTAGGGAAAGTGGTTTAGTTTCACTGTCTGAATACACCCTTATATATTTTTATGGATCGTGTAGTATACAAACGTCTGTTATTTTTGAAGATATTTTTTGTACATTATTATTAGTAAATTTTTACGATATTAGATTTATTTACATTAAGTTTGTGATGCAAATATAGAAATATTTTGTATCTATGTTAGTAAGTGAAAACCAAAACCAAAAAATTTCAGAGGTCAAGATAGGTTTATTCCAAAAAGTTACGTGTTTTATTATAACTGCGTAAGGATAAAAGTAATGAAGTTTTGATAGCAGAAAAGGGCCAAGTTAAATGTACCTGAAACGGTCGTGCATTGACTTCTGAATATGGGGCAAAGCCAGGTCGTAACAGGTGGGACTTTGACGCCTTCAGTTTTCCTTTTATTTTTATTTTAATGTTACTTGGAGAGTATTTTTTGCAATATCAGGAGTGAACATTTTATGTTAGGTATTTTTTGTTAGAATGTTGTTTAATGCAGATTTGCAAATCTCTTAACATCACAATTGATGGCAAGTGACACTCGATGACATGCCGTTGTTTGTTACTAACTTAGACCAAAAAGTAAAATGAATGGACAGGCCTTAACATTTCAAACCAGAAAAATGAGACAAAACAATTGACAGTTTTACTTCGAATTTGTACCGAGATGACAGACCAAGTACCCTAGTTTATATTGAGGTGCCCTAGTTTTGCGTGCTTCAACTTAAAGCGCTTTGGGCCTATCCATTCATTTTACTTTGATCTGTTACTAATACAATTAATCCTACTGCCTCCGTGGTCTATAATGGTTAAGAGCATTGGCTCTCGATGCGGAGGTCGTGGGTTCGATTCCAACGGGGGACACCTAGTGATATGTCACTTTGTGCGTTTTTCCCCAGTTGGTTAGGACATTGCATGTTGAATCACCTGATTGTCTAAAAAGGAAAATTATTCCGTGCTTCGGATGGTACGTTAAGCCGTTAGTCCCGGCTACTATCTCTGGTGGTAGTAGTCATTACATAAAACCACGTCAGAGGCCGTAAGGCGGTCTGAAAAAACTCTGACACTAGGGCTTGCCTACACGAAAAGAAAAAAGAATCCCACTGTGGTAATAAGCAAGGTAAAATTGTCCAGGTCAAAATAATCAGCAAAGATCCTATGAGAATGTAGGTCAAAATCAAAATGTGATAGATGATGAGTAAGATCTCAATCTATATTGAGAGAGTTTATAATATGCAAATTGTAGGGGTATGTACCTATCTACATTATTGAATTCCCTCCTTCTGATCTTCTGATATACAAGCAAACACGCACACGTACGAACAGAGACAGCACACAGACAGAACAGAACAGAGACAGAACAGTACCAGAGAATTTAATCAAATTCAATTTTGGAAGTATTAGTTTGTACCTTGTTACTGCGGTTAATTAGTAACAAAAACCGGCCAAATGAGACTTGAACTCGCGCACGGAGGGTTCCGTACTACCAGACAATATTACCAAAAAATTATGTAGTATATAAGTATTCCGGAGATACCGGAATCTTTAGGGCAAGCCCGACATACACTTGTCCGGTTTTTATTATGCTTTACCTTAAAGTATGTAGGTTCATAATAATCACACCATGTTTGACGCTTGTATATGTTTGACCGTTTTTACGATAGAGCAAGAAAAAAACACATTTCTTGTATGAGGCCTTTTCCTTTTTTTATTTTTTTTTATTTAGTAGCAAATCATCATCATCATATTATTGAAGCGCTACGCTCTTGTCGGTGGAGTATTCGCCAATCCTGTCTCTTTTCCGCTAGTCTCTTGAGCTAGTTCTTGCGCTGCGCCATAATAATGCATACCCTGTATTTGACCCCTCTTGCTATTATAGTTCGAAAGATACAGTCCTTAAGGAACTTAGGACAGACGGAAAGTCCCGTTGGCACCCTTTGGGTGCGGAACCCAAAAATGAAATAAAATCGGTTAGCCGCGAAAACGTAACAAACAGACAGACAATTTCGCATTTATAAATATTAAAACCTATTTTCAAGCTGTAAAGTACTATAATGATTTCCCTTATATCTGCGCCTCTCACCTTCACCAAAATGCGGAATAAAAGCATTTCCATGACATTTCTATCGTAAGGTCATCTGTGTTTATTTTGTCAGTTATTGTCTTTATTATACAAAAATCCAGAGTTCTATAGGTAAATATTCGTTCTAAAGGGGGGGAGTGAGGTTGACATTATTAGGGGGCATATAGGGACCGAAAAGTTAGAGGATGTGTATTGCGTACTCTCACGTATGTTTCCGAAACATGGACTGTGACTAAGAATTCAGTCCACAAAGTCAAAGTCGCACAAAGAGCTATGCAAGGAATCACACTTCTGAACCGAATTCCGAATGTCGATATCAGGCGTCGAACAAAGGTGGTTGAATATCGGCAAGCGGATTTCGACTCTGAAGTGGAGGTGGGCGGGACACTTGGCCAGGCGGAATGATAGCAGATGGACGAGGGCAGTGACAGAGTGGCGGCCGTGGGAGGGGGAGCGGTCAGTGGGCAGACCAGCAGCCAGGTGGTCGGATGACATTTGTAGAGTAGCCGGCAAACAGTGGATGAGACAAGCGTACCGTTCTGGTTGACGTGAAAATGAAGAAGCCTATACCCAGCAGTGGGGTTTACCGGGCTGATGATGATGATGATATTGTACGTAATACAATAGGTACCTACTCTAACTTGGGATCATTACTATGTAGGTATATGACTGTTGAATTTATGAATTTTTATGTCTTATACGGGGTGTTAGGATAAACAGTTGCATAACTTTAAGGGGAGATTGTAGGTACCCATGATACTGAACAACTTTCCCTAAGAAACCTATTAAATTCGCAATTTTTTTTTCGACTTTTCATACACAAGCTCGATCAGCTGGTTGTATTTAGTATGGGAAGTCTACACATTTTTTTACGAATTTCCTATAGTTTTCGTAGGGAAAGTTGTTTTATGTATCATGGGTACAATGACCCCATAAAGTAATGCAACTGTTTACCCTAACACCCTGTATTGTGTTTTAGGAGCGCAGCTGTATCAAGACTCACTTTTATTTTAAGGTGTAAGCCATTAAATGACGTGTAAAGAGGTGATAGATGATAAATGAGGCCTCTCGCTTACAAAAACATTGTTATAGTGGAGTTCCTGAAGGTTTTTACTTCGGAACCCGTCAAAACTACTCCGATTTTGATAATCTTTTCAAAAATGTAGGTAATTTAAAATACTAAAACCTTTACATTTTAAAAATTTACGTTTTTTTCATATAGAAATCTTTGAGCCAGTGTAACTTTGAAACTATATAACAAGCTTTTACCCGCGACTTCGTCCGCATAAATTATATACCAGATTTTAAGTCAGATGATAAGCTATCAAACAAAAAAAGTTTCATCAAAATCGGTTCAGTAGTTTTTGCGTGATACTCGAACAAACAAACACCCAAACAAACAAACAAACAAACAAACAAACATACAAACAAACAAACAGACAACAAAAAATCCAAAAATTGGTGATTTGGAATCAGGGACAGGTAAAAACCATGTCGTAAATTTTTTTTGTAAATATCTTCAATGTACAGACAAATTTCTGTTACAGTTTTATAATAGTTTAGATAACGGAAATCTGATAAATCTCAGACAAGGATATTAGTTTCTGGATCATGTTTAAAAAAATCATTAAATTTATTTGGTTAATATTCGAAATAGAATCAAACTTCGTTTGTATGGAGCGCACTGACCAAGGTTTATTCGTCAGCCAATCTCAAATAAAATTGCCTCAATTTAAAGAAAATGTCCTGTTCTTACATGAATTCGTAAGTTGTTAAGAATTTTTTCTTATAATTGGTATTTTTTGGGTTACAACTTTTTACTTGACTGACAGGGTCAATTTTTAAACTATAAAGGTTTAGTTGTATTATTTTAGATTACAGACGTTTAAAAAAATCATGAAAATCGGAGTAGTTTTGACCGGTTCCGAAGCAATAGAACATTTTAAAGCTTCGGGTACTCGGTTAAAATCTATCTTGAGAATATCTGTAACTAGAGACAAACTATCGATCTAAACTCGAATGGGACATAAATAGGCAGCGGTATATTAATGAATATTGAGTATCTCAAAAGAGAATGTTTGCAACATTGATTGAACATTCCACAAACTTTGCCGGCGATCGATCACACGACGAAATGTTTAGAACTCAATTGTTACTGAAAGTTTAGGCTGTGATCGTGTTGTGTATTAATATTGGAAGCTGTGGTACTTGGTTTTTCTAATAGTAGATTTGTCACGAAACTAAGTACTATAAAATTAAATTTATTTAAATGTACACAAAAACAATAATAAAAAATAGAGAGTAATAGTTATTTTGTAACAGTAATTTCTATACGTTTCAAAGATAATTCAAGCCATTGATAATTAAAATATCAAGATAGGTGATTAGCCTATAGCGCATGGACCGCATAAATTGAGCCCCCGTCGCCTAATTTACTTTATCCTAATCCGAGCGGCATTGCGTGATTGAGATACTTTTTTTTTTATTAGGCGGGATAAAGGTACCACAATGCTTTCGAGTGCGTGCTTTGAACTCGTTGTACAAATCATGCAAAAAGAAAAAAGAAAAGAAAACTAAAAGCGATGTTTGAGCCATAAAGATATTATACCTTACGGAATAGAGTAAGTGACATGAGTTGTCAAATGTAACCGTTTTTGGACGTTTTTTGGAGTCCTCGGCAAGGTAAAAATTCGATTTCTGTGTATAATTCTCAATCTAACGTGAAATCGTGAATAATTTAATGAAACAGTGTTAGTATATTTCACAAAATTATCTACGATTTCACTTTAGGTTCACGATTATTCACAGAAACCGAATTTTTACCAGGACTCCAAATCCCCAAAAACGGTTCTATTGCCTCGCGTCACGTATCTCTTTCTATTATACAGGCATGCCGCTAGGTACATCTCGCTCTCTCAGTTGTCACTGTCTCTCTTACGTAGTATAATACCTTTATGGTTTGAGCAATATTTATGCTTCAAACAGTCATCTTGTAGAGTATCATGGCCGTAATAGCCAGCATTCCATGTACAAAAACAATGTAAAATAAACCATATTCCTTGAGGCATCGTCCTAATAGAACACGAATGCGCGATCATCGTAGAATCGCGTGAATTTTATTCGTATGAACGCGTGATCAAACATATTGAATTCGAATAGGTGTCCTAATTGAAATTCGCGCGATAATTGCGTCCATGGTTGTTGGTATCGACATTCTCTATGGTATCGACAGTGTTACTGCCCTAGGCCTCAATCGCCCTAAGTTTGAACGATACTACCAAAACAAAACCACAACCAAAAACGTTACGTTATGCACAATTCGTATCGCCCAAATTATATTAACGGTAACGATTTAGCTTTATTTCAGAAGATACGTTGGCGTAACGTTTGATGTCCGTTCGATCGAATTTTCTGTATTGTGCGATTTAACCGTTCAGAAAAAAATATCGCGATAGCTTTTTTACTTCAGCTAAACCAAATCTAAACCAAAACTAAACCAAAACCAAAACCAAACCAAAACCGTATAAAATTGCGCAATTGAGGCCCTAGTATGATAGGACACCGAGTTTTAGCCATGGTCGCATCGCTTACTCGCGCGATGATCGCGCATTCGCGTTCTATTAGGACGATGCCAGACTACAAAAAGAGTCTGTTTTCCTTACCATTCAATTCCAAAACTTCTAACGTCACAATCTTAATTTATACAACCCAAAAACCACCGAAGTCGAAACAAAATAAGTCATTAATCAGACTGCCTTATCAAGAAACCAAATATTGGTACTAGAAGCTCATACGTATTCATAAGTACTGCCTGCCTTAATTGTTTGGTTTCGAGCCGTTTCGGAATTTACTAACGGCACCTATTGTTCGTTGGACAGATATACGGTCGGCGTAACAAGGAATGTACTCGTACTTGTAGGTAACTAAGCTTAAGGAAGCGCCTAACTTATGTGGCCTTACGTATTTACGAGGTTCGATGTTTATTGCCACTCTTGGCTTGGTAGCATTGCAAATACTGTTAAGTTTAATTGAAGTCGAACTCGGGGAGTATTGCGTTTGATACTCTGTTTGAGCCTTTTCCGACATACTGCTTTCGCCGTCTCTTCAGCGACGAATATAACGTATACGCGGTGTATTTCCTTTCCTATTATTATTATTATTTGGGGTTTTGGGCCTTGACAAGCTTGCTAAGCCTGTGCCTCGTACACCATCGCTGGTCCTTTGTGAACGCCCTTTTTATAGTTCCTTACCAATCCCCACTGCGGCCAGAAATCGCAGTAGATTCTTGATCGGGATAGTTTGTATCTCATCTGGTTCCTTTCTTAACTAATTTTATGAAATTAGTCGAAAAATTTTCCAGCTCATGCGGCGTACCTATTGTCACTGCATCGCCGCGTGCTGTAGTTGAGGCCTTGCCAGAAAGATGTCAGGGAATGCTCCAGAAAAAGTTGATAGTGGACTTGAATATACTCCCTTTTTTGTGATTCATGTTTAGACCACCTACTAAATAAAGTAGTCGCAAAAATAACGCTTTACCTACTTTCACGAGCTTTTTAAGCTCATCTTTCGCTAGGTTCGTGTGTTGGTTTATTGAGATGTTTTGGTACTCGTAAACATTATGCTCCAAAACGTAAGGAGGTTAATAATATTCTTGATGCAGTTTATTTTGTTTATTTAACCATCCTTTCTGATGCAGACTTCTTTCTGAGTAAATCAAACTTAAGAGATCATCAAAGGGCTCTTTGAAAACATTTTAGTACAAACAAGACGGTACTAGGTTAGAACACAAATGTAAAAGATGTAAAAGAGCATTATTCTCACAACTCGGGGAATATCCCCGAGGAAGAATCGGCATAGAATTTATATTAAAAGAATATAAAGGAATCGACAAGGTGATCAACTCAACGGAAGACAATTTACTCATAACAAACTATTCTTTGGTATGGGTTTACTATTAAAGGATTATGATAATCTATGGTCCATATAATAAAGAAAAATATTCCCAGAGTACCTACTTACCCCCACTCCATGACAAGTCTAATTCTACACTGAAAAATGTTTTGTTAAATGTAACTAAACGTTAGTGATTTTAAACTAAAATTTTTGACAATATGCTACAAAATAGTTCGCAAGTCACTAAAGTTTTGTTACACCTAACAAAACATTTTTAAAGTAAATATAAAAAGAGCACCAAACAGAGAGACGTCTAAGGGATTTGGGGAGACCTTTGCCCAGCAGTGGGACAAAACACGTTCGTAAAAAAAATGTAAAAAATAACAAAGACAACACTCACCAACAACGGTAAGGTTGTATCTAAAGCTGGTAGTCTGGGTGTTCCTGAAGTCTATCCGGCACCTGTAGACCCCCTCGTCATGACGTTTGACGTCACGAACGATGAGAGACGCGACCGGCAGGCTGGTGGTGAAGTGGGCTCGAGGACCGAACACTTCTGGCGCTGACCAGTGGCGGGCTTCCGAGAGGTGCTTGCCACGTACGTCGAAGCTAGAACAAGGAAACACGTTTCTTTTTATTAATGAGTTTACATAGGTCATTTTTCCATGGCATCAGCGTGATAAGGGATTGGTGTTTTAACGATGGTAACCAGATTTGTTGGGAGATCCTACCATGATCAAATTATAATCTTTTCCGTAAATGAAAAGACGTTTGAATGTGGATGAGGCTGAAGACGTGGCAGTATGGGACAATATCGTGAGCTGATTTATGTATAATGTAAAAAAAATCTGCTCGCCCATTTTAGGCTTTATTTTAGGTCCAGTAGGTTTGTAATTTTGTATTGAACATTATCTTTTTGACGCCATCTCCATGTAATCCAGTAGAGAAAATGATAAGTTTTATGATCTTATCATCCCCTTATAAAACCGTCAGAGCTAAATTATAAAACAGAATCATACAAAAATATACGTACATAAAGTGGAGATAGGTTTCTACCTACGAATAAGAATGTTTCTACCGTGTAATTTCTCTGTGGTTTCTACCTATACCTATGGAAGAGGAAAAAGACGTGCAATTTAAAATTGACGTTGAAAACTGAAAATATTTGTCAGTGGCAGCACATCGCGGACGTTTCACCACAAAACCGCACGTCACTGTTCATTCCACATCCAATTTCACCCAGACAGACCTCTGTGCCAGCGTGGTAAGCACTAAAGTGGCATGATGTAAGGGACCTCATTTTTGAACAAACTGTTCCGTTCCGTACCTCTCTTTCAAAAGTTTTCAACCAACGATGGAGCGACGTTCATAAGCTGTGGAGAGGTACTTTTTGTCTGTTTTATACTTTTCGTTTACTCGCTTGCGTGTTAGCTATTGATGAAAGATACCGGTTGGATTCAAGTAGTTTTTTTATTAGTCTGCTTTGACCACAAATGATTGTATGTTTAGAAGATATTTATGCCTGATATTTATTTTGCATTAGCTTTTGCCTGGCACTTTGTCTATACTTTAAAAAAGTATCTTATGTGTTCATTCAAAATATATTCTCTGAGTCCCAAATCAAGACGCGTTCGTTTAGCTCACTCATTCGCTGCGTTCACAACCGATATGCTACTCTGTTCCAAACCCTCACCCATGTGGTAAACAAACACACTGTGCGCCGTTACGGTAGGGTTTTCAACTCTGCCATAAATTATCTCTGGAATTAGCTCTCTAATAGCCATGCTTTTTTTCTTATTGCTGTCTCCCGTTTGCAATGGATGGAAGTCGGATATAATAATTTTTTCCACTCCTCCTATCTTCCTTCTACCTCCTCCTCCTCTTCTTTCTTTCTCCTCCTTCTTCTTTGATTATAGTTCATTGCGGGTTCCATGACAGATTAGAGTCATCACCCGGGCTCGCTGGACTTCATTGTCTAGTTATGTGAATGATCGCCGCTGTTGATCCAGGTTTACACGAATTACAGCAATGGGAATGTGTGGTGGGCCTATGCCCGATGGAATTGAAGAACTCTATGGAAGACTGCTTTAAACACCTTGACCAAAAAATTTAAACCTCCCTGGAATCCAAGCAGGAAGACAAAATATGCCATATGATGATGATGCTCTTGTACAAAAACGTCATAGCCGACGACTGCCCAATAGGTAGTTATTTCATTATGGATTGACATACTTTACAACTATTAGGTGGTTTATGTTAGACCCAACAGAACATCCTAGAAAGCGAATAGACCGGGCACATACATCGTGCAATATTTTACGCGATATCGCCTAACTGTCACATGTGTGGAGATACGGCATTGACGAGCACTGTCTGACGGAAAACTCAATGATGTAAGCGACGGTTAGATATTGACGGGTATTGTTATCGGTTATAATAGATATATTGATGAAGGAGTTTAATAGTAATAATTTATGTTTAACATGTTAATTTAGATTCAGGAGAGTAAGGAAAGAATAAGAGAGTGCATCTGTATTTAACGCAAACACTCTTGCTTGTCCAAGGAAGTCGTTGTAGACGGAACTGGCTAAGATCAGAGTAATTGTCATAATCATCAAAGTCAAAGTCAAGTCAAAAATAATTTATTCAATATAGGAGCTAGAAGCATCATCAAGATAGTTCTGGAATGTCATGAATTACAGCACTACAGGGTGTAACAAAACATCCTAGTAATACTTAAGGGGGTGCTTCAGACCATCAATCTGAACAACTTTCACTATTGAGCCAACATCGAAATCGCGAAAAAAAAACAGCTCTTTAATACAAAACTGCAGTACCGTCTCGACTCAAATGTATGGGACGGCAGATTTAAAAAAAAATCGACGCGTTGGCTCCATAGTGAAAGTTGTTCACATTGATGGTCTGAAGCACCCCCTTAAGTATTACTAGGGTGTTTTGTTACACCCTGTATAAGCTTGACGACTCGGTTGGTAATAGTTGCCACGCCGGACTGCCAAATCAAGATCCTGGGTTCGAATCCCGGTTTCGTCAGTGATACTAATTATGTTTCTGAATAAAATAGTAAACAAGTACAAAGGGCGAGCTCATCTCTAAAGAGATTTCTTCCAGCAGATCCGTGACAAAGAGAGAGTTTATAGAGTGAAGTAGGAATTTATGTACCTATGTATGTATTATGTTGAATTGCTAATAAACCACTTTCTTTATTATTATTGTAATTTTTATATTCCTTTACAAAGTTTTAGCATTGGGTTTAGCTAATACAATTTACAGACACTTAATACTTGTAGTTGTCACTATACAGGGTGTAACAAAACACCCTAGTATTACTTAAGGGTGTGCTTCAGACCATCAAACTGAACAACTTTCACTATGGAGCCAACATCGAGAAAAAATAAAAAAAATCACCTGTCCCATACAAAACTGCAGTACCGATTCAACTAAAATGTATGGGACAGCTGATTTTTTTTATTTTTTTCTCGATGTTGGCTCCATAGTGAAAGTTGCTCACTTTGATGGTCTGAAGCATCCTCTTAAGTATTACTAGGGTGTATTGTTACACCCTGTATACAAGACTGGCATCTGTAGATAATTGTTAGAATATCTTCATTCATTTTCATCGAAATATCTCAAAAATAATTCGTATTTAATAAAAATCTCTCTACTTTGCTCTTTTTAGACGTAAAATCGGTTTAATAAAAAGCTATTTTGAGATAATTTGAACATAAAAGAATTTGTAAAGAAATCTTTAAAATTATTTTCGACGTAAGTGGCAGTAATTTTCCAAGTGTTTCAGACAGTAAGAATTCAATTTTGTAACAAGGTATTCTGAATTTAATAAAATATAAGATAGAAAGCTTATTATGAAAATACTTTGAGATCTTCTTTGTTAGCTGAATTTACTTATTTCCGTTCCGTGGCACATTGAAGCAAATTTGTTAAAAAGTATATGTATTAGTAATTACCTACCTACCTAACCTATACCAAAGAAACATCCCGAAAAATAGGTACAGTCGGCCGCAATAAGTTGTATACACTTTTGTTCTACGTCGTCGTAGTACTAAAGTGTATATAGCTTATTGCGGCCGATAGGTACACCTATCAACAATCGTAGGTAACATATTTTAGGAGCAGATTTTTTTGTGATTTCAGTTTTGGTTGCATGGTGAAAATTGTACAGTTTGATGGTCTGAAGCACCCCCTGAAATATGTAACGCGTCCAAGTTGTTGACGACCTTGTGTTAGGTTTGATGCGTAGGAGGTGACTTTCCGTTGTTTACGCCTACCCCAGTAGGACACAGGCTTGTTAATATTTATTTAAATACTTATTCTTATTTTTATGTATGTAAAAATGAATGTTATAACAAGTATTACCATGTTAAAAATCACTTTTTAAACATTTTAAGACACTATTGCAACCATAATCATTTGTCTAGCTAAATCACATTTGTAACAAAACACCATAGTAATACTTAAAGGGGTGCTGATTGATGGTCTGAAGCACCCCCTTATGTATTACTGGGGTGTTTTGTTACACCCTGTATAACTCTGTCAATATCCATGTGAAATAAACAAACTTGGTATAAACAAAACCGCAAAACAATTTGTGGACTAACCACACCCTGGAGCTCCCATGCACGAAATAAATGTTACCTCATGTTCAGCAACATTAGAATAAACAAGGTTACAATATTAAGTGCGCACCGGTTCTATTAATCATACCGAAATCTCACATGCCCCGTGACTTTAACGTAATCGCTTTAGAAAAATTCAAAAGCCTAAAAATGAATAGAACTGTATAATCATAAAAGAGATAAAGAGAGAGTTATAGAGGCGAAGCTTTTTTTAGTAACACGGAAGGTTGTAAACACTTTTATTTTTATGTAGATTTGCCTTTTGTTCTGGTTGACGTCATGAAGTTCACATTCATAAACAAAACATTGTGTCGTAGTTACATTATTTATTTTACACTGTATTGTAGACACGAGAATAAATAATTATGAATACAGCTGTGATAAACAATTGTATATAGAGATTTCTTTCAGGTGACCGGTTTTTAAACATCATACCTAGTAAAGAAGAAAAAAAATAAAAAGAAGAAAGATAAGATAAGATAAGATAAATATTCTTTAGAAAATTTAAAGAAAAAAAAATAGGTTGAAAATTTCGTTCTCTGGGTAGTGAGCTCTGTGGCGAAATTGAATAACGCAATTCCCCGGTTTGGAAGAGTGCGGGTTGAAGTCCCGCCCGAGACTTAATTTTTCAATCATTAATTTGAAGAAAAAAATACTTTGGTATACATAATTGCAAAAAAAAATTATGGACCATGAAGTTAGTTAACAATGAGGGGTTTTAGGGTTCCGTACCCAAAGAGTGAAAACGGGACCCTATGACTAAGCCTACGTTGTCCGTCCGTCCGTCCGTCTGTCCGACCTATGTAGGGCTGTAACTTTTGAACCGTAAGCTAGATAGTTGAAATTTTCTCAGATTATGCCTTATTACGGCAGTTTTGTTAACAAATAATAAAAATTACAAAAAGATAAAAATTAAGGGGGGTTCTCAACAAGAAACTAGTTTTTATCAACGTTTTTTCTTCACGCTCTATCGTAAAAACGGTAATACATACAAGCGTCAAACTTAGTGTGATTATACAGGGTGAAATTGATATCATTGGCATCCTTTTAGACTAAGAGTCTACCCATCAAACTGAACAACTTTTACTATGGGAGCAAACCGATCGGAAGGATAAAAAAATCAGCTGTTCCATACCAAACTGCGGCACCTACTCGACTCAAATGTATGCAACAGCAGATTTTGTTGTTGTTCCGATCGGTTTGCTCCCATAGTAAAAGTTGTTCAGTTTGATGGGTAGACTCTTAGTTAAAAAGGATGCTAATGATATCAATTTCACCCTGTAGAGCAAACTCTATAAAAAAACAACAAATACTAAACACTGGCCAAGTGTGAGTCGGTCTCGCGCTTAAGGTCCCGGACAAAAAAGTATTTTTTCTAAGTTAATAATGTTGAGTTCTGTGGTGGTGTGGTACGGAACCTTCGGTGCGCGAGTAGCCCGACTCGCACTTGACTGTTTATATTTATTCACGCCAAAGAAGTCAATTCTTACGTCCGTACATGAACAGACACTTTTTATTTTGCTTGATAATCGTTCAACTGATAATTCGAAAAATATTTCTGTAAAATGTTCCCTAAGTATTTCTCTAAAGGTACCACACATAATATTTTTACAAACCCACGCTGTTTTGCCCTCCCAGAGGACTTCCCTCATTGCATATTCTGGACAAGTCACAGCCTCAAACCACACAGAAAGTCTTCCAAATCAAATGATTCTCGTCTTTATTACGTAGAAAGTATGAGTTTTAACAGGGGGTTTCCTAGTTGAACAAACTGTTTTCTCCAGTTGCATAACAGCAAAGTGTGGCCCTTTGTCAATTTGCCACATTCGATCCCTTTCGTCCCTTACCCGACTATAGAGAAAGGAGTTATGTTTATCGCTTTCCTGTAAGTTTCGTCAAGTGTTAACTTGACATAGTTTTATATTGATCGTAATTTTATATTAACTATGATATTATATATTTTTCAGCCAATTCCACCAAAATTTGACAGTAAAGTTGTTACATAATTATTATACTAGGTTTCCCCTCGGCATTGTCCGCGTATATTTAGAAAAAAATCAATCGATTCTGAAGCCTACAAAAGGGGAGAAAACTATTAAAAAAAAACTTATTGCACCCCTACATCCTCTGTAGAATACATAACATTCTAAAATCTTCAGGTGCAGTGCGTTGTTTGTCAGTCACGGAACTATTTTATAAATACCCACGACGTTTCGTCCATCTAAACTATTATAAAACTGTAACAGAAGTGTGTCTATCTACATTGAAAATATTTACAAAAAAAAAGTTACGATATGGGTTTTAGGTGTCCCTGATTCCATATCACCAATTTTTGGATTTTTTGTCTGTCTGTTTGTTTACGCAAAACTAACGCAAAAACTACTAAACCGATTTTGATGAAACTTTTTTTGTTTGATAGCTTATAATCTGACTTAACATCTGGTATATAATTTGTGCGGACAAAGTCGCGGGTAAAAGCTCGTGTTAAATAAGAATATCGAAAAATTCTTTCTTAGTACACACCTACATTAGAATGTATGTCCCAAATATCAATTTTCTGTCTTCAGCGGTTTAGGCGTTGTTTTTCAGTCAGTCACAGAACAGTTTTATAAATCGGTATAGTAGAAGACAATAATATTGTCTAAAAAATCTAGTCACTTTTACTATAATATTATTGCACTAAAAGTGATGAAATTTTTTTCGCAGCGTAGTTATAATTCATCAGTTTTACCATTCTGATATCGTCGTACAAAACGCGACGTAAGAAATCCCACAGCACCCACATACTCTCCATTCATCAAAACTAACAAAAACAGAAACAAACTCTCATGACCTACAATATTTCGACAACATCTTGCCTCGACGAAAACTTGACGTGACACGAATAAAAAACTTTTCATCAAACCTTTTTAACGTCAGTACGAATGATAACATCAAATACTTGAAAAGAAATAAAATGAACTTTCTATGTTTTCGCGTTGTATTGAAATTTGTGTTGCAGCTCCATTATCGACTATCGATAGTCTTTGGATAATTTATAGATATTAAAGGAGCTTCAAAAGCATATTCTATTAAAAGTACTATCGAAAGTGCCACAACTGCGGCTAGTAATTTGATAGTATAGCGACACTATTTAGATAGTTTTTAATTATCCATAAGCTTATATTTCAATGGTATCAGCTGGGCTAGCATGTTGCACGTGATACAGCTATATCACACCCTTTATCTCGTTCGTTAAAGTCGTCAAATAGAAAGAGAGCGAAATCATGATAGCGCTATATCACGCTGGCATACTACAACGGCAACTCTATACAGTTAGAACAACACTACCAATAGCAAAGACGTATGATAGATGATATATTTAAATTGTTTTTTTTTTGTGTATTTTAATGTGCAAATAAAGATTTATGGCATTGGTGTCCTAGATACTATAGCGCAATAAAGCTCCTGTTTTTCCTTCCTCAGTCTCCTTCGCCTTGAGAGAAGCATGTGTTTAGTACACCACTTTTTAACTTTAAAAACTACCGATACTAGAATAGTATTATAGTACCAAATGTTTAACTGATTCTCGAGTGCCTTAGACGTACTATCGATAGGTAGTATTATCGATAGTTTAGCAACACTTACTATGTGCTACGATTGTGAACATTATGGTTTTGCAGGATAGCAAAGCTTTGAAACGATGTAGTTAAGTACTTGCTGACATGCCGTCTGACATACGATTTAGATTGAAACTCTTTATAGTTGTCTAGACGAAGGTTGGCTTACATTTGTTTCAAAGAAATAGATTGTTCGTTCGAGTGCAACTTTCTAAGCGGGATCTACGTATCGAATGTATCAAATCACTGGCGGTTCTCAAATCGACTCGTATGTTTTTTAGGGTTCCTTACCCAAAGGGTGAAAACGGGACCCTATTACTAAGCCTACGTTGTCCGTCCGTCCGTCCGTCCATCCGTCCGTCCGTTCGTCTGTCCGTCTGTCCGTCCGTCCATCTGTGCTACCTATTTAGGGCTGTAACTTTTGAACCGTAACATAACATAACATAAATATTCTCTATTTGCACACCAAAAACATACAGCAACAAAAACAGAATAAAAGATCGTAAGGGTACAAATGGCGGTCTTATCACTAAAAGCGATTTCTTCCAGACAACCATGGGATGGTAGAACTCTTAAGTAAAAAAACTTGCTATGGCTAACTAGTGAACCGTAATAGCTAGATAGTAGAATTTTTCTCAGATTATGCGTTATTACGGCGGATTTTTCGACAAATAATAAAATTGACAAAAAGTTAATAATTAAGGGGGGTTCTCAACAAGAAACTAGTTTTTATCAAAGTTTTTTTCTCCACGCTCTATCGTAAAAACGGTAATACATAAAATCGTCAAAATTAGTGTAATTATGGAGCAAACTCTACAGAATAACAAAAAATACTAAAAACCGGCCAAGTGTGAGTCGGTCTTGCGCTAAAGGTCCCGGACAAAATACACTGACTGTGTCACTCCGAAGTTTGTTCGAACCCGAGTATCAGAACTCATAAATACCAAAACGCGGTAAGAACCCGTTAAAATGTTTAATATGTAGTACTAGATTACTGTTTCTTATACTATCGTATGAATGGTTTATTCCACATAACCACTTGGGTGATTGATTATTGGTATACTATGATCACCTGACGCGTTGACCGCCCAGGTGATTTATACTAAATGAACAGAACTATAAATCGTTTAAATTAATGATTTAGGGTCGACGAAGATTAATACAACGTATATCTTTCACATTCTAGGTTCAAAGAAGGTTAGACTTTAGTTGTCATCTACACTAATCTACATCTACCTACAAAAATATTTAATTACGAGTTTTTACCCGCGACTTCGTCCGCATAAATTATATACCAGATTTTAAGTCAGATGATAAGCTATCAAACAAAAAAGTTTCATCATAATCGGTTCAGTAGTTTTTGCGTGATACTCGAACACACAAACACCCAAACGAACAAACAAACAAACAAACAAACAAACAAACAGACAGACAAAAAGTCCACAAATTTGTGATTTGGGATCAGGGAAGCCTAAAAACCATATCGTAATCTTTTTTTTGTAAATATCTTCAATGTACAGACACACTTCTGTTACAGTTTTATAATAGTTTAGATACAGGGTGTAAAATTAATTGCGTTACATATCAAAAGGAGTGCTTCAGACCATCAAACTGAACAACTTTCGCTATGAAGCAAACATCGAAATCGCAAAAAAAAATATCAGCTGTTCTATCAGCTTCTGTAGAGAGGTGAAGTTTTTATGTTTGGATGTAGGAGATAATCTCAGAAACTACTAATTCGATTTCAAAAATTCTTTCCCCAATATTTAAAATGAGCCTTCAAGCAGGGCGTACATAAGAAGTGGATTCCTAAGGCAAAGCTAGTGTAAAATCATTTGGAATTATCTATTAATTATAAAACACAAAGTATACAAATACTTTATTAAATATTCCTACCAAATGTTTTTTCCAAAAAACAAGAACCTTTTCAACCAAAAGTAAACTCAGTAATAATTTGTTTCCATCCGTGCCACAACCGCACATGTTCGTATGTTATACAAAACATTATTTATGTGAACACGCACGGAACAACGAGCTACATACAACCAGACGAAGGTGTTCACGGAACGAATACATGTCTATAATAATTCGCAAACGGACAGAAGAACGTATCAAGAGACTAATTATTGTACAGGTAAAAGAGGTTTTTTTTTTTTTTTTTTTTTTTTTTATGTGTGATAGGTAAGCATTTGACCCCAATCTCACCTGATGTTGAGTGATGATGAGGCCGAAGATGTAGCATGCTTACCTAGAAAGATGCCTATTCACTCTCGCCTTGAAGAGGCCCAGGTTGTATTGCTCAGGGAACAGGTCCGCAGGCAGGGCATTCCACTCCTTAGCCGTGCGCATTATAAAAGAAGAAGCAAACTTCTTCGTGCGAATTGCTGGTAGGTCAACGACATAAGGGTGGAAACCCAGTCTGCGTCTCGTCCCCCGCAGATGAAAGGGAGACGGTGGTATCAGATCGTGTAGTTCAGTCGCACACTCTCCGAAATGTATCCTATAAAAAACAGACAGACAGGCTACCTTGCGACGATGCTCAAGACTTTGTAGCTTCGCCACCGAGGTTGGATCACCTATGAGCTTCCTGGCACGCCTGTCGATTGAGTCAAGCGCGGTCAGCTGGTATTGGGCAGACCCGTCCCAGAGATGGCAGCAGTACTCCATACACGATCGGACTTGTGCTTGATAAAGTTGTAGAAGCTGTCCCGGAGTAAAGTACCGTCTGACCTTCGAGAGGACGCCCAGTTTTTTCGCTGCGGTTTTCGCCATGGACTCAATGTACCGTCCGAAATTCAGATCGGACGATATGTTAATGCCAAGGAGCTCCAGGCGATCAGCTATCGGTATGGACACATTTCGGAAAGTCGGGGTCAAAGCGAAGGGACTCCGTTTTGTGGAGAAAAGGCACGCCTGTGTTTTGCTTGCGTTGAAACTGACCCGATTAGTATCACCCCAGCCGGACACAGATTCAAGGGCCAAGTTTATTCGCTGCACCATGGCCTCTCGACAAGACTGAGTAACGTCCAATTTGACCCCTGCACCGGACAGATATCTGTCAGCAACAGTGCTGTCGTCTGCATACCCAAAGGTTCCGGGCACAAGCATGTCGTTTATATGCAGCAGAAATAAAGTGGCTGACAGAACTGACCCCTGAGGAACACCGGCATTTATAGCCATTTGATCCGATGAGTATCCATCAATGACTACTCGAATGGATCGTTCGCTCAAGAAGTCAGCTATCCAGTTGCATAGGTCAATCGGAATTCCATATGATGGAAGCTTGCTTAAAAGGCTTGCATGCCAGACCCTGTCAAAGGCTTTGGATATGTCAAGAGACACGGCAAGTGCCTCCCCGTATCTCTCGACAGCCTCGCTCCACAGATGAGTGGCATACACAAGAAGATCCCCCGTGGACCGTCCTGGGCGGAACCCATACTGACGGTCACTGAGGAGGTCGTTATGTTCCAGGTATGCCAGGAGCCGGTTGTTAAGTACACGTTCCATAGTCTTGCAGAGTATGGAAGTGACTGATATTGGTCTATAGTTGACAGGGTCGGCACGACTGCCTTTTTTGGGCACGGGTTGCACGTTGGCAAGCTTCCATGACCTTGGGACTACCGCAGTCTTAAGTGAGAGGCGATACAGGCGTGTTAAAACAGGAGACAACTCTGGAGCACAGGTGCGTAGGACAATCGCTGGGATTCCGTCGGGTCCGCTAGCCTTGTTCACGTCTAGAGAACGCAGGATTTTAAGAACCTCTTTTTGGCGAATGTGAACTGATGCCATTGAGCATTCAGTACGAGGAATGGTAGGTGGTGTTTTATCTGAGTTCTCCAGATGCGAATTCCCGGCAAAGAGATTAGCAAATAAATTTGCTTTCTCCTCCGCCGAGTGAGCTAGCGATCCGTCAGGTTTTATTAGCGGTGGCAGGGAGGGACGGCCGAAGTTTGCTTCCACTGCTTTGGCAAGCGACCAAAACGCTTTACTGCCAGCTGGATAGGAGGCAAGCTTAGCCCCTATACGACCTATATGGTCGAACCGGGCTTTTCGCAACACCTTTTTGCAAGATTTGGCGGCTTTGTTGTAAGCTTTCTTCAGTTTTTCTGTGTTCCGAGCTTTCTGCTTTCGAGCATCAGCCCAGGACATATACGCTGACTGTTTCTGCGCCTCAGCACGAGAACAATCAGCGTTGAACCATGGGCGAGCTTTGGCGCCGGTTGACACGTCAGAGTACGGAATAAAGTATTCCATACCCTGACGTATCACTTCGGCAACCGCGGTCGCAGCGCTCGACGATTCCCCTGAAGAAAAGCAGGTTTGCCGCCAAGGATAGGAAGCAAAGAAGTGTCGCATCTCCTCCCAATCTGCTGACCTGTATCGCCACACCCGTCTCTTACCATAATGGCCCTGATCAGGTGGGGAGTATACGGATACAGTTTTCACCAGACAGTGGTCGGAGGTACCTAAAGGGGCACATACCGACACAGAATATCTGTCTGGATCAGTTATCAGCAGAAGGTCCAAACAGTTGGCCGTGTGAAAGTCAACATCAGGTATCCTTGTGGCACAACTGACCAGCTGGCTGAGATCTAGCGATAGTGCAAGTTTGCGCGCCTCTCGTCCAGCGTGATCTGTCTTCTGGTAGGGAAACAGCCATTCTTGATGGTGAGCATTAAAGTCGCCCAGAAGGGTCAGTTGCGCCACAGGATACCTAAGCTGAGCCTCCTCAGCCGCCTCTCCAAGATAGTCGAACAACCTAGTTGTCTCCTGATCTCCACTGTGCGAACGGTAGACACAGGCGTAAACAATTTGTTCGACACCTGTTTCCACCAGTATCCACAATACTGAGAAGGAAGGGTCTTCAAGGTTTTTGAGACGCTTGATGCAGATGTCATCGCGAGCGTACACACAGAGTCCGGCGTGCGGAACGAACCTATGCTCCAGAGAGTACCCAGGGTAGCTGAGGTACGCCGCGAAAGGTATCACAATCAAAGGAAAGAGAAGTATCCGAATCATAGGTAATACACAGAGGTATCAGAATGAACGTTGGATGAGGGCAGCGCAGGACCGGTCGTTATGGCGATCCTTGGGGGAGGCCTATGTCCAGCAGTGGACGTCCATCAGCTGAGATGATGATGATGATCAGAATCTAACGTTAGAGAAGTATTAGAATCGTATAAACTGGCGATCAACTCATCTTTTTCATCACCGAAAAATCTGTGATGCCATATATCTTTGTAAGTATAATTGAAAATAAAAGACTGAATTACCTACATGATAATTTTTTTTAATTTTTCTGTTTTAATCTCGGGTATAGGCCCACCACACATTTCCACCGCTGCGCTGTAACTCCTGTAAACCAGAATCAACAGCGGCGACCATTCACAATAGACAATGAAGTCCAATGAGGCCGAAGGATGACAGTCTAATCTGCCTTGGAATCCGTAATGAATTAATCAAAGGAGACTTCTATCTCCTAATAGTAGGAAAAATAATTATTTCCAATTTGCAATGGAGGGAAGTCGAAATCTTGCAAATCGATATCTGTAACAGACACTCCTCTGTTAACAGCAGGTAGCTGAGACTATGCAAGGAGAGGGTCGGCTGGCGACCAGGTGGATTGATTGATTAATTAACTTTCTTCTTCTCGTCTTGTTGGGTGTTCACCCCTAAGTGGGGTATAGGGCTCAGATGGGGCATAGGTCTTCACCGATTGCAATCTTGGGCAGCACTGTAAAATATCCTCCCAGCCTCTTCTACTACAGAGTGCCTCCAGGTTATTTTATGGCGGCCATTGTGTAGGTACGTCATTCTTAGGCTGTCTAGGATGATCGACCATCACGCCTCCTTATTAATGTCAATCTTGTAAACTTCAACTCGGTTTAGTGTTTAGAAATTATAGAGTTTAACTTAGAGTAGCATTTATGTCATAGCAGTTCTCGCAATTGCGAGATCCGATTCCCGGTTCTAATTAGAATACGTGCGAATTTCAAGTATTCAATTAAGTACTATAAAGGGGGAGGATCCAGATGGTAAGATAAACGATTTATTTAGATTATTATTTTATTTAGGTGATTTGTACTCGCTTGAATGATCGTCCATTGAATTATAATAAAATAATAACGCGCCCAGGGTTTGTATTTCAGTAGTCTGACCGTTCGTTCGAAATTGTGGGTACAACTCGTCGTACAAAATTTCCTTAAAGCTCATTTGCACGAGCCTGGCCAGCCTAGGAAAAAGTCATCAGAAACTTGACACATTTTTTATTGTTGAAAGTCGCAATTGAAATCACAATCCGTCACACATCGAAACATTCTACATATATCACATCATCAGTGATTGAACATCTGGTTTCAACGTATCGTATTTTAGGTAAGTACAAATATAAACAAAAGTATTTTCCATCGATCTACTATATCTCAATACACTTTCATTATTCACGAAGCTACTTTTGTGATGTACTGCTTTCCTTTCTGATTATATTTCTAGGGTTCCACATAAAAAAGTTGTGAGAAAATTAAAGAAGTCGTTTTTCAATGCTGGTAGTTTTAATATCCATAGGTACCTTCTTATTCAACTCCCATACGATACGGGATACGTGCTTGACGCTGAACAATAATAAATAAAGCCTCTCATTTTGGTTGAAACATATTTTCATTACGATGGCAACTCAATACTATCGAATCGACAGAAGAGAAAAGATAGAATAGTCATTTCACCGAGGATATTTTAATAATATGAAATGCCTGAAATTTCTAAAAGCCGTGGTGATCCAGTGGCGAGTAACCTTGCCTGCCGTGCAGGAGGCCATGGTTCGAACCCCGTCCAGGCCGACCCAATGCCAATGCCAATGCCGACAATGAGTTTTTTGGAATTTATGTACGATTTGTAACACCACTGGTTTTTCGGTGAAGGAAAACATCGTGAGGAAACATGCATGCTTCAATTTCGCGGCATGTATTGTACCCACTGTCCATTACAAGTGGCGACGGGCTCACTTCCCGTCATACTGGACAGAGTTTCGGTACTACTAGTGAAACGTGGGTGTTCTGAAGATTCAGAATATCTCTGACTACCCCCTCGGGGAATATAGTCGTGAGCATTATGCTATGCTGACATTTCTATGTGAATACTATGAATTTGTCAACCTGTAGCACCTAAGAATGAAGAGGATATTTTTTTGAATTTTCCTACCGAACCCAAAAAATTCTAACTCAAACTCACACCTGCCAGTATATTATTTATATTTGTGTATCAAATATGGAGTGAATGTCAGACACAGCAGTAGTTAGGGTAAGGTATCTAGTTGAATTGCAAATTTATACATGACGCCTGTCGTGGCTTTCCCTAGCGACTCCTTACTCGGTGTATCCAATGAGATACGTACTGGAGTTCAGAAATATGGATATTGTTTGTTTTGTATCTTGTTTCTGGTTAGTATTTGGAACATATATAGGTAAAAAACCATGGGGTGTCTGCCAGGGTGCTTCTTAAAACATAAACATTCGAATTTTGTACGAGACAACATTTCAAACGATTGTGTTTCTCTAAAAAAACATCTTCAGTAATTTTTCAATTTTAAAAGTGTTTTAGGGTTCGCTACCGGCTATGAAATTATGGGGTTTTATAAAAAACTAGATTTGGTCCGCGACTTAGGCCGCACCGGTTCCTGTTACCGTAGCTTAATAAAATATATATACCAGTTTATAAGACTAATCATAAGCATTTAGACGCAAAAAGTTTCATCAAAATCGGTCGAGTAGTTTTTACGTGATGCTGGAACAAACACAGACATTTAGTTTTATAATAGTATAGAAAATTTGATTTTGCCCTCAACTTCGACCGCGCCAGTTTTCGTCATCGTATCAAGATAAAAAAGGAAATTTTTTTAAGTCTGTCAAATTGTCAATGGGTAACGGCATATGGGTACGTTCCCTTATGAGCTTTACTCGATTGTGTAGTGGAGTACGTTAGATCATAAGATATTATCAATCTGTTATTCAATATACCATTCAGTCCAACCTAGAATATCGCTGTATCATTATATCTCTCAATATCCATCAGTTTAATTTGCGTTCAAACTGTACCTTAGTACAATAATGATATGTCGTATAGCAGGCAGGTCAAAATCGGGATCAGTGCCCGAAATAATTGCCAGTTCCATAACATAACAAATACATACAGATGTAGATACCTATGTGTTACATACACCCAAAAATCATTGAAAAAACAAAGTGAGGTGAGCCTTTGCTCGATGAACTCACAACCATAATCTGTTTAAGGGTCAATAATATCAACCTTAACTTAAAGCAGTCATTCGTAGCAGGCTTACGTTCCAGGATTGAATGACTCGTCAAGTCAATGGCAACCTTGCTTGCGTTTTAATTTTAGAAAAATTAAAATGAAACCGATTTAAAAAACACAACTAAATAAAATAGGTGGAAGAAGGAAAACGAAAAGGAAGAAAGAAAAAGAAGTATGTTGGACTTTCTGAAAAATATGAACGTTGTGGTTTACGAAAAGGAAACCACAAATCGCTTACTATAATCTATTTAATTATACCGACAATTATGAGAACACCAAACATTAGGTTAATTACTGTTTATTGGGAATCTCATAATATAATTCTGAAAAGCTAAGTCATCATCAAAACTAAATGTTAATAATATTGTGTGCTAGTAATTTTATTCTTAGCTTTATGTAAAGTTCATTCAACGCTTTTTCATAAGACATCTAAAACTTAGTAAATTATTGATTTTATTTAACATAAATTGATATATTTAAACATAAATTGCAATTTGAATTTCACTCAAGTTCAATGACTTTTGCTGTTGACTGTAAGTAGTTAAATAATTTCGGAGGGTAATAATAATTTTGAGAAAATAAATAATTTTAAAATTTTAAGAAAATTATAACCTTGTCCTCTTTCAAAAGCAGTATTCAAATGTACACTAAAACTACTATAAAGAGGAAAGATTTGATTTTTGGTTTGTTTGTTGGTATGACTGAATATGCTCCGAAACTACTGGACTGATCTGAATAATTCTCTCTAGACACCAGGGCTCTGCCCACAAATTAAAGAAATTTTTCCAATAAACAAATATAAAAAAATTAAAAAATAAGAAGAAGGAGACGCTACATTATCCGTGATGAACATAAAGCTATGAAAAAAACGGTCAAGTGTGTTTCGGGAAAAAAGGGGCATTGCAACGCATGCCAGGCACAGCTTGTACATTATATAAATAAATATTTTAGTCATTATATCACTGGAATTCCGACTCTATTCTTCATATCATAAATCAGATATTATCTTTAACAAAATATATTATTAAATAGCTCTCGCTGTATTGTTTTATTTCTCCATGTTATGAAAATAAAGTCACGATTCTGACACAAACAAAAGCCTTCAAACGTGACGCTGAATACAATATTTGACATTCAGAATATTATATTTGACATTTACTTAATGGGTGAAACGTTATTTCAAATAGGAATGCTTTTGTTTCATTACTTTTAGCATAAGCAGCAGCATAAATGCTCACGACTATATTCGCCGAGGGGGGTCATTACTTTTAGAGAATAATTTATGAAAAGGCAGACAAAGAAGGGTGGTGAATCTGGACGGCAAACGGGTTATAATAATTTTAAACCGAAAAAATTAAGGAAAACTCTAAAAGTAAGGATTCAAACGCAGAAAATACTATAACGGACAAATCATACAAAAAACGGTAGCATAACTCAACAAGGACAGCTATTTCCATCGAATATGGTTATTGAAGGGCCTCCCTTGGATGAAATAGGCTAAGAAAAGAAAATGGTAATGAACTGTCTTGTATCAAATTGACCTTCTGTGCCCCAGCTATTTAGTGGCACCGCACAGCGCACGTGCATGATTATATTGATTATAGTAAATACAAGAAGAAATGCGCACAATTTAATAAACAGCGAAACAGCTTTATGAATGTAAATAAGATAAATATATGTATTCTTATTATAAAAAGTAGAGTCTTGTATCAAAGTGACCTTCTGTGCCCCAGCTATTTAGTGGCACCGCACGGGCTGAAGCAAGACACTGCATGATTGTAGTTAATGCAATAAGATATGCGCACAATTTAATAAACAGCAAAACAGCTTTATGAATGTAATTTAAACAAATATGTGTTCTTATTACAAAAACTACAGTCTTGCATCAAAGTGACCTTCTGTGCCCCAGCTATTGATTGTAATTAATGCAATAAGAAATGCGCACAATTTAATAAATAGCGAAACTGCTTTATGAATGTAATTAAAATAAATATGTGTTCTTATTACAAAAACGACACGACGTTTTTTTTTCAGACAATCAGGTGATTCAGCCTGCAACGTCCTAACCAACTGGGGAAAAACGCACAAAGTGACATACCACTAGGTGTCCCCCGTGTGGGAATCGACCCCACGACCTCCGTGTCGAGAGCCCAATGCTCTAAACCATTAGACCACGGAGGCAGTGGCACAATTTAATGAACAGCGAAACTGCTTTATAAATGTAATTAAAATAAATATGTGTTCTTATTACAAAAACGACAGTCTTGTATCAAAGTGACCTTCTGTGCCCCAGCTATTTAGTGGCACCGCACAGGTTGGGGCAAGACACTGCATGATTCATCGCTCGACTCACATCCGACACGGTTCCTGTTTACGATTTATGGTGCTCCAAACATTTGCTTACGAATACATTTGAGGACATTGTACTGGTTGTACAGTTGAACATTGATTGATGATAGTTGCATTTGTATGGATGTTTAATCTTGTGTTTTACTTTGAAAACTGTTTGTATAAATAAAAAAATAAGGCAACTTGTTATAAAATAATTATGTACAAATACATTTAACCTGCACTGATAATAATCGTAAATACCGCGGAGTTTCCGGTATACTGTACCTACCCTGTTTATTGACAAATACATTTTTCTCAAACATGCTTGGAAATGTGAGCATTATTTTGACAATCTTCTTCGAGATAAATCGAAATTGCTGTACTGGCGAAATACATGCGCGCAGCGGCCGGCAATGTTGTATGAAAATCCATATCTGTCGTGTTTAGCGGCCAAATAAATTACATAGTAAACTCATATCTGTCGTGTAATTTAAAAATGGAACGATCTTTTATTCCGAAACATGGCGACCAAGGAGGTAACTCATCAAAGGTTTTATTTAAATTTCGAACAGGATTGCAAAATTTTGAATGTTTTTTTTTTTAAAGCTGTTTATTGAAAAAAAAAAACAAATTGTTGTTCGTTGTTCGTCATTGATTTTGAAAAGAGTTTTAATTTCCGCAAATTATTTGAGATAATTTACTGTTTTAATTTCCGCGCATTGTTTGAGAAAAGTACTGTACAAGCCTTGGCCACAACTAGGCATTGATGGACTTACGTATGTGTGCCTCGGCTTCGCCTCGGCCCACATTTACACGTTCGTCCATCAATGCCTCTGTTGCTGGCCGCTGCAGTAATGTACTAATAAAATATGTATTTCTTAAACATGCTTGGAAATGTGAGCATTATTTTGACAACCTTCTTCGAGATAAATTGAAATTGCTGTAATGGCCAAATACATGCGCGCAGCGGCCGGCAATGTTGTATGAAAATCCATATCTGTCGTGTTTAGCGGCCAAGTAAATTACATAGTAAACTCATATCTGTCGTGTAATTTAGAAATGGAATGATCTTTTTCTCCGAAACATGGCGACCAAGGAGGAAAATCATCAAAAGTTTTATTTAAATTTCGAACTGGCTTGCAAATAGAAAGCTGTTTATTGAAAAAATAAAATGTTTGTTCGTTGTTCGTCATTGATTTTGAAAAGAGTTTTAATTTCCGCGAATTATTTGAGAAAATTAACTGTTTTAATTTCCGCGCATTATTTGAGAAAAGTACTATACAAGCCTTGGCCACAACTGACTTACGTATGTGTGCCTCGGCTTCGCCTCGGTCCACATTTACACGTTCGTCCATCAATGCCTCTGTTGCTGGCCGCTGCAGTAATGTACTATTTATATACGACGACCCTGTTGGTGTAATGGTTACCACGCCGGACTGCCAAGCCAGGGTCCTGGTTTCAAATCCCGGTTCAGTCATGGATGTTATATGTGTGTGCCGTTGTTGTATATGGTTCCCATAAAAAATTTCTAAGGCTTGATTTGGGATCATTACAATGTATGTGCCTGTGAGCGTTATTTATTTATTTATTTAGAAATAAACAACTAGTTTTGTTTATCACGATGATTTTCTTTTCATATAATAAATACCCACTTAACAAATTGGTACGTAATTTGTTCTTTACCTGAAACTACAGTTTAAGGGAAATAAATCGGTGCATCAAGAGCATAATATATCATATTTAGATTGAATTAATAAAACTGTTTATTTACAATATTTACAGTGTAGGTACATTAACAATAATCTTAACAATAGCCTAGCCTAGTCAAACTGAGAAAAAACTTAAAAAAAATAATAATTATAAAATAGAAAAAATAAGACATAAAGGCAAAGGAGCACAGGGTCCCGGGAGGGTCTTCGTCGAGCACATCTTCTACTCGGCTCATGCTAAATAGAAGATGTGCTCGAGGCTGCCGTCTTGTGGGAGTGTGCCGACGACGCTGGCAGCATTACCTCTTTGGATGGCGATTGATATCCGTTGCCCGAGGTACGCGCCAGCCCTTCGGTCGCCGGACACTTCGACCAATCGCGACGACAGCTCTTTGAATAGTTGTCGGGCGTCTGGTCCCCATGGCCCCAGAGTCTCCACACCGAACGGCGCCAATAAGTAACCCTCGCCGAGGGTTACATATTTGCGCCGCTTCTCGCTCTCTGCAGCAGCCGCCGCCGAGCCGGCCCTTCGAGAAGTGGCAGAGAGGTGTGAGGGCGCTACGGTGTCGACGCAGGTAGCATCCCACACCAGGGTTCTGCCATTCCTCCAGGGGATGAGGGTCATACCATCGGGCCTCCTGCCATCGTCCCGTGAAATGCCATTGGGCTCGCGAATGGCTGGCACGTTGATGCTTACAAGGGCCCGACGGATGACGTCGTTTAAGGTGGCGTGGCGAGCGAGGCGGCCGGCACTGTGTCGACAGGAGAGGCCATGGTGGCCGAGTGGATCGACGCTGGCGCCGCAGCGGCACCGGTGAGGCTCATTTGTCTTTATGCCGAGTCTCAGGCTTACTGCTAACGAAAAAGAAGTCCTGTCGAGGAGTGTTCCCACGTGCGATGATGGCAACGCGTTCAACCAATAGCCAGACTCTGGCTCGTTTGAGGCTAGGAGGCGGGCTTTCTCTGCAAGATTGAGAGCGTTGTCCCTAAGGATTTGTTGACGCTGAATGCAGAGTGGCTCGTCCCATAACCTCTGCGAGGCCGGGTTTACGGGGACAATGCAGTTCGGACCGGCAGCAATTGTCCAGGAGTTTTTGGCTTCAGTCAAGTACGTGACCTCCGCATCACCAAGTGATGGGTTTATAATTCTACCGAAGAGGTCAAGCGTGCTGTGAACTGAAGACAGAAACGCCGGTAGCGCTACATCAGACACTTTTCGGATACCAAGACCGCCAAACCTGATAGGCAGGGTGGCTTGGCACCAACTACGGTCATTATCAGACAGGGGGCAATTTAGGATTTCTGATAGGGTGATTTTCATGGCGTTATCGAAAAGAAGCAAAAGTGTAGTGTGTTTCCAGAGGGTTGAACAGCGTAATACATACGTTAATTTAGGTACGAATAGACAAAATTTTATGATGCAGTATGCCATATGGGGACTGATTTCTTTAAGACGGCTTGAAGATTCTTGAAATTTGGAAATTGAGTCCGAAACAAAATTGGGTAGCGAATCTTCTAAAATAGGAGCACCTAGGAGGCGAAGTGACTCTTTGTTTATAATTTTGATACCTGGAGTCAAACTTTTTAATTTTAAAGTGATGTCGTTTTTTTCGGAAGGGGTGAGAGACTCTTTAATGAATAATTCACATTTTGAATTATTCAGATCGAGGCCTATGGACTGAAAATTTTGAATTAAACTCTCTAGATCAGACAGAACGGATGCCGGTATAAAACTAGGTATTCGCATCTAAAAATTAGTTTAGAAAAATAAAAATCTTTTAAAGGTGTATTCATAATGCAATAACATTAAATTAAACAACCCAAATTAAATTCAAAGTATACAATTGAATTTACGATCAAACTAGAGTAAAATCACTGGTAAAATGTATTTCAACGAAATATTAACACCAGTTAGTTCTGTCAAACACACGTTATAACGTAATATTTGAAATTAAATAGAAGTTTCATTAGAAACTGGTGGAAATTGGCGAAGGATACGCCTGCTTACGTAACATTTTAGGTACAGAAACTTGATGTATGTAGAATTTAATCACTAAATTGAGAGCTACTTTTACATTAAGTAATAATATAGAATACGTACATACACACACATTAACTCAGGATCATAATCCCTTTGATAACAGTCTACAGGGTGTAAGTGTAAGGTACAGCCCTCCGCAAACGGTGAACTCAGACCATCAAGCTGAGCAACATTAAGTCGGGTAGTTTTGTATGAAGCAGCTGATCTTTTTTTCGCGTTTCCTGAAGTAGGCTCCATAGTGAAAGTTGTTCAGTTTGATGGTCTGAGTTCACTGTTTCAGTCTGCGGAGGGCTGTCTCTTACATTTCTTATACCCTAATGTAGTTCTTCATATAGAACGGCCACTCCCTGCCTCTCTCTAACTTACGTCACTCCGCACTTTCTGGGGACACTTTAAGGGAGTCACGTAGTGAAGAAAATACGCAGAAGACAGAAACAATAGACTATTGGTATAATGTACTGTAGCATATTTGGCCTATCGATAAAATTGCCTTTCGAACAAATAGCCCATTGCTTACACATAATTTCAATCACTCGGCTTTCAATGAACTGCCCCTTCGACGAAATAGTCTTTCGATCAAATGGTATATCGCTTCAATAGAACTTTGATCACTCGGCATTCAACTGACCCATCGAAGAAATAGCTTTTCGAACAAATGGCCTTTCGCTTAAATGGCACTTCGATTACGTGGCCTCGAACAATATCAATAACAACGTTGATATAGTTTGTTGTTTTGAAGACTATTCTTGAAGACAATTCTTCAAGACTATTCTATTTCTTCTTCTTCGTACCTTCGTACGTACCTTCGTACGTGTAGATCTAATAATATACGCATCCCAATTTTCAAGTTGATTTACGCAGGGAATACAATTTTCTATATAAATTTTAAACAACTTAGAAATACGTACGAAATAAGTCCAAACCCAGACCAACGATTTAACTTCTATCACTACAGAAACTCTTTCTAAAATTTAACAAGTCGAAGCACGTCAGTAACGATATTGGATGTGTGTGGTGAATTAAACATTTCACGCAAAGATACTTGTCGATGTATGGAGACCTATTTGTTTACGTCCCATTTCGAGAACGGAACGTTTTCACAGTTTATTTTAGAAGAGTCTTGACACGTGAGGTCTAAACTGGGTCATTTACTTATGTTTTTCTTATGTGTTTGCTCGCGTGGTTCTATTTGCTTGTATAATTATTATGTAAGTCAATCTGCGACGCGGTTGGTGTATTGATCACCAAGCCGGACTGCCAAACTAGGGTCCTGGATTTGAATCCCAGTACGGTCATGGATGTTGTATCTCTGTGTTGTTGTTGTATGGTTTCCATAATAAAGAGCTGCGTACGTTTGGGATTATTAAAATGTGCCTGGATGCGTTATATTGATATCCACCATACTGACATTTCTTTATGCTTTATATGATCACTGTCCTTTCATTAAAATACATTCAGCTGTTTGACCACGAAAATGTACAAAGACACTTCAAGAGCCATATCACACAAGCTATTTTCCAGGGTAGACGTTGACAAAACGATATCGCCACGACACCACCGCGTTATCGACGCGATATTTCTAAGATCAATCAGTGTGGCGGCGATGTCATGGCGATAACGTTTAGTAAATATCGAGACGATTCAGCCCCCTTACCCGCACTTTCGATCTCCACTATATCGCCACTGTTTCGGTCCGCACTTCATTGTAATAGAGTTGAAACTGGAACGAAAACATTCACGCAAAAGTTCGAATCGAATGTGCGGGTAGACCCTCAGGCGCGGTACGGTGAAGTTGCGATATCACCTACGCTCAAAAATAGCTTGTGCGATATGGCTCTTATAATATTCGTAAGGATTTTCCATACTAAAATGTCGATATTTTACTAACAGTGCTGAAACTTTGTCCAGTGTTGCTGAACTCGTAATCTTTAAATCAGTAACAATTTAAATTAGTAATCCCCTCAAATAAGAACCATAACTAAATACTGTAAGCACTCAAAGAAAACGTCTGGTAGCGGATGAGCGATTAACACGAGTAAGGGCAAAGTTTCTCAAATTCCAGTGAATTTCTGCAGCTCTCTATGTTTTACTTCGATCTCGAAAGTTTTATAAGCTTGTTCCGAAGACTTTCTCGTTTCTACGTCAGATTTGGAAACGACAGTTTGAGATTTACAGAATTTATAACTGCTCGAGCGATGGGGTAGATAATCGGAGTTGAATTTTATGGAGTATGGCTCTCTCCCTCTCATCTTTATTCGTTAGAGGAGGCTTTTGCCTTCCAGTGGGCTTCTACAGGGTATAGCTTGACTTAGTTTACTTGCATACAAAGTTCCGACATAGGATAGATTACCCAATTTCTTACTGTGGGAGGCTTACAAGGCGAATAAGGTTTCCTATGCAGTACTGAGGGTCACGGGTTCGAATCCCAAAAGGGACTAATATTTGTATGTGGAATACGAATTTATACCCAAGTCATGAATGTTTAACATTTTTACACCCACACTCACACACACTAGGAATATTTAACGGGGTGGTTTATTAGACTTAAGACTATCAAACTGGCTACAGAGACATAACCGAAAAAAAATTAAAAATTCTTCTGTTCCATACAATCGAGTCGGTTTGTGTCGGGTTTGAGTATCGTGTGTTTGTAGTTCTGTATGAAACAACAGATTTTTCGCGATTTTGTAGTTTGTTTCATACTGAAAGTTGTTCAATTTGAAGGTCTAAAGTTTAGACTCTAATCCACCCCTTTAAATATTACTAGAGTGTTTAGTTACACCCTGTATATGTATTGTATATCATTGTCTGGTCATCATAATACAAGTCTGAACTAGATCATCATCTCAGCCGATGGACGTCCACTGCTGGACATAGGCCTCCCCCAAGGATCGCCATAACGACCGGTCCTGCGCTGCCCTCATCCAACGTTTTCCCGCCGCCTTCACCAGGTCGTCGGTCCACCGTGTGAGGGGCCTACCCACGCTGCGCTTTCCGGTACGCGGTCGCCACTCGAGAACTTTTCGGCCCCACCGGCCATCGGTTCTGCGAGCAATGTGCCCCGCCCACTGCCACTTAAGTTTAGCAATTCTTTGGGCTATGTCAGTTACTCTGGTTCTTCTGCGGATCTCTTCATTTCTGATTCGATCTCGCAGGGAAACTCAGAGCATAGCCCTCTCCATTGCCCTTTGGGTGACTTTCAGCCTTTTTATAAGGCCTTGAGTGAACGACCACGTCTCTGTTCCATATGTCATCACTGGCAACACACACTGATCGAAGACTTTCGTTTTAAGAACTAGATCCTGGTACTTCAAATGGGACCGGATGATTTGTGTAACAATGTTCAAGATTTATTGATTACTAGCTGACCAGGCGAACTTCGTACCGCCTCAGAATCAGTTTTACCCGACACACACTTGGCCATTTTTTATTTATAAACCTTCCCTGGCATGAACTCACCAAAGTTTCGTCGCAATCGGTCCAGCCGTTCTCGAGTGATGTCGTGACCAAGGGAAACAGGCATTCATTTTATTATATAAAAATATCGATTTCATTCATCCCTGAGCACTGGATTCTGTGTACAAATGCCTCAGTTAATCCAGGTATACCTGTGGGCATAAGGACTTGTACAATTAATTTGTCATGCAACAATAGGCCTTGTCTCACGGATAAAGGGAATGTAATCAAGCGCTTCAGAGCAGGCACTGTTGCATGGTGCGTGTGAACCGAACTGTTTACATTGGTTCAGATGGCTCAATGCGCTATATTCAGTGCGTTTGAGATCTGTTACTGTTATTATAAGCTCGTATCCAAATACCATGGGATGTAAAGCTATTGAAATGATTTGACTAACTATTTGAGGCTATTTCCACGCAGCAAGTTTTCAGCGTCATGTCTTAGTGACGTGTCGTATTGCCTTTTCATGTACGAGTATTGTACAGACTCAAACCCAGTAAGTTAAATATTTTGAAAAAAACTTTTGTCAGTAAAAAGTACTAGATACGTTATAAAACATAATCAAATGAGCCCAAACTCTAGGGGTTTAGCAGCCATTGAAAAGTTCCACGATCACCTCCTAGCTCCATCTTTAAATCAGCTCGATGGTACCAAATTATTGTATTGTCATCCGATTGACATACACTTGCAAAGTTTGAAATCGATACGTCAAATAGAAGTAGGTTTAAATCGGCTTCCTAGATTTACTTCACATATTATACAGGTAAAACACCATAGTAATATTTAAATGGGTAGTTAAAACCATCAAACTGAACCACTTTCACTGTGCAGTCAACACAGTGAAAAAAAAAACTGCAGTACTTCTTGACCTACTAGACTCAAATGTATGGAACAGCAGATTTTTTTTTTTTTCGGTGTTGTCTCTATAGTAAAAGTTGTTCAGTTTTACAGTCTAAACCACTCCTTTAAATATTACTAGGGTCTTTTGTTGCACCCTGTATATCGAAAGATAATCATTGGTTGGCAGGACACCCTGTATATGCTAGTAATATACTACGTCGAATTCAATTCCATAATATCCACACAATACAGTAAAAGGGGATTTAGTAAAGCCTAAGCCTAGAATACAAAAGTTCGCTTGGATGATTCGCTGAAAATGATCAGATTGAGCGGAGCGGGTGACAGTGCAAAACTGGGTACAGAGCATTGGTTCTATTTGTTCTCACTGCTTTCTCGCTTGACGTACTTTTTAAAAATACATTTCAGACGCAAATGCCTAAAATACCGTGAGAAAGTACAATTGGTAAAATTCATATGCGTATCGTGTCCAATAAAAGTAGCGACGAGTTCATTACTTGTAACACGACGTTCCACAGTGTGTTTTTGAACCTCATTTTGCGACAGGCTATCTTTATTGGCTGATTGAATGGAGAAATATGTCACAAATGAAGGACAAAAACTCCCGCGACGCTCACTATCATAGTTTTGAAACAAATTCGATTTTTACTTTAAGTCCCGGAATCTTAAGATAAACTGTATTTATTAAAAGAAAAAAAACTGTGCATAAAAATCTTACTTTTGTACTGTAATCCAAAAGGCTTAATATTTAGCTAAATTATAAACCATTTGTGGGCAGGCTAGGGCTTCTCAGTTTTAAGATAATCGTGAATATGATAGAATCGTATTTTTATTTTTTGTGTAAAGTCTTTAGTATTCGCAATTTATTTTTTCTTTAAAACGTAGCCAACATTATGGACTACTACCACAATAAATACCAATCGCGAATATCGCGGACTTTCGGAGATATTAATTTTTTTTTTTCAAAATCCCGGGTTCCGGGATTTTGGTCAAATTTGATTGTAACTTTTTGGTGACGTAAAGTACCGGGTATAGAGCTGCCATTTGGCATTATCGCCACAAATATTATAATAAAGAGGAATGATTTGATTTTTTGTTTGTATCAATACAAACAAGCCTGTTCAAACAGGCTCCGAAACTACTGGACTGATCTGAATAATTCTTTCACCATTAGAATCCGTGATGAACATAGGTTATGAAAAAAACGGCCAAGTGTCTGTCGGGAAAGAAGGGACATTGGAATTTTGTATACATCTAGAAATTGTGAAGTACCTACGTATTTTTTATATCATGTCATGTTCTTCGGTCAATGTTATTTGCATTTATATGACTTTATTTGATATTTAATACCTTATAATGAGAAGACACAGGCTTACGCTTAGTCATTTTCAATAATATGAATAACTGTTAAAAATATAGATAATGTACCACCGTCTACCATACATGTACCCTATTATTGTTCCATATGTCAGTACAGACCACGCAACTCGTTATAAAGATATCTTATAACGAATAAAAAAAAAAATTATTAACAAAATGTGAAAACGAAATTATAGAAAACAAATAATTTATGTCATTTCTTTTATAACTGAATCTCGCTGTAACGGTAAGTTTTAAACACTTATATGTCGGTTATTTTTTAAGATGATAAAAAATAAATTTCACTTTAGAGTTCAAACAGTTTTTAAAAGAGAAATAAAAAAAATTGTAACCATCCCTATTAGGTATTTGTAAAATAACACTATTTATACAATCCCGGGATTATGAAAAAAAATTAATATCTCCGAAAGTCCGCGATATTCTCAATCGGTATTTATTGTGGTAGTAGTCCATAATGTTGGCTACGTTTTAAAGCAAAAATAAATTGCGAATACTAAAGACTTTAGTCACGAAAAACAAAAATACGATTTTATCATATTTACGATTATCTTGAAACTGAGAAGCCCTAGCCTGCCCACAAACAGTTTATAATTTAGCTAAATATTAAGCCTTTTGGATTACAGTACAAAATTAAGATTTTTATGCACAGATTTTTGTTTTTAATAAATACAGTTTATCTTAAGATTCCGGGACTTAAAGTAAAAATCGAATTTGTTTCAAAACTATGATAGTGAGCGTCGCGGGAGTTTTTGTCCTTCATTCGTGACATATTTCTCCATGGCACTGTATAAGAAAGAGTATCTATTGGTTTGGGTACTACTAGTGAAATGTAGATTTATGAATTTTCTGTTTTAACTTTTAAATAATTTATTAATAAAAAAAATAAGAATGGGTAAGTACATTAAAAATAAATAAATATATTGAGGACATAAAACTAACTTAACCTAAAATATGGTACAGGTTTGGACCGCGCGGGGGGGTAGCCAAGATGCTGGCAGCGTTTCCTCGCTGAACGGCTTAACTGATCCGTTGAGCGAGGAAAGCGCCAGCCCTTGGATCCCCGGTCGAGTCTACCAGGCGCTTTGCCAGATCTTTAAAAAGCGCCTGGGCGCCGAGACCCCACGGACCAAGGGTTTCGGCACCGAATGCTATGAATTTGTATTGGGTGCCGATACCCTTGTATTTGCCATCTTTTACCTTTTCGGCAGATTCCGCCGTCGAACCAACTCTTTTGCTCGTTCCCCGTAGATGGGGCGGCACCAGAATGTCCACACAGGTGGCATCCCACACCAGCCCCCGACCCATCTTCCAGGGGACGAGAGACATATGTATGCAACATTAATATCTCCGAAAGTCCGCGATATTTTCCGCAACAATTTTTTTATTTTTTTGCTCCGTTCGGTTTGCTCCCACAATGAAAGTTGTTCAGTTTGATGGGTAGACTCTTAGTTTAAAAGGATACTAATGATATCAATTTCACCCTGTAGTGATAATGTGTACTATAGTATATTCATTTCAACGCACGCGAGTATTAATCGAATTTCTCAGTAGGTAGTACCGCATCTCGACACGCTTTGTTATAGTCACTCCACACGAGTGCAACAACAAACTGGCTGAAACAAATCTCGCTGGAACTAGGTTATCCCTTCCTGTCCGTTTGTCGGATATTTGTCCGCGACGATGAACCACTGTGCGGAGTATCGAAACTGGGATATCCGTTCGTTTGGAATACATTGTTACGGGAAAAATATTTAATTAAAAATACCATTAGGTCCACTACACACTAAAAACTAAACAACGTACATTTTAAGGCTTTGATTAAATTAAAATCGCTGTAGATAGGTGTCTAGCCATACCGTATAAATTGAGCTCCCGTCGTCGCCTAATTGACTTAGTCGTAATCCGAGCGGCATTGCGTAATTGAGATACTTTTTTTTATTTGAGACGGGATAAAGGTACCACAATGCCTTCGTGTGCTTTTACTCGTTGTACAGATAATACAAAAAAAAATTACACGCCATTACTTTTCACTCGTAAGTACATGAAAAGCAGATCCATTGTTCGAGTACGTAATGCAAAGTACGTCACCTATCTTCCGCTATTTTAATTAATCAAATTTTTAAGGGTGTATTCTGATAAGGAAAATAAAAAACTTTCCCTTAGAAACATGGGCCGAAAAATGAAAAAAATTTGGATAACCTGTGTTCGTCTCTATATTTTTTCAAATTTTCATAGCTCGGGAACACAATTTGAAAACAATTTCTGAAGTGCGATTTTTGAAAATCATACGAGCAACTTGGCAGAAGAAAATGTCAAAATTACTATGGAGTTTATTCATCTTTCTACTGCCAAGTCGCTCGTATGATTTTCAAAAATCGCACTTCTGCGCGTCGGAACATTATTAGTTCTTTTAATAACGGTTGTACGCATACGTCTTGATTGTTTTATTGCCTTTAAAACCCAATAATCGTTATTTCTTTGTATATTTAAAAATTAGACAGTATTTCAGCAATGTTTCTGTTGGCATAGAAAGAGATAAAAGAGACGTCAAAGGATATTTTTTCTAACAAATATTTATTCAAAAGTAATGTTCAGATTCGGATGGTAAAATAAAGACATTTACAAATTTTCATAAATTGAAATCAGCTGACATCACAAGTAATGCAGTAGTAGTTACTTAAAAATATGCCTACAGGTAGGCTACCTTCGTATTTTTATTCGTCTACGTACTTACGTACGAAGTTCGACACATCGAGTAGTAATTTTTATGAAAAATCTACTGCATTCTTACCGCAATTTCCGACTGCGTTAGTATAAATTGTAACTTAATTAACAACTCAGTTTTCTTGCGGTCACAAATAATTATAGAACATTCTAAGCAACCCCTAATTGCCTTCACAATATAATCAATTAATAGCCATAAATCTCTTGGGCGGGCAGTCGGCGATTAAATGCGCAATTTGAACTCTATCGTAATCGTGACTAGAAGGCATTTGTCAAAGTACGCCGGAATGCCGTGACGTCATAATACTGCAAAGTTTTTTAAAAGTCTTAAAAGCTATTACGATTTTAGATTTAAAACTCTAAACTTGGCTTGGTTCGATGGCTTTTTGGTGCAGGAATCATGCTTTAATTTGGAGTCATGTGTGGACAGACACCACTGTCGTTTAAAAGTATGGCAACGGGCTCTTGGCTCGTCACAGTATGCATATTATTCCCATGACTTTATTCTAAACTCAAAACATATACAGGGTGTACAATAAAATGGGACAGCTACTTAAAGGGGTGCTTCAGACCATCAAACTGAACAACTTTCTCTATGGGACCAATATCGAAATCGCGAAAAAAAAATCCGCTCTCCCATACAAAACTGCAAACATAACTCGACTGAAATGTATGGGACAGCAGATTTGTTTTTCGCGATTTCGATATTGGTCCCATAGAGAAAGTTGTTCAGTTTGATGGTCTGAAGCACCCCTTTAAGTAGCTGTCCCATTTTATTGTACACCCTGTATATCCACGACTGAACAACGTTGTAACATTTTACAGGGTGCAAAAAAATATGTTTTTAATTAAGACGAATGTCGTTTACTTAAGGTGGTTTCAGTCCATACAAACGTTTGACGCACAATACGCGTAGACGGAATTAATAAAAGTAATATTTTGTATATTGAAAAATAGTTTAGAAAATCTAGATGTCGCGTATCAAATAACATTTGCAATTTATAATATATTTACGAAGATATACAGCTTTGAACATTTTGTATGAAACATTTCAAAGCTTTATGTCTTCGTAATTATATTATAAATTGCAAATGTTATTTGATACGCGACATCTAGATTTTCTAAACAATTTTTCCATATATACAAAGTTACTTATATTAATACCGTCTACGCGTATTGTGCGTCAAAGTTTTGTATAAAATTGACCCCTCTGCAACCGCCTTAAGCCTACCCTTAAGCATGAACATATTTTGCTCACGACCTTATCCACCGAGAGGGTGATTAGAAATAATCTAAATTAGCGACCCGCCTCGGCTTCGCACGGGTGCAATGCTAAAATAAACCTTCCTCTTGAATCACTATATCTATTAAAAAAAACCGCATCAAAATCCATTGCGTAGTTTTAAATACATAGGGACAGACAGACAGCGGGAAGTGACTTTGTTTTATACTATGTAGTGATGATGATGTACCTTATCCATAATACTATATTATCAGGCATACACTTCAAATATACACGGTGTAAACTTAAATGCGTTACATAGGAATTTTTTTTGTAAGTCCGATGTTGGTCCCTTTGTGCAAGTGGTTTAGTTTAATGGCTTGAAGCATCCTTTTAATATTTATCCAATTAAATTTTACGTCCTGTATTGTATAAAGTTTACAAAGTTATCATGTAATTTTTTAAATATTTGCAACATTTAGAATATTTCTGAACTTCTCGAAGGGTATACAAGATGTTACAAAAATACGAATAAACATTTAAGTTAGTGGTTAAGACCATCAAACTGAACAACTTTCACTATGGGAAAAGTATAGAAATCGCGAAAAAAAAAAGAAAAACTGATGTTCCATACTAAACTACAAATCTACTCGAGCTAAATGTATGGGACAGCTGATCTTTTTTTTTCAATTTCGATGTTAGTCCCATAGTAAAATTTGTTCAGTTTGATGGTCAAAACAAACCCCTTAAAAGGTTTAAAAGTTTATTTTTACTTTTGTAACACCCTGTATTATCGTGAGCATAATAAAGTGACGATATTCGTCTTAATTAAAAAGGTATTGTTTATTTCCAATATTTCAATATTGTAACAATAGTGTTGAAACAATGAAAAAGAATGATTAAATTCTTTAATTACAGTTTTCGTAATCAAGATTTCAAGTTTTCAAGTAAGCAATAATTGCTGTGACCAACTTAATTGTCCAGTTTTATAGTAGAACGGCATACAATGTATGGGTTACTATGTAACACGCGATCTGAACTGAAAGTCAACTTATTGTTTTTTTAATCGCTTTTACAATTGTTAGCGACATAGTGATTAAACTTAAGGCGCTTGCCATTGTCACTCGCTCTATTTTGATTTTCATTTAATGTCCTAAAATAAATACGAAACCGTTTATTCATATAGGTATTATGATTTTATACAACTTTTAGATATCAGAGAGATTTATTTTCATACTAAATTGGCTGCAATCAATGGACACCACTTTATACGCGTAGAATAAGAATGCAAGTCTCAATTTGGACAGTAAACTATATTTTAAAATAATATTAATCAAGCATGAATGGTTAAAAAATTAAAAAAAAATCTTTATTTCAGAAATTACATCCAAATTATGTTGTTTTAGTAACACACTTAAATAACTTTGTTAGTACAAACAATCCAATGCTTAAAAAAGCTACTGTCACAGTATCTACTGGCGATCATGTTCAGAAAAAAATATACTTCGAATTAACACCATAGGATAATTTTAAAAGTAAATGCAGTCAAAGATGCGGACAACTTGTTTTACTATTTTAGTCCACAAAACTAGATTTTAATTGCACTATCTTGTCAATTTACTATTATGTTTCTTTAATTAATAAAAAAACATGAGAGTTATAGCTGAATATCTAACCACCTCAAAAAGAATAGATTGTGTGTACTGAAATAATATGATTCGGGGTTAAAAATAGCCATGGATTGTTCTAACTAATATTATATTACCTATTATGGCTATAAAATAGTTCAAAATAATTATGAACTGCAAGTAAAATTTCATCTACACTGGAAAAATATTTAATCAATGTTCCTAACTGAAGTGAAATTGTTATGAACATGGTTAAAATATTTTACTAGGTCGGTTGGTGTTTTTAAATTATTAATAAGTACTTACATTGAATATACCTAATACCGTATTCGGGGCTAGCAGAAACGTCGCTACATCTTTTTTAAGTACGTTTTTTTATATTTAAGATTTTGGAATATAAATACGTGACAATTATAAATATCAAAATTAATGTTTACAAACGTTGGAGCCTTAAGTGTAAGACTTAGTAATCAAACGTTTACTGTAATTAATTAAGAAGTAGTAACAATTTTATGTCTCCGCTTTACCGTGTAGAGGTTGTCGGTGACATGAAAAAAAAAAATTGTCGTTCGTACAGTTTACCTTATGTACGTAAGTTTTACCATCTGCTAAACGGTGAAGTAAAACATCGTGAGGAAACCTGCAAACGCTGAAGAAGAGATTTTGATGCGTATATCAAGTCTAACAATCCACATTGGGTTCGCGTGGTGGACTAACGTCCACGTAACGGGTATACACCCTCCATGAGGGTAGTAGGCCTATGCCCTGCAATGGGACGTATACAGGGTTTAACAAAACACCCTAGTAATATTTAAGGGGGTGCTTCAGACTTTTAGTTGAGTTGGTACTGCAGTTTTGTATGGGACAGCGTTTATTTTTTATTTTTCTCGGTGTTGGCCCCATAGTGAAAGTTGTTCAGTTTGATGGTCTGAAGCTAAGTATTAACTAGGGTGTTTTGTTACACCCTGTATAGGCTGATGATCTCAAAAACTCAAACTCTAACCTTTAATTTAGAGACTAACATGAGCTACGGTCACAATAGAAAATTGCTTTCAAATTAACGAAATTCAATTTATAAACATGGGATAAACGATAAACGAGTTTAGAAGATAATGAAATTCATAATTTGTTTCTGAAGGTTAAGTACCTACACAAGTGTTCAAAAAAACATGACATGATGTGTCGCTGTCGAATTGAGATTCATTAACAAACACGGTAAGAAACCGACACTCCATCGCTCTCGATCACTCTGAGCCAATCAAAGGGGTCTAATTTACCCCAATTTACTCCATATCCTAATTTACCCCACTTTTACCCTAACTAATATAAAGGATCCGCTGTCTTGTTGTCATTTGTTAATTTGTCAGACAGATGGATTGGAGGAAATTAAACTTGTTGATTAAATGAATGTTAGCGAAATTACCCTCGTTGGAGTACCGGACCGAATATTGAAAACGATTGACTAAGTTAAGCAACGCTAGGTCCAGTCAAGTCTTTGGATGGGTGACCGTTTTAGTGGTATTTCATCTCGGTAGTTTCCAAATGGCATTGTAAATATTCCGTTAGATAGCTGTGTACCTAATTATTAAGTCAGTAGAGCCTTGGGCACTCGACACGTAGCGATCGTGGGTTCAATTCCCACGGGGGACACCTAATTAATACGTCACTTTGTGCGTTTTCTCCCAGTTGGTTAGAAAATTACAGGCTGAATCACCTGACTGTCTGAATAGAAGGACGATTCCGTGCTTCGGATGGCACGTTAAGCCGTTGTTCCCTGCTACTATCTCTGGTGGTAGTAGTCGTTACATAAAAACCACGTCAGAAGCCGTAAGGCTGTCTGAAAAAACTCTGACACCAGGGTTCTGCCCACACGATAAGTGAAGAAGATTTATTAAGTCAAGCCAAATGCATATTACAGCAAAGTCACCAACTTGCCTCCACCAATACGCACTGATCTCGCGTTTAGAGTGTGGACAATACTTAGTACTGTGGTGGTTGCTCTGCACTCTAGGCTTGGCTTAGCAACATTTAAAATTATTATAAACGAGACGTCAATCCCTCATCTGTCCCAGGGGTGTAATAATAACCTATCGCTTTGAATCTTTGTTTCTTTAAGGGCCCGTATTCCAAATTCAATCTAGCACGGTTGCCAGTGTGTGATATACCATCTAACCATGGAGAGCGTGTGAATTCTCTATGCATCTAACTAAATCATACCATGTCTACAGTACTCTATTGCATTCCATAATTTACAGGAAGGTGTTAACTTACGTTCCTTATGTAAGGGATAACTGTCCTTATTCACAAAAGGAGTCCCGTGATCAGTTTATGCGTAGGTTAGACTGCGTTTTGTATGTAATGGACCTTTACGATAGGACTATTCATCAATTCAAAGTCGCTCAGCGAGCTATGGAGAACAGAAAGCTATGGTCAGTGTTTCTCTGAGAGATTGCATCAGGAATGAGGCGATTCGTTAGAGAACTTTTTTTAACCTTGTTTGTCCCAGTGCTGGGCAAAGGTCTCCCCCAAACCCTTCAGAGAGAAGTGCTCTGACAGTCCGTATCCGGAACACAACACTGCGCTCCAAAACTCAAATAGCTGACGTAGGGGAAAAGTCAGCAAAACTGAAGTGGAACTGGGCTGGGCATGTTTGCAGAATGCGCACTGAGCGGTGGGCACCAAATGTCACGCAATGGCTGCCTGCCGAGGTCGAGGCAGACCAAGGAAAAGGTGGCGACACGAGCTGGATGCCTACTGCAATGAGTGGCGGGACGTAGCACCATCAAAGAGAAAAGAGTTCTAGAGAGGAGTCAACGAACTGGCAGGCGTAGTGTGGGACAACCTGCGGCCCGCTGGATCGCAGACGGGTTTCACCTAAAAAAAATGTATCGAGGACGACTGAATGACGAAGGTAAAAGAGAGTTTTGGCGCGCCTTGGGAGATACCGATATTCAGCACTAGACGACGATAGGCTGATGATGGAATAGAATCCTTAGATGCTTCTGTATCCACTGTATAAAAATATTCCTTTACATCTCTTCCCCTTTATTTTGACTTCCAGCATACATTAAAAATTATGTCATGTCGTATGAAGTTTCCAGTCATTTTTCTACGTTCAAATTCGATTTCATTTATCAGAATAAAATTGTAGATATTGTAAATTCTACTTAAAAATGCAGTTAAATATGAACACTAAAGATATGAAATTTTTAGGTTTACGAGGTTTACTTTATGAGCTTCGCGTGATCCGAATTCTCCATCGACTTTACAATGTTACAATAGAATACAAAATCGCTAGTTATTTTAAATTTTTATCCTTTATAGGTACAGACAGAAAGGTTATTGGAAAATTTGCTTTCTGAAAATATGCGGACAGATAACGGAATCATTCAACTTTTTGAGATATTTTTCCCGAAACCAATGAGGTGGACGTTTAAGGAAAAAAAAGTGTGTGTTGTGTTTTAAAATCAGACTCAGGCCCTGTGCCCGCACTTTCAATGTTCGCTATATCGCCACTGTTTCGGTCCGCGCTTCATTGTAATAGAGTTGAATTTGGAATGAAAATGTTCACGCAATTGCGAAGTTCGAATGTGCGGGTAGACCCTCTGTTCTCATCATTGGTGCTTTAGCTGTTTAGTAACCATGTTGACGAAAAAAAAAGAATCACTAAGTCAAAGATATGCGCCTACCATTGCAAAACCTTTGTTTTGCGTACGACTATCCACATAAAACTTTTAGATAAATAAAAAGCGTTGCAAAACGAATTGCAATATGATAACAGGCAGAAAGTTAGAGTTACACCTAACTTTACATCATCGGATCTAGGCTTTGTCTCTCTGCACGTAGGCACATAAATAGTGTTCAAAGTTAGGCTTGGTCTACAAATTTTACAGCTAGGTACAAACACATCTCTCTCTCTCTTTTCCTGGCTTATTAGTCACAATATGATGGTGGAGTCAGTCTTCCACGTACGTTCTTTTAACCTTTTCTTATTTCTAGATGTCGTCTTCGAAGATATTTCACTCGGTAATGTCACTGCGAACCGTGTTCATCCAGACGGATGAAGACTAGATAGTCTTCGAATCGACAGTTGGTGAGCAATATTTCCTATTGTATTAGTCGGGTGGCTTTCGTCAGAAGCTAGGTATAAATACATCAGCATAAGCATATGCTCACGACTATATTCCCCGAGGGGGTAGTCAGAGATATTAAAAAAAAAAAAAAAAAAAACAAAAAAAAAATACATAAATAAATAAAAATGGCGTACTCGTACACATATACGTAAATCTATATATATAATAACTAGCATAAGCTGGCCACGCGACGTGATACGTGATTCAACTTACGCGAATAGCTACGTATAACTGTGTGTACACTTGTAATACAACTAGCTATATCGTGTGTCAAATACGGACCTACAAAGGTAATATTTTTGAAATCGTCGCGTAACTTCTGATTGAGGGATTCGTTATTGACCCAAGTTTCAATATTACATCCGACGTGATTCAGCAGTTTTTACCAAAAAACAAAAGAAAAACTACAAAATAAATTTCCTTACCTATCTCATATCATTTAGTTATTCCACAATTAAAAAAAAGGGAAAAAATACGTAAATCTTTGTAAAAAGAAGTATTTTTGAATATAGATAATAAACATTTTTTTTTTATGGAATGTCTCCCCAAACTTAACCAACCCTCTGGTAGGTATCCCGAGCTATCGTTTCCCATATGCCATACTGACGTGTCATTGTAACAGTTCATTCAATTGAAAGAGATGATGTATCAACAACCTTACGTATGGCTGTATTCTACAAATCTGAACATAGAACCTTACTCAAGAGTTTTGCACCAAAAAGTTGTGCTCGGATCCAGAGAGAACTTCATGTATTTCAACACTTATTTCTCTTTTACCAGTATTTTCTCTTTGCTACCGTTGCATGTTATAATAAACTTTTTATTTTGTTTGATGAAACTTTTTGTAATTTCTCATATATGAGATGGGTCGTTATTTGTTTTTATTTGTCGTATGTTAGTCATTACAGTATTTTTGTTTGTAAGTCTACTTACTATCCTATTTAACTTTAGGTAGTTTAGATGAAGGCTTTTGACCCAATGTGACAGAACAAACTGCGAATCATAATAATGTGGATGGATGTTTTTGGAGCTTTTTATACACTTATTAAAATTCTTGAATCTACACTAAAAAAAAGTTTGTTTACTTCAACCAAGATTTTGTTTATGATAATCATGACATTATGAATCCATATGAGCCTGTCAACATCATGACTTCTCTGACTAAGAGAACTTTGTTAAACGAATTCGGCTTGCTGTTACAACTACCATCTTTTGTTTTTAGTAAACAATAATAACGTCATTTCAATTATTTTGGTGCTAATTAAGAGAAAATACTTCTTAGTTGGCTCGCATTTTTTTCAGTGTAGCAAGTTATATTGCTACTCATGTAAAGGGCCATAATCTTTGCTAATACAGGTAGATCAAGAGTCTCAAGGCAGAGCCTTCGTCTTACTTGACGATGAAAGGAAATGGCGATACTGCACACGCTGGCCCAGCAATGCAAATTCACTAAGTGCAAAAATCTTCACAAAATTAAATTCACAAAAATATCGGTGAGCTGACAATTCGGTATTCGCTATAGTTATGTCATGTGTCAAACTCATGTAAAAACTTCGACGATCTGAAGTATGCAAGAAGGATGTTACATTTGTGAGCTCGTCGATGTTATTGACAGTGATATGTTACGCTTAGTGAATCGCACTACAGTACGTGTGGTGGTGGAAACCAAAGAGAATGTAACTCACTACGTTATAAGAGTCGGGACTTCCATACTAAATACTGGTCGTGACCGATATCCAGAATGTATGAAACGTGTGCGAACGTTCAAAGGAATTTAATGGCGTCGGTGCACGTTTCATATAACTATTTTTTTTGTTAGAGAGTTGCACGAGCCTGGAGGAAACATTAGTTGTAGAGCAGATCCAATACGTCTCTGATATAATTTAACTAATAATCTCCATCAAATAGCACTATCCAGCACCATCGAGCGATCTGAAGCACGGGAGAAGTCTGCAATAAAAAGATACGCCATCCATCCAAAAACATACCATGTAAATCGTTAGTTTCTGTCCTCAAAGCACGATTTTGCTACAAAAGCCTAATTAAAAAGGAAAATTGAAAAAAACACAATCATTATGACTTTTTGTAAGGTATATCCTAGTAATGTGAAAGAAATGTGTATGCAGTAAAAACTATCATAAATACCTTTACTCGACTAAAAACGTCACAGTTTCGTGACCTAAACTCATATTAATAACAGAACACATGAAAAACGACTTACATGGTCGAACAATGCCGTTCTAACTTTATCTAAATTTCTGATCGGTTGTAAAAAAAAGTTATTTCATACGTATCGGAATAGAGTTATAGAAATCGTATTAAACTTGGATAACTCACAACGATACTTAACGATGAATAAGCTTTTACGTATTGTGTATGATAATTGACATCACAATTGAATGGAAAGAAAAATATAATGGAAGATTGAAATTCTGATCTGGAATGGAAAGTGGCGTCAGGATTTCTACCTATCAAACTAAACAGAGTTTTAATGTTCCGAATATGGTAATTTAGATGATAGATTTATACAACATTATACATCAACATCACATATAGATAGAACTAGATTCTAGAATATCTCTGACTTACCCTCTCGTGGAATATAAAAAGCGGAAGCAAAATGTGTGTATGAATGCATGGTAGGGGTAAAAACGTATATTACAACCCTCAAATATTTTGACTTTCCTATTTCCAGCTGCAGATTAAATAAAAACATGACTAAGAAGCCAAATAACTAAAAGCCTAAGTTTATTTTTAATCCCGACTCATAACTGTAATTTTACAAAAAACTTAAAAACGTAGGTATAAATATTCTTGTAGATTTCAATCCGAATCTTGATTTTGGATGCTGATATTACAAGAATCTGATACTTACAAGCCTTTATCGTTGTCTAGTCATCATAATACAAGTCCAGGCTAGATTCTGGTACTTTAAATGTGACTAGATAATTTGTGTGCCGCTGTCCAAGATATTTATTATTATTATTTTATTTTGAATTTCATCATACAAAGTTTCATACAGGGTGTAAATGACAGCCTAGCAAATACGAAAACGATGAACTCAGAACTGAATAACTTTCACTATAGAGCCTGCCTCAGGAAACGCGAAAAAAAAATCAGCTGTCCCATAGTTTTGTATGGGATAGCGGATTTTATTTCGCGATTCCTGAGTTAGGCTCCATAGTAAAAGTTGTCCAGTTTGAATGGTCTGAGTTCACCGTTGTAGTATTTGCTAGGCTGTCACTTACACCCTGTTAAACACTGCAACAAAATTTTCCATTTTAGTAATAACCAACAATTTTCCATGTTCCAGCGTTAACCTGCGAATAGTTGGCAGTTTAAGAATGCCAATAACTTACTAAATTTAATATTTTTATTTTACTAGTTGGCATAAGAGGCTTTCCGGCGAAAATTGATCGAGCCAATAGCCTTTGCGTTTATTGAAAAGCTTGAAGGTTGTTTCTGGGGTGAAAATAAAATTGTTAAAAGGCTGTGTAGTATTTAAAAGTTCCTTAGAACTTAATGTAATTTTTAAATTACATCTTAACCCAGTAAAATTAGATAAATCAGAAGAAATAATTTCCGGAGTTTTGGAACTTTTTTTAAACGTTCCTTTGGTACGTAATATTGAAGAAAAAAAAAAGTCCTGGTGAGGGGGGGGTGAGCTCGAGGAAGGGGGGGGGGGCTCTAAAGGTGACTTTTTTCAGATTTTCGCTTATTTCTTGAAATCTGAAAGTCGTATCGAAATACTTTTTATAGACAAATTAAACCTAACAAAATTTCCTATAAAACGATTGGTATGCATTTTTGTCATAGGACTTAACCTTTGAGGGCTACGGGGCCGAGAAAGTAACGGCATTTCAAAAATTATGAAATTTGTATGGCGACCCTCATGAAAGTAGACGATAAAAACAAAATGATTTTATATTCTTAATCAGCAGCCCCGAAAACCCCCAGATACAAATTTTCAGTCGGTTCGGTGAACCCTTAAAAGCTGCATTGGCGTTTGAAATTTCCGTGATAGCCATCTTGGATATCGCAATTTTGGATTTTTTTCACCGCCAACCAAATCTGACCAGGGTCCTCTATGACATTTGTTCGAGGGCCATAACCCTATCTGTCATAGTTTCCGCGGGGCGTTGACCTCATCCATCAGGAGTTGACCTTCCGAGGAAGTCAAAGTTTTCCCTGTATCACCAAGGCATCCATATGATGATCCCCAAATGTCATCCTTTTACCGTAAGGGGAACCCGGAGATCAATTGGAGGTATCTGGTTGACCCCCCTCCCCCCCCCCACATAGATATTAGATAAATACCCGTATAATTGTTCACCGGGTTTCCCCCATTCAACGTATAGTAAAATGATTTTAGGGATCATCATAAGGATGCCCTGGCGATCAAAATAATATTTCGACTTCCTCAGAAGGTCAACTCCTGACGGATGAGCTCTACGGCCCGCGGAAACTATGACAGATAGGGTTATGGACCTTGAACAATTGTCATAGAGGACCCTGATCAGATTTGGTTGGCGGTGAAAAAAATCCAAAATTGCGATATCCAAGATGGCTGCCATGGAAATTTCAAACGCCAATGCAGCTTTTAAGGGTTCTCCGAACCGACAGAAAATTTGTATCTGGGGGTTTTCGGAGTTGCTGATTAAGAATATGAAATCATTTTGTGTTTATCTTCAACTTTCATGAGGGTCGCCATACAAATTTCATAATTTTTGAAATTCTGTTACTTTCTCGGCCCCGTAGCCCTCAAAGGATAAGTCCTATGGCAAAAATGCATACCACTTGTTTTGTAGGAAATTTTGTCAGGTTGAATTTTTCCGTACAAAACATTTCGATACGACTTGCAGATTTCGAGAAATAAGCGAAAAACTGAAAAAAGTCACCTTTAGAGGCCCCCCCTTCCTCGAGCTCACCCCCCCGTCACCAGGACTATTTTTTTTCTTCAATATTACGTACCAAAGGAATGTTTAAAAAAAGTTTCAGAACTCCGGAAATTACTTCTCCTGATTGGTATATTTCAGCTTAATTTTACTGGGTTATCTGTACAGGCTTACTAGAAAATTGTTTGTTTACGAGTAGAATTGAGAGTAGAATCGATTTATCAAGGTAATTTTTTTCAAAATACTTATTAATTGTATTTGTACATTCTAAAACTTTTTGAACTCGATGTCAACCCACACACACACACACACACCCACTTACACACACACACACACTTACCCTACTTACTACCAAAATAAGATCCTTAAAATGAATCCATGAGTATGTTTCATTATTTGCTGAAATAAGAACAAATAATTTTTGAATGAAATGAAAAAAAAAAAAATGAAATGAAAAAATGCGAATAACTTCTAAATAAATTAATAAAACTATATTCAGCTTTAGCATTCCAATGATATTCTTTTAATATCAGTTGGAGTGTATGAGGTTTTGCGCTTATTTCTTAAAATTTTTGTTTTATCCTGAAGTGGAAACCCCTTACGGTTGAAATTTAACGATATTTAAAAAAATCTATTTGAATATCGTTGGTTCTGAATGATGTTTTTTTTTATTCGGGCATTGTACCCTGCCCACCACACATTCCCATTACTTCTGAATGGTGGTTGTCATAATTTCGAAAATGTTCTTTATTGTTGCGATCTTTTTCATACTCTGAAGTTGTTTACCTGTAACAAAAGAAAAATAAATTTACTATTTTCGTTTACCAAAAATCTATATTAAATTTTAAAACGAACCACAACATGTCTGTATTTTTGTATAAAATGTTTTTTTTTAATTACCTAATTATTCCCACGCTTTTCGGACGCGCATGTGCCCATATCGAAAAATCCTATCTATAGACTTCTCTAAATAGTAAAATAAGTAAACAAATGTTTAGCTCCATCTCTATAGAGAAAGTTGTTCAGATTTATGGTCTGAAGCACCCCCTTTGATGCATAACGCATTTAATGTTACGCCCTGTATTTGTTTATACCGGTAGATTTTTTTTACTGTTCCGAAACTTTCAGGGGTGATTCAAACCATCAATCTGAACAACTTTTACCATGGCAGCAAAACTGAAATAGCAAAAAAATACTGCTGTTCCATACAAAACTGCAAACCTACTCGAGAGCCAAAATTATGCAGCATCTGATTTTTTTTCGCGATTTCAATATTGGTCTTAAAGAGAAAGTTGTTCAGTTTGATGCTTTGATCATCCTCTTAAAAAACTGTCAGCATATTAAGTTGAAAAAAACTGCTAATTAACTAATTTGAAATAAAAACCCGCACTTTAAAATTCAAATGTCTCTTCAAATCAGGAGAGGTCCACAAAAACCCCTTCTTCCACTTTTAAATTAGTATTCAGCAGCCATAGCCCGCGCAGAATTTGTTAACTTCCGTTACACCGGAAGTGGGGCTAAGTAGAGTTCTTTATTAGTTCCATAATGGATTTCCGGCTAGTATTATCTTGTTCAAGAAGCAATATTGTAAGGTTTGATTGGTCTTGTCTTCTAATGGGAGGAAACCTTAAGTTTCTTGTGAGGGTAGATTACTAATTACGGGTTGCTTTATTTCTTGAATTACATGAGAGATGTTTGATTACTAAGATAATTCAGGGTGTGTGTTATAAAAGCGATAGTTTGGGTAAACGCGCAATTTCTCTGCCACGCGCGCGCCTGTCTTTATGACCTTACACTGCTCCTTTAAAATCTCCCCTGAAGATCGGGGGTGAGGTGCGGTACCCGATGTTAGTGAGGGGCAGGGCATGTCAATTCTGTGTTCAATACTAATATACAGGCATAGCATAGCATAATATACAGGGTATCAAGGGGTCCCTCAGGCTAAAAAACTGAACAACTTTCACTATATGGGACCAACTTTGAAATACAAAATATATTTGGGTCGAGTCGCCATTCACTGACGTTTTCTATGGATGGAACAGCAGATTTTTTATTTATTTCAATGTTGGTCCCCTAGTGAAAGTTGTTCAGTTTGTTAGCCTGAGGCACCCCTTGATACCTTGTATATTATGCTATGCCATGCCTGTATATTCGCATATAGTAGTAAAGTTTGATGGTAAGAACTTTTTAATTTTACACCTTGACCTATATAACTATACTTTGATGAGAATGAGACCTACTTTGCTTCCAGTAATAAGTATGACAAAAATATCTTAGACACATCCCAAATTTCATGATATAGAAGGGTTTCCGAATTCTCTGGAATTCCCGGGTTCCCGGGAATCTTCAACAGATTGAAAAAAACACTATACCTATATAGAAACTGATCTTGGGCGTGGCACTAAATGGCCAATTCGGTTCAGTCTGTTAAAGATTTCGGGAATTCCTGGGAAATAGAAAACCCTGTAAGAAAAAATAAAAATAAAGTAATAAAAAAAATATTGGCTAAACACTGAAATGAGTCCATCCTCGATGATTTGAACATCAAGACGACACCCTTCACAATTTGTGTGCAACGAAAAACTCATGATCACCGGTCGTATGGAGGGAAAGAGAGCGAGATGAACCGATATGGTAAAAGAAATTACCGAGACAACACTACAGGCCAGCAAGTATACCAGGCCCAAGATTGAGCGGAATATAGGCTAAGAAAAAAGGTTAAAATAAACTAAACTTACAAGCGACGAGTAACGAAGCGAATACCAAAGACAACTCCGCAGTGTAACATCGAGTACATAAATCAGAAAGTTTGTGCCATCGGCCGGCCATAAAACAGTTTTACGACACCCGCTAATAGAGAGCTTGCAACTAAATGAGTTCGCGATATCGTCCACTTTATTTAGTTTTGTTTTTAGTGCTAAGGTTTAGGGGTGATTTTTGTTTGATAAAGTTGTGATTAGGGGATAGCAGGATAAGCTGTCAGGGGCTTTAGCCAAATACATATTTGTTCTATTTTGTTTAGCTTTTGTCTGTTGCAATCTAACTTTAATACATAATCGAAACCCATTAGGGCTTCATTGATGAATAGTTAGTTATAAAAAAAAATATTTTGTTAAATATACCTAACCAAACAATTGGATATCAATAGCAAACAGATTTTCTGTTTACAGGGTGTAACAACACACAAGTAACTAATTTTGTGCTTCATTTTTGTCTCTGTGTTTTACTGTTTATGTTTTGGTGTAAAATAAAGAATATTTGATTGATATTTGACGCGCATCAAACTGAACAACTTTCACTATGGAGCCAATATCGAAATCGCGAAATATAAATCTGCTGTTAGATTCAAAACTGCAGTACCGATAGGTCTGGCTGAAACATTGGGGAGAAAACAGGACTTATGATAATGCAGCATTATTATACTGTGGACAACTACCATCAGAATGTGGCTCAAAGAGCTAAATTAAATGTTTCAAAGAAACGATCATTTTTCCATCCATTAAAGTCAGATCTTATATACCTTGGTTGAAGTTAACTACATTTGTTGGAAGAGAAATTAATATAGTTATTTCCATAACGGTGATATTAGGAGCTTTAATAATGAAACTGAGCCCGAAAAAATGTACTAAAGAAGTATAAATACATAAATCTGGCATGTAGGTAGTAAGACAGGAAATCCATTACTAAAAGCTAATAACTAGGATTCTTCTCATGCAACATCAAACGTTGCGACTTTGATGATGGTGAAATTAGATATGTATGTTATGTACATTGAGATACACGTAAGCTACAGAAGCCTGGTCGGGAGCTGAGTGGAGTGGAGGCATAGGTACTAGTGTACTTATGCCTCTGGTACTTCGTGTTCCAATGTTTATAAATCTTACTTACTCTACTATAGCGTAAAGTGCGCGCTCAGGAGTCGCGGCGGGTCTATGCTCGTGCGGCGGTGTGCGGGGGACGGGGCACCGGCCAAGTTGGTACCGCGCACGTAGGTAAGTCGGTACTGGCACGTACTGAGATACGCTCCCTCTGCCCACCACGCACGCTTGGCCTGTCGCGACCGCCGAGTGGCGCCAAAAATTATCTGCTTCTGTTTGTCGACTGATTTCGCGCCTGACGCATGACCGACGCGATCTTCATTTGGTTTTTTACACTTTTTAGAGTTTATTTTTCTTTTCCAGTATCTTAAAATTTATTTGGTTCCAACTATCATAGTGAAACTAGTGGAATTACACGTTTTGCTTTACAAATAATGTTGTAAGAAAATGATAATGGATTTTACGCTTGAAGTTTAAACAGTAGGTATTGATTAACTAAAAAACAATTTTAGGTTGTATTCAGACATTGAATCGAAAAACAACAAAATTTTTGGGACCTAAGATACAAAATTGCTATCGTTTTTCGACCTATGTTCTAAAGGAAAAGTTGTTTAGATTCATTGTCTGAAAACACCCTTAAAATATGTTTAGTAATTAAAACTAGTGGTGTATAAACTTCAAGCGCAAAATCCGTTATCATTTTCATTACAACATTATTCGTAAAGCAAAACGTGTCATTCCACTAGTTTCACTATGATAGTGGAAACAGTTTCACGTTACATGTCGCATCATAAAAATGTTATGTCCAGGGCATAAGTATCACAATTGCTTGTACTAAAGGACTTTCTTTGAAGAACGAACAATAAAATTACGTTCATAAATCAGGGATCGGGCCGGTCGACGACACGAGCGATATTGCTAAACTTTTGCAACTAACTTGACTTTGAGTACTTCGACCCAATTTGGTACTTATCTACCTTGTAATTGAGATGGGTATTGTCTGGTAATAAGTTCTGGAGATTATCTTCGTTCTGTGAAAGATGTACTCGGCCGATCTCCTCTCATTCATCTTCTACAAATCTCTAATCTGAGTTCAGACTTTTTGATTTCAGTGTAGAGATTCGAGTTGTGGTGAATTTCTATCGGAAAAGGGAAGATCTTCCTCCAGACTGAATGTGCAACTTTTATTAGAATTTTGTAAAAAAAAAAAACATTATTGTTTGCCCATTGTTTCTTGAATGTATATATTGAGAATATTGAGATGGTCTTTTTAAATGTTGATAGAGCGATTCAGATCTTGTAATTAGATTGGTTGAGGCTTGCAAAATTTGGAATAAATTGGCGAGACAGCGCCAATCGGTGGAAATTTTTGATATGCAAGGTCAGAACCTGCTAGGACTACGTTTATAAATACGATGACTCGACGAACCGAGACTAAAAGCCACGTTTCTAATCCCTTTCTTTTAACCCGACTACGGCGAAGCCAAATGGAAGGGTTTTGATTTTAGCAGTCTATGTTTTTAAATCTATCTAGGGTATAAACCATTGGATGCAAATTTTTTCTTAAAAAACGAAAATTGACCCTGACTGTCAGCAATGGTCTTCCTTCTTTCGTACTTCTTACATACGTGTCCGACGAAAGAAGAACGAACATTACCGACCGCCAAGGAGTATTTTCATATGTCACCGGCTTGAAAGGCAGTCTTTTCTCCAGGTATAGATAATATACCTATACCATCCTAATCTAAACCAACTACAGTGCCATGAGACGTGGCAACTCGGGTCATTAACAGCGAGTACTAGTATTTATTCTGTGGTATTATGATAGATATCCAAATTTGAAAACGATACTTTCAAATTGGTGGAGAATATAACGTCGTATCCTACGAATATAGGCACTCTTGCGGTTGTGCCTTTTTATTTTTATTGCTTATTTAAAATCAGCTACCCTTTTCATATCTACTTCATTCAATAAATCACCTCAAAATCAAATTTATCAACCAGAAAATCAAGGTTTAAAAAAAGCCACTATTGCTATCTCTGGAATTATCCGACGAAAATAGCCACCACAGTGCTAGTGACTTTTTCCTTCCCGGGAGCATGACGACGTGCGGGGGGCGGGGCGGACGCACGCGCCACTCCGCCATTTCTCCGCGAACTCGCTTCGCTCGCTGGCTGGCGTCCCGCGCATTTGCGTTGTCGTCGCTGTTGTTTTGTACCAATAATTACTTCGCGATACCTAAATGATAAGTTTTCCTAAACAACAATGAAACGACGAGGACATAAACTAGTGGATATATCACAGTCAAAGGATAAAATTGCTCGTATTGAAGTTGAAAGACCAAAGAGGAACACACGTCAAAGTAAGTACAAACAATGTTTACAACCTGGCTTTTTGTTTTTGTAACATTTAATTGATTATACATATATTATGATAAAAACCGAGAATAACCGAAACATTTTAAGGGTATTAGGTTGTATAGTGATTTATTTTGAGCTCGCTTGATGTTAAGAAATGTATTCATCGTTTTCAATGTAATTTTAGGAACTCCGTAGAAAAAAGGCGCTATTGCATCAGTGGCTTTATTCCACGGAATTGTCTAATGAAGTGGTAAAATATTTAGTATGGAGAGCTTTCAGCCCTAATCGCTTTTGTGGCCTTATTCTACGTACTAATTTTGTTTTGTATGTTTTTTGCATATTATGCAGTTTGTATGTATGAAATTACTAGATTAACTAACATTTTACAATTGAAAATAATGTAAAATACAAGATAACACATATTATATAGCTTCGTTAATGATTTTTTGAGAAGCCTTTGTGGCGGTTGGGGCTTTTTACCATTAGGAATTGTGTGTGCTGTGGCAGTTGGGGCTTTTTACCATTAGGAATTGTGTGTGCTGCATATTTTTCTTTTAGCTTTACTAACAAATTCGAATGCATTTTTTTGGATTTTAGATGATACTCGAATGCAAAAAAAGTCCCCGGTATCAAAGGGAAACGAATAAGAAGTTTCATATTTACTGAAACATTTAAGAAAAGACCTCAATAATAGTGTAAGTATACAAATTACTTAATAACTTCTGCTTAGCTACATTTGTATCCTGTTTGTAAGTGTCGTAAATGTCTACCACTACAAGCATTGTTTTTAGGGTTCCTTACTCAATGAATGCCAACGGGACACGGGACCCTATTACCGCAGAAATTATACTTAGCCTCCGCTTTCCTTCTGTCTGTCGAGTCGTTCCCCCAACGTCCTACTTTCGTATGGCACGAATGGGCCGAACTGGGAATCTCAAATTAATTATATTTTTTGTTTCCGTTATGCTATGGCCTACTACATTTTTTTTTATAAAACGTTAGATAAGTACAGTCAGAAACAAAATTAAAATGGAATGAAGGTATTCTGGAGGGCGAGAGAGTGGGGAATTTTGGTTATCATTGGTAAAATATAATTTTGCATAATATGTACCAGCCAAATTGTTTATAGGTAGGTTAGTAAGGTATAATAACAAAATTATGATGAACTTTTAAATGAAGTAAAATAAAAGATTATAAATTGTAGGAAAAGTCTATACCTACTATGATGCTAAATTTATGATATTTATGTTAAATGAAAAGTGTGTGATAATCATAAGCTCAGCTTTATAATAACAAAAAAAAAAGTAGGTACGACAAAATAATAGGTTGATAATATGGCAGAAATGTCCCCAAATACTGGTAAATAAAAAACACAACTAAATACTACCGTAAACTCTTCTTTCTGATGTAATTTTGTAGATAAATGCGAAAAAAATGAAGTGGGCCATAGCGGGAACAAAAATAATAATTAATTTGGCATTCCCAGTTCGGCCCGTTTGGGACATTTGGAAGTGGAACGTAAGGGGATCAATTCCATCTCTCTGTAAGCGGGCTGTAATTCATGAACCGTAAATGGGTATACAGTTGAAATTTTCACAGTACATGTATTTCTATTGCTGCCAAAACCAAAAAATTATAAAAGTGAAATTAAAGGGACAAGAAACGTGATTTTTAATTTTTATACGATGGTAGGCAGGGACGGAACCTTTTGTGTGCGTGTCCGATTCGCACTTGGCAGATTTTTTACTGTTTGTATTTTTGTTTTCTTTATAACTAAAGTTACATAAAGAACGCAAGATACTATCTATATTACTGTTAACGTTAGGTCTTTGTCATTGCTTGCAGGATCAAGAAGATGATAGCATTTGTGCTACAAAGAAAGTTGACAAAATAAGCGCACTGCCATCACCACATGACAAATATAAAATCGTAACACGCCTTTGACGGATCTTCAAAATATATTAAATACAATTGCACCTTCAAAAAACTCAACCATACAAGAACTTTGTAGTACAGATTGTTTTTTTTTTCTCAGAGGTTGAGAATATTAAGTTCCTGATTTTAGTTGTTTTAGTTTGAGGTATTGTACTAATTTATAATAATATGTCTGTGATTTAATTGATATTAAAGTGTTTTTTATTTTTTTCTTTACTATTTTTCATTTCTTGACTTTTGCTTATCTACACTATGTGGTTGTAGAAAATAAAGACTCATTAACATATTTTTCAGATGAAAACGATTAATAGTCCCTAATGCTCTTACGACCTGTCATATTCCGGAGAAAAAAGGCATAACGTTACTTATGTCTAGGAGAACACATTTTACTCCAGCGAATAAGGACATAAGGGACAAATTTACCAGAAATAATGAAATAATAGTCTTAGTTGCAGTTTCGCTAGAATCCCAGAGTAGTTTAACATTGTTTTAAAAGCTAACATCTCAAAAATCTCTGTTAGTATTGAAATAAAATACAAAAAACTTCCTCCTGAAAAGTTGTCAGTTTGCAGTTGCGCCTTTATTCTTAGGATACGACGATAAGTGATACTTAAAATGTTACTAAACGCGTAGTATAGAGGCCGGCAGCGTATGTCATTTCTCTGTGTCAGTAACTGAACTGACCCCTGTATAATAAAATAACGATATAAAAACAAATAAACATCTTCATAGACATCTTTCATAAGTTTAATTATGTTGCTAAGCTTACAGTGCTTCATAAAAATTATCTACCTTGAGCCATCATAAAAACTTTTTAAACCCATAAGCTTGACTGGCCTTACATTTCCGTTATCATAATTATGCTACTAAAGTATGTAATAAAACTTAAGCAACAGTCAAATAGAGGCTGGACAAGGGCGGGTCCAAAGGGCATGCCTCGCCTCCAAAACTACGACTGAAAACAAAATTGAGGCTGGATTTTTTTTATATTCTACCTAGGACATTATAATATGATGCCTATCTCAAAAAGAATTTGGACAGAAGGATAAGTGACAGCAGATGTATGAAAGAAGACCTTTTGTGCGAATGAGGATATATGAGTCGGTAGGAGGTGCTCCCGTGTGACCTTTTTGACAGAAACGGTTGCGTCTCACGAAAAGGTGTGGTGTAGGATACACAAAACCAGCGAGTAAGTATGCAATGTATTTCTTTAATAGAGGGGATCTTGAATCTCTGTGCTTCAGACCATCAAACTGAACAACTTTCACTATGGAGCCCACATCGAGAAAAAAAAAAAATATCTGCTCTACAAAAGTGCAGTACCGACTCAACTAAAATGTATGGGACAGCAGATTTTTTTCATTTTTTCTCGATGTTGACTCTATAGTGAAAGTTGTTCAGTTTGATGGTCGGAAGCACCACCTTAAGTATTACTAGGGTGTTTTGTTACATCCTGTATTTGACCAGATTTGAGATGCATTTCTTAGTATTAGAAGAATCTCTTCACAGCAACGAGATCAGTTGAGTAACTTAAGGTACTTTAAAAATTATCTTTAACCACAGTGCACGAATTAAGAGGAATAGCGGGCTCTCGAAGAAATTAGGAGAATAAGTCACTTTTCCGACTGTATACGTATTTGTCAGATCCGCCCCTCTCACACACCCCGCCGACTAGAGTGCGAAAGAAACAACTATAGCTCGGACTGATTTTATCGACATAAAATGGATGAAATCAGCATTTCGTATGCGCATGTTTGCTTCTCCAAAACTAAACCGATTTTAATAATTCTGTCAAGAATAATATGAGAAAAAAATTTGACTATGTCTGTACGTTTTGCTTTTTTTGTTTATATTCGTCAAATTTGTTTGCTGGATGTCTAAAAAGGGACAGTAAAATTTGGCATTTTTGAAGGTCCCTAGTTCTTATATTAATTAATTCATGCAAAAAAGCAAAACATAGGAACATAGCAAAGGTAACAATCATAGATTGTAAGGTAAAAAAAATTGTTGCTCTAGTGTCATTACTCATTATCCAGGGAGGAAACAGGAGAATACTTTACTAATTACTTTTATGGACAAAACGGTACAAGTCTATCCTCTTAAAATGTAAAATCTTACTAATCTTACTATTAAGAACCCGTCGACAGCGAAATGACAAATTAAACCTCATCTTAGTAGCCACTTAAAAGAGAACAAAAGAAAATGTGATCAAATTGTGTAACAAACTGCAACTTCAACAAACCGTAAAGATAATGCTAATTCTGGCGCACTCTAAAACTCTTTTATTACCAGTCTCTTCAAGACGTCCCTTAACGCATCATTTAAACCTTCACAATAAGATTCAAATTTACTTGATTTACAGGACTTCTAATTCTGTAAAAACTATAGCTGTAACTGCGAAATCGCCCATCAGGACCCGGCTTGTTAAACCACTTTGTATCTTATACTTTTGATCTTAGGGCTTCAGTTTGACTTGGCTAAAAGATAACGATTTTTCTTGAGGCAAAAAATTAGCTTGGGAATGAGTGGAAGTTTTTATTGAGGCGATTTTTGTGTTTAAGAATTTCGTAGAGTTGTAATTAAAAGGATTAAATTTTTTCATAACTTTAGGCCTATCATTTATAATCAAGGGGTCGGGTTAGAATCCGAACTCAATATCTTTATAACTAACTAGCTGACCCGGCGAACTTCGTACCGCCTCATAATTAGTTTTTCCCGACACACACTTGGCCATTTTTTATAGCCTTTGTTACTCAGGGATAATGTAGCATTCTAATGGTGATAGAATTTCTAAAATCTGTTCAGTAGTTTTTGAGTTTATTTGTTACAAACATACAAAAAAACAAAGGTTTCCTGTTTATAATATTAGTGTAGAAGTATAGATATAGATAGATAGACGTAATTGCTACTCTGAAAAGGTTAAGGAAAATATTGTAAGGAACTTTAAGGAAACTTTTTCAAGATATAAGTTGAAATATAATGTATTTCCTGTCAATATTATGATGTCATCATCATTATCTCAGCCGATGGACGTCCACTGCTGGACATAGGCCTCCCCCAAGGATCGCCATAACGACCGGTCCTGCGCTGCCCTCATCCAACGTTTTCCCGCCGCCTTCGCCAGGTCGTCAATCCACCGTGTGAGGGGCCTACCCACGCTGCGCCCACTGCCACTTAAGTTTAGCAATTATGTGGGCTATGTCAGTTACTCTGGTTCGTCTGCGGATCTTTTCATTTCTGATTCGATCTCGCAGGGAAACTCCGAGCATAGCCCTCTCCATTGCCCTTTGGTGACTTTTTGCCTTTTTATGAGGCCTTGAGTGAACGACCACGTCTCTGTTCCATATGTCATCACTGGCCATACACACTGATCGAAGACTTTTGTTTTAAGATACTGCAGTATTTGGGACGAGGAGATACTACGTAGCTTCCCGAACAACGCTGCCCAGCCAAGTTCGACGGTTGATCTCTTTCTCGAAGTTGGACTTACCTAACTGAATAGTTTGTCCCAGGTAAACATAATCATCAACAACTTCGAGCGCAGAGTTTCTGATCATTACAGGAGTGGGTATGATGTATTATAAATTAATGACTATAGTTGTTCATAAATTTTGCGTTCACTCATTAACAACTTGTAATACTGTTTGCGGTAAACGCCTTAACTTTAACTGCTCGTTTGAACTCCGATGGTCATCACAAGAACCACTTAACTTTATTACCTGCCAGCCGCCGCATACAAATCAACTTTGCAACAATCTCACCTGTACTCTGTAAAATATTTCCTGACTTAAGACCCGCTTAACTTTTTTCATACAAGTTTCTCCTCCAATATCCGTTTTAAAAATGTTAGCCGCCAAGTTGAAATTGAATGCGATTTCCTTGGAGTAGGGAAGGAAATTAGTTCGGTTAGAACTTATACTTGATGTTGTAGTGGACCTGACTACGCTATTTTTATATCATAACTAGACTTAACCCGCGACTTCGTCCGCAAAAATTAGACCAGATTTTAAGTCAGATCAAGAAAAAAGTTTCATCAAAATCAGTTTAGTAGTTTTTGTGTGATGCTCGATCGAACAAACAGACAAACACACAAACAGACAGACAAAAAATAAAAAAAATTGTGATATGGAATCAGGGACACCTAAAAACTATATCGTAACTTTTTTTTGTTAATATCTTCAATGTAAAGACACAATTCTATTACAGTTTTATAATAGTTTAGACTATAATTTCCAAACCAATGAAATTTGAGACCAAAAAAAATATGAAAATGAATTGAAATGAATTGAATTGATTTTTGTTTATTTTTTGATTGATTTGAATTTTTTATTTATTTTTTGTTTTCCTGCGAGATCGAATCAGATATGAAGTGACTCGCAGAGGAACCAAAGTAGCCCACATAGCTAGGAAAATTGCTAAACTTAAGTGGCAAAAAAATAAAATAAAAAAATAATAATAACGCTCACAGGCACGGCACATACATTGTAATGATCTTAAGTAAGCAAATGGGCAGGGCACACATTGTAGTGTATGCCACTTATTGTTAAGTTACATATTATAAGTCATTGTCTTGTACTAATAGCAAGCATTATATATCTGAACCTCAAACTAATAGTAGCGTCCAACACCGCATTGAGCAAGACCTATTTCCAGTGGTAGACGTCTTTCAGCTAAGATGATGATATTAGCCGCTAAGAAGTGGAACCCCCTACAATTATTCCCGAATACTATGGTATTGATAAAGCAAAAGCAGTAGGGTATAGTCATCTTATCTTATCTTGTTATGGGGCTGGCAAGCCAGCAACACTTCGACCCAGAGGGATCTTTTGTGTTAGCCCCAACACTTTTTATTTTCTTCACCCTTCGAATACATGGTCGACGAACGGATATAGTTAAGCAGGATATTGTACAGGTATGTGCATAAACTGTGGCACTCGGTCGTGGGTTCGATTCCCACGGGGGAACCTAGTGATATGTCACTTTGTGCGTTTTCCCCAGTTGGTTAGGACATTGCAGGTTGAATCACCTGATTGTCTGAAAAGAAAAGTGATTCCGTGCTTCGGATGGCACGTTAAGCCGTTGGTCCCGGCTACTATCTCTGGTGTAGTTAGTCGTTGCATAAAAACCATGTCAGAGGCCGTAAGGCGGTCTGAAAAAACTCTGTCACCAGGGCTCTGCCCACACGATAAGAAGAAGACTCTCTAGCCCTTACCCACCTTTTTCTGATGTAACGGCAAACTATTACGACTCCAACCAGGAACCAAACGGAGCGTAGGCGTCAGAAATCAGATATATTGTGGATTAGTCGCCACTTACGACCTCCCTGACGTCTAAGAGAATGCCATTCTAAACTGGATACCCCGTGGAAAGTCTACAAACAGTAACATAGAATCCAATCTCGATTTCGTGAAATCGATCAAAAATATAACCCAACTTTGATAACTGCATGCAAGTTCTGCGAGGGGAGTGTATGAATCAGATCGTAAACAGTCTTTATGGATATCGGAATCTCACGATTTATGGTTTAGCAGGTTATTAAGTTTTACTGCCCCCGTAAGAGCACTACGGCTTAGATATTTTATGGAGATTATGAGTACATTATTACGATGTGTAGTTGTTGATTTTGGAACGTGTTTTTTTTTTGAAAAAGTTGGGCACACAGTGTTGATGAAATGCAGCATGTTTAATACCTAGTTACTTCCTACATGATTTAGTTTTGATATTAGAAACGGGACCTAAAATATTGCATGCACTTTTACAGTGCAAATAAACAAAAGTACAAGGTCTTCTTCTTATCGTATGTCAGAGTACAAGGTGACTAAGGGATAATATTTTACAGTATATTTTTAACAACTAAATATACACTTCTGTTACAGTTTAACAATAGTCCGACAAAATTTAGACAATTTGTATGAACTACGAACGAAATATAAAGCTAATTCAATGTAATAAATTGTTGATTAGATACAACTATATATTTAAATACAAATCAAATTAGCTCTCCTCTCGAAAATCCAATCAACTTTTCAGACTGTTTAAGTCTCCCTAACTTGTTGACGTGCCTTTCAAGAGAGACATCCGTTTGGAACTCGCAATAGTTCCACTTGACTGGGCTTCGGTGTTGCTAGTTCAGTGAATACATTTTTATTCTAAGAAAATTTGGTCTAGGAAACTTCGTCTTAGTCTTTTAAGATGATTTGGCTTGCCTTCCAATTGACGAAACTTGAGTTCGTCTGGTACATCCTGGGTAGTCATCCTCGATACGATCATTCCTCTAATCTTTCCACTACAGCATGATTGATTTTCATGCGATATAGGTCATGCTGACTCCAAAGAAGAGGTTGATGGTGAAAACAATGATCTTGATCATGGTAGATTAGATAGCAGTATAAACCTTGACTCCCTAATTCGAGTTCAGATAATATGGGAACATTAAACGACTGACAGAAGGACTAGTCTACTAATTCAAAGTTTTTTTTAAAGAGATAACAATCAGGATTGATGTATATATTAAACTAGCAAGCTGACGTCAAAATGGGTTTGTGGAAGTCTGAGTTCTAGAACGGAGATCATAAACTAGTAGGCGTAGTTTAGGACGCCCTATGGTGCTGGACCGACGACCTGATACAGGTAGTTGGAGCGACAGGATGTAAAAATCCACAGTAATAGATTCAATGCTTTGGAAGAGTCATATCTTCAGGTTAATGAAGACGAATAAACTATTAATCCTTATTCAAAATAACAAAACCTATTATAGTGCACCAAAAAACACTTAGCTAAGTCGGGCAAAACACAGCAGGATCCTGAGTGGTGATTTAATTCGTTCCAGGCCAAACCACACGACGATAAATCCGTTCGTGATCTCTCGCGTGGCTAACATAGCCAATCTTCAATATAAAGATTCTCGCGCATAGCGAGAACATCAACGCACCATTCTCATACTGCTTCTATATTATTATGGACTCTGGTGATCAGGGCTTTCAATTCCTCGCGCTAAGCATCAAGTTGTGACTTTAGCTCGTTTCAAAATCTGATTCGTTTGACCGGTCATTAATGCACACACACAACACAATCATGTTTTTTAAGGTACCTACGATTGTCCAGAATCAACTGACGTTCAGCGACATTTCTCAAAACTAGCAACACAGATACATCCCCTCCCTCTACCCACCCCCATTCCCTCAGGCCCCGACGATATAATAGCGGCAAGTCCGCTGACGGTCGACAACGAAATACTGTAAGAGGTAAGCACCGTGCCCTGTCTACTCTGTTTTATGTCGCGCGCAGAATGTGACGGAGAGATTTGTCGTGTTCATAATAAAAGTTTTGTTGTTGCACAGACGATGTTTTTAACTGTCAGTTACAGGGTTAGGTTAGGAGTCAGAAGTTAGTTTGCAGGCGATGGCGTATCGTGGGCTTTCTGGCTTGCCACATGGCTGCACCATTTTGTGTTAGTTTAATCGTATTTTTTGCAACCATGGCACCCACTTTGAGGGTAAGCCTGTGCCCTGCCTGCAGTGGGACGATAATATCAAATATAGTGATCAAGATAGGTTTATCATTAAATATCACTTAATTTGAAATATTCACTACATTTTCCCTCTTCCTCGGAAAATCCCATTCAAATCTGATTTAAAACCTACTGAAGTCGCTGAAAAATTTGCCGATATGGTTTCTCAGACCATTTTACATTTAATTTTATAAAATTAAGTATAGATTTCAAGAAAACGGTAACACCAATTACGGTGCCGTGTAAAAGCACGATTTAGAAAAGCTATAATTCTAAACGCTGGCCAAGGAAATATTAACCTACTTCGCATGTTTTAGCTGAAGACGTTAAAATTATTAAATATCGAACCTCAAAGAACTGAGTTCACACGACACGATTCCAGGTCAGACGATGGTGTTGTATTGGTGATTTTTTTAATAACCACCCATACACGAGCTGTATAATGCATACAGCCGGCAAACGGTGAATGAGACTAGCAAGGGACCTTTCTGGCATATTGTAATTAAACTTAGACAGGCCAATCGTGCGCGGTGAGCGGGGGCCAGGGGGAGCGTGTCCAAGTACGTGTCAGTACCGACTTGCCTACGTGCGGTACCGACTTTGCCGATGCCCCGTGCCCCGTCCCTCGCACACCGCGCGAGCATAGACCCTTCACGACCCCTGAGCACGCATACTATAATGATATTTACGCTATGGTTCTGGTCAACGTGGAAATGAAGAGGCCTATACCCAGCGGTGAGGTTTACCGGGCTGATGATGATGATGGTACAGGTTGAAAAATTAAGTGCGTCACAAAATATTTTATAATATCAAGTACAACTTTTATTACGCGATCAACATGGAAATTGACCAAAAAATGTTGGTTGTTAGAAAACATAGATACTCGACACAAATATATGGAACAGAATATTTTTTCCGCGATTTCAATATTGGTCCCATTGTAAAAGTTGTTCAGTTTAATGGTTTGATGCACCTTTTAAAGCACCCAGATAATGCAATCGAGTTACAGCATAGAACATATTATTATTATACTACTTACAGAATGGTCGCTGCTTTTCCTTACCTAACTTCAGATTCCGCACCTTACACCACATTGAAGAGAGATTTGAATAGCGAAAAAACAAAAAACCCGACTACATAAAAAATAGTAAAAAGAAGAAAAGAAATACTGAAAAGAGAAAAACAAGCTGTAAGTATAATCACTTATCAGCTATAACAACATTTAGCAAATATAATTTGAATGTTATTAGGTAGGTATCGCAAACGGGGACAAAGAAGAATTATAAAACGTACCTACGTACCTACCTTTGGTTTGTCCCCGCCTGCAATACCTACCTAATAACATTCAAATTATATTTGCTAAATGTTGTTATAGCTGATTAGTGATTATACTTAGAGCTTGTTTTTATCTTTTCAGTTAATAGTATTTTTTTATGCAGTCGGGTTTTTTGTTTTTATATCTAATAATTTAGTTTATTTCATACTTTTTAGTCTTCTGTCGAAATGGTAGCATAGAAGTACTATAATACATACATATTTGGAATCGCCTGTTTACTAGCTTTCATTTGATATCCATATTGTATTTTTTTACAAAATATGAATTTATTCCCCCCCTCTTTTTCTATCGCAGACGCCGTAATGCAAAATGTATAAGCCTATGACACTCTCACAATTTTTACGAATCTAATGACACCTCATACGTCAAAATCCATCAAGCCGTTTAGGCTGTAGGCCGTGCCAAAGAAATAGACATACAAACATACATACATACATACATACATACAAACATACATACATATACAACGTGTTAATGAATTAGCGCAAAACCTCATACACCCCAACTGATTTATAACAAATAATTATATTGAAACAATAATTTAATTATTTTGATAATTCAAATTTAAAGTTATTCGCATTTTAAGTTTTGAGGCAAAAATGATTTGTTATCATTTCAGCACTGAAAGAAAGCGCTAACGTACTCATGGATACATTTTTATAATCTTATTTTGGTAGTAAAAAGGGTGAGTGTGCCCGTGCGGTGGGTTGTCACCGGGTTCAGAAAATTTAAAATTTTGCAAACAAATTATTTATTATTTTGAAAAAAATTACCTATGTTGAAACCATGATAATTCGACTCTGCTCTCGATTCTAAACAAACTACTTTCTAGTTTTGCGTTAATTCATTAACACGTTGTATACATATGCTCGAAAAACATAACCCTCCTTCTGGCGCAGTCGGGTAAAAACAAGGGCGCATAGACAGGCGCAAGCGGTGAAGACGCGTGTTCCTGTTCATACACCATCTTGATTACGTACTTAGTAATAATGCAATTACCGTTAGATCGTTCTATGGCGTGCCCAAAGGGGGCCTACAAGTAGAAGTTGCTATAAAACTGCCCTAACTTTAACCGTAAACAACATAAATTATAATTAAAGGAATTACGCGATAAGAAAGTTTTCAAGCGAAACAAAATAATTAAGTTGTAATTTTTGCGGAAAGGTTTTTATCTTATCACTTGATAGAGTTACAGAAAGTAACTGACGTTCGTAGTAGGGTTGTAATGAATGCAAAAGAAAAAAGAAACAATGTAGATATACCACTCAATAAAATAGTTATAAATTGTCAAACACATGCATACCCTAACAGTGGGGTCAGTTGAGACACAACTATTCAAAAACCTCTTATATTTTAACAAACTAATTTACCTTTTAGGTACGGTGTTAATCCGAAATCAAAGTCGAATGTAGTTAGAATAGAAATCTTTCGAAATGCGGATATTTTCACAGCCTTGTTATTTACAGGAACGAGTTGTGACATTTTGTAAACAAGACGGATTTATAACAATCCCAAACACGATTATTTGAGTTATCTTGAAATTCATCCATAATTTTGTTTCCACAGATTACTTCTTACCTTTAATACAGTCATCTACATCAATTTCTTAGGCGAAAGACGTCTACTGCTTGTTATAGCCCTCCTCCTTATTGCTATAACTTCCGGTCTTGCACTGCCCTCATACAACGAGTTCCCGCTACCTTAACCAGGTCATCGGTCTACCTCGTGGGGGGCATACCCACGCTTCACCTTTCGGTATACGATTGCCACGCAAGAACTCTTTACTCTTCAGCCTCATCGGCCATCTATTCTACAAGAAATTTTCCAGTTTTTTATATTGGCAAGTCTTGGGGTTATGTCAGCTGCCTTAGATCTGCGAATAACTTCATTTCTGATTCGATTTTGAAGAAAAACTCCGACATTTTCATTCTCTGTACTGATTTTTTGCTTAGTCAACTACGCGTACCGTATCAGATCAGTGGACTTCATCACGCATCAAAATTGCTTCTTCGTCGTGCAGAATTCCTCACGAAAACAGCGGGACATCATTTCAAGAGGTTGAAAAAGAAATGCCTGATTAACAACTTGAGGTTCACTTGATCTCAAGGTCTGTTAATATGTTAATTTGGTAACTAAAGAACTGAATCATTAATCACGTAGCTAAAGCACATCCCTACACATGAAGATCACGGACAAAGGGTGGGGTGAGGTATCTATTCAAAAACTTTCGCTCAATTGCACGCTCGCGAGTTTAGCTTAATCCCAGACTGTGAATATGATTACGTAACGTTATGAGAGTAATAGGTATCGTTAAGAGGATACTGTAATTCTGTTTATTGTTGGCGTATTAATACGTTTTAAGGTTTTTGATGTCTATGATTTTAATGCATTTATACAAGGTCGTAAAAATTTACACAAAAATCTTTCGAATGATTTCTTAAAATTTGAACTGCAGGGAGTAAACTTAAATGCGTTGCAATAACTTAAAAGGGGCTTCAGTCTATCAAATACAACTTTAACTATGGGACACACATTGAAATCGCGAAAAAAAACAGCTGTCCGTCTCAGCCCCATCATTCTCGATCGTCTTGGTCTCACATAACGGTCTGAAGTACCCACTTAAGTATGTAATGCATTTAAGTTTACACCTGTATATTACTCGTATCGTACATACGTAACTTTTTGAAATGCAAAAGTGTTTTATAATCTTTTTAGGGTGTAATCAAATCAGGCAGTAACTTTATTTATTTACTAGCTGTTGCTCGCGACTTCGTCTGCGTTACCAAGATAAAAAGTGCCCTATGTGTTAATCCAGGCAATGGTCTATCTGTATGCCAAATTTCATCAAAATCCGTTCAGCAGTTTTTGCGTGAAAGCGGAACAAACATCCATCCATACTTACAAACTTTCGCGTTTATAATATTAGTAGGATAGGCCAACCGATGTAAATAAATAGACCGATTAATGCAGATAAATGATCCTCTACAGTTTTGAGATTTTAAATCAATTTTACTACACAACCTGTTTCAGGGTTTATTTAAAAAGAATAACTATTTTGATTATGATTAACTATTATTTTAATCGATATAACGAAATGAAATCCCTATTCTATACATCTAGAAAAAATTACACCATCCAAAAACAAACATTATAAAGCTCACATTGTTTTTGCTCCTTCAAGCACAAACAATTTAATCGATTCATTTTCAAAAGATTCAATCACTTAAAAGATTAATATTCCCTGCGCTACATCGAAGCTGCTAAATTATGTTGTTGTAACAGGGATCACTGGAGATTAAATGTGTTTAGAGCAAGCAGGATCAGAGTCGCGTTTAATAAGTTTCTAAGTACTTTTCGAGTAAACTGACTAGGTTGGCACTTAGTTTTGTTATTATCTGTATATAAACATATTTCAAATTGTAAATAACAAAAGATAATATTGTTTTTGAGTACGGTGGCGATAGTAAATCGAAACAATATATTCATTTAACATTGGCTGTTAGTAATACAGAAGTCTGTGGCTGTAATAAAATATATTAATATTTTTTATTTTATTTTATTTATTTTCGGAAGATTTACAGCATTACAATTTTGTTAAGCATTCTTATATAAATCTAGGCGCCAATTAAAAATCTTCACATTTAGAAGAAAAGAAAATTAATATTAAAATTACATAATATACAACGTGTTAATAAATTAACGCAAAACTAGAAAGTAGTTTGTTTAGAATCGAGAGCAGAATCGAATTATCATGGTTTCAACATAGGTAATTTTTTTCAAAATAATAAATAATTTTTTATAAAATTTTTAAATCTTTTGAACCCGATTTCAACCCACCCCACGGGCACACTCACCCTACTTACTACCAAAACAAGATTATTAAAATGTATCCATGAGTACGTTAGCGCTTTCATTCATCGCTGAAATGATAACAAATCATTTTTGCCTCAAAACTTAAAATGCGAATAACTTTAAATTTTAACTATCAAAATAATGAAATTATTGTTTCAATCTAATTATTTTGTTATAAATCAGTTAGGGTGTATGAGGTTTTGCGCTAATTCATTAACACGTTGTATATCCCACACGTCACATAACTATTTGATTTTACAGGTATGCCATGTTAGCTTAATCAAATTAAAGATTGAAAAAGTCGTCCCTTAAAGACGATAATTATATAGATTGAAAATTTCGTCGTTGCCTGCGGGGCGCCGACAGCTCTGTTGGAGAGGAGCATGCCCCGGAAAGGCAGGTCGTGGGTTCGAATCCCGCTCGCCACCCGACTTTTTCAATCTTGAATTTTATTTGAAAATGATACGTTGTCCAAAAGCCACTCTAAACAAAATTGTCACGGGCTAGATCGTTATAAGTACTTGTAAATGTCAGACTGGTAAGAAGTCAGCCTGTCGCGTCAGCGTCGCTTGTAATTTGGAGCACTATTTGTCCATTTGCCCGTCACCTCAGTCGACCTACGACTTTAGCTGGACCATACGCTGCTAATTTTTCTACGTTTTTTTCTTTGACGATCACTGGTGTTATCACAGACGAAGACATAGACAAAGAAAATATAGATCTATGCACCTAGATAACCTATATTGGGTTCGATCACGTCCTAGAAAGTATGTCACGCTTGAACTTCATACAGACAGAGGAAACTACGTTATTCTAAGAAAGCAGGCACAGTTTTGACATGATTTGGCAACTGTCATTGTAAGTGATGGTAATACCGAGTGAATAAGAACAGTACTAATTGTATAGTAAATTTTCGATAGCAAACACTGTGTTGACCAGTCGACGTGGAAACCATTCGATATCGATATTTCCGATGTAGCGTACCACCACAGTGTACTATAATTACTACCGTAATTACCACTGGTGTAGCATACCGCAGAACATTATAAGAGGGGTTAGAAATGCAAAGTAGCGCTTTTGCTTCGGAGAATATAACTGTCGTATCGCCACTTGTCTTCCCACTCACACTGCTACATTTACGTATGCCCTCTCGCTCGCACCACGCCGCGTGTCTTACGGTGTTATGTAAATCATTGCATAACCGTGTGGTACGCGTTCCACGCCTACTTTGCACTTCTAACCCTCTTATAACATTCTGTGTAGTATATCATCGATGCAGTGTACCATCGATAGACAGTGTTCGATGAAGTTAGTGTGACTTTCGAGGTAACAAAAAGGGAACCTAAAGTCTCAAACGATATTAAAACACTTTTCCCACCAAAATTCTTATTGGAATAACCTGCGTGAAAATGTGAAAAAGTTGAATACGTCGGGTCTTGAGGAGACAAACAATGTCGTCAATCATTCCCGCCCTCGGGGATATGCGCTGACATTAACTTTGAACTATTCTCAAAATGTGCGAGGAAATGTATTACGTGCACACTTTATGGGCCTCAGTGTTACCCTTGAGGCTTCTTTCTGGAAATTAGCTTGCGTTTTCTCTTGTCTAGTATCTGGTTTTTTTAGGTTTGTTTATTGTTTTGCTTTGAACTTTATTATTTTTGGTTTAGGTGCCTTTATGAGAATTTTTCTTCGTGTGAGCTGGGTGAAATGTAAAGTATTCTGAAATATATTAATGTGGGGACTTGTTACAGATGTCAACACCCAAGTTATAGCAACGAAGCTAACAGATGGCGCTACGATCGCACTCGCAAATGTGCACGTAAGACAACTCGCGACGTCACATTGGTAGCCCGTTAGCCGCTACACATAAAGTTCACAATCGTATAAAAGACATAAAGCGCGCAAGAGAAATAATCACAGAGATTCGATATATATATACAAGGTCCAACTAAGAACTGTTGGACCACAGCCGGTCCCCAGGCTTCACCCATAACCTGGCGGAAGATCTTCCCTTTTCAATGGAGGAACATTCCCATTAGCACTTCCATATTAATATTTAAATTAGCTCTGACTTTCTCCAGGAATACAGACGGGAGAATGAATTCGTTCTTCAGCTGACATTTGAATTGATTCAAATGTTATTGTTCGATACTTTCAATCGAGTAGTATCAGCTAAGGTGACAAAACTTTAGCTCAAGACACGATTGCAGCTTTTATAAGCGTAGCTCGTTGTGGAGACGTGTGGTACACTCAATCCGGAACAGGGTCGAATCCATACCAACGAAAGAGTCCATAACTGTTTTACGACATTTCTGTCATCGAATCCTCCGTTATCCTCCGCTTCCTTTGACGAAATCACTTTTCAACAATAGCACTGTTCGTCGAAACAACTGTTTGCCGATAACATAGCCACGTCCCAATTAGTTATTCTAATTTATATAATTAATACGGACTGGTCTCAAGCAGTGAAAGAAAATTTCGCGAGGAAATCTTCATAGCTAAAAAAGACAATTCTGATGCATATGTGAAGTCTACCTTTCCGATATGAAGCTATATGAAATCTTAATCATCGCGTTACATAGCTAGATAATCTTAAAATCTATTTTGAACCTGCCGAGATTAAACCACGGCTTAACAAAAGCCAACAAAGAATAACTTTCAAAATTGGACCAAATCCATCACGGCTTTCAAGTTAGCAACTTAAATTAAATAATTTCGGCTGAGCCTTCAAGTCTGCTTAATCTCGTTTCCTTAGAAATATGCATTTTCATTATCATTCGTGACGCGTGTCCCTGAATATGAATAACGAATTAGTGGAGATTTCCGAACTTGAAAGAAGTTTGGCGAAAGGGCATGTAATTTGAGACCCAGACATAGAGGTACCATACATGAATGAAACTTATGAAACTTAGTAATACGTGTAGAGTGAAACAAAACTAACAAAAATGTTAATTGGTTGTAATCTGTAAAAGTTGGGGGAAAGGTATTTTTCCATATTTTACCATTTGCATCAAGTGTGTGAAACTCATAATCTTTCTTATTTAATAGTCCACTCAATCTTCTACGCATTCATAGTGTTTATTTTAATGAAAATTCACGATAACCGTACCGTATAATGATAATGGAAGAAAACGAAATCACACACACTATCAGTTCAAACAAGCCAAATACGTTCCGTAACGACAAAAAATACCTCAGTGATAATATTAGATGAAAATAGCTGTCGTGGTTGCGTTTTGCTACTGTTTTTTGGACGATTTGTCTATTTTACTAGTAATTTCTGCTTTTGAATCCGGACTTACGGAGATGTGGAAGTTTTTTAAAAAAATGCCTAAATTTTTTCTGTTTTTAATAATTATGACCGCCATCCTGAATGGCTTTTAGTTTTCGTAAAAATGACTGGGTCCAATTCTGCCATTGTTCTTTGAACTTTATTAGCTTAGCAATAAAAGTTTACGAGTGGTCGATCTACGCAGATGTCTTGTCAAAGTGTTGGTACAGATGGTGTTGGGTCCATGACGGTTTCGGATTGTGGAACTAGATAATTAATACAGGTGACGTAAGTTGCGAGATAATTGTAGATAAAGGATATCTTGTACGTTATTTAAGTTGTCTAAATTAAATTAAAAGTATAACGGAAATTCTGTTTTTAAATTTTATTACTTACGAGCATTTACCCGCGACTTCGTCCGCATAAATTAGACACCAGATTTTAAATCAGATCATAAGCTATCAAACAAAAAAAGTTTCATCAAAATCGGTTCAGTAGTTTTATCGGTTAGAACAAACAAACACACAAACAAACAAACAAACAGACAGACAAAAAATCCAATAATTGGTGATTTGGAATCAGGGACATCTAAAAACCATATCGAAATCTTTCTTCAATTACAGACACACTTCTGTTACAGTTTTATAATAGTTTATAGATGCAGTAGTCAAATAGGTAGTTAAATAATGATTGTAAAAATCATTCTACGTCGTCTAAACAAATAAATAAAATGATAATTTTGATCAATTAACATTTTTTTATTATTTTTTATTATATATTATATATTTTTTTTTTATTTCGATTTTTTTTATAGATTTTTTGATTAATTTTAATTTTCATTGAAATGATCATGGTTTTGTATGAGAGAAATCTCTTTAGACATAAACTCACCCTTTTTAATTGTCTATTATGCTCTCTTCATTTATATTTCCGTGTGTACAATAATAGTCCGAGATCCGATACCTTTTCCATTATGATTTTTGGTATAACTTTTTCAGCCTGTCTGTTAGGGAAGTAAATGAGGTGCCATGGGAAGGATACTGATCTAAAGAACTTTCAGAACTACCCTAGTTCAACCTACCCTAGTGCCACCTCTCTATCTGCCGCAACTATAGGGTTGCCAGGTTCAAAGAAGTCATTTTTTGACCTGGTGACCCTATAGTCGCGGCAGATTGACCAAAAATCATAATGGAAAAGGTACTTGCGGCAAGATTTTTCTAGGCAACTTGGCGGCGTTGAATTAACCCCTGTGTAAACATACACTAGAATCAAATTTCGTTCGCCTATGAAATATGTGCATAATTTTACGGTCGGATCTCGGTCTATAAAGTGTTAAAATAAAAAGTTAGTAATCAAATTGGAAGATGCAACTTTTACATCTACACTAATATTATAAAGAGGAAAGATTTGTACCTATTTTTGTATGTTTGTATGTTTGTAATGAATAGGCTCAAAAAGTACTGGGCCGATTTAAAAAATTCTTTCACCATTAGAAAGCTGCATTCACCCTGACTAACATAGGCTATATTTATTGCTAGAAAAGATTAGACGTCCGCCCGTGCGAAGCCGGGACGGGCCGCTAGTTCACGATATAGTGATAGTATCTTATCTTGTTGTGGGGGCTGGCAAGCCAGCAACACTTCGACCCAGTGGGATCTTTAGTGATAGTATATCGCTAATCTCTATTACTTTACACCACGTTATACCTCTGGCCCTGCATTAATATTTTACAAAGGGCCACATGAAAATGGGTCACCCCATAAATTATTTCCGATCTAGGATTATGGGCCTCAAAATTTATCCGTATTATTAGTAAAGTTATTACTTGAAGATTTGTGCGTCTAAATGTTACAATCCGCCTATAGGTACTTGTTTAAAACTGGTATTAATTTTGTGGGCTTGGAAGTTCTATAAATTCGATTGTCCAGAGACGGAAGATTGGAAATTTTAATTTGATTAAGACAGTGACGTACTGCGTTTGAAATTGGGTCAATATGAAGGGAGATCCATTGCTAGAAATCCTTTCTGTGCAAGAAACTTTATAATTATTATGAATGAATACGTTCTCTTAAGAGCATCGGTGGCGCGTTGCGGAGAGATATGGACACCCAATTATGGAGGTCCGAGTTCGAATCCACACGGAAAACATGCCATGTACCAATGAGTTTTTCTAACTTATGTACGTAATACCGACTGCTCTCAAACGGTAAAGGAAAACATCGTGAGGAAGCCTGCATACACTGAAGAAGAAGTTCTTGATGTGTATGTGAAGTCTACCAATCCGCATTGGGCACGCGTGGTGGACATACACCCTCCCTGAGGGTAGGACTGTGCCCTGCAGTGGGACGTTTATAGGCTGATGATGATGAATACGTTCTCATAGCGGATGTCGATTACAGTGATAGCTTGATTTTGATTTGAAAAAAGTCATGTATGGATAAAGGACAAAACGGTTAATTCTATTTTAATCTAAGTCATAAAATAACGCAAATAAAAAACCTCTACAATTTAGCCAAACCTAAAGCTAGACAAAGTACGTGGCAAGTGTGTGATATATATTTTAACGTCCTCAGGGCATTGTGGGGTCCCAAGGAAGGCTTTGTCTCGGCATAGCGAATCATTTGTCATTGTGCCGCAGTGGACAGGACCTGATAAGCGCAAAGTGATGACTGGTGAACGCGTGAATTGGAAAAAATAAAATTAAGTGAAAAAAATGTTTGAGTACGTTTTTTTATGTTGCGACTTATAGGTTTTGAATTGACCAATGACCACCCTATTTCTTTCCCTGTGTGGCGTACAAAGCGACTAAGGGATAAAAGTAGATTCTTAAAAACTTATTTTTGGGCATAATAGCCTATCAACTCAGACATGACACATCATTCCATAATGAAAATACCTATTCTAAATGAGAACCTTTCTACAAAGGCACGCTCTAAAAATACAGTTTGTAGTTGTAGCCAAAAATTCACAACACCCCGGAATAGTCGTGAATTTATGTGTGTACACATTTAATGAGCTTTCGGAAGGCTCGTTAAGCTGTCCCATACATTTGAGTCAAGCTGGTACTGCAGTTTTGTATGGGACAGACAGCTGTTTTTTTTTCGGTGTTGGCTCCATTGTGAAAGTTGTTCAGTTTGATGGTCTGAAGGACCCCAATTAAAACCACAAAACTCAATAAAATACAGGGAAATAAAAGGAAAATCGAAAAAAAAAAACACTTTTCATACAAACGTTCGATCAGCTGATTGCATTTAGTATGGAAAGACTAACAATTTTTTTTGCTAATTTGTATTTCTTAGGGAAAGTTGTCCAGTGTCATGGTTAAAACCACCCCTTAAAGCAACTGTTTACCCTAACACCTTGTATATCTATCGAAACATTAATCAAACACGTGTCACCATGTAAGCCGATACGGTTGACAACTGAAAAGGACTCGCTCTGACATCATTAATTTCATTTGTTTAAAACAGTCATGGAATATTGTGCTGTTTAGACTTTTTACTAAAACGAGATAATTACACAAGATCCATTAAAAAATTGAAAACACCGGAGAGGAAACCTAATAGATTCGCTGTAGTACGATATATATTTTTTCACCTCACAAGCTCGGAAAGATTCTGTTTATCATTCGAAATCTGAGTGCAAAAGTGCATTTTACCCGCTAGCGTGGAAAGAGTTTTTAAAATTCGAATCTTTCTCTACACTAATATTATAAAGAGGAAAGATTTGTACCTATTTTTGTATGTTTGTATGTTTGTAATGAATAGGCTCAAAAAGTACTGGGCCGATTTAAAAAATTCTTTCACCATTAGAAAGCTGCATTCACCCTGAGTAACATAGGCTATATTTATTGCTAGAAAAGATTAGACGTCCACCCGTGCGAAGCCGGGACGGGCCGCTAGTATTCAATAAAGAAAACAGCCTAAACAAGTTTTTTTTTCATGCTGTTTTCGTGCTGGCCAGTGCGATTATTCTAAAAATGAGGTTGGCGCATTGAAATTTTCCTCGCTGTAGTGAGGTGAAAAGTTGTGTCTTGCGCTCGGCAGCAAAGTTATTCTGCGTCTCGTACCTTTGAAACCCTCGCGACGCTCAGGATTCTATATTTGAACCACTCGCTTCGCTCGTGGTTCAATCCTAGAATCCTTCGCTTGCTCAGGTTTCAATACAAGTACTCGCGCCAAAAAGCAACTTTGCAGCCTTGCATAACAAATAACTATTATTTGCCTTGTTTTTCTGTTTATGGAGTTCAACATAATGATTATTATACTTTACGTTATAATCTTTTTATGTTATATTGGAACAAAGTATAATAAGTATAATTATCATTTGACTCCATAGTTTGTGAATTAGTATCTACCTAAATTAAACAGACTTTTGAATAATAAACACAACGAACAGAAATTTCACGAATTAAGAGATATTTTTTTCAATAGTACCTACTGTAAAAATTAGTATAAGTGGTACTGTAACTACTGGTAGACCGTGGCGTGGTATCTGGATATCTTATTCTATATTGAAACTAAAATATCTCAACTCATCACTCCCTCTGCTCTGGTCATTAATATTAAAGAATAATCACATTAGCAGTCCATTAATTCGGTATTCTATGGCTTCATCATCCACCCACGCCTCACGATTTCACAATACAATAGAAATTGAAGATTTTTGTATTTATACAAAGAGAAAGGGTTACGTTTAAGTTATTGTAATAAAATGTACGATATTTATATAACTTTGAAACATTTTTCAGTACTTTAGAATTTTTTTATATATTTATTTTTGTAATTGAAAGAATTTAGACTTTTATACAAAATCACTTTCTGCACGAGATAACATTGTCCATAAAAGATTACGAATGGGTATTTACTTCAACAGATTAAATAAACTGTTTTTGTATTAAAAAACCGACCAAGTACGAGTCGGGACTCGGGCAATTAGTGTTCCGTACTACCAGTTGTTTAACATGGGTCATTGATGTCTACCACTATAAATTGAAACTTACTTAGTATGTGGTCACATAGTAACTGAAGATCATTTTACACTGGTCTCACTGGTATTAGTTTTTTTGGGTACCTATAGAAAAAAAACTATCTAAGCTAACTTACATAGTTTTTATCAGGGTGACTCTAAATTCACCCTGATAATTTTCCCGCCTTCTACACGTTATTTCTGATGTTCATGATTTTTTTCAGGTCTTATACTGCTATATTTTTTGAAATAGAGGGGGGCATTTTTTGAAACAGCAATTTCTCGGATTAATCTAAATAGTTGGAGAAATATATTTTTAGATTCGTATTTTTATAAGCTTTCTAATGATATCCCACAACATAGGGTAGAATTTTTTTTTTTTTACCCTTGCTACCACACCAAATTGCCCCCCAATATAAAAATTTTGCTTTTTTTACTTCATTTATGATATTGGACCAGCAATCGCTATATCTATACCGAGTTTCAACTTCCTATGCCTTACGGTCTCTGAGAAAAGACGGCCTGCCTGCCTGTGACAGACGGACGGACGGACGGACGGACGGACAGACACCGAGCTGATTCCATAAGTGTTCCGTTTTGCCAATTTCGGTACGGAACACTAAAAAATTAATTTGGGCGTAGTAGATTAGAGATTACAGGAAAGTAAGAAAGGTCTCAGATCAGCCGAGGTCAACGAACATATTATTATGTGATCTGAGGCTTTCTTTATTTACTGCCCGAGGTTAGTATACTATTTTTCTCCTTGACGGAGGCGGAAAGCGGCATATTCGTTTAGCGCAGCGGGACGGAAGTTGACGCTTTTTGTCCGGAGGGGTGAAAAGTAATTTAAATTTCATTAATAGTATAAGAGATAAGTGTACTTTTTGCAACCATCAGCAACAAGGCTGATTCAGTGTTTATGGGGTGTAGAGCATCTCTGTGATGGGGATGGACCAGGTCTGCCTGCATAACTCCAGTCGGTTTAGGAGTTACTGATGGTTAAAGGTCTGTAAAAAATTAACGATCAGCTGCATGGCTGATCGTATGATGTTGTTGTAGTATGCACTATAGCTATGTGAACAGTATAAAAACTGTCAAGTTCTGTCAGTCGGTTTAGGAGATACAGCCAGTCAAAGTTCTAAACCGACTGGAGTTATGCAGGCAGACCTGGTCCATCCCCATCACAGAAAAGCTCTACACCCCATAAACACTGAATTAGCCTTGCTGCTGATGGTTGCAAAAAGTACACTTATCTCTCGGAATATAACATCAACATACAAAATAAAAGTCGTAATCAAAACCTCTTCGTATAATTTTAACTCTCAACTCAAGGCCTACAAAATCCTAATATTATCTTTTGATAAATAAACTAAGATTCCGCAGCTGGGACTCAATTATTATTTCATTACAAACTGGAGCGTTATTACGTTCTGTCGCCCCAGGCGCGGGCATCGCGAGGAAATGAATTGTATCGTCAGTTCCTAGGACGGCTTTAGCCTGCGTTAGCGACCCTAGGCAACATTTTATAACGCCCTTATTAGTAAGTTACGTCAAAGCTTTGGTCCATGTGCTCACTACTTATCCCACTGGACAACGCTTGGGCACTGATATTAAAATGTGGATATTCGGCATAATGTGTTTTATTTTCATTGCCCCTAGAGAATCAGAGAGAATTTGTAAGGTTTATGGTTTTTTTTTATTGCTAAGTTTAGCATTGACAAAAGAAAACGCCCAATCCCGTTTCGCCTTAAAACTGGTAAGTTGGAATTTGAATGCCACAATAGAAAAGGATAATTTCCATGTCATTGGAAAGCACGATATTCCTCCTATCCTGTGTATAATTTCAGCTATCATACGATTTGTTCTTTGAACATACACATTCGCCAGATGAGAAACGAGGGAAATGTATACACTTCGTCACGTGGGTAATATAACGCAAATAAACGCAATAAAGCATTGAGTATTGAATATCTTTTAGAAAGGGACGTGATTGCAACTTTATCCAACGTACCTGACTACTTTGATAGATTTTTGTGGTTGGGTTGGAAAATTGACTGTGAGCATATCAAATCAAGTATCCGAATATCAAAGGCGAGAGGATTCTATCAAAGCCATTCATATTTAGAGTGCTCCACACCAGGCCTCAAATTAAGCGCCCCCGCCAACTCCATGTCTGTTCAAAACTCGCAAGTCGAAGTTATTGTGATAACAGCCTGTACAAGTCGTTCGTATTAACAAATCTTTATTAGACACATGAAAGGAATTTGTAGAAACGCAGTAAGCTCTCTTATTTAGTGAAGTGCTTTCATTTTTACACTCGCTCCTAAGGAGTTTAAAGTGAACTCAATTGAATAATGTAATTTTGTTTGCTCGCAACAAAGATGCGACTACAATGTGTTGTTGCTTGGCTTTCTTTTATTATCGGGTTAAAAAATTCATTTACTCAATAGAACATTGTTCACTTACATGAGTTTTGTTAAAAATAAGGTAATAAAAACAATTAGGTATTGTGAGTGAGACTGAGACAATAGAGCAGTAATAAACAAAAAAAAAATATTCACAAAAATAAACCCCAGCAGAAAAAACAATAATAACGCAGTAAACACCTACTACTTAGGTTAATTAATACAATACGTTACTTACAGAAAAACAAATGAGTTATCCATCTATCTATCCATTCAATACATTCCAGCCTACATCACCAAAATCAAATCCCCCACCCCTCACGAAGTATACAGGGTGTAAGTGACAGCCTAGCAAATACTGAAACGGTGAATTCAGTCCATCAAACTGAACAACTTTCACTATGGAGCATACCTCAGGAAACGCGAAAAAAAAACAGCTGTCCCATACATTTTAGTCGAGTATAGGTAGAGCAGTTTTGAATGGGACAGCTGATTTTTTTTTCGCGTTTCCTTAGTTAGGTTCCATAGTGAAAGTTATTCAGTTTTGATGGTCTGAGTTCACCGTTTCAGTATTTGCTAGGCTGTTACTTACACCCTGTAAAGGTAGAGTAATGTTTATTACAAGTAGTTACTCGATATTTTGTTTGTTTGTTACATAATTAAGTTACAATTTTTCAGCAATAAGATAGTTAGATAGGTACTTTCTAACCTAGCATAATTATTCATTTCATTTCACTAGCTATCAGTGGTCTATCTAACAGTGAATACACTACAAATCAAAAATAGACATTTGACTTTTTTATTAAAAACTATGTAGAATATAATATGAACAATCAATAATTGTATCAAATCTCAATGACAGTCTTATTAGTTTCAATAAAAAATTCCAGTGCAATAAGAAAGTACTTCAAGCTTGAAACATTTCTAGTAGGTAGTTATTTCTAGTATTGCAACCTTCAATCTGTATCTACCTACTTTAGTAGACTTACTATCTATACATCTTTGTTGCAAGACCTTTTATTTATTTTGTGATCCTTCAAACTATAATACTTATACAGGGTTACTTTTATTCAGTGCACAAACTTTGCGAGCGTAATGGTTATCGAAATTAAGAATACCCGTGTTTTTTGTTTAACCCGTTTAGAAGAAAAATAAGAAAATAACTGCATCTGAACTTATTCATTAAAAATGTTTGGTTTGTACTGACACCTGTCACTCGCTTCCTCGATCGGCGCGGTTGTTATAAACAGTACGATCAGCACAGCAATTTTTATTCAAGTTTACGGGATGGCAAAAATAAGAGATAAAATTTGCAAAAAAACATTTTTTTTTTTTTTTTCTGGTCTATTAACGATACCTAATACGTTGTGAAAGTTTGTGCACTGAATAAAAAGTAACCCTGTATAAATATACGTTGTATGGTTCAAGCAACATAAATCCCACGTTGTCAGTTGTTAACACAACCATTATCTTATAATCTTCTTAATAAGCCCACAAATTGCTCCCTAAAATCTTGCTATATTTAAATCGAGAAAAACACGGAAGTTTTGATCTAAAAGTCTTAAGATTTTAACGCCATCGTTCCAGCGTCTAAACAATTTTTTAGGGAATATAATATGGAGCGCGCTCCATACAAGCGAAGTCTGGTGATATTTTCAATACGAACCAATTACTTATACAAGTCAATGAAATTTTTTAGAAACTCTCTAGAAACTAATCTCTATGTTTGTATGAAGTCAAATTTTCGTAAAAATGCGTAGTTTTAAAGTTACAGTGCCTCAAATATTTCGGTACAAATCTTAAATTAATCCTAGCATTAAAACTGTATATTTTAACAAAAATTTTACCATTTTAGCCGTAGCTTTGTCTTATTAGTTTCTAACTACATATGTACGTATGTATTAGCTTTGTTATGTATCAGCACATTACCGGAAATCACTCTATATTTACCTAATCAACCACGTTAATCCATCAAAGCAAGTAATATAATAATAACATATAGTTATATAAAATCAATGTTTGCTTTGCAAATAATTGGTTGCCATTCACGCGGGCAAATGGACGTCAATATAAAAATTATATATGTTAATTAGAATACCTTTTTGTTAAAAAGTATGATATTGCAATTAGTATTAGATGATGATGCCCATTGATATCTTATATTATAAATAACTGCCTCTGTGGTCTAATGGTTAAGAGCATTGGCTCTCGACACGGAGGTCGTGGGTTCGATTCCCACGGGGGACACCTAGTGATATTATGTCACTTTGTGCGTTTTTCCCCAGTTGGTTAGGAAATTGCAGGCTGAATCACCTGATTGTCTGAAAAGAAAAATGGTTCCGTGCTTCGGATGGCACGTTAAGCCGTTGGTCCCGGCTACTATCTCTGGTGGTAGTAGTCGTTACATAAAAACCACGTCAGAGGCCGTAAGGCGGTCTGAAAAAACTCTGACACCAGGACTTTGCCCACACGATAAGAAGAAGAAGAATTATAAATGAACTAGATGAGGCGAAGGTTCGATTCTTGATCGAGATGACGAGTTGATAATGAGGTAAAAGTAGTACCTATGTGTGAAGAACATACCCAACGGGCACAAAATTGCTGCATACAGGCTTTAGAGCCAATGCAATTATTCCTTTAAGCTGCTAGGCGTAAGCTATAGAGCGTGCTCAGCAGGCCTTATGCAGCAGCACTATAGCCAAATAGGCACAATTTTATGCGGCCTTAAGCTTCAGAAGAGCTATAATAGTAGCTGCTTAAGAGCGCCATAGTAGCTGCAATGGAAGATTAAGTAATAAGATTCACTCATATAGCACTACATTCGTGAACGAATGACCGATTGAAATGAATGAATCTTGTTTTGACAGCACACCGTTCAGTTCAGTTGTTCCTATATTTGTGTAGGCGAACCATCAAAATATCGAAATCTTTTTATTAAAATGTTTAATTGAAGTGCGGTGGCGGCCATCATCAAATTAAATAAGTAAGTAATTAATTCATGGTTTCTTGTTATTCAGTACAGTACATGCAATTAAAAACGCATATTAGTTTACTGATAATGTAAATATCACTTATTGGTGTAATTTTGATGCGCTCTTGATATAATCCAAATAAGCAATTAATTATGTGTATTAGAATACAGTCTTTTCAACTTTTTATGTAATAAAATCATTTGAGGTCGATTCAATGATACACTGGTTTGGAGACAACGTCCCAATCCTTAAAAATTAAGTTCTGTTTACGTTATTTGTTGACAAATATTTGCTTGGATAACCTAAAAAGATCATAAACATGGCGCTTGCTCGTGGGCAGCCTATAGCCGTAGTATCTTCCTCAATGCTTCCCTTAAGCGGCTTTAGGCGCTTATTTTAACTTTTGTAGACCTCAGAGTGATTGTTATTACTGTGATTGCAGTTCATAACTGCTAATAGGCTCCAATTTCATTCTTTATGCAGGCATAAGTTCAAGGTTACAATATGTCGAATTGTTTGGATTTCATAGGGATTTCATAGTGCAGATTAATCTGATCTGATCCCGATCCTCGGGGGATGCCTATGTCCAGCAGTGGACGTCCATCGGCTGAGATGATGATGATGATGGTCCCACTCGGTGGGCTAGACCGCGCCGGCAGACACCTGGACAACTACGAGGCACCACCAGGTGCCAACCCCGATGACCCGGCTGCTTCAGCAGCTGGCGCTAGAAACCATAGTAAAGAGGCCGTTGCCGCGAGACTGATTGATTGATTAGGCCGGGACTCGATAGTTGGCGTCCGAGAGTGGAAGCACGGTGGCTTGAGGTATTAGGCGACTGGGCAGAAGCTCAACCACAGAGGTCTACTATCGGGTGTCCCTCCCCTCCTCCTCTCCCCAACCTCCCCTCATTTTTGAACACCTCGACCTGAGGGGTCGTGGACGCAGCTGTGTTCTAGATCAACCAGGACGCAGGTAGCTCCTGAAGATCTGACCAGGCGTGGCTCGAGGTTCCTCGGGTAGTGTTGTCAGGTCTTACAGTTTGAGCCAATTCTCCTGAAGGAAATAACCCTTCACGATACGTCCCCCCTCGTGCCGGGTCCTTATTCCCTCTTTTCAGCTCGGCTTGGGTTGTAAGTAAAAAGTGGTAGTGAATAGGAATTAAGATAGCTAGGGAAACAACCTGTAAACGAGATTAGGTTATTCAGTAATAAAACTTGTATGTTCGTTTATAATTCTATCTTTTTATTAGCAACCTCAGAACTACAGACATCCTACCTAAAGATAGGTCAACCCTTCTAAAGGCATTTATATATTTTTACAACGAGGCCGTCTGGCCATCCCGCCACAGGGGCACTTCGTTACACAATACATTTTGTGGTTTTAACAACTCTATGTTATACCCACACGGCAAGTTTAGGTATTTACAATCCCATCGTTCCGATCACTGGTTATGAATATCTAAAAAAATTATTCAAAGAGAAAAATTATGACTAGATCAAACATCGTTTATGTAAAATCAATAACAATTGTTTAGATGCACAGTAAAATAGAATTGGATAAGATTTTGTAGTAACACAATCATTGAAAATATCAATAATAATTAAATTAAACTTTTATCGATGGATTATCAATGATTCAAGTCTTTGCTGTATTTATAGAAATTCTTTTCCACGCCCTGTCCTATACCTCTGACTACCCCCTCGGGGACTATAGTCGTGAGCATATGCTATGTATTTCCACGCCGATTATTTTTTTCAATATTTATATTTATATTGAAATAAATCCAATATAAATATTGAAAAAATCCAATATAAATATTGAAAAAATAATCAGCGTGGAAATACAGTATAGTATATGCTCACAACTATAGTCCCCGAGGTGGTAGTCAGAGATATAGGACAGGGCGAGGAAAAGAATTTCTATAAATACAGCAAAGACTTGAATAATTGATAATCATCGATTAAAGTTTAATTTAATTATTATTCATATTTTCATAGATTGTGTTACTTTACAGGGTGTAACATAAAATGGGACAGTTACTTAAAGGGGTGCTTCAGACCATCAAACTGAACAACTTTCGCTATGGCACCAATATTGAAATCGCGAAAAAAAAATCGGCTATCCCATACAAAACTGCAAACTTAACTCGACTGAAATGTATGTTACAGCCGATTTTTTTTCGCGATTTCAATATTGGTCCCATAGAAAAAGTTGTTCAGTTTGATGGTCTGAAGCACCCCTTTAAGTGACTGTCCTATTTTATATTACACCCTGTATAATCTTATCCTATTCTATTTTACTGTGCGTTAAAATCATTGTTATTGATTTAACATAAACGATGTTTGATCTAGTTATAATTTTACTCTTTGAATTATTTTTTTTAGATATTCATATCTTATAACCAGTGATCGGAACAATGGGATAGCAAATACCTAAACTTGCCGTGGGTATAACATAGTTGTTAAAACCACAAAATTTTTTGTTTTATTTAATTTGAATCCCGTGATCCCGGGAACTGTGTTTATTAGTCAGCAGTATATTGGATCGAAGAAGCTATTTATATCAATTTTAATGATCTCAAAAAAATTATGGTAAAATAATTTTTTTCCGAATCCCGGGATTTCTTTATCTTGAACCCTTATAGCGTTGCTATGCAACTTAAAGTTGCAAGACAGGCTGCAATTTTCACTCTGGTGCTCGTTGGGAAATCCATCGATAAAAGTTTAATTTAATTATTATTCATATTACGGTAATATAATTTTTTTCCGAATCCCGGGATTTTTTTTCTTTCCAAATTTCCATAGTTGGTTCAGACCATCAAACTAGACAACTTATGAAAATTTGGAAAGAAAAAAAAATCCCGGGATTCGGAAAAAAAATTATATTACCTTAATTTTGATTTAGATCATTAAAATTGATATAACTACTTCGATACAATGTACTGCTGACTAATGCGACAGTTCCCGGTATCAAGGGATTCAAATTTTGTGGTTTTAACAACTCCATGATAAACCCCCACACGACAAGTTTAAATCCCATCGTTCCGATCACTCATAAGGAACTAAAGGCTGCACTGATTATTTTATTTTCTCTTTAATGCAACTGCTAGTAACAAAGTAGTGCCTATTTGAACTCTTAAGCAACTGCTTTAAATAGTCTAAAAATATATCCTCTTTACAGGTATAAGGCGCTTTAGAGTTCCAAGTATATACCATACACAGCTATTAGTGTCAAAATGCACTTTCTGGTTCTCACTATAGGCTTAAGTGGTAAATAGGTTCAAGAATGAACTTATATGTAGGCATAAGCTGTATTCTATTTCCTTACTGCAACTATGAGCTCCCCGTGCAGCTATAGGAGTTTGCGGAAGATGTTATAGCTCTTAAAACTTTATCTTGAACCCTTATGGCGTTGCTATGCATCTTGAAGTTGCAATGACAGGCTGCAATTTCCACTCTGGTGTTCGTTGGGTAGTATCTGCCTACCCCACTGACGTTATAAATACGTATTTAGAGATTTTAATGACCTGAATTTAAGCCTAAACCACAACTAAACCATTGCAGTACTCTAAAATGAATGAATAATTAATAGTTTCAAAATTTTCATCCTACGTTGTTATTATAGCTTATTTTGTGGTGACATAATTAATTTTTGATTTGACACGTAATTTATATTGTGATTTTAATTTGAGTTCATTTGTTCGTTCATAGAATTTGTTTATTCTTGTCCAAAGACATATATATTACTAGCGTAAGGACATGGCCTATGAGCTTGACTGTTGTCTCCAGTTCGTTGGCTCTTGCAAGGAAAAATGTCAGTTTAGAGCACTCGAAAATATATGACACGATATAGTTCATATACGAGTTATGACAGATGGCGCAAATTTTTGTTTCTATGATGAAGGTTTTTGTAAAATATTCTGACGGGCCTATCCTTACGCTAGTAATATATAAATCTATGTTCTTGTCGGAAAGATTTCTGAAGTAAAATTCAAGGAAAATTAAGACATGGTTAGTCACCACTGGACCGCACTATACATCAATTATAATTAAATTCAAACAATTTTATCTAAAACGAGCGTTTACCCGCGACTTCATCCAATTATTATACCAGATTTAAAGTCAAATCATAAGATTTCAAACAAAAAAAGTTTTATCAAAATCGGTTCAATGGTTTTTGCGTGATGCTCGATCAAACAAACAGACAGACAAAAAATAAAATAAAATGTGTTTTTGAATCAGGGACACCTAAGACCCATATCATTTCTTTTTTATTTAATATCTTCGATGTACATAAAAACTTCTGTTACAGTTTTATAATATTTACTTAAGATGTAACTTTTTTCCCTGCCCAACGATGTTAACATTATTATGCGCATGGCTAAACACATTTTTCTATTTTCTAACTCTCTCCGAAATGCGCTAGACATTTTAAAATTACACCTTTATTTTGTTGAGCATACGCATCAATGATAATTAAATTATTATATACGATATTTTCTTCTGTAGTGTCATTGGCATGTCATTGAATTTACTTGTCCTTGGTAAAGAGAATTGCCAACCAGCAAAAGAGACTTGCAGACCAGACCGCCTATGGTGCTCTAGTCGTTTCAGAGGCTCAGTGAAATGCTGCGTGCTTCCCAAGTGTAACCAGCTTAAACGTATTGTGCGACTTTTTATAGGCGTTTATAGTGCGCGCAGCTACCGCTTGCTGGCCATACTGCAGTTTCGTACTCTCTAGTGCGAGCTCTGCATGTTCTTACCCAGCTGCTCGAGTTGTCACCACACTGCGCTGCGGGTGCTGCGATCGATTGATAGTATCCATTACCCACTTTGCATATAGCCATTATGAGGTTTGAAATCCTCAGAAAGAAAGAAAAGAGTGATTTTTAGAAGCCAGAGCGTAATGGTTTTTAAATTCCAATTTTGACCTTTTTCTACACAAAAAATAATTTTTATTGAAGTTTTGGAGTTATAGGAATCGACAAAAAAAAATGAACTAAAGTCTATGAAAATGAGAATCTTACTTGTTCACGCCCGTAGCGCTACGGCGTAGCGATCGTAGCATTTAGCGTAGCTCATGAATCTTAACGTTTTCTAAGAAGTAAACATGTAAACAAAGATTTTAATTAAGTCGTTTTTAGTTAGCTTGAAAAATGTGAAATGTGTTTGATTAATTTAGAAAAGTTACAACTAAAATGTTACTATAATTATTATAATGGCAGATGTAGACGCTTTCTATTTTGATTCTGGCCTCTTTTTTTCGATATACCATACATGTTATTATTTTTCATTTTATTGACTTATTAAGAGTCAAAAAATGACTTCAAAAAGCTATCTAGGTGACATTATTTTGAATTCAAAAAAATTGATTTGATTTGATTAAAATTTCTCTGCAGATTAACTGACTCCAAAAACAAATTCCAAAGAACCTGCACGTTCCAAGAAATAATTTTAGAAAAGCACACTACTATTTTAAATTCATGGAAAGTCCTGCAAACCGAGCTATTTTCGACCTTATGTCGTATATCCTTAAGAGCTTTAACAGGTGGCTTTAAAAATAGACTTGATTCTAACGTGTGGTAATTGAAAGTGGCGACACAACGGAGTCACAACGGTGCAACAAAAATAGAAATAGCTCCATTATTCGGATATGTTCATTATCTTAACGGTATTATGTTCAGATTTGCACTAAGTTTGAATTTGTCTGGCTAATCAATAGTTGAAAACTCGAAAGCAAGCAAATCTTTCTTTGTTGTTCATTGTTGTTGAGGACAATTTTCATATCTTTTATATCAAGATATCTTATACAGTGTGTATTTTTACCTTTTAGAAATTTTCATGGGTGGTTTAGACGCGTAGGTTAAGACCATCAAATTGAAAAACTTTTACTATGGAAAGAAACCTGAATTCGTTAATAAAATCTGCTGCCTAATGCATTGGAGTCGAGTAGCCATTGAAGTTTAGTATGGAACAGCAGTTCTTATTTGAGGCCTCGAGTGAACGACCATGTCTCTGTTCCATATGTCATCACTGGCAACACACACTGATCGAGGACGTGAAGATACTACGTACCTTCCCGAACGCTGCCCAGCCGAGTTGGATTCGACGGTTGATCTCTTTCTCGAAGTTGGACCTACCTAACTGAATAGTTGTCAGGAACATAATAATACGTCAAAAAACGCAAATAGCCGATGTTATCGAAAAACCACCAAATTGAAATTGGAATTCATATCCGTCTTTTGCACCCGGAAAGATGGGCCAAAGCTTTTTATAGAGCAAGTTACTTACTTCAATAGTACCTAAGCACTTTAGTATCATCATCGTCATTATCATTGTGACTACAAAGTATATGTGACTACAAATAATGTGATTAACCATTAAAAAGTAACTATGGTTTTAAAATTTCAATTTCCAACAAAATACTTTCTACAATACCGTATTAAAAAATTCATAATCAGCGGTTGAAATCACTGCAGCACCATTATTTTGTAAAGGTGCCACCACACAGCTCGATACAATGGTGCAATGTAATTGAAAATCATGGGCAAGCATCGGTGTAATAACTGGACTTTCTAAACACTGGTTAGTAGTTACAGCACGGAGAACGGTTAGAAATGAACGGTTAAATTGTGAGTTGCTGTTATTTTGTACGATTTGTTACTTAAATTACGTTGTGGTAGAGTAGGTTTTCAATTATAAAGTTAGCTGCAAAATTACATTGCAGGTGTTTTAGGAGTTTTTTTTTTCGAACACACCTATTTTGATGTCCGTTTTTCTTTCAACGTTGTTATAAAGATCTTCTCTTCTATCGAGTCGATTGCAAGTCATTCTGAATTTTTCCAGTCCAGTATTTTGCCACACGTAAAGCACTGCCGGCAGCGTCCATAAACTCCGCTCGCGTGCCGGTGTCAGGGCGGGAAGGGTAGGATATGAGGTAGGCCATAGTCTGTGGGGCAACATCGCATTCACCTCCAGTGTGAATGCGGTGTTGCCGGTCAGACCCGTTTGTGTAACCCCACTTGAACAGGTTGTCTTTACTCCAGCCGACCTGAGTTTGAAATCTATTTAAACACCTCCAAATTGGCCTAGACAGCTCTTGGACTGGACAGCTCTTGGCCTGGAGGGAGGCTCTCCATACGAGGGACAAACGTGTCAGGGAGAGTGGTATTTTCCCGCCAGAGAACGCGACTAGCTTGAGGAGCCTCACTTTGAATTTAATTAGGTTATAAAGATAAAATTATCTCTTCAAGTCTGCAAATGTGGCGATAGTTAGCTGAGTTAGAGTTTAAAAAAAACGAAATATTCCTTTTCTCCTAGGTCCCTCGCACCTTTGTTACCTTCTTCTTCTTCTTCCGGTCCCTCTCCATTACTGGAGGTTTGAAGTCACCTCTGCTTATCCCTGTCTATCTCTCGCCAAACGAAACAGCTCTTCCACGCTGGCGATGCCTGTCCACTCTTTCAGGTTCGCGAGCCATGACATTCGTGGCCCACCGATGCTTCTTTTCAATCTGTTTTGCCCATTATTATAGTCTGGGGCAGTTGGAACTTTTCTCCTTTTAATGGCTTGCAACAGCTCCCGGGACTTCCTGACACATCGTAGAACTTCCACATTGGTGACTCGTTGCACAGCAACTCGTAGGCTTAAATTTTAGAAAACCTAGATCTATTTAGAGCAAACCAAAATTAAACCTGTGCAAAATATTTCTAGGAATCTACTCGGACAGTTGAATAGTGTCAGCGTCTGTTCTATTATAATATTGCAAAAAATGTTTTAAAACCAAATTATAGTGACCTACTGTGATTCCTTAGTAAAATCTGGTTATAAATAGTAAAAAATGTTTAAATATTTATAACAGAGTTGGATAAGGTCAGATAAGTACCACAGAGTACTATAATTACTAGCGTAATATAATATTCGATAATCAGTATAATTCGGTTACTTACATAAAATTAGTAAAAAATTGCTTTCAGTGTTTCATTATTAAGTGACCTCAAAAACCACTCCTTCTCATGTTCAAATTGTCAAATTCTTGATTAAATAATTTATTAATTAAAAAAATATACATAAAAAAAATAAAAACATTGCTTTATTTATACAACGTGTTAATGAATTAACGCAAAACCTCATACACCCCAACTAATTTATAACAAAATAATTAGATTGCAACAATAATGTCATTATTTTGATACTTAAAATTTAAAGTTATTCGCATTTTAAGTTTTTTGAGGCAAAAAATGATTTGTTATCATTTCAGCGCTGAAAGAAAGCGCTAACGTATTCATGGATACATTTTTATAATATTGTTTTGGTAGTAAGTAGGGTGATTGTGCCCGTGCGGTGGGTTGTCATCGGGCTCAGTAAATTTTTAATTTTGCAAAAAAAAAATTTAATATTTTGAAAAAAAAAAAAAAAAAATTACCTATGTTGAAACCATGATATTTCGATTCTGCTCTCGATTCTAAACAAACTACTTTCTAGTTTTGCGTTAATTCATTAACACGCGTTGTATACAACGTGTTAATGAATTAACGCAAAACCTCATACACCCCAACTGATTTATAACAAAATAATTAGATTGCAACAATAATTGCATTATTTTGATAGTTAAAATTTAAAGTTATTCGCATTTTAAGTTTTGAGGCAAAAATGATTTGTTATCATTTCAGCACTAAAAGAAAGCGCTAGCGTACTCATGGATACATTTTTATAATCTTGTTTTGGTAGTAAGTAGGGTGAGTGTGCACATGCGGTGGGTTGTCATCGGGTTCAGTAAATTTTAAATTTTGCAAAAAAAAAATTTCAAATTTTGAAAAAAATTACCTATGTTGAAACCATGATAATTCGATTCTGTTCTCGATTCTAAACAAACTACTTTCTAGTTTTGCGTTAATTCATTAACACGTTGTATATCACTAACTTGAATGTTTTTATTGGTGTACTTAACTGTATTTTTTTTATCAAAACTATCAATAAATGTAGGTAATATAACAAATTGCTAAATATGGTTATGTTCACATACTATTAGTATAACCGAAACCAAAAGAACAAAATGGGCTCAAATAATAGCTAACCACTTTAAGTCGAATGTCGAACACGGCCATTTTAAACAGTTGCCTTTACGTGAATGGAAGCTAACGTTTTCGAAGCACGCAAACTTTGCCACTTTATAACCGATTCTGCCAAATTGTAGTCCCTTCAAGAGGTTTACAACGCTATGAAATAGGACATGGTTGTTATATGTTAATTTTTCCGCACAATAATTTTTTGGTTGTATTTTTTGGTGTTTCTTGTGATTTATTGGTTTAAATTGCTGTTGTGTTATGTATTTATGTAGTCATTTTGTTGTTTTTCTATAATAACTTAAAATTGCTTGATATTCTCAAGACATGGGTCACGCATAACATAAGGACTAAATAATTCAATGTTTTTCGTTTTCGTATTGCTGTACCTATACTTGTCTTTTTTTAGCATCACGCTATATGACTGAATAACGGTGGTTGCGATTTCGTTAACTTCCATATGCTGAATTGACATTTCTGTCTCGACGTATATTATAATTATAACAGTAATCTGAATATAAATTAAAATTACGTTATGATATAGTTTTTCTCCAGAAATAGTAGCCTATTATTCTTGTCATTCTAAACAATCCCTAAGAAGTAAAATTATTGTATTACATCGTTTGTTCCATCTTGTGTATTGCTGTTTTGAGACAAATTAAAAACGTTTATTTTATCTGTTATTTTTATATTTACAGTCTTTGAACACGGTTAGGTATGGATTCTTACAAACGATAACTCAAATAAAAACAACCTATATATTATTTTTGTCCTCGTACTAGATGGCGTTATATAATTTATAATTCATGGTTCTATAAACCCAACGGATGCTCACAACAGATCCTCTTGTACTCGATACTAATTATACTAAATTAATTGCGATATCAAAAGGAATGTGTCGTCATGGCGCCCAATATAAATAGCATTAAGCTTCCTATAATCCCGGCCACTCGAGAATTTAATTAGTAATCAAACAAAAACCCTCTGGAGTGCGAGTATCATGAGCACGGATTATGAATGATAAGATTAAGCCTGATTATATCAAGGTGTAGTTACATTACATACAGCGGCATTTACATAAAAATATTGTCATCATCATCGTATTGTATATCCCAGATGGTTTATTGCAGTGCTGGGAGCCCATAGCGAATCATTCGATGAATGCATTTGAAAAATATATCTTTCATTGTTTTTGATACCTACTGTAATAGTATCCAATTGAAATTACAATTTAGTAATCATTCAAATTATTGAATATAGTTTTAGTAAGCAATTATTTCACAAACGTCGAGATCCGATGTCGAACTAAGGTTCAGGACGTCTCGGAAGGGGACCGAATAGCTCGCTTAAAGTGACGGGGGGCAGGACACGTAGCTAGGCAAATGATGGCAGGTGGTGCAAAGCCTTAACAGAGTGGTAGCCGAGATAGGCAAAAGAGGAGTGAGTCGTCCGGCGGCCAGGTGGGTTGACGACATCTGGAAAAGTATCGCCAAGACCTGGATGCGACTGGCACGGGACCGAGAAGAATGGCGAAATAGGGAGGAGGCTTATGCCTTGCAGTGGGTGGATACGGGCTGAAAGTGATGATGATGATGAAGTAATTATTTCCTGTGATTATTCTGTAAGTAAACCTTTAACTAGTAAAACCTAGTTAAAAAACCATAAGTTAGTAAACCTTGAAAACCGCCTTATTTTGTAACTCTTGTATCCCTCTTGTGACTCTCTGTATTATGTGGCTGCTTATGCTTTGGTTTAAAATAAAGTACCTTTAATTATTCAATTGATTAAAACCTTTTGGAAATGAAAACACGTTAGTTTCGTCAGGATCAAAAACAAGAAGTAAAAAAATGTATTGTAGCAAGATGTGTGATATGATAAAGTAGGTACTTTTCCCCCAAAATATTATTATAGCCTAATAATCTTGTCAATCTAAACGATCCCTAAGAAGTAAAATTAACGAAGGGACACATCGTTTTGTGAAGGCTGCCGTCATTTTAATTAGCTATCTATTAATTAGCACAAGACGGTAAAAATTTCCACTCCCCATTTTAAAAGAATCTTTCTTAGAAGTGAGTAATGAGAAAATTTATTTTTTTAGTTTCTTAGGAAATTAGTATCTGCAAATTGAAATATCTTTTGTTTTTTTTTTTACTTTAGTCCTTTACTCTACCCAGGAGACGTTTAAATAATGGTTTCTTTTTATCAAAATACAAATTGATAGATGATATTTGATTAGATTAAGTTGTTTGACGACGCGCGTGTGTTGTGTATTTATTTATTGTATTGACGATGCTTGTTGCAGAATGTTCCCGTATTTGTGGTCCGGACGACGCTACTACCCCAACGACCTGGTGAAGGCGGTGGGAACCCGTTGGATGAAGGCAGCGCCGGACTTGTGGGGGAGGCCTATGTCCAGCAGTGGACGTCCATTGGCTAAGTTGATAATGATGATGACTCTCTATCCGACCGTCTAAAGTACGAATCAGTATGTACTTTGACAGCAGATTTAAAGACTTTAAGGCCTTAATAAATAGAGGAATTTACAAAAAAAAACATTCAAGTGAAATAGAGAAATTTCTCTAACGCGAAGAAAAATTGGCGACCGCAAAGGGGCGCGGTCTCACGAACGAAATTAAGTGTCAAGAGCAATATATAAATCTTATCAGAAGGCACACGCTCCGTGATTTTAAACAATCATGCTGCGAACCGAGTACAGCGGCCACAATAGCTTTGTCCGTCGCTTACATGAATAATGGGGCCGTGTGATGAACTTGTGCGGTGTTTACTATTTATAACATTTAGGTTTTGAATTTGTTATAACCAGAATAGTTGCTGGAATTGAAACTGCTGGAACAGGATTCATGATAATTATAATGGTTGTTAGGTGTATCTGAAACTTCCTTGAAACTTTTTTTTTTTTTTTTTATGTTCGATAGGTAAACATTTGACCCCAATCTCACCTGATGTTGAGTGATGATGAGGCCGAAGATGTAGCATGCTTACCTAGAAAGATGCCAGAAGAGAAGAAGAAGAGCCTGCCTTGAAGAGGCCCAGGTTGTATTGCTCAGGGAACAGGTCCGCAGGCAGTGCGTTCCACTCCTTAGCCGTGCGCATTATAAAAGAAGAAGCAAACTTCTTCGTGCGAATTGCTGGTAGGTCAACGACATAAGGGTGGAAACCCAGCCTGCGTCTCGTCCCCCGCAGATGAAAGGGAGTCGGAGGTATTAAATCGTGTAATTCCGTCGCACACTCTCCGAAATGTATCCTATAAAAAACAGATAGACAGGCTACCTTGCGACGATGCTCAAGACTTTGTAGCTTCGCCACAGAGGTTGGATCACCTATGAGCTTCCTGGCACGCCTGTCGATTGAGTCCAACGCGGCCAGCTGGTATTGGGCAGATCCGTCCCAAAGATGGCAGCAGTACTCCATACACGATCGGACTTGTGCTTGATAAAGTTGTAGAAGCTGTCCCGGAGTGAAGTACCGTCTGACCTTCGAAAGGACGCCCAGTTTTTTCGCTGCGGTTTTCGCCATGGACTCAATATACCGCCCGAAATTCAAATCGGACGATATGTTAATGCCCAGGAGCTCCAGGCGATCAGCTATCGGTATGGACACATTTCAGAAAGTCGGAGTCAAAGCGAAGGGACTCCGTTTTGTGGAGAAAAGGCACGCCTGTGTTTTGTTTGCGTTGAAACTGACCCGATTAGCGTCACCCCAGTCGGACACAAATTCAAGGGCCAAGTTTAATCGCTGCACCATGGCCTGTCGACAAGACTGAGTAACATCCAATTTGACCCCTGCACCGGACAGATATCTGTCAGAAACAGTGCTGTCGTCAGCATACCCAAAGGTTCCGGGCACAAGCATGTCGTTTATATGCAGCAGAAATAAAGTAGCTGACAGAACTGACCCCTGAGGAACACCGGTATTAATAGCCATTTGATCTGATGAGTATCCATCAATGACTACTCGTATGCATCGTTCACTCAAGAAATCAGCTATCCAGTCGCATAGGTCAATCGGAATTCCATATGATGGAAGCTTGCTTATAAGGCTTGCATGCCAGACCCTGTCAAAGGCTTTGGATATGTCAAGTGACACGGCAAGTGCCTCCCCGTATCTCTCGACAGCCTCACTCCACAGATGTGTGGCATACACAAGGAGATCCCCCGTGGACCGTCCTGGGCGGAACGCATACTGGCGGTCACTGAGGAGATCGTTATATTCAAGGTATGCCAGGAGCCGGTTGTTAAGTACACGTTCCATAGTCTTGCAGAGTATGGAAGTGACTGATATTGGTCTATAGTTGACAGGGTCGGCACGACTGCCTTTTTTGGGCACAGGTTGCACGTTGGCAAGCTTCCATGACTTTGGGACTACCGCAGTCTTAAGTGAGAGGCGATACAGGCGTGTTAAAACAGGAGACAACTCTGGAGCACAGGTGCGTAGGACAATCGCTGGGATTCCGTCGGGTCCGCTAGCCTTGTTCACGTCTAGAGAACGTAGGATTTTAAAAACCTCTTTTTGGCGAATGTGAACTGATGGCACTGATGCCATTGAGCATTCAGTACGAGGAATGGTAGGTGGTGTTTTACCTGAATTCTCCTGACGTGAATTCCCGGCAAAAAGATTAGCAAATAAATTTGCTTCTAAAAGGCTAAATTACTTGGCTTGTTCTTGCCCCATATGAAGGATGGATGAACATGTATTCGCGCATGTGTTATTTCGCACAAAGTCTTATCAGTTATCACGCAAGGGTCGTGCAATGAGAACGCTGACGAGCTGGCAAGGGCTGGGTCAGAACGAAAGATGGTTGGCCCAGAACCAAGTGTGGGAATCCCGGCATGCAATATAAGAATGGCCATTAGGTATTGGGCTGATAAAGCACACAAGCTGGAGTGGTCTAGCCTTACAGGTCTACAGCACTCCAAGAAATTTATCAGCAATACGACAACTCGTGTCTCAAAGTTCATACTGAACAAAAGCAGGAGCAAGGCTCGTGCCATCGTCGGAGCCCTCACTGGGCACTACGCCACAGGCACGATGATTCACAAGATGAAACCCTGGATCCCAGCTGCCGAGCGTGCGGAGAGGATGAGGAGATCATGGAGCACATTTTCTGTGACTGTGATGTCTTGGCGGCAAAACGCATGTGCCTCCTCGGTGATGGATATCCAAAACCGGGAGATCTTAGGCTTCTTCCCCTCAATGGTATTGCCTCCTTCATTGACCATGTATTTGAAGGGTGAAGAAAGTAAAAAGTACTGGGGCTAACACAAAAGAACCCACTGGGTCGATGTGTTGCTGGCTTGCCAGCCCCCACAACAAGATAAGATAAGATAAGAAGGGTCGTTCGCGCTTGTGGCTTTTCGCACAAAACTTTTTGTGCAAATGTCCTTTGCGCAATAGTTCTTCGCGCAAGTGTTTTGATACTTTGCAGACTTGGTCCAACAAACGCTGTAAATTGTAGGTAATACTTGTTCTAATCGTACAAGGCTGTGCTGTTGGCTGTATTTGGGTCTCATAGTAGTTGGAGTATACATAAACCTACAATCAATGACGTTTTACAAATAGACGCGTCATACGCTTACCTCACTGCACTTTAAAATGGCGCGATAAAGTGACGTGTAGCCCGTACACTAGACAGCGGGTAACTATGTAAAAGCCGGGCAATTACCTTGCTTTTGTGTTGCCATTTTGGAGCGCGGGCAACGCATCTACATAATTATAAAAACATCTTAGCCTACAATAGCTACTACTTACACAATCTAAGAATACACGACTTGATTTTATGGAGTCATCATTAGTGAACAAACAGTTCCAGCTGTCGGGAACTAACGAGACAAGTTAGAACAAGTTGTGATGCAACGATAAGACAAAACGTACTGTACTTACATAGTCATGTCTTGGATAAGTTATATGTCAAGATAGGCAGTCGAAGCTACGAACTAGTAGAAAAACAAATTGCAACCATTACTGGCTTCTAAGCCCTATCCATATACAGGCAAACAGACATAATTTGTATGACGCCTCACGCACACCAACCTAAGAAAGTTGGTCCCTTTTGTTTTATACGGTAAAAGCATGAAGGTCATTCTAGACCATAAAGTTATTATACCTGTCGAAATAGAGTATCTGACATGAGTTGTCAAATGAAACCGTTTTTTGTGCATTTGTCGGCACTTATCGGCACCCTAAAACTTCGAGTTCTGTGTATAATTGTGAATCTAACGTGAAATCGTAGGTAATTTAATGAAATAGTGTTAGTATATTTCACAAAATAATCTACGACTTCACTTTAGATTGACTAATTATTCACAGAGCACGAATATTTACCCAGTCGATTGTGCTGACAAGTTCCCAAAAACGGTTCTATTGCCTCGCGTCACGTATCTCTTTCTATTATACAGTGGCGCCGCTAGGTACATCTCGCTCTCTCAGCTGTCAGTTCCTCTATATGATACCTTTATGTTCTAGACATATACTTTTTCTAAGGTTCATGTACACCTACGTCACACAAATGTTAATGTTATGTGTCAAAGTAAGAAAAATAATTTTAATGCCGGGTAAGTGGTCTTAATTTTTCCTATAACCAGTTAGAAATCAGAATTAGAAGAATCTTTAGAAACAGAATCGAAAAATACTCACATAAAAATAATTGTCGAACAACATACAACATACATTTTATTTGAAAGCCCATTTACTTAAGAGAAGCTAAACATGAAAACACATTACTTAGTCACAATTCCGTAATAAAGAAACGAAAATATAAATATGGAAAGAAAACAGATGTAAGCTAATAAAGTATTCTTTATTTCTATTACGTTACGGTTGCAAACGGGACGTCTGTTTTTGAGCGTCCATTATGCGTAATTACGTTTTGGTACGCCTGAGCCTGGTGCTTGTACTTTGAAACATGAAATGTGGGAATATGTGAAGGATAAAGACAAGGGTGTTTCTTAGCTTAGAATAGACGAGGGTGGGTGTCGTTCGAAGCGATTAAGAAATAAGGTTTGTCGCTGACACGTTGACTACTATCATTAATCTACGTTTGAAAGAGTTAAAAGTGAGCCTTGCTACAACCACAAATGAAATTGAGTAAATACCCTACAGAGATAAAGGTTCTATAAGCCACTATCCCCCAGGTGCGCATCGCTATCTGGGCCATAAAGTAAAGTAAATTCGCGGAGATTCAGCGACGTCGCGGAGATGCAGTTGCGAAATCACCTTCGCTCAAAAATAGCAAGTGTGTTATGTTATGGCTCCGAGAATAGTACATACCTAATTATGTGGCTCGCTCGCTTATAGATTGTCCATTAACCAAACCGGTTTTGTCCACGGGCGGCGTGTAGATTTACTCGTCGATGAACACACACGCATACCGCCGCGCCTTGTAGTAGTGTACCTAATGCAGCACGCGATTATATGAAGCTTTGTTTCTGTGGGGTATTTACTCATGTGCCACAACTGCTTGTGTTTCGTAAGTATGTTGTTATGACCCCAATAATATGGAAACAAGACAAAAATATTAAAAGTGAGCTTTGCTACAACTGAACGAAAACCATCACAAAACAACACTATCTATTGAACCGTACAAAGAAAATATAATCACTACGTTTCAGAACCATATTATTAAACAGAAACTCTTTAGCAGAATAAGAAAACCGACATTCAAAATAGCAAAATAATTCAACCAGAAAGATTGAATTAAAGAACAAAATTGCTTGTTCCGCAAAACTGGAATAAAGCCTAAAAAAGTCCCACCCATGTTTTGTTACGGTAGACTGAACAACAATAAGTCTTTGGCTTCAATTGAAGCTGACTTGTGTAAGTGTATTTCCCTATTCAATAAACCTAAATCTAACCTATATCTTTTTGCTTTAAGATTAACAAGGTGACGCAGCTGCAGCGGAGGACTTAAAACGTCTTGTACCGAGTAATGGCATTCATCCTCTAAATAATGTTAATAAAATAATGCTGGTAGGCGTGCTATACTAATAAACAATCTTGTCATAACCATAATTCGTTACATAATTATGGTATTTGCAAGTGACCGAAATGAAATACGTTTCAGGTTATAATGAAACTAAATCCTAGGTGTTTCCTATTAATCAACTTCATCTCTATATTTTTTTATTGTTAGCTATCTTATAACTTCTGCTTTTGAGCTGGTCATGAGCTCTGAAATCAGACCTAGCATAAAGCAAAAAATTGCAAAGCTATTTTGGCTCCATTCCATCATCTTCATGCCCTTATCCCACTACTTCGGGTCGGCGCAATATGTAGTCTCCATTCATTTCTTATAACCTTTATTTTCAGCTTCAAATATTATTGATTATAAACATGTTACAGCTATGTTGTGCTATTTCAAATCAAATAAAAGATTGAAAAATGAAGTCTCGGGCGGGACTTGCAACTCGCACTCTTCCAAACCGGGAAATAGCGTTTTCTAATATCGCCACCGAGTACACTACCCAGAGAACGAAATCATTCAGCGCATCATTCATTCATTTTCAGCGCTCACTCCTTGTCATCTTGCAAATAATCCATCTCTATTCCTTGGTCGTCCTTGCTTCATGCATTCACATTTATATTTACCACTCGTCCTGTCCATTACTCTCTCCTTTTCAATAAAAATGTAGCAATAAAGCGTAAGAATTACAAAACCTAATGGTTATAATGTAGGATCAAAAAAAGGTGTACAAAATTATTCCAGTGAGCGCATTCGTACGTGATATCGTTGGCATTCCACGAAGTTCTGGAGGTCGTCGACCTCAGGTGAAAAGTTGCCACTTTTCAGTGTGAAATAGTAATGGTTAAAGAATCAATACTTTGGTATTTCTAATGCGGATGATACACTAGCTAAGGGTGATTGAAGTGGTGAAGGAGAAAATCTGTATAATTTTGCTGAAGATCAAATTCTGATGCGTATTGGAAGTTCATCAATTCGCATTAGGGACGCGTTGTGAACGACAACACACCCTCCTTGCAGTGGAACGTATGTAGACTGACGATGATAATGATTACAGGAACGAAGTGTCGAATCCACACCTGAAAATTAACTATACTTTGCGTGACTGCCGCTCTGGAGCCGAGTATCTCAGTGTAGATAAAGTTCAAACATCATCATCATCATTAGACTATCATCGGCCACTTCTGAACCACAGTATAAGAAAGAGTATCTATTACTAGATACAGTACGGACACTCCCTTCCTCCCACCAACTTTTTACCTCACGACCTCTATCGCCCTGTGATTACCTCGCACTGGTTAGCGCTCTCACAGACGAGTGACACTTTATGGCGACCGTCGCACTACCGTAAAATGTATGAGCGCGGCGCTCTGCGACCCACCGCGACAGCAAAGTGTCGCTCATCTGTAAGAGCCCTTACTCGTTACCTAAGAAGAAGACTTAAGGTTCAATTTCTTTGGTGTCGCATGTGCTGACGTCATCTTGTCAATTTAAATGCTGTGGCTGAACATAGGCATCTCCTAAGGCACCCCACAAAACTTTATCCTCAACCTTCCTCAAACAGTCGCTCTCCGCTACCTAAACCTAAAATGTCGTGTGTCCAGTGTCCGCAAGGCGTCCCATACTACGCCTGCCAGTTCGTGGTCTCTAGTCTCGAACTCTGATACCCCATCGGTCGTCAGTTCTTCGACAGATATGACCAGCCCTTTCCCACTCCAGCTTGATAGTTTTCTGAGCTATATCAACCACTATAGTTCTCTGAAGTATCAACTGATTTCTGATATGATCCCTCAGAGAGAATTCAATATGTTAGGTGCTTTTTTTAAAAGTGTATTTCGCTTTTGACCGCTTCTCTTTCAGTACACAAATCACCATCCTTTTGTTATGTAGTCGGATAAAAAGCAGTGTAGGTACACCCACCTACCGATACATCTATTTATTTCTATAGCCACTTCTCGACCTTGACTGGAATGTATCGCGTCTATCATCAATCATGTAGCTAACAGCTCTGGTAATACAAGCGAATAACACTCGAGCATTAAACTTTTTTTATTCACGGCGGAATATCGCGGGGGTGGGAATATTGAAGAGAAATAAATGAGTATCTGGGACGGCTTTTATTATGTAAAAGTTTTTGAAATTAAATGTTATAGTAGGGAGCAGGTAAATTATACGTTAGTACCAATATTGTGATTTGATATTCTGATGTTTTTGGTATTATGGAATCAAATTTCGTGTCCTTATACGAGGGAGTATACTCGCTTTATATGGACGCTTTATATAAAAAACGAGCATTTACCCGCGACTTCGTCCGCATAAATTATATACCAGATTTTAAGTCAGATCATAAGCTATCAAACAAAAAAGTTTCATCAAAATCGGTTCAGTAGTTTTTGCGTGATCGTAACTTTTTTTTGTTAATTATGTATCTTCAATGTACAGATACACTTCTGTTACAGTTTTATAATAATTTAGATTAGATTAGATAGATAAGATGAAGGACACGAATACACGTTCCACTCCGAGCGCTATAATTTTGAAACGTTTTGCGATAAATAATTGAAAATAGGACATTCGATAGAAAAAAGGAAACAACTATTTTTGTTTTCTAACTGTTATGATAAATTTTGATATTACAATAAATATGTTTTTGATTCCACGTTCGGTAGGTCCGATTTACCAAGAACTTTTTTTTGTTAGTAAAATTCTAGCCATCTATCATCACACGACACGTAATTCAATACCAACCCTCGCTACGAAATTCAATAATAATTCTTATAATATTTTGACCCTGTCTTCACACTTCCAAGGGTTGAATTTCTTAAAGTTCCTCAGCTAACACCTAGAGAGGCCAAGACAAACATTACGTGCCAAATTCAAAGTTTGTAGGCTTTATAGTTCTGGAGATATTATGATGAGTGAGTCAGTGACTCACTCGATCTCTCACAGTTACTGGGTCAGTAAAAAGTAAAAAATCACTTATTGGTAAAACTTACTTTTCTATAAATTTTTGAATTCCATCTTCATTAAGTTTTTATTCGTTACCTGAAAAAAAAATGGATAACATTTTAAAAGGGCTTCTATACAAATTGACACATTTATTTAAGTTTATTGAAGTAATCAACAGCGTTACAAAACAATTTTACAAAAATTAAAAAAAGTTTACAATCGTGGCAAAACAAATAGCAAAACGTGCAGGTTTGTAGATCATTATTTGAGAACATTACAAGTAGGTACTTAAGTTGATAAGTAGAATTATTTATAGATATTTAATACTATGCGAAATACTACAGCATCATAGTCAAGTAGGTCTGAGATGGAGCAGTATTATTATTATCAGTGCAGGCGAATTAGAAATTGAGTGTGTCTATGTGTGTGTGCGTGTGCGAATGCTGGTGAAGTTTACATACACACACAAACTCATGACCATAATACTATTTGGGGTGATCTGACACTTTGCTACAACTACCAACGAAAGTGCAAAAAGTATAATTGCGTAAGCCAGATTTGGGTACGCGTGGTAAACTAATGTCAATACGCCCTTAAAGGTACCTGTGGCCTGCAGTGTGACGTTTATATGCTAATAATGACGATCAGCCTATAAACGTCCTATCTCAGCAGCTGGACTCAGGCATCCCCCAAGGATCGCCACATTGACCGGTCCTGCGATGCCCTCATTCAACGGATTCCCGCCGCCTTCATCAGAAGTGCGATTTTTGTAAATCATACGAGCGACTCTGCAGTAGAAAATGTCAAAATTACTATGGAGATTATGCATCTTTCTACTGCGAATTCGCTCGTATGATTTTCAAAAATCGCACTTCAGGTCGTCGGTCCACCTTGTGAGGGGCAGACCCACGCCTCGCTTTCCGGTACGCGGTCGCCACCAGCCTAGCTAGTACGCCAACCCGCGATCACGTCTTTTATCTCGCTCGTTTGCGCGGGAACAAACGAGATAAAAGACGTGTTATAGCCGTATCACAGCTATCGCGGGTTGGCGTTAGTACGCCAAGCTAGCCGCCCGCTAGCGCCTAGCTAGTGCTAGGCAGAGCTGCGTTCTGAACCTTTTTGTGCGGTTGTTTTTTCAACTCGCTCTATAGTAAAACGTCTTTCACCGAGGCTCTGAACGGCGTTTAGTGCGATAAGTTGCGCTCGGGGTGCACTCTGGGTGCACATAGGATCTTACGGAACGCAGCTCAGAAGCCGCAACATGCTACACATGATGCGGCTCTATCACGTCTTTTATCTCGTTCGTTCACGCGCAAATAGAAAGAGAGCGAAGGTGTGATAGCGCTGTATCACGGTGGCATGCTAACCATACTGATGGTGACATTAATTTAATTCTTTCCTTTATTCATAAAAAATGAATTATTAAAATCGGATTATGAACGTTTATTATTTGAACACTGAATATCAAAGTGTACGCAGAATTTTGAAAGCTTACTCCGGAATGACATAAGCCGATTATTTAATACTTTTTGAAAGGCTGCTTGGAGACGCTTATATTTTTACATAAAAGTGATAATAATATTTTGAAACCACAGTTTATTCCATAAATATATTTTTTTTCAATTCTATTTTAGTTTTTCATTATTTACAGCAATATATTACAAATAACATAATAAATTATGTTTATATGAGTTTGTAATTTGCTACTTGAGAAAATATAAAAACAAAAGTACTTATTTACCTAGTACTTGTATACCCCAATGTGACAAAGAGTAAGTATATAGGGTCCTTCTTAATATGCTGACACTTTTAATAAGGGGATGATCAGACCGTCAAAATCAACAACTTTATGGCACAAACAGCGAAAAAAATCAGCTCTTCCATACAAAACTGCAAACCTACTCGATCCAAATGTATGGGACAGCTGTTTTTTTTCGCGATTACGATGTCGGTCTCATAGAGAAAGTTGTTCAGTTTGATGATCTGATCATCCCCTTAAAAAAGTATCAGCTTATTAAGAAAGACCCTGTATTGTTGTATACCAATGTATACAGGGTGTACAATAAAATGGGACAGCTACTTAACATTTCAGTAGAGTTATGTTTGCAGTTTTGTATGGGAGAGCGGATTTTTTTTTCGCGATTTCGATATTGGTCCCATAGAGAAAGTTGTTCAGTTTGATGGTCTTTCTTTCTTATCGTGTGGGCAGAGCCCTGGTGTCAGAGTTTTTTCAGACCGCCTTACGGCCTCTAACGTGGTTTTTATGTAACGACTATTACCACCAGAGATAGTAGCCGGGACCAACGGCTTAACGTGCCATCCGAAGCACGGAATCATTTTTCTTTTCAGACAATCAGGTGATTCAGCCAAAGTTTGATGGTCTGAAGCACCCCTTTAAGTAGCTGTCCCATTTTATTGTACACCCTGTATACTATCCTAATCTTTATCAGAGACCTCGCCCCTTGACTAAGAATCAATCCAAAAATTATCCAAACACGGTCCAATGTCGTTTAAAGGACCCCATTAGGTATGTAGTACATAACACGCAAAGCAATCAGCGTGCGAGTGGTAAACCTTTTTTATATCTGCTGGTCGTACGTGACAAATTTGGGACAAACGCTGGAACGTGCCGTGAGCTTGGCCTGGCCAATGACTGGGGCGGATGTTTTGGTTTGTCTGCTGTGAAAAAAATTCTTGTTTTTTGTGCAACAATATAGGGGTTAGTCCACTCTAGGTAGCGTAAAACTTTTTTCGGTTGGGTAGTTGAGGTGCGATATTTTTTTACTATCGCATTGGAATAAAACGAGTTGAGATTCTAGAGGGTTTAAAGTCGAAAGTCAAATATCATTTCTTCGACCTCAGATTAGTTCTACTTAACTTCTGCGTCCTATTTTTTTTCCTTAGTGTTCCTTCTGTGTTGAATGTACGCACGGCGACACATCAAGCTACACAAAACCAACATATAAGCTGGCCGCGCGACGTTATACGTTACTCGACCTGCGCGCGGCCAGCTTATGTTGGTTTTGTATAGCTTGATGAATCGCCGTGTGTACTTATCTCTTGTTAAGCTAGCCATAGCTATGCGGCATAGCTAGGGTTGCCAGGTCCTATTTGTTTTAAATCGGGGCAGAAGGTAAAACAAATCGGGATTTAGGGTTGTAGATCGGGACACACAAAAAAAAATGTATTTTAAAATTAACTGCGTTTCGCGAAGAGCCTACATTATTTATTTTATTTTATTTGTTTATTAGGAAGCCAACATGACACATATAGTTTTACATTCACAATGGTACATGATAATTTTGAGTGTATACATGTCATACTTATAGGCTAACTCAGAATGCATAAAAAGCTTAATTTAAAAAGAACATTTACATTTCTTGTTTTTTTTTTTTTTTTTTAATTTTGTTGTTAAACAACGCGACGTGACGACTGATGGTTGTCGCGCCAATTCCGAATACAGGTACATACCTATTGATTTACACTATAACTATTCAAAAAATACTTTTTTAACTTATTTTTAAATACAGCTAAAGAGTCGTGAAAAATGTCCACATCCATTTGTTTACTAATAGTATTATAAGTTTTCAACATTCTTGCCAATGGGGCTGAAATTCCCAAATTGGTTCTTGCCAGCCGATTTTTAAGTGGTACATAATTGACAAGTCTACTGTTTTTCTACATCTGAATTTAATCCTACATACTTAATAAAAGACAGACAGCATTATGTGCAAAGTACTTTAAACTTAGTATTTGGAGCGGGTTTGATGAACGAGTAACTTTTCATCCAAACATCAAGGAAAGAACACATTCTTCTTTGTTTCTTCTTCTATTTTGAGCGCATTGTCGCACTCGATATAGTGATGTGATGCGTAATTTTTTTTTTTCTAATAATAATGGTTTTTTTATAAATTCATTGAGTTATCGGGACATTTCAGGTCCAAATCGGGACGCGTCCTCTTACCCTAAAAATCGGGACGTCCCGCGCAAATCGGGACACCTGGCAACGTGGCAACTCTAGGCATAGCTGGCATAGCCTTTGCCAGTTCTGGAGATCAGTTTTGCGTTCCTAACGCGACTGGTAAGTCTCAAACCTAAAATACAGCACTCTAACGATCTTGGACTGATTCGTTTGCATTATGCATTATTTATTATACTTACAACAAATGCCACTTGTCGAAGATAGGACTAGAATTTGTAATTGAGTCATTGAACTAAGATTAAAAGGTCACAGGTTACACAGAACAATGTCGAACAGCTCTTAGCATAAGTTTAAACTTTGATGGAGCTTTGTAACGTAGTTGTACCTATAGTAGGTACCTAGTTAAAACATGTTGGTAGTTGTTGTAGAGAAAAACATGAGCGTAATTAACGTATTACAACTTTTGACTAACCAATAGTGTAACTTGAACTGGAAGCAAAGAGCTTTCTTTCAGAAGAAATACCTTCCGCCATGACAATGCTACCTTGTCTTATTTTTTTCTTACATAAGAAATTCAGAATTTTTACCCGACTGCGCGACGCAAAGGAAGGGTAATGTGTTTATTACCCGACTGCGCGTCGCAAAGGAAGGGTAATGTGTTTATCAGCCTATATATGTATGTATGTATCTATGTATGTATGTAAGTTTGTTCCTTTGTGGCACACTAGAGACCAAACGCGTGGGCCGATTTTGATGATTCTTACGTCAGTCGATTTGTCTTAATCTTGCGAGTGTCACTAAAGACATGAAAGTAATCAAAATTAGATATGGCGAAAACCAGACGCCATAGAGTAAAAATTTTTTTTTTTAATTTGACCCACTATGTTAAGTGGGGTATCATTGAATAGGTATTTGGAAATCATCTTTAGGTTTCTCTTAATATTTTTCATTTTGAATGACCATTTAGGATCTATAACGATTTAAAGTTGGTTAACAATAATTCTCAGTTAAATTTTCAATACTTACTTAATAACGACTAAACCTATTTGAATGGAGCACAAATGCATAGAGCTAAGTTTTGATTAACATATAGACTTTATTTCATCGCAATCGGTTCATTAACTCAAAAGATTGGTTAGTAGGTATTTCCTGTTCGTGTAGTTTTAAGCTGATTGTACGTAGTGATTTTATTTAGGGGTAATATTATCAATAAATGTTACCCACAATATTTAATTTATACTGCCTGAACATCTCCGTCACCTCTTGTCTCCCTTTCCCCGTGTAATTTTTGCGAGGCCGCAGGCCGAACCGAGCGCGAGGCCGAAGGCCGAGCTACGCGTAGGAGCGAAGCTCCGAAGCGTCCCCCCTGGAACCTGGTGGACTTGGTCTCCGGGATCAATCTGCCCGCCTATTATATGTACCTTAGGGGGGGGGGACCTATTTTGTCTGTTTTCAAACCGGTTTTTGATGGGTCCTTCTTAATAAATATTAACATAGTCAAAACTGAACAACTTTCTCTATGGAACCAATATCGAAATCACGAAAAAAAAATTAGCTATCCCATACATTTGGAGTTTCGAGTAGGATTGCAGTTCTGTGTGGGACAGCTGATATTTTTTTTGCGATTTTGATGTTGGTGCCATAGAGAAAGTAGATCAGTTTGATGGTCTGATCATCCCCTTAAAAAAGTATCAGCATATTAAGAAGGACCTTATACAACGTGTTAATGAATTAGCGCAAAACCTCATACACCCCAACTGATTTATAACAAAATAATTAGATTCAAACAATAATTTCATTATTTTGATATTTAAAATTTAAAGTTATTAGCATTTTAAGTTTTGAGGCAAAAATTATTTGTTATCATTTCAGCACTGAAAGAAAGCGCTAACGTACTCATGGACACATTTTTATAATCTTGTCTTGGTAGTAAGTAGGGTGAGTGTGCCCGTGCGGTGGGTTGACATCGGGTTCAGAAAATTTAAAATTTCGCGATATTAACTCCCTCTTTAAATCGCGAAATTTACCGCCTTATAAATTATAATCGTAACTAAAAGGTGTAAAATAAAAAAATTTATTTAAAAAATAAAAAAACCCGACTGCGTAAAAACTGAAAAGAAAAAAACAAGTTTAGTAGTCTAGAATTCAGTTAAGTTATATTGAATAACTACACCTTGAAATAGTTTTTTGATCGATACACACATAAAACAAAAAATATTAAACTCTAATGTGGAACATCGTGGGTTTAAACAGTCGGGACCCATTAAAAATTCTAGACCTAATTTTCCCAATAATTTTATCAGACTTAGGGCCTGTTTCACCACTTCTGAGTAAGTTCTTGTTAGCTTATCCGGCGGATAGTTTTACATATTTTTTATGAAAGATATGTCAAAATATCTGTCGGATAAGCTAACAAGAACTTACTAAAAAAATATATACGGTCGAATTTAGAAATCTCCTCTTTTTTTGTAGTCGGTTAAGAAGTGGTGAAACAGGCCTTAAATAAAATGTAAAATAATTAAAATAAGTAGGTACTCGATTGGACCGGATTGGATCTGGACTTGATTGTATGGGACGGTAGATTTTACAGATTTTTATTTTAATTCAACGTTAGTGAAAGTTATTCAGTAAATTATGGTCTAAACAATTCCATTAAATTACAAGGGTGTTTTGTTACACCTTGTATACAAACTGAAACTGACATGAAGTTAAAATAGTGAAACAAGTAGAAACAATAATACAAATTGATGTCTTTCACATTCGCAGCCAGCACGATTCGCTACAAATTCCCAATACGGCTTAATCTTGGTTACGAATTGATAACCTCCTTTCTTGAAGTCGGTCAAAACATACCTGTATAAATATAAAACGTATGGTTCTATGAAAGTTATTACTTCTAAAAGGGTCACGACATGGACATGCATGTCTTAATTTGTCTTTTACCAAATAAAGATTAAATCACAAAATATTAAAAGCTTCATTCATTAACACAACTTCCTGCAACAAATCGTAGTTTGATTAATAGAAATACGCTTAATAGCTTACAACAAAATCTAATTTTACACTTAAAATAAAAACAACAGAGACCGATTAGCTCCATAATCATGATCTTTGACTATTTATTATAAGGGCTGGCCTTGCGGTAGCATTTCCCCTCTGCCACGGTATAAGAACAATTATTGATCATGTGCATTTACATTCAATTTTATATCTTATCACTAAACGAGACAGCAATAAATTCGAACTTAGAACGTTTGGGGTTCACACGAGACTATTTTTCATGATTTTTAACATTCAAAATTAGAATTTAAAGTTATGGGGAATAAAATACAAAGTTGCGGATTTCATGTTAACTCGCCCCCCGCAAAAAGTGGCAGAAATGTTTGTTAGTAAAATGACACTCGTAACTAGTCCCTATATAAATAGTCAAAGATCATGATTAATCAAATTAAATTTTTTATAGTGTATCCGGAATCCGGATCTAAATCCAAGTATTAACGAGAGAATTCTAAAATATGTTTTTCTGCAATTATATAAGTACCTGTTACTTTATTACTTACTATGATGTTAATTCGTTGTTCGTCTACATTGTTCCTTAAAGTTTTTATCGAATAAATAAAAGACATTGCCCACGTGACGAAGTGTATTCGTTTCCGTCGTTTCGCAGCTAGCGAATCTGTATGATCAAAGAACACATCATACAAAATGATAACTGAAATGAAATTATACACAAGATAGGAGGAACATCGTGCTTCCCAAGGAAATGGAAATTATCCATTTCTATCGTGGCATTTCATATAAAATTCAAATTCTACCAGCTTTGAGGCAAAACAGGATTGGGCGTTTTCCTTTACAAAATCATATTCAATTAGTTTGCCTGAAGAAGTACCTAACCTCATTATAACTTTCATGTCATGTTAACGTTTTTGTTTACAAGTCATGTTAGTTTTAATGAAACAAAGCGTACAATGTCTCATGTAAACCGGAACCTTAAACTACCTTCATTTTGGTATACTTAAAGACCTCAGAGACAAAACTCATCTACACTAAAGGACCAACGTTCATGACTTGCTCATCCTTCCCGAAAACACATCTAGCACAAAATACATTGTCTCCTAACTACTTGAAACACGCTGGGCGCTTTTCACAAAACGAGCAATATAGTTTGTTTAAAACAATAGCGTTGTAAGTCTAGATGCTCAAGCGCTTAAGCCTTTACCACGGTATCTCTACATACCTTTACCATTACCGCGTCACTTTGTGGTAATAGTGTAATATTTCGAACGGAATACGTAATGGATAGTAGCTTTTGAGTGAAAATCGGTTAGTGGGATGTTTCGTGGTACATGGTTTTTCCGTGGAAGGTACTTCAGTGTGCTTTTTATGTTCACCTTTAGAGGGTTGAGAAGAGAGCTACTTTAAAGCCTGTGCTTCATTGTGGTTCTAGTTGCAACAAGCTTAAGCTAGCGGTTGAAACCCCTCGACAAGACTTATCGATTGCAATTTGATTATTAGTTATTCGAATATTTTAATTTACAATACAGGGTGAAATTGATATCATTAGCATCCTTTTAAAATAAGAGTCTACTCATCAAACTGAACAACTTTTGCTATGGGAGCAAACCGATCGGAGCATCTAAAAAATCAGCTGTTGCATACATTTGAGTTGAGTATGGACTGCAGTTTAGTATGGAACAGCAGATTTTTTAGCTGCTCCGATCGCTTTTTGCTCCCATAGTAACAAAACAGTTTTGTTCAATTTGATGGGTAAACTCTTAGTTTAAAAGGATGCTAATGATATCAATTTCACCCTGTATACGTGTCACGTATTACGTCCCACTACAGGGTACAGGGCCTACCCCCGATGGAGGGTGTATGGATATCAGTCCACCATGCGTGTACAATGTGGTTTAGTGGACTTCACAATTATGCATCAGAATTTCTTCTGCAGCGTATGCAGGTTTCCCCACGATGATTTCCTTCACCGCTTGCGAGCAGTCGGTATTACGGTACGGACAAAAGTTAGAAGAACTCATTTTTTATAGGTATATTTTTTGACCAGTGCATATACAGGGTGAAATTGATATCATTGGCATCCTTTTAAACTAAGAGTCTACCCATCAAACTGAATAACTTTTACTATGGGAGCAAACCGATCGAAGCGAAAAAAAAATCTGCTGTTGCATACATTTGAGTCACGTTGCAGCGGCGACGGGCGCAGTTTAGTATGGAGCAGCAGATTTTTTATTTGCTCCGATCGGTTTGCTCCCATAGTAAAAGTTGTTCAGTTTGATGGGTAGACTCTTAGTTTAAAAGGATGCCAATGATATCAATTTCACCCTGTATACCGCAAAAAAGTTTGTCATGCTCCAGTTCCACCTAAGTAGTATAAACTGACGTGTAAGACCATCTTCTTCGCTTCAAATATACTTAACTTAAAAGCTAACATAAATAGAGAAGGCAAGAAAATAATGGAAAAGCAAATAATACTGTATTCAGGTAAAGAGAAAATGAAACACAATTATTATTCGATAAAAGCCCGCAAAAGTTTTATTTCGTATCGAATTACCGATATAAATCAAAGCTATTTGTATTGGATCTGTTACATGAAAATGTTTTAATTATTATCTTTTGCAATATTCACGCAATCCCATGCGCTTAAAATATTTACTCTACCATAAAACCGTATCAGAAGTTTGTGTGTACGTTGACGAAATAAAGTTTAAAAAAATATGTTTTTATCTGTCTGTTTGTCTATTTGAATGGACGAGAAAACTAGTGGTTGCTTATGAACAGACTTAAAACCTGGTAAAGTATTTATCTCGCTATGATGACGGGAGCTGGTGGTGCCTAGATGGTCTAAGCAGTCAAGTTTAGCGCAATACGGAATTCAGCACAGTTGAATAGTAATTGAATTGCAATGTGATTAGAACTGAAATTGGATTAGGATTGAACTTGGATGTTTTGAATAAGCGCAATCGGCCTCCAGCATTTCGATGGACTTCATTCATACTTACTAATAAACTCCCACGGTAGGCTTACGTACAATATTTATTTCCATGTTTTTGACGTGAAACATCTTTCATTTCGATCAGTAGGGGGTCACTTGCAAAAACCATATTGTGATACGAAATATGACATAGACATAGATATGATAACAGGTGTTACAAGTCATACTTACAAACACTATTATTATACTTAAGTATAATATCGTTTGCCATTGTTTTATACATCAGTTTGTATATTAAATCACATGTCATAGATTATTACAATATGTCATTTAATTAAATAGATACATTCGATTATCATAAAAAATTGTTATGTTATAACAAGATCACTTATTACTTTAGAAGTAGGTATATATCACCTGCTGGCATTATTTTATTACCATTATTTAGGGGATACGAAACCATTACTCGGTAGAAGAGGTTTCACGGCTTCATCCCTGATACAGCCTACCAGATTTTTGTTCATTTGTGTTTTATTTCACCACACATTCCCACCGCTGTAAGTCTGTAAGGATCAAGAGCGGCGACCATTCACAACACTACGAGTAGAGAATGAAGTTCAGCGAGCCCGGGGGATGACTCTAATCTGTATTGGAACACGCAATAAATTAATCAATGAAGATCGTAGGAGTAGGAAAAAGAAATATCTGACTTTCCTCCATTACAAACGGGAGACAGCAATAAGAAAAAAAAAGCATGGCTATTAGAGAGCCAATTCCAGAGATCATTTATGGCAGTGTTGAAGACTAGTGCCTCAAAAGCACCAAAAATGAAAATAAGTATAACAATAGGAACCTCGCAATGTACTGAAACTATGACCTATTTTGTTTCCAGTAAGTATGGCAAAAACATCTGAATGCACGGATTCGGTTCATTAGTGGTAAAAGACTATTATTTTATTATTCAGGGATCCACGTGGCTATTTCGAGAGAGGATGGTTGAAAATCACTAAGATACATACTAAGAGTAAACTAAACAAAATAAATCAAGCTATACAACAATCGAATACATTAAAATTATTCAAAGCGCATGTAACTCGTACAAACCGGTTTTAAGCGACCATTAAAACCGGTTCGGACCGGACCGTACTAGTTCTCCAGCGTGGACATGGCATCTATGACAAATGACCGCTACGTCTTCCGCAGATAGCCCCATTGTCTTGCGAAATACTAGTCGCTTTGTTTTCCAACAAAAAGCAAGAATATTAAGGATTTGAGAGCAAGTGATGATAAAAAACTAGTTTTAAAAAAGAAGTAGCTCAATTTTAGTTAGAAGTTCAGGCACAGTATAAGAAATAGTATCTATTACTAGATACAGTACGGACACTCCCTTCCTCCCACCAACTTTTTACCTCACCCCCTCTATCGCCCTCTGGTTACCTCGCACTGGTTACACGTTACCTACGGAGAAGACTTAAGATTCAATTTCTTTGGTTTCGCATGTGCTGACGTCATCTTGTCAATTTCAAATTTTTGTATGCAGTGTCCGGGCTATGGCGCAAGGGTTGGTAATTGATTAAGTATTCGGTTCTAATTTTAAATTGGATAACATCGGAAGTAGACGATTTTATGATTTAAATCAAAGTTAGTAAGGGCTAAAATAGATTCATTCTCGTTCTCCTTCTGTAGTTTTTTGTGGGAGAAAGGCTGGTCACCTATCTCCTCTTGATTCGTCATTTCAACCTAAAATCCTGAAGTTGCTTAGAGTATAAGTGTGTCGGATACTGTTCCTATTGCTGTAACTGAAATTCTACTTACGTTAAAAAGAATGGTACCAAATTTGTTGACTACCTCGAAAAGGATTACTCTGTGTTCTTGATACATAAACGGTAAAAATGTTACATTTTATCCCACTGATCAAAGGCACAGTGGTTGATCCTCCTCGCTCAAGCCAAGTAGGCAATTTGCTGTCAGGGTGTTTTCAAACCTTTGATATGGTTCATCGATTTAAAAATCTATTCTGCTAAAGCTGTAATGTACCTGCTCGCACATACCTATGTACCGTAAGTTTTCTTTTTAATTCTTTATTCATTGAATGAGTTATTGTTCAAAGAGAACTTGCCATTCCCATACCATTTCACTAAAAATAACTGCTTTAAGCTATACTTAATTTCTATGATCATAACAATCACTTCTACGCTGTCGACCTAGTATTGTATTGTATTGTATTATATATCATTTATTTCAGACTTCTTTTGTCCATAATTATGTGTTAGTAACAAAAATTCACTTATAACAGATTCGGAAAGCAGACCCCGCCACCCAGAGGGATAGAACTAGAAGGATTATGATTATTGTCTTAATTCATCATCATCATCAGCTTTTATTATCCCACTTTTATTACTTTTATTAGCACAGTATAAACGGCTCAGTGTGGGTGTTTATTAAAAAAAAATTGAACATTACAATTAAGTGCAATCCCAAACAACCAAAAATTTTAAAGCCCACAATTATCAGACATCATCAACAACTAATTTTTCACTAGCAAACCGCAACCAAAATTAATTAAAATTTAAATTCACCACGCAAAATAAACCTACCAAAAACGTATCATCACAATGTAACCGCAAAACGTTAATTAATGCCGAAACGAGGAATGAGATGGGAAATATGAAATGAACATTGAACAATGTACCTAGAACAGTGGGTAGAGGATATTGAGATGCACACTTTATGCAACAGACTGTCGGACAACATTAGACAAATCATAGGTACGCGTAGCCCCGCTAGGTAATTAAATTCGTCTGTGCGTGTCATGGTGTGGTTCAAGTTACAAGAAATATGAGGACATCACACAGAAATAAAAAGCAAGATAGAACAGTGAAGTGCGCGGGGCACTCGTGCCAATGGATCAGGTCAGTTACGACCTTTTCCCCGAACGTCCACTATGGACCCGAACGTCCACTTCCCGGTTTCGTCCATTTCCCCGATCGGCCTTTTTCCCGAACGGACATTTACCCGAACGGCCATTTCCCCGAACGGACATAATATTCCCGAACTTTTCCCCTTACGTAAGGGGGTGCTTCAGAACAATTACTTAATTTACCTTACGTTTACTCATTGAGTCGTTCTAAATTCAAAAATGAACTGGTGGTCCCGCTAAATTCAAAAATGCACGAGTGGTCCGGAACAGGCACACGCGGAACACAAATTAAACAATTATTATGGTCGTTCTATCTTGATTTGTTTCTGTGAAGACTTTTCCTATAATATTTCCCCTCTGTATGAAAAATAGAAACCATAATTATTGTTCCAAAAATATATAGTCCAAAATTATTCACATATTCTTGCCATCTCATAAGCAGCGGCAAGAAACCCGATGGAATAACGCTCGATTTGTCCAAATCGGGGAGCCCAAAGGACTCCTTGAATTCAAATTCAAAAAATATTATCTGTTTTATATTTAGGTACTAGGCATGCTTATAGTAATTATAAAAAAAATGCTATTTAATTCCAATCTCAATAAATAAAATAAAAAATTTATTAAATTCGTTACTCCGTAGGTACCAACTATGAGGGATACACATTTGGGGTTTAGTTTAGACAAAGGGTTCGTGAGGACTGATGGTATAATGATTATCGGTGTATGTTAGGAGTTCTGAATCCTGGAGTTTGGCGAAATCGGAAAATTTGTATTTAATGATTAAAACGCAGATATAAGATCTACCTACAGGCTGTAATTGAAATTAGTCGACAAATTTTGAGGGGTGGTTCAGACCATCAGACTGAACAACTTTAATTATCTAGTCTGCATGCGTGATTGCCTCGTACCAATGTACAACACCCATATACAACGTGTTAATGAATTAACGCAAAACTAGAAAGTAGTTTGTTTAGAATCGAAAACAGAATCGAATTGTCATGATTTTAACAAAGGTAATTTTTTTCAAAATATTTATTAATTTGTTTCTAAAATTTAAAATTTACTGAACCCAATGTCAACCCACTGCACTCGCACACTCACCCTACTTACTAGTCCGATCACCGGAGGGGTTCGACCCTAACAGTAAATCGTCTCTCGCTGAAACTTTGTAGTGTGATAAAGTGAAGTATAAAGATAACGGTTGACAAGTATCTAGGTTTTTTTTATTTGGAAGTTAGGTATTTATACCTAAACATAAAAATCACTTATAGCTCTCGACGGAAAAAGTTTCTCTCCAAAATTCCTTTGGTATATGTTAGTATATACTAATTACCATAGAGGTGATCGGTATCTAGGAATTTATCGATTTCACGAAGGGAGAAACATAAAAATACCGTTTTTAATCCATAACTTCTGCAGGAATAATAGTCTCACAATTGTTGTCTTTTTGTGTGTATTAATTTCATTACATGTATCGTCTTGCACAAGAAGCTAGAATATTTTCGTTTCAATTATAGTTTTATGATTTTTGGGCAATAACTTACTTCGGAAAAGTATTCTCTTCCTCTTTTTCCATTTACAAGTTACAATACACTTTAATACAACAGGATTACTAAGAATCTATTAAAATTTCGCCCTCATTAGTATATTAATAACATTTTTTCAATAATATTCTTCCCGCGCTAGGCCCCGATCTACGAGCGCGGGGTGCGGAAGGGTTGAGGGGAGTGGGCGGCGGCGGGCACCGCATCATCGCACGTGCTCACTGCTCAGTGCTACCCGCGCCGCGCCGCTGATTTATGCCTTTTTTTGTACCTACTGTAGCCCCGGGACTATTTAATTACAAAAAAGATTACCGATTGCCGTTTTGATATTGTTGTAGGGTACGAAATTACTAAAATAAAAACCCTATTCCTGCGAAATTACTAATATAAAAAAAACTTTTTGTATACTGTCATGTTCTTTGCCTTAGTTCGATACTGTAATAGTAAGACTGTCTAAAGTTGTCATACAAAGCTATGGGACAAGATGAAAATGTCTATTTTGATAGGTCTTATAGCTATGTATGGCAACTTTAGACAGTCTTACTATTACGTATGGGTAGGTGTTGATATTGAACTAATAATTACTATAATTTACAGTGCATAATCACTTAATCACTGAGATAGAGACTCTTTACTAAAAAGTGCCATATTTAACCTCAAATTTTACGTAATTATTTTTGAAAATCCACTTTTTTGTCTGTAAGTTCTTAACATTTTTAGCCATTCTATTCTTTAGTCACTAGTCTAAAAATAGTTTCTGCGAAAGATTTGTGTACCTGCATCTGTAGTTTAGCTTTTATTGATTATTCTCTGTTGTCCTGTTGTTTGATCATAACTTCGGACATAAGTGTAAGAAATAGCTGAAAATCAGAATTTACATGTTTCAATTTATGCTTTATTTTAAAAGACGATAAAAAATTTTGGTGGAAAAAAAAAAAACAGAATAATCGGTCAGGGTTGCCTCTTGCCTCTCATTTTATTCAAAATTATTAGATTTTTTTTCTTTTTTTTCAGTTTCTTTTAGTTCACTATACTATTACGTACATTCATTCAGCCTCTCGACCGAATTCATATTTTAGCTTCATTTTTACGTAAATAATTTTCAAAAACCAACTTTTTTATTTATAGTTTTTAAATTTTTCCATCAATTTTATCGTGTTGCTGGGTACACAAAAATAGGCTCAGAGTCAAAATTTCTCTCACAGACCGTCACAGTTTTGGTTCTATAAGGGTTTTTATTTTCCACTTTTCAAATTCTAATTGTTTTATTCTCGCTGTACAACTTTGTAGGTTATCTACAATCTCCACAATCAGTAGACAAGCCATGTAGTGTCATGTAGTTAGCAATCTTCTTCTTGATAACTTTAATGTACCCTTGACAACTATTGTAATTTACAATGACATTACAGGGTACATTGCTTGTTACTTATTGCTTATGACTTATGGCATAGGGTAAATAAATTATACACAACTTATGGTGTTAAACAACATGTGTCCTAAGCCTAACATTAATTACGTTCCTAATGTATCTCAAATTGTCATGTACAGGGTGTGACAAAACACCCTAGTAATACTTAAGGGGGTGCTTCAGACCATCAAACTGAACAACTTTCACTATGGGGCCAACATCGAGAAAAAATTAAAAAATCTGCTGTCCCATACAAAACTGCAGTACCGACTCGACTAAAATGTATGGGATAGCAGATTTTTTAATTTTTTCTCGATGTTGGCCCCATAGTGAAAGTTGTTCAGTTTGATGGTCTGAAGCACCCCCTTAAGTATTACTAGGGTGTTTTGTTACACCCTGTATATGACCATAGATCCTTTAAATTTCAGAATGGTTGAGCATACTGAAAAAATATTCTAAATTATTCTTGTATTCTCTTTTATTATCATTTTAACGATCTAGTCTGTCTTGGCATCAACCATAGCTTCATATCTCTTAGTTTAACAACTCACAAATTTTACTGAGCATCGAGAGTGCATAAGTTTATCCTACCACTATCCATCATCTACATTCATCATCAGATAAGCTCTTGGCCACCCTAATATTACATTGTCATTAGGTTTATCTTTGTGTACCACATTGCAGTCAATTCTGATAACGGGAACTGGTTTTTAATCTTGCATGTAGCTAACATGGAACACGATTTGTACAAAACATTCTAACTAGTAACTCTTAAAGCGAAGCACAAAAATAAATGCGGTCAAAGTATATAATAAATTGCCATACGAAATGAAGACTCTTCCGAATGAGAAGTTTCTCAAGGACCTTAAAACCTTTTTAGTATCAAAATTTCCCTAATGACCTAAACGAGCATTTAGATGATTTTAGAGTAAACAAATTGTGGCCTGCAAGGAGACAGTTTTCAAATCTCGCTTAAATGTGTTTGACTAATAAATTCAATATATATTATAAAATGACATTTTTCTATTTTTATAATGTACCAATTGAAATCCATTTAATTATTATTCTTTCTTTCTTCGTGTGTTTTAATGTAAAAATTTCAATGGACATTGTATTAATTATTTTGTACTTGGTAAATTCCTATAATGTAAAGTATGTATTATCAATATCACTATTGTAAAATTGCCACACCCAAAATGGGTAAAATTACATTGAGACTGTATTATCACTTACATCTACCTATTGTAAACATTTATTTTGTCGCAATAAATATAAATGAAATGAACTAACATAATATAAACTTACTAATAACTAACAAGACGTTAAATGAAAGCTTGTAAAAAAATGCACATGAACTGGAGATGGATTACGGGATATGTTAATATTCCGTGTGCATGTGCATTTTTATGTACATGTGTAACTTGACTTGCTCAGTTCAATTCGGCCGCAATTTCACTTGCGCCGACACGCCGGCCTCAGTGGTCGGTGCACTGGCGCAATAGCGCTAATAATAATCTACGAATAAGAATGTATAGAAATGTGTGGTCGACCACCTTCGATATGACAGACCTGGTCTAGCACATTTAACTAACTATTAACTATCGCCGGATGACGCCCTGATTACGGCGGTACTGTGAGAGTGGGACGCAGATCATAGAACGCAGAGAGCAGGCTGAGGCAGCTGATCTTCAGTGAGCAGGAGCAGGGGTTCTTCAAATGAAAGAGGCTTCAGGTTTCTTCGCTAATTTTCCCTTCCGATGTTGCGCTGGAGGACTCGTTGCGACTGATTAATTCTGCGCTGTTTTGCGCGCCATGTCCCTCCTAGCGCAATACCGTAAGGACAGCCGCTTTTTATTGTTCAAATTGGTTGTACATTTTCATTACAAAGTTCTGACATTTTAGGCTATATCTTAAAAACTATAAGAGGTAGTTCAAAGCTACGATGTTCTACAGAAAGGGCTTACAATTACCCGTATTTTGACATATAACAATCTATACTAGGTGTGATACCCAGGTTTCCTAGTCAGAAAAAAGCGGAAAAATATCACAATTTTTTCCGCGCTATTGCAAACTATTCTATTTCTAGACTATTCTAGGCACTCTATCTATGACCTAGGGTTCTGACTAAGTGCACCTGGGTTATCCTCACCTAGCCTACCTATTTCTATGTTTCTATCTATATATCTATTATGTAAAATACGGGGTCAAAGTGCAAGGTGTAAACTGAACTTTAAAACTGTTATATTTTACTATCTAACTACTCTAGTCTATATGTTGTGTGTGAAATAGGTAAGGATCATCTACTATTGTGTACCTAAGCTGTTAGATAGGATCCACCTATCACCTATCTTGAGAAATAAGGGTATGAAAATATCAGAAATGAAACGCCTAAAAAACAACTCTAAACAATGCAAAAACTTATTGTAACCTATTCTAACTATGAGAAACAATCAATTTTATTAGGAAAACCTATAACTATACCTATAACTTATAAAACAATAACAGAAAACTATAATAAAGAAAACTTAAAACTACGACTCTAAACACGTGAATAAACTATACAACACTATAACGAACTGTACAAATACGTTACCCCCAACATGACCTGTGCATTCCACAAGCGATAAGCTACAAATAAACACTAAAAAACCAATAATCTAATTGGAATTTGCACTGATCACGTTGGGTGTCTGAACTCGCGAGGAAAAACCGTAGCGGCCCGCGTCGACGCGCGAATCTGGTAGCTCGATGTCGCGAACAAAATGTAAATCAAGCTCAAAAAGTAGCACCAAAAAAACTTTACCGTGTTCTAAATTTTTTCTTTAAAAACTGTACCTTGCCACTAAAACTCATACAAAATGGGTAGATAGAGACTACCACTTGCCACACGCTACGATTCTTACCTACTTCCAGGATTTTTTTGCCGCGCCAGCGCACCACCGTCACCACGATGTCTATTGCGCCGGTGCGCCGACCACTGAGGCCGGCGCGCCGGCGCAAGTGAAATTGTGGCAAAGTTGAACTGAGCAAGTCAAGTTCCACCAAATACGTTAATATTCCGTAATCCATCTCCAGTTCATGTGCATTTTTTTACAAGCTTTCATTTAACGTCTTGTTAGTTATTAGTACCTAAGTTTATATTATTATGTTAGTTCATTTCATTTATATTTATTGCGATAAAATACATGTTTACAATAGGTAGATGTCATTGATAATTCAGTCTCAACGTAATTTTACCCATTTTGGGTGTGGTAATTTTACAATATTGATATTGATAATACATACTTTACATAATAGGAATTTCCCAACTAACAAGTTAACCTTATAAAATTGAATCTATAAGGTCTAAACTCTATTAGTAGTTTTAAAAGAGCATTTATTATGCCAATGTACCTTATAAAGGCACATTATAAGAAGATTTAGCTAATATTACCTTTATTCTTATAATTTGGCTGGTTAAACGCTAATAAATCTGATTAATATGGCTACAATAATGGTTCAAAATTTTGTCTTCTTTTAGAAGCTAGTTACATTGCTTTTTAGCCGTATAATATTCAATGCCATATAAAGGCTTTTCATAAGGCCAATTATTCTTTTAAAAGTAGTGCACAAGGTCACTACGATGCTTTTGAACTTACAGAAGCATTTTATAAGATATCTATCAAGCAAACTAATAACAGCAACTTATATGGTCTTTACAAGAATGAAAGCAATCCATAAATTCACTTATATCTAAATATATAAAAGAAGAAACTGACTGAATGACTGACTGACTGACATATCAACGCACAGCCCAAACCGCTGGGTCTAGAGATTTCAAATTTGGCACATAGGTTCCTTATGAGGTCTAGGGGTGCACTAAGAAAGGATTTTTCAAAATTCATCCCCCAAGGGGGAAACGGGGGTCCAAAGTTTGTATGAGGAAACAAGATTAGTTAGACTATTTAATTCGAAACTTCACAGGAGTACTCCTATTAATAAATGAGTAAACAAGTGTTTCAGGTTTTTTCAGAATTCAACCCCTGAAAGGGGGAAATGGGGTGACAAAGTCTGAAAATCGAGATGGCTATTGTTTGTATGGTTTATCGGCTGATTACGAAAAAAACAATGATTTTAAAATCCAACGTGGCGGACGTGAAATACCATCATCCCCTGTGGGGGTGCGATGGGGTTGAAATGTCTAAATATCATTATGGATGTCGTTTTTATGGTTTTTGGGGACGTCAATTACGAAAATAGCATCGATTTTGAAATTTAACAAAGTGGACATGAAAATCTGTCTAAATATATTAAATTTTATATATCTTAATCTAAATATATAAAAGAAGAAAATGACTGACTGACTCACTGACATATCAACGCACAGCCCAAACCGCTGGGTCTAGAGATTCCAAATAGTAGTTTTTACGCGATGCTCGAACAAACACAGATATCTAGTTTTTATAATAGTGTAGAAAACTAGATTTTGCCTGCTACTTCGTCAGCACCGGTTCCCGTTATTGTAGCAAGATAAAAAATATACCTTGTTTTAAGTCAAATTTTATGCTTTAAGATACAATAAATTTCATCAAAATCGGTTCAGTAGTTTTTACGTGACAGTCATACAAATACTAATTAAAATAGTGAAAATGCCTGTTTTCGTTATAGCATCACCTAAAAACTACTTGACCGATTTTGATAATATTTGTTGTGTTTTAAAAACCAGTTCCCGTTATAAGAATTCACTGCAATGTGGTACAAATAGATAAACCTAATGACAATGTAATATTAGGGTGGCCAAGAGCTGATCTGATGATGAATGGAGATGATGGATAGTGGTAGGATAAACGTATGCACTCTCGATGCTCAGTAAAATTTGTGAGTTGTTAAACTAAGAGATATGAAGCTATGGTTGATGCCAAGACAGACTAGATCGTTAAAATGATAATAAAAGAGAATACAAGAATAATTTAGAATATTTTTTCAGTATGCTCAACCATTCTGAAATTTAAAGGATCTATGGTCATATAGATAACCTACAAAGTTGTACAGCGAGAATAAAACAATTAGAATTTGAAAAGTGGAAAATAAAAACCCTTATAGAACCAAAACTGTGACGGTCTGTGAGAGAAATTTTGACTCTGAGCCTATTTTTGTGTACCCAGCAACACGATAAAATTGATGGAAAAATTTAAAAACTATAAATAAAAAAGTTGGATTTCGAAAATTATTTACGTAAAAATGAAGCTAAAATATGAATTCGGTCGAGAGGCTGAATGAATGTACGTAATAGTATAGTGAACTAAAAGAAACTGAAAAAAAGAAAAAAAATCTAATAATTTTGAATAAAATGAGAGGCAAGAGGCAACCCTGACCGATTATTCTGTTTTTTTTTTTCCACCAAAATTTTTTATCGTCTTTTAAAATAAAGCATAAATTGAAACATGTAAATTCTGATTTTCAGCTATTTCTTACACTTATGTCCGAAGTTATGATCAAACAACAGGACAACAGAGAATAATCAATAAAAGCTAAACTACAGATGCAGGTACACAAATCTTTCGAAGAAACTATTTTTAGACTAGTGACTAAAGAATAGAATGGCTAAAAATGTTAAGAACTTACAGACAAAAAAGTGGATTTTCAAAAATAATTACGTAAAATTTGAGGTTAAATATGGCACTTTTTAGTAAAGAGTCTCTATCTCAGTGATTAAGTGATTATGCACTGTAAATTATAGTAATTATTAGTTCAATATCAACACCTACCCATACGTAATAGTAAGACTGTCTAAAGTTGCCATACAAAGCTATAAGACCTATCAAAGTAAACATTTTCATCTAGTCCCATAGCTTTTTATGACAACTTTAGACAGTCTTACTATTACAGTATTGAACTAAGGCAAAGAACATGACAGTATACAAAAAGTTTTTTTTATATTAGTAATTTCGCAGGAATAGGGTTTTTATTTTAGTAATTTCGTACCCTACAACAATATCAAAACGGCAATCGGTAATCTTTTTTGTACTTTTTTGTCCCGGGGCTACAGTAGGTACAAAAAAGGCATAAATCAGCGGCGCGGCGCGGGTAGCACTGAGCAGTGAGCCTGTGAGCACGTGCGATGATGCGGTGCCCGCCGCCGCCCACTCCCCTCAACCCTTCCGCACCCCGCGCTCGTAGATCGGGGCCTAGCGCGGGAAGAATATTATTGAAAAAATGTTAATATACTAATGAGGGCGAAATTTTAATAGATTCTTAGTAATCCTGTTGTATTAAAGTGTATTGTAACTTGTAAATGGAAAAAGAGGAAGAGAATACTTTTCCGAAGTAAGTTATTGCCCAAAAATCATAAAACTATAATTGAAACGAAAATATTCTAGCTTCTTGTGCAAGACGATACATGTAATGAAATTAATACACACAAAAAGACAACAATTGTGAGACTATTATTCCTGCAGAAGTTATGGATTAAAAACGGTATTTTTATGTTTCTCCCTTCGTGAAATCGATAAATTCCTAGATACCGATCACCTCTATGGTAATTAGTATATACTAACATATACCAAAGGAATTTTGGAGAGAATCTTTTTCCGCCGAGAACTATAAGTGATTTTTATGTTTAGGTTTAAATACCTAACTTCCAAATTTTAAAAAAACCTAGATACTTGTCAACCGTTATTTTTAAACTTCACTTTATCACACTGCAAAGTTTCAGCAAGAGATGATTTATTGTTAGGGTGTCCATACAAGAAATCTCCTCGATGATTGAACTATACTAACAAAACAAGATTATTAAAATGTATCCACGAGCACGTTAGCGCTTTCATTAATTGCTGAAATGATAACAAATCATTTTTGCCTCAAAACTTTAAATGCGAATAACTTTAAATTTGAATTATAAAATAATGAAATTATTGTTTCTATCTAATTATTTTGTTATAAATCAGTTGGGGTGTATGAGGTTTTGCGTTAATTCATTAACACGTTGTATAACAGAGTCGCCTATTCAAAACCAGAATGACCAGAATCGAACAGATAAAATTCATATAAAAACCTTATTCTCTTGAATTAAACCACAACTGCAGACAAAATGCGTAGCGTTGTTACAGTAAACAATATTACGTGGTACGTGCGCTAATTATGTGTGCGCATCGGATTTAGTGCTTGGAAACGCATGGCTAATGATACCATTCTATTTTAACATTTTAGTATAAAGCCGGTCTTTACTGGAAGCTTTCATTTTGCTGCACTGTGATGATAATGATGATGATGCAGTGTGTAAGGGACAGCCCTCCACAAACTGAAACGGTAAACATAGACCATCAAACTGAACAACTTTCACTATAGAGCCTTCTTCAAGAAACGCGAAAAAAAGCAGCTGACCCATACATTTGAGTCTTGTATCAATCAATCATCAATTTGTATGAAACAGCATATTTTTTTAGCGTTTCCTGAGGTGGGCTCCATAGTGAAAGTTCAGTTTGATGATCTGAGTTCACCGTTTCAGTCTGCGAGGGGCTGTCCCTTACACCCTATATCATCATATTATTATGTAATAATTTTAGTGATAAGTGAACAGCAAAATTTATACACATTTAATTTAAGTAAATTCAATAACTTTCATAAAAATAATAATTTTCGAAGTAACCAGACATCTGCCAAAGCTTTCGTAAGTTTTCTATGCAAACCGTGTCCAATAATTTACTTTAGGAAAGTTTTATTACGGTTCAGATAAGTTGAAATTAAAATCTATGTTGATTCTCACAAACCAATGTTGACTGCCTGTGATGCTGTTTGCTTTTCTCTAGTACAAAAAACTGAATAAACCTACTGAATAGTCTGAATTAAACTTTAATTTCAACAAAACAGTTTTTCCCTTCTTTAACGTTAAAAGGCAAGGTAAGTAATTTGTAACGAACTTTGCGTTAAAAGTAGTTTAAATTTAACAAAAATTAATGTACCAAAATATCCCAAGACTTTTTCTAAAACAAGATCCAGACCATATGAGCGAAACACACATGAACATGATACAAAACACGCAACACAATAAACATTTATTCCAACAAATAACCCAAACAATAGCGTAATAAGCTGACTTGAAAAAAGGAAAAACAATTTTCGTTCGTAAAAAAGGCCAAGTTCCAATAAAAGCCCGCTAATACCGAAACTAGCACAATAATAATAATTTGCATGTGAAGAAAGCGTTGCCTCGGCGAATTTGGGGAATTTATTCCCCTTTTCACCGAAAAAAAGGGCAAATTCACGCCCCCATTTCTCGCTTCCATTACGCTCAGAGTCGGTTTATTATCGGTCACCAAAGAGCTACTAACTAAACGGAGGTTTATTCTTGCATACACACTCAAATACCACCACTGTATTCTTTTAAAGGGCGTAGTCAGGATCTTTGGTACAGCTACCATCCATCAGCCATGAATTGACTTTTGATGTGGTAAATAATCAAAAACAACATAAAAGAGATCGCTATCCCGATCATAATAATAATGAGGTCAAATTTTCTGAAAGCCTAGTGCAGCAAAGGGACCTGTGCCTTGTAGGACGCGATTATGGAATAATGATGTTCATAGGCGATGTCGACTGCAACGAAAACTTGATAACAAAATCATTCAGCGTAAATATGAAGTAAATAAGTGAAACTGAAGAGACTGAGTATGTACGAGTACTTAGTCCTTAGGCTCGTTTAATCCCTACTGAATTTGATGTAACCGCAACGATCAGAAGATTTGAATGCTGTGACACTAATTAGTAGCCACCTTGGTCCGCATCAAAGAATATTGGCGATGTCTGAATGGTCTCCTTTTACGACACCTGTTTGAATTGTACAAGATCCATAGCAGTTAACAATTTTTCCGAGCTGTGAACTATATATTTTAGATCTCTGACATTAATTCACATCATGTCTAATTTGATCTTAAAGATTCGCTCCCATATCTTCTCGTGGAGTCGGACGAAGTAACTAAGAGGTAAGATTTAATTCTTATGCAGTCATGTTATGGGCAAAAAGCTAGCCCATAACCAAAACCAACAAACTATACTGAAACCTAAATAGGTATGTGAAAAATGAATAGTTACAATTACATCTATAAAAGGTCGTTGGTGTAGTTGTAGCAATGTCTAACCATTCAGAAAGAGAATATAATGTCAGAAGAACAAAGCATATCTCTTTCCATTGCTTCAAACATGTTTCAAATACCAACACCTTCACAAATTCCAGCAACTCATTTTGAGAGACGTCACACCACTCATACGGGTAACACTTTCAATTTACTCTATGATTCAACGCGCACCCTTTATTTCCCAGCTCCCTTTGAACTTCGCTTATTGTCGAAACTACTTTTTTACGTCCTTTGTCACGATGTTTCCCGGATATGACGTGCGATTCGGAACTTGATGTTCTTTTTTTTCGTCATGTTTCGTCGGTAGATTGTACGTGTTAGGTTTTTGGTGGAAACTCCGTTTAAAAGTTGTTTCGAAGTAGGTCAGATTGATTAGCTTGGCTAACTAGCTTTTCTGTTGCATAGAGGAAATTGTTTTATCGACATCATATCGACTCGATTGTGCCCCGTGGGTTCGAAACTCATGTTTCCAAAGAGCGTCTACTCGAAAATTCATTCGTGAAAATTGTACCCCCTTGAAAATTACTTTATTAAGGGGGCATAAAAAAAAAGCAGTTGGTACCAGTCGCATAATATTATATCTATAAATTTCACCGAAGCAAGAATTATTGTTTCACCGTGGATCCCAGAAAATGGTTTTCAGCGTCTAGGTTCATAAGTGGCAGAACGGTTGCTGGATGACTTAGGGGTAGGGGATACTTTGCCCAGCACTGGGATGATTTGGGATAACGAAAAAGGTAGGTCCCACATATTGCTGTTACATAGTGATATAACCATTTGTTAAGCTAAGTCATAAAAGTGTCCACTAACTTGCTTCCACCAATGGCTAACTCCCTCCCACGCTAATTTGAGAGGAGGCTTCTACCTTGCAATGGTACGTAATAAAGGCTGATAATGATGATGATTAAAAGGACTGAAAAGGGCAAACATAACAACATATTTGAAAATGTCCTCTTATTAAAATTTTCCCTTTCAGTTAACACAACACAACATTTCCTGTAATTCACAAAGAAAAGCATACATGTTATAATTTTTCTACAAATATTGCTGCAACTGAAACTAAAAAGCAAAACATCAAGCACTAACGACCAAGCACGCTAACATCAAACATACAGACTCCTAGCGTTCAAGTAGGTATATACTTTTTACATCAACCAACATCTCACAGAGCTTTGAACTGGCTATAACGCGGGAAACTTCTGTAAATATAACAAGTTGTTTACAAATGAATGTAAAACCTGAAAATCTTTTACAGAATCGATAAGAGAGGAAATATTTACAAAACATTTAATTTTCGGGGCATGTATTTGGATTTGGCCCAATCCTTTTCATCCGAATTCGTAAGACGATAGCTTGTTCCCGAAAATGCTGATACGTATACATGCTGATTTTGATAAGGAGTATTAAGCCCATATGCCTATACCTAATGTTTTGGTAGTGGAAATCTTAAACAAGTTAAAGCGGTACTTCACTCCTGGATAGCTCTTAATGTTGTATGAAGCTCAGGTCCGATCATGTATGGAGTACTGCTGCCACCTGTGGGATGGCTCAGCCAAGTATCAACTTGCCGCACTCGACTCGGAACGTTGAACGCAGAGCCAGGATGCTCAATTTAGCGACAGTAAGCTGGTGGAGACCAAGCTTCATAGCCTAGCCCACCGCCGCAGAGTGGCCTGCTTATCGGTCTTCTACAGATTGTACTTCGATGAGTGTGCCCAAGAGCTACATGAGCTCATCCCACCTTCTCTATTCCACTCATGGTTGCCAGTGTGTTTTTGCCCTTATCAAAATGTGGCTTAACCACCAATGGTTACAACGGACCTTGAAGGTTAATTAATAGGCCTTAGGATTAGTTGGGTCTCTGTCGGCCCTACGGACCTTAGGGTTGGCGTACGTTTGAAATTATAAGGGTTAAAGGGACAATTAGTAAAATCGCTACTCTGTAGTCAAAACCCATTTTGTAAGGATATTGTGAGTAAAGACTAAAGATATTACATTTCTGTTCTCGGATAAAATTTAAAAACCGGCCAAAAGCGTATCGGACTCGCCCATGTCAGGGTTCCGTCGCCATTGTATTGTAAGTGTCTGATACGGACGCCCCAGCCAACCAGATATGTAGTAGCCAAAATTAATAGAAGAAAGCATGAAACCGAACGATTGCGTATTTTAATGTCATTGTAGACGTTTGTAATATGTATAAAGAGTGACTCTATTCGTCACCGTCATCAATAATACGTCCCACTGCTGGCACAAGTCTATGGGCGTTAGTTTACCACGCGTGCCCAATGCGTAGAGACTTCACATGTATGCGCATCAGAATTTCTTCTTCAGCATATGCACGTTTCCTCAAGATGTTTTCTTTCATCGTTTGCGAGCAGTCGGTTTACGTACATAAATTAGAAAACTCATTGGTGCATGGTATGTCGTATTTCATCATCATCATCTCAGATGGACGCCCAGTGCTGGACATAGGCCTCTCCCAAGGATCGCCATAACGACCGGTCCTGCGCTGCCCTCGTCCAACGAGTTCCCGCCGCCTTCACCAGGTCGTCGGTCTACCGTGTGTCGTATTCCGTATGTCGTATTTGTAGATGTATTATTAGCACTATATTGTTTAGTGCCAGCCCTTTCGGCTATCCCCTCACATGAAGAACTTCAGAAGTTTATTACTAAATAAATCAAAAGTCTAACTCTAGTTTACTAACCCACATTCTAAACCTAACACGAAATTACATAGAAATCCCGTAGAATTAAGTAGTTTATCTCCGCTTGTGGATTTGTGCGGGCAGACCTAACTTTCAAAATGGGTCGGGTATTATGTTAATATACGAGCAACTAATATAAGTGGCTGGAAATTTGCAATTTAGTGGGCTTAGGCAGTGAATTGTGGTGCTAGAATTTAGGTTTACGAATGACAAATAGATTGGTAGTATACAATACTGTGTTAATCCGCGTTCGCCGTGTGGTGTCCGGCTTTAAATAATACCAACTATCTTATCTTATTACGGGAGAAGCCAGTAATACGAGATTTTAGAGACTTTAGAAACTTTTAGTTGGCAGTGTTGTTTTAAAAAATGTTGATACCCTACTATCCTGTAATTAGTCCGTAAGTTTTCCTAAAATGAATAAAATAAAAATAAAAATAAAAATAAAACAAAATAAAAATAATACTTCGACCCAATGGGATCTTTTGTATTAACCCCTATAGACATTTATTTTCTTCACCTTTCAAGAACCTGGTGAATGGGGGCAATACCGTTCAGGGGAAGAAACCAGTAATTTCCTGTTTTTATGCGCATTTCCGAGGAGTAGGTACAGGCGACTAATGTCATCAAGCATAATCAACATGCTATTGGTTACAGTTATCACTACTCTCTGTCTTATCGTGTGGGCAGAGCCCTGGTGTCACAGTTTTTTCAGAGCGCCTTACGGCCTCTGACGTCACTACTGATCCGTTGCCTGATCGTATCCCACTTTCAACAGATTCAGTGCATCAGGAACATTTACAAGTATAAATTTTCAACTACTCGGATTCTTTACTGGACAGATTAGCAAGTGGACAGAACAAGTTTTAGCAGTTGTAAATGGATGATTTAGGGTACAATTGGTCAAAAGAATGCTGAAATACCATAGTTTTTAAACTACATATTTTTCATTCATAAATTATTGTGACAGTAACATCTTTTGGTATAAATTTTGCTACCTACAAATACCAAACAGCAAACTACCAACATTAGCTTTATTCAGTACTAGCTTTTGCCCGCGACTCCGTCTGCGTGGACATATAATAATATGTAGCCTATGTGTTATTCTGGGCTATGAACTATCTATATGCCAAGTTTCATCGAAATCAGTCCAGCCGTTTTAGCGTGAAAGAGTAATAAAAATCCATCCATCCCTACAAAATTTCTCGTTTATAATATTATAGTAGGATTTGAGAGTAGTATCAATATTAGAATATGGTTTTCAATGGAATGATGGCTAGTGGCGACAGGTAATTTACGGCAAACTTGACAATAATCTAGTGAAAACTCATAGTACTATACTCATAGCCCTACCATGAGTTTTCACTGTACGTTACTACTGTAGTTGCGGCGCCAATTTTGTATGACAGAATTAGTTCTCACCGTAACCACTTGGAGCGCTGTACAAAATTCAATAGAAATACTGTAGTTTACTATAGTAGTTTTTATGTAGTTTACTACAGTGTTAACTCATGGTAGGCCTCCTGTATTCAAACTCTCAACATGACAAGTAAATGAATCCGTCCGTCACCAAAGCTAATAAAAAAAAATCTGTTTCCTGATTTTGGAAACATAAACATTTATATGTTTAAAGCTACACACAACATAAACCCTAGATTCCGGACCAGTGATCCGGACATACGAGTACATGCCGTTGATTACATTTTAGCTCCAGAAATATTTCACTACATCAAACACAGATGTAATCTTGGAATAGTTACGGACTATAGGTCCGGAAATTAAAGTGGAATCTAGACAATCATTTGCCGGACATTATGTGGAGATCGGTATCTTGTGAAACAAATTTCGGTAGACTTGTGCTATGTTGGAGCGAATGACGGACAAAGGATGTTGTCTTTAAGATATCCACAAGATTGTTAAGAATTTGGTCTTAAGTAAAGGAGGTGAGCGATCGCGTTTTCTACAGTCAGCTGCAGCTTTAATTTTAATAGATTTTTCACTAGATATCCATATACAGGGTGTACAATAAAATGGGACAGCTACTGAATGGGGTGCTTCAGACCATCAAACTGAACAACTTTCTCTATAGGACCAATATCAAAATCGCGAAAAGAAAATCCGCTCTCCTATACAAAACTGCAAACATAACTCGACTGAAATGTATGGGACAGCAGATTGTTTTTTCGCGATTTCGATATTGGTCCCATAGAGAAAGTTGTTCAGTTTGATGGTCTGAAGCACCCCTTTAAGTAGCTGTCCCATTTTATTGTACACCCTGTATTTATCTGTATACTTTCAGCCAAGTTTTAACGCTCTCAGTAAGACACAGGGTGGAACAAAAAAAAAACCTTAACCTTAGTAATATTTAAAGGGGTGCGCTTTAGACCATCTAACAGAACAACTTTCAACATGGAGCCAACATAAAAATCGCTAAAAAAAATCATCTGTTTCGTACATAATTATTACAGTACCGACACGACTCTCCCAATTTTTTTTCTATGTTTTCTGCATAGTGTAAGTTGTTTAGTTTGATAGTCTAAACCACTCTTTTAAATATTACTAGGGAATTAATAATTTTAATACATAATAGGCTAATATTTAATTTATTTTTTATTTTTAATAATTAGCCCACGTCCATCGGCTGAGATGATGATGATGACGATGAATTTAGAGCTTTTCTTGTTGAAAAATTTTTTACTATTACTAACCTAACCTAACTGTAACGTATGAATAACACGTATGAAACTGCGGGCACAGCTAATTTTACAACTTGATAATTTTTATTTATTTTAACAGCAAATTTACATCATTCGATTAACAACAAACTTTAAATTTTTTATTTCATCAATAACATTTTAATAAACAAGATCCTTCACTGAAAAAAATGTTTTGTTAAATATAAACAAACTTTAGTGACTTCCAAACTTTTTTGTAGCACATAATCAAACATTTGGTTATAAATAGCAAAACGTGTTGTTATTTATAGCCGAATTTTTGTTTATATGCTACAAAACAGTTTGGAAGTCACTAAAGTTTGATTATATTTAACAAAACATTTTTTCAGTGTTGTTTCACATCACTTATTTTTAAAATAGCAAACTGTACACAATTAACAACATTAATTATCTTTATATTTCTCAAAACCTTAATGTCCTGAAACCGCTATTTGGTAGATAAACGCAGTAACTTGACACCAAGAAGCTGGCCGCAGGAAATGACGGCAACTAACGGACGGGGGATAATGGCGACACTTACGACTACGGAACCACGTCTGCACTACACATTCGGTTCCGGATATATCAACTTTGTCTCTCTGACTATAAAGGCTCTTTGATTATCGTGACAGGATAAACTGTCGTGTATCCTTTAACCCGGCGGGAGTCTGGCCGGGTATGTCATACCCACCTAGTTATTTAAGTGACAGCATTTCACAAAATTATCACCCTAATTATTTGTGGCTTCTGGTAGCTGGAGTTAAAGAGTTACTAGAGGGGATAGCGACTTGTTTGCAATAATAAGTTAACCAGCACTTGAGTAATACACGTTTAATTATCGTTCGGGCATCTTATACCCGGCCACACAGCTGGCGTATAGGATTTGTGCAAATAAAATGTATGAATGGTTTTGTTCTGTTTTCTTTATTTTTAGTTTATATCGTAGTTTAAGATCAGAAATGGATATGCAAAGTCAGAAAGGCGACTAAGGTCTAGGTTTAAGGAAGTTAAAGATGAATCTTCAACCGTGTCACACACGCATACTGTATTGAGCATGTACTGGGATCTGAGGCAGAAAAGGGGGGGGGGGGGGGGGGGGGGTAAGTGATCATAGGGAAGTCAAAGGAGGTGAAATAAATGCCAATTTCAGAGATTCTTATACAGTATGACTTTCCACATCCAGCACATGTGTTTTTACTCTTCCTGTCTTTTCTTCATAATAGAACATGCTATTATATTTTTTGCGTAAATTGAACTGAATGTAACATAATTTCCTAAGATGTTCTAGAATAAAATCGGAAGTTTTTTTTAGTCAATATGATTCACTGTAGTGTGTTTTTTAAATATTCACAGTTTTTTTATAGAATAACATTTTTTTTGTAATTTTTATGGCCATTTGGAAAGTGCCTATGTTGTGTTTTGTAAATTTACTGATTAGAGTTTCATTAATTTACTAATACAAAACTCTTTCGTTATCAACAGTTTTTATTTTGAAATGGATTAATAGATATTCGTTTCTGTATAAAAACATCTTTACTTATCGTGATTAATTAAAATATAATATATTAACAGTCATTTTTAAATATGGGTATCCTATACCCTACCACACCCTCAGTGTAACATTTTTCACCAGACTCCCGCCGGGTTAATTTATGTTATGTACAAGGTGTTTATCAGAATTGTTAACTGAATCCGCATAGGGCACGTGTGGTGGCCTAACGCCTAGGTGCCCTGCCCTTTCCATTATACAGGGAGTAAACTAAAATGCGTTAAATACTCATACCATCAAACTGAACAATTTTTACAACGGTCCAATATAGAAATCATGGAATAAAATCGGCTGTTCCATAGAACATGGCAATATAGCTTCTCGACCAAAATGTATGACAAAATTGCAGATTTTTTGTTCGTGATTTAAGGGGCTATGTAAAAAAATTGGATTCTTCAAAGCTCCATATATCATGAAGTACTATCAGTAGGAGTATGATTTGCGGATATGTGTAAATTGAACATATAATTGAAGTTTTGATTAGAGCCAAAACACGATTAAGACAAATTTTCTCGATATAAAAACAAGCCAAAGTAGCCTCCGTTTTTGTCTATAAACGCTTGTAAAAACGGTGAATAATAGAAACATGAGACTTGGTTTAAAAAAAAGAGATTGCTATTATCTAAGTTTTGATTAGAGCAGAATTGAACTTACATAAATAGTACAATCACAATTAAATAAAGTTTGTTTTTTCGCTTCATTCGATCCAGACGCGCGCGCCGCCCCATCTCTTTCTCTCGCATCTGGCAGTAATATAAGCTATCACACGCCCGTTTCGCTAAAATTATTTTTCGACATAGGCTCTTAAAAGTGGTTGGCGTGAAAATAAAGAGGCCTATATCCAGCAGTGGGGTTTACTAGGCTGATGATGAGAATGATGATGATGATTTAAAAGTTGGTCCCATAATGAAAATTGTTCAGTTTGATGATCTGAAGCACGCCCTAAAGTATCTAACGCATTTAAGGGTCCTGTATAGTAGCCCACCAATTCTTCTTCTATTGACGCTGTGGGGTACATACCTAGACATCTAGGTATAGCATATCATTCTATTTATTTCCAGCCAAGTATTTTGCCACAAGGATAGCATTAACGGCAGCGTCCAAAACTCTAATTGCCTATTATAAAATATGGTTTCAGGCGTAAATTTTTTTAGGCGATCAAGCATTCATCATCATCATATAGACGTGCACTGGTGGACATAGGCCTCCCCCAAAATGGGGGATTTGCCATAATCGCCACGCTTGGCAGGCGGGTTGGCGATCACAGCCGCAGTTGGATTGAATGTATGTACTCAGAGGATGCTGCTGCCCATCCTCCAGTAGATCCCTTAGTTGCCTTTTACGACGCCCACGGGAGGAAATGGGGTGGTTCTATTCTTAGCCGACACCACACGGACCGATCAAGTATATTAAACTTAATATAGTTTGCTGCCTACAAAAACACGGTAAAAACAGTTTTCTTCAACAAGTTTACAGTATTAATTAGTTTACGCTATCACAGCTTTTAATAAACAAACAATAAAAGAATAAACATCAGAAAATCAACAAAATTAAAACTAAATCGTATTAAAACGAGCAATCGTCAAATCTCATTATGACGAACAAACAAACTGAGCGCAACGGTAATGAACACCTGTGAATAAATGAATAGTGCATTTCATATTTATAATTTTGAATAAAATTGCAAGCGAATTGGTAAATGTTACTTATTTAAACACCAGACCGGATACGTGATCTAATTCGCATTTTACTAAATTTGTGTTTTACCAGATTCAGTATAGACCAGAATTTTTGTATTAAAAACAGAACGCATGTTTTGAAATCTTCTTCTCATCGTATGGACAGTAAGACCTGGTGTCAGAGTTTTTCAGATCGCCTTAGGACCTCTGACATGGTTTTTATGTAACGACTACTAACTAGTAGCCGGGGCCAACGGCTTAACGTGCTATCTGAAGCACGGAATCATCTTTCTTTTCAGACACTCAGGTGATTCAGCCTGCAATGTCCTAACCAACTGAGGAAAAACATTTAGTGACATACCAAATCAAACCCACGATATCCGTATCAAGAGCTTTATGTTCTTAACCATTAGAGCATGGCATGGAGGCAGTCACGTTTTCAAATGATAATAAGATTAATACTGAACAAAAGTCCAAACTCAAGGTTTATCAGAGGGCAATGGAGCGTAGTATACTGGGTGTTAAAAGAAAGGATCGTGTCATACACTGCGCTCCAAAACACGAATAGCCGATGTTGGGGAAAAAACAGTCAGATTAAAGTGGGATTGGGCCGGCCATGTCTGTAGAATTGTAAGGTGGGCAAGAATTGTAACGCCCTGGATCCCAGAAAACGGTCGTCGGCGTCCAGGTCTTCCTAGGAAGAGGTGGCGGGACGATCTGGATGCCTTCGATGACGCGTGGCCAGAGCATGCTCAAGACAGAGATGGTTTGAGGTTGAAAGGGGAGGCCTTTGCCCAGCAGTGCGATGAAATGGGGTAGTTAAAAAAAAATGATTAATAAGTTAAACTATGAGCACAGAGTACTAAAATGACCTCCGAGTCTTTGAGATCTGAGACAGGTTACTGATAGCACAGAGTACTATATTTACTGATAGCGACTGGACGAGGAAAGCCGAGGATAAAGTAGGAAATTCGATTTTCACAGTTGTCCAATGTGAACTCTATTGCAAAGAAGTTCGGAGAGAAACGGTCACGATATATCAAAAATGTTAAGTCCGAGTAAAGATGTGTTGAGGAATGCGGGTGCAAACGAACAGAACATAGGTAGATAAATAATGCCTAGTTTTCTAAACAATAAAACTTATTTCCTTCACCAAATTATACTGATAATTGATTGCTTTACAGGCTCAACGAATTTCTAAGTATCAGTAATTCAATATTATGGTAAATACATTTCGTATTTGCTATCATGAATCAGTCGAAGTGACGAGAAAAGTAGATTTCTTAGTAAAATAATATTTTTAGGGTTCCGTACACAAAGGGTGAAAACGGTAGGTACCCTAAACTGAACAACTTTCACACTATGGAACCTACCACAGGAGAAAAAAGTCAGCTGTCCCATATATTTTAATCGAATACAGCAGTATTGTATGGGACAGCTGATTTTTTTCGCGTTTCCTGGTGTAGGCTCCATAGTGAAAGTTGTTCAATTTGATGGTGTGAGTTCACCGTTTCAGTATTATCTAGGCTGTCATTTACAACCTGTATATTACGACAGACCCGGCGTCCATAGTATTCTACGTATATGACTTTACCTCATACATAATCACACGTTGCCAACATAAGAAGGTGTATACGAAACGAAGTTAGCACCCAATACCTTAACGAGTTCCCTGTTTGCTCGGATTTAATCCGGAGCTGTGATTGCTTCGCCTTTCCAATTAAAGTTGCGGCATGACCTGAACATTTAAATTAGCCAATGTCTCTAGTTACTTTAAGTTTACTGCTTAAGAGGGCTATTACAAGCTCAGTGGCGCCCTCGTCACAATAAAGAAGATTTCTCAATAAAAAAGCCTAAATTAAAAAAGTGTTCGACATATAAACTACAAAAGCCTTCAAGCTATTTTCATAGAATACTTTTATAGGTTTTTTTAAAGGTCTAAACATACAAATTTTGAAAAAAGAAATTTTCGACTTAGTAAGGTCAACACAAAGATACCAGAGGATATTCTAAACTAGCCAGACAAAAAGTCCTCTGTAAAAAAGGTTACTATAAAATAAACTCGATGATTATTTGAATGACAAAAATTTCTGGTCTTGACAATGTTACACTATGACTGTAATTCAATAATGTTGGAACTTGTTGTCAGCATCTGACTATCAATCTGTCTTTGTAGAAACCGAACTGTTATTTAGCTGCACCTAAGTTCTCCAAAAAGGAAATAAATAAAAAATAAATAAAAATGTATTTATACTTTGTACAATTTTTTTTTTTAAGTTGTTTGTTGTAGAGTTTCTGGCCGCATCTTCTCTAAGGACGGCCGCACATTATCAGAAATTTCTAACAGAAAAATTCTGACGCTCGCCGGAAGCACCCCGCATACTATCAGAAATTTTGATCCGGCAACTTTTGAGCCCAGTCGTGTTTCATATTTCAATCAACGCACATCGACCCAGTGCTGCCACCTTGGCCCTTTTGGGGCTATAATTCAGTCAAATTGTGTTTTTACTAGGAAAGTTTTGTGGTAGTTCTGATTTCTTCCATTCTATATGTATTTTGGGGTGCTGAATCCAAATCTGAGGTTTGCTAACAAAATTTAATTGACAAAATCACAAAAAAAGTTAAAAGTTGTTTGTTTTTTTCCGGAATTTTGCTTAAAACTCTGAAACTATTAACGTTGAGTAAATGACCTGTTTACAGAAAATAAATATACCTGACTTTTATTTCTATCACATGAACATGACACTCAAAAATATCGTAGATCTAGGATAATTATCGCAAGTCTGGCAATACCTCATCCGAATTTCTGATAGTGTGCGGGGCGTAATACAAAATGTATGGCTAACACGCCTTCCGTCAGAAAAATTCTGACGTCCGGCTGAGGTGCCGTCCGGTGTGCATCAGAAGCGGACGACCGGTCAGAATTTTTCTGACAGTGTGCGGGGTCTAATACAAAATGTATGCACCGAGTGCCTTCCGGCGAGCGTCAGAATTTTTCTGTCAGAAATTTCTGATAATGTGCGGCCGTCCTAAAACGGACATCCATAGATTAAGGAACATATCTTCCGACGCGGTGGTAAAGTCAAAAATGACTCAGAATCCATGTTATTTTGTTATTTTGAATGAATAAAACATTTTGAGTTGAGTTGACACTCTAGTAATATTTGAAGGAGTGGTTTCGATCATCAAACTGAACGTTATACATAAGTTTGTGAACTGAACCACAACTGAACAACATTCACTATGGTTTCATAGTTCCAGTTCCAGTCACTGTGTGACAATGAACCCTAACAATAATATATTTAATTGAATGGTGAAAAAAAATCATTCGAAACTACAGTACCCACTCGATTCAAATATATGGGACAGCGGATATTTTTACAATACAATGCGTTTAGATTTTGAAAAAAAAAAAACAGTTAACGACGTAAATTCAATTCATTAATTCATTTTATTAATTAACTCATTCATTCAGTTACTAATTCACCCAATTGTTTGTTGTTACTGACATGTTCAGGCTCAGCAGGTCTCAGAAAGCACATTTCCAGCCGCCCTTGTTGTTAAAATTTCGATAGTGGGGGGGGGGGGGGGGGGGGGAGCGCATGCAAATATTACTTAGTATACCAGGGGAAGCGTGACGCAAAAAAGGTTGGGAAATCTTGAGCTAGACAATTATTCTTTACAGTTCGAGAAATCATAATTCAAAATCATATAATTTAATTGGAAAGATGAATGCCAGATTTGGACCCCGCCATTTTTTACGAAAACTAAAAGGCATTCAGGGCGGCGGTCATAATTATTATAAACAGAAAAAATTAAGGCATTTTTTTTAAAAACTTCCACATCTCCAGAGGTCCTGATTCAAAAGAAAAAGAAATAGAAATTACTATTAAAATAGAGACATTATCCAAAAAGCAGTAGCAAAACGCAACCACGACAGTAATCATCTAAAATTATCACTGAGGTATTTTTTGGTCGTTACGGAACGTATTTGGCTTGGTTGAACTGATAGTATGTGTGATTTCGTTTTCTTCCATTAAGTATCATAATATTGTACGGTTATCGTGAATTTTCATTAAAATAAACACAATAAATGCGTAGAAGATTGAGTGGACTATCTAATAAGAATGATTATGAGTTTCACACACTTGATACAAAAGATATCATAATAGGAAAAATACCTTTCCTCCAACTTCTATAGGCTATACAACCAATTTACTACTTAGTTTTTTTTGTTTCACTCTACACGAATTACTTAGTTTCATTCATGTATAGGTCCTCTAAGTCTGGGTCTCAAATTACATGGCCGTCTGCCATACTTCTTTAATAAATTATTAGGTACTTAATTAAAATTAGACTTCAAAATTACCTGTTGCCTTGCCCTACGCCATAAAAAGAGGCCTTCACAAGCAGACAGAAATTTGATAAGCCTTGTAAATTGTTAAGCTATCAAGAAGGCCCTTAAAACAAATTGAAGAGCTGCCATAATAATATTACGATGGTAATTCAAGGGTACTAATTGGTAACTAGTTGAAACATCGGAACACTTCAAACATTTATTATCCACTCAATACGCCAGGCAATACTAAGTAGTACTTCTTTCTTAGAGTGTTGTTTTAGTTTATCAAGAATATTATTGCTTGATTTATGTAGGGCTGAACGCTGGGTGGAACGTAACGATTTATACTTTCTTGATAATTTCAGATTGTGTTCCATTTACAGAATACAGTCGCATCATAATCATAGTCATAGTAAAGAAGACGTTGCTTTATTTGTCTTCCGTGTATAACATCTTAAATCCGAAATTTTTGAAACTGGTGCTCATCAAGATGTGGCAGATGACAACCCTAAATCTAATAAATTATTTTTATATAGTCCTTAATATACTGACGGTTTTTAATGGGATGATTAGACTACAACTTTATTTATGGGACTAATGTCAAAATTGAGAAAAAACATCAGCTGTTTTATAGAAAAAACTGCAATCCAACTCGACCCACATGTATGGGATAGCTATATTTTAGAGAAAATTGTTCAGTTTGATGATCTGATCTGATCATAGTCTTATAAACCATCAGCATATTACGAAAGGATTCTGTATAAGCACAGAAAGGTGTACTTTACCCCTCTCACTTATTTACCTCATCTAACCGTATACATTTTAGCTTTTTTAGTTACTCTCCTATCCTAAATTTAGAAATGGAAAAAAAAAACGTCGTTACACTTATTTATTAATATAAAATAATACAGGATTGACCCACAATCCTTCTAAACTATTAAAACATCTTACAGTCCTCAAATCAACATATAAATACAGGTTGATAGCTGAACGGACACGGGGAAAACATGGGTAACCATGGAAACAGCTCAGCCCGGCCCCAATTTGCCCGGTGATCCGTATGCATTCATTACTACGGATTTCACCCTTTCTGTGTGGACTCAAATTATTGTGATGATTTCCTGGAGGTACATTGCAGTGATAATGGGGTACGGGAACTTCAGGAATAATGATGTGGATTATTGATCGTGTGGTTACGGCTTTGACTGAACCACAGCATTTCCAACATTTTCACACAAGACAATAAGGATGATGAAAATTTTTATGTTATTTCTTTTTTTAAATCTGTTTGATATCTTAAACACTTAAGTGAATCAAATTATTTAATATCTTCAAAAATAACCGAAATATAAGTGTTTAAAATTTGCGGTTAGAGCGAGAGGCAGATATAGAGGGAGTGACGTCATACTGTCGTATTTTAATACAAATAATAACGAAGTGTCATACAAACATCTGTTTTGCATGAAAGAGATAGAAGATGATAAAAAACGTATTTCAATTGCTTATAACTTTTTTGTTTTCTGTTTGTTTGTAATTTCGTTATTGAATTTAGCCTTTTGTTTATTGAATTTAGCCTTTTTTTAGAATTCGTTATAAGATATGAATTTCCAGGATCAGACATCATCCCTATTGTCTTGCTGAAAGCAAATTGCATTGAACCAAGAATATGGCGCTCTCATATACGTGTTAATAAATTAGCGCAAAACCTCATACACCCCAACTGATTTATTACAAAATAATTAGATTGAAACAAAAATTTCATTATTTTGATAGTTAAAATTTAAAGTTATTCACATTTTAAGTTCTGAGGCAAAAATGATTTGTTATCATTTCAGCAATGAATGAAAGCGCTAACGTACTCATTGATAAATTTTAATAATCTTGTTTTGGTAGTAAGTAGCGTGAGTATGCCTGTGCGGTGGCCTGAGATCGGGTTCAGTAAATTTTAAATTTTACGAAAAAAAAAATACAAAAATTACCTATGTTGAAACCATGATAATTCGATTCTGCTCTTTATTCTAAACAAACTAATTTCTAGTTTTGCGTTAATTCATTAACTTAAAACGTTGTATATCGCAGAAAACGTAATTTTTTTATTTCAAGTAATCTTTTTTACCCGTGCACGCGCACACAGTACATGATTGACCTGTATAATATGTCGCGACGGCTGAGCTGAACCACCGTTTTTATTACACTATGATCTGGTCTTCGACTTTTTCCTCATTATTTTTCATACTAATTGTTTCGAAAAACGCTTTTAATTAAAACGACGGAAATATTTCATTCGTATAACGAGCTCATTGTCTGACTTTATGATTCCATATTTCCGTACAATATTTATAAATGTCACCCCCTTACCCCCAGTGCCCAAGGGGGGTTCCCGGAGGTGACACCGCTGTTCATTACAACCCCTCCTATTTATATTTATCTTTTTGTCTCTAAGTATTGTTGAATGCTTCTTCAGTTTGTTTGTCTTTCAGCGAAGCTACAGAAGTAAATATTTGTCACAAATGTCTCGATAGATGGCGTTGGCATGACATGGCTTTGTGCATCTACAGTGATACAATACGGTTCTCTTTATTTGCACATCGAAAACATATTATACAGGGAGTTAGGGTAAACAGTTGCAATATTTTAAGGGGTAATTGTACTCATGATACTCAACAACTTTCCCTAAGAAAGTAACAGGAAAGAAGAATGGCAGATTTGGGCCCATAATCATAAGTGGAGTCAAAAAACTCAAAAATTCAAAACTTTTTATTCAAAATAATATCATATAGATAGCTTTTTGACGTAATTTTTTGACTCTTCCACCGCGTCGAAGGTGTTCCGTTGAAAGTAGATGCGGCCAGAAACTCTACAACACACATCTTTTAAACAAAACAAAATGTACAAAGTACAATTAAAATACAATATTGCATTACATAGTGTAAAATTGTCAAGACCAGACATTTTGGTCATTCAAATAACCATCGAGTTTAACCTTTTTTACAGAGGACTTGTTTAACATGGGAGTTAAACTTTTTGTCTGGTAAGTTTAGAATATCCTCTAGTATCTTATTATAAAAGTGTATACAGTGCCCCATGAAAGATGTGTTGACTTTACTGAGTCGAAAATGTGGGAATACTAATTTATTTTTATTTCTTGCATTGTAATTATGAGTATGCGTGCTGTCGCCCTGTCGCGCGATACATAATGGCGGCGGGTTGTCGGACCTGCGCCTAGAACTGATGCGTCTGTGTCAGTGTAGGTCCCTTGTAGAACAAACGAAATTGTAGGACCTTGCATGTTTCACCTCTTTTTAGAGTGACATTACGTCCGTCTTTTTTCAGGTCCGTGAGTAGAAATTACTAGTAAAATAGACAAATCATCCAAAAAAACAGTAGCAAAACGCAACCACGGCAGCTATTTTCATCTAATATTATCAGTGAGGTATTTTTGGTTTTTTCGGAACGTATTTGGCTTTGTTGAACTGATATTGTGTTTGATTTTGTATTTTTCCATTATCATAACATTGTACGGTTATCTCGAATTTTCATAAAAATAAACACAATGAATGCTTAGAAGATTGAGTGGCTATCTAATAAGAAAGATTATGAGTTTCACACACTTGATACAAAAGGTAAGTATCATAAGAAGAAATACCTTTCCCCCAACTTCTACAGATTACAACCAATTTACATGTTTGTTAGTTTTGTTTCGCTCTACACGTATTATTAAGTTTGATTCATGTATGGGACCTCTAGTCTGGGTCTCAAATAACATGGCCTTCCGCCAAACTTCTTTAAAAAAAATGTTTGCTCTTTCAATACCACAAAGTTATATTTTGTGGTAAAACATTTACCTAATAATGCCATGGATTGATAATATCAATAATAATTATTGTATAATGCAGACAAAGCCAACGGAACTTTAGTATATTCATATAATTAAAGGGTACAATAAAACCCTTGGCGACGCCCCGGACCGGAGAACTTTTCGAATTAATTAAAAAGGAGGCCGAAGCGTCACCACCTCTGGAAAATCGCTGCTAACTAACTCTCTATCTCCACATCTAGAAACTTTAATACGGTTTAAAAGTTGCCGAATATTTCACTGTTCCCAACCACTTAAGACAAATCGCTTTAGTACCTTTTTTCCTTAGGCAATTTCACCGTTCGTTGGCTCATTTGGGGGAATTTTAGAGTTGCTCTTAGTAATGAGCCTGTCGACACTACTTGCAATGAAATGTAACCGAAAGTGTTATTTAGTTTTATGATCACGTCAGACGTGCAGGTTAAGTGGTTTGTTGTGTTATTGGGTTAGAGACGAATGAGTAGCGGTTTTGAGTTGGAATTTTAAGAAAATTTCCTTCTGTTGTCGCAAGGCTCACATTTATAAGTTGAAATGAAGAATGGCAGATTTGGACCCAGCCTTTTTTTATAAAAACTAAAAGCCATTCAGGTTGGCGGTCATAATTATTATAATCAGAAAAAATTAAGGCATTTTTTAAATAAGCTTCCCTATCTCTAGAAGTCCGGATTCAAAATTAGAAATTACTAGTAAAATAGACAAATCATCCAAAAAAGCAGTTGCAAAACGCAACCACTACAGCTATTTTCATCTAATATTATCACTGAGGAATTTTTTTGTCGTTACGGAACGTATTTGGCTTGGTTGAACTGATAGTGTGTGTGATTTCGTTTTCTTCCACTATCACAATATTGTACGGTTATCTTGAATTTTCATTAAAATAAACAGAATGAATGCGTAGAAAATTTAGTGGACTATAATAAGAAAGATTATGAGTTTCACACACTTGATACAAAAGGTATCATAAGGAGAAATACCTTTCCCCCAACTTCGAGAATATTGATTCAAAATATGCCTATCAAAAATCTCAGTAAAATGTTCTGAAATACTTAGTAATTTTAAGTTTACCCAGCATATTAAGAAGGACATTGTATAATAATCACAGTCACCTTGAAAGAAACAGAAAGTGTTGGGAGTTATACCTATTATATTAATTATAAACTGAGAATAATGATGCAAAATATACCTTTTAAAAATCTCAGTAAACTGGTCGGAAATACTTAGTAGTTTTACCTAACTAACTGATCATTTCTATCGGAATTTTGGGTGTTTGTAACCAAAAATTTACTTTCAAATAAATAATACAACTTTTCAAAACGTAACTATTCCCCTATCACCTAAACGTATAGAACACGCACTCGATAAATTCGACAATATAATTCCGATAGTTACACCATAACCTTTGCAGATCACTGGCACTTTACTCCTTCGTATTAAAGCTCATTTCGGTACGTTTGTTTAGTTTGTTATGTTGTTCATCGGGTCACGTATCGTGTATCGGTGTGCGTACTTTACGATAATAGTTACGTTCTCGCAAATAGTGATATTGTGAGTAATAAAGATGGTTATTGTCTGAATTAGGTAAGTAAATGGTAAATTTATAATAGTATGGATACATAAATTCACGAACATATTGTCGTTTCAGCTAGTCTATAACTTTACTACAACTACCAACAGTCTTCTAAAGCTAGAAGTTTCAGCAAGGCTGTTTAACTAAGAAAAATAAACAGATTTTATTTTGGACCCTGAAATACTTTGGGTAGGGCTAATTGCAAGCCAAGGCTTATAATTATAACACGTGACGCTCTATTGGGTTCGCCCCATGCTCACCCATATCCACATCCCTCGGAACGTATAGTATTTTCTTTTCATTTTCAAGTATGCAGCGTGGTCCAGCGTCCCACAAGGTGGTTGTCGGTCCACCAGGTTCCCGCTGCCTTCACCAGAAGGCGGCGGGAACCCGTTGGACGAGGGCAGCGCAGGACCGGTAGTCGAGGTGATCCTTGGGGGAGGCCTATGTCCAGCAGGAGACGTCTATCGCCTGATAATGATTATGATAAGTATGTAATGCCAAGATAAGAAACTATATCTGTTGTTAGTCCCGGGGTAAGCCACGATAAACCACACGGCTAAAATAAAATGAAAAATATTCAAATCCGAACAGACTAGTAGATTAGGTGTTACAAATGGAAATGCAAAAAGGTACAAACACAAAGTAAAAGCTTAATTTATTATTAACTTAGAGGAAACCATTTTATCGAATTACCTACTGAGGAAAATATAACATTTTATAAAAGGGTTAAAAGCTGCTTGCTTGATCCTGTTGTGATTTTTCATGTTTATCTATTTGCCTTTCATCTGAGTAAATCCATTTGAAGTGGTGCAAATAAGTACATGGCCTTGCAAGTACAAGAGACTACGTAAATACGGAAAGAATAAGGAGGTCCACGAAACTAGATTTTCGAAATTGCGTGAACGTTTTCGTACCAATGTCCAATGTCCATTTGTGTGACACTGTCCAAGATATTTATTTACCTATTTATTTATTTATTTATTTAATGTCAACTCTATTTGAATGAAATTCGAACAGAAACGGTCACGACATATCAAAAATCTAAACACCAAATTATGCTGAATGTTTTCAGACCATCGAGCGGCCTGGAGAGATGTCGTGACTCGTGAAACAAGTGGCCCACGTTGGTCACGACCCTCAAACCATGAGGTTACGACTGAGAAGAAAAGATCAGACCATGAAACTGAACAACTTTATGGGACCATGATTGAAATCGCGAAAAAAAAATGCTGTCTGCATACATTTGGGTCGAGTAGATTTGCTGTTTAGTCGAGCAGCAGATCTTTTCGTTATTTTTTTCGATATCAGCCCCATAGAGAAAGTGTTCCCGAAAAAACCGTCAGCATAATGAAGAAAGCATCAAATTCTTCACCATAATTCTAAATCTTAATGCGCGCTTTTGACGAGGTCTAAATTACATTATTTTAGTTTTTTGAAGTAGAAGATTGTGTGTGAAGCCAAAATACCCTTCGTGTTAGGTTGATCAGAAACATTCTACACCCGCCAACTACTTACTCGTACTTCAGTGTGCAGTTTTATCAAGATTACGTACTTCAAACATAGAATTATTTAGATTTTCGGAATGAAAATGACTCTTTCAAGTGACGAAATACTGCAAAATTCTTTGATCTTTACTTCGAATTATGTTTAGAATGAAAACTAAAAAGCTATTTATCCAATATTCATCCAGCAATGAAAGTGCCTAGTGTAAGTACACTGTAACGAATTCAAATAGCAAATCTTACGAGTCAAACTGCTTACAAAAGATTACCCGCGATTCAAGTGAGGTCACTACGCGATTTTATTATTAATACGAAAAAAAATACCTTTATCCCCTAAAATGCCTCTCTCAAAAAACATCCTAAGCCAACATTTTTGCAAATGTGAAAATATTCACAAAAAGCCGCAAACTCAGCAAAAAAAGGTTTTTCGGTCTTTGCGCAAAACCGGATGGGGCCCTAAGCGGACTTCCGGCGCGACCGGTAGTGACGTAATGAGGACAACGACCTGATGACGGAACTTATGTAATTATGTATGTCTGGGTGACAGTAATCTGAATAATAATGGTTCGCTAGTTTACTACGAAAACTTGGAGTTAGAACTCCAATCCTCCTCCTCCTTGGAATGAGGACTCCTTGGACTTGTCTCTGATGTTTCGGGATTCACTTTTAAAAACAAAAACACAGGTATCTAGCATGCATGCATAAATGCTCACGACTATATTTCCGTCAGAGATATTCTGGATCTTCAGAACATCCACGTATCACTAGTAGTAGCGAAACTCTGTCCAGTGAGACGGGGAGTGAACCACTCGCCACTTATGAGGGACAGTGGGTAGGTACAATAGACCGTAAGCGCAATGAGTGGATTGGGCGAAATACAAAGGTCGTGGATGTTGTAGCCACTATACAACGCCGGAAGTGGAGATGGACAGGCCTCGTTGCACGTATGGATACTGAGCGTTGGACCAGAAGAACACTGGAGTGGAGGCCCAGATAAACCACGCAAGGTAGAGGCCGCCCACCAGAAAGATGGGTCAATGATATTAGGAGACACGCGGGTTCCAACTGGATGCAGAGGGCGAGGAACAGAACGTCATGGAGAAATATGGAGGAGGCCTATCTCCGAAGACGGACTGATCAAGGGCTGTGATGGATGGATGGGTAGGTACAATATATGCCTCGAAATTGAAGCATGCAGGTTTCCTCACGATGTTTTCCTTCACGGAAAAACCAGTGGTATTAAAAATCGTGCATAGATTCCGAAAAATTCATTGGTACGAGTTGGCCTGTACGGGGACCGAACCATAGCCTCCTGTACGGCAGGCAAGGTTACTCGCCACTGGACCACCACGGCTTGCCATAGGTACGTAGGTACTTGCATAAACTCTAAATCGGGATGGTTTAAAACCTATCTCTATGACTAACAACCATATTTCGAAGCATGCACATAAGAAGAAAAAATGGGTAACTTAAAAGTTATTATTATTAACATGGTTAACAATTAACAAGCCCGTATGTACCTGTATAAAGAATTTATAAATGCGGCAGTAAGTCTACTCCATGGTATAATGGTAGACAGTTGTATTACTTCAATAATGGGTGATTGTACATCGATACTGAACAAGTTGCCCAAAGGAACAATGGGAAATTAGCAAAACAACATTTTGACTTTATTACGCTGAATGGAAAAATCCAAAATATTATAATTTTTTCATGTTTCCGTTCCATATGTACTTATCTTAGGGTTTTTTTTAGAATCATGTACTGTTTACCCTAACACCCTGTAGTTATCTGTATTTCTGTGCATATGCTTAAGATAAATAAGCGATAATATCATGTTGGTTGAATTTGAAAAAGACTTTGGATAAAATCTTTAAAATCTATTATTAAAAGCACAGAATAAACAAGAAACAAATTAAACACGTCACAACTCACTTCATTATTCTATTAAACATCCAAGTATATTCTCAAGACAAGATCCCAAAGGAAAATATCACAAAGCAAAATGTCTCCCGCATCCAGTTTATTTCAGACAGCATAATGAAGTAAGTGTAAACTAAAGACTTTCATCAACGTGTCTTCATTTTCTAGTTAGAAATGAGCAGGTCTTGTTTTAAGTCTGAGATGCATTATTATTTAGAATATCTCTAACATCCTTCGGGGAATAAAGACGTGTAAGAGCAAACTGTGAAACGTGGTTGTTCTGAGGTTTCAGAATATCTCTGACTATCCCCTCGGAGACTATAGTCGTGAGCATATGCTATGATTTATGCTATGCTAAGAGCAAGCTACAGCTGACTAAGCAACAATTCTTCTTCTTATTGTGTGGGTGGTTAGCTCCTGGTGTCCGAATTTTTCAGACCACCTTACGGCCTCTGACGTGGTTTTTATATAATGACTACTAACACCAGAGATAGTAGCCATGACCAATGGCTTGACGTGCCAATCCACAGATCACAAAAAGTGCCATTTCGAAGCACGGAATTATTTTTCTTTTCAGACAATCAAAGTGATTCAGCCTGCAATGTCCTAATCAAATGGGGAAAAACGCACAAAGTGACATATCACTAGGTGTTCCCCGCGGGAATCGAACCCACGATCTCCGTGTCAAGAGCCCAATGCCTTTGACAATTAGACTACTTAGGTAGTTAAGTAACAATGTCGAGACATCTCGAGTCAATGCAAATAACAGATCAAGGTGTTTTCACTGATCGAGAGCAGCCGCTATTACGTACATAAATTAGAAAAACTCATAGATACATGGCATGTCGTCCGTGCTGATTCAAACCTGGATCTCAATATAGAGTGTCCATACCTCAACCGACGCTCTCAACTAATCATATGGCAAGTACTAAATCGCACTACAAATGTTACCAAAAGACATTGTATAAAATTTCCTTCCCTCAAGTAAAATAATATTCAGACTAAAACGATCTGGCTTCGTTAATAAAAACACAATGCTACTGCTTAACGTTTTCAAGATTAATATACTCAGGAAGATCAAACATGAACATCCCCTCTTATTTGCCAACTCTTAAAGCAGGCGCCGACGAAGGCGAGCCCACATCGCCCTATGAATTAATTATTGCGCTGCAAACGCTCTTGTTTCTTCGAGTTTCGAGTTTTGTCGTGTTAAGAACGGATGGTTCAAATAAGAGAATTTAGCGTAAGTGTAGATATATACGACAAAGTGTTGTATAGCACACTATCACAGCTTTTAATAAACAAACAATAAAAGAATAAACATCAGAAAATCAACAAAATTAAAACTAAATCGTATTAAAACGAGCAATCGTCAAATCTCATTATGACGAACAAACAAACTGAGCGCAACGGTAATGAACACCTGTGAATAAATGAACAGTGCATTTCATATTTATAATTTTGAATAAAATAGCAAGCGAATCGGTAATGTTACTTATTTAAACACCAGACCGGATACGTGATCTAATTCGCATTTTACTAAATTTGTGTTTTACCAGATTCAGTATAGACCAGATTTTTTGTATTAAAAACAGAACGCATGTTTTGAAATCTTCTTCTCATCGTATGGACAGTAAGACCTGGTGTCAGAGTTTTTCAGATCGCCTTAGGACCTCTGACATGGTTTTTATGTAACGACTACTAACTAGTAGCCGGGGCCAACGGCTTAACGTGCTATCTGAAGCACGGAATCATCTTTCTTTTCAGATACTCAGGTGATTCAGCCTGCAATGTCCTAACCAACTGAGGAAAAACATTTAGTGACATACCAAATCAAACCCACGATATCCGTATCAAGAGCTTTATGCTCTTAACCATTAGAGCATGGCATGGAGGCAGTCACGTTTTCAAATGATAATAAGATTAATACTGAACAAAAGTCCAAACTCAAGGTTTATCAGAGGGCAATGGAGCGTAGTATACTGGGTGTTAAAAGAAAGGATCGTGTCATACACTGCGCTCCAAAACACGAATAGCCGATGTTGGGGAAAAAACAGTCAGATTAAAGTGGGATTGGGCCGGCCATGTCTGTAGAATTGTAATTGTAAGGTGGGCAAGAATTGTAACGCCCTGGATCCCAGAAAACGGTCGTCGGCGTCCAGGTCTTCCTAGGAAGAGGTGGCGGGACGATTTGGATGCCTTCGATAACGCGTGGCCAGAGCATGCTCAAGACAGAGATGGTTGGAGGTTGAAAAGGGAGGCCTTTGCCCAGCAGTGGGATGAAATGGGCTAGTTAAAAAAAAAGATTAATAAGTTAAACTATGAGCACAGAGTTCTAAAATGACCTCCGAGTCTTTGAGATCTGAGACAGGTTACTGATAGCACAGAGTACTATATTTACTGATAGCGACTGGATGAGGAAAGCCGAGGATAAATTAGTGTGGGACGAAATTCGATTTTCACAATTGTCCAATGTGAACTCTATTGCAAAGAAGCTCGGAGAGAAACGGTCACGACATATCAAAAATTTTAAGTCCGACTAAAGATGTGTTGAGAAATGCGGGTGCAAATTTCGAACAGAACATAGGTTGATAAATCAAGCCTAATTTTCTAACCAATAGAACTTATTTCCTTCACCAAGTCATACTTATATTTTGATTCTTTATAGGCTCAACGAATTTCCAGGTATCAGTAATTCAATACTATGGTAAATAAATTTTGTACTCGCTATCACGAATCAGTCGAAGTGACGAGAAAGTAGATTTCTTTATAATATTGACGAGGATATTTTTTAGGGGTTCCGTATCCAAAGGATGAAAACGGGACCCTAAACTGAACAACTTTCACTATGAGGCCTACCTCTGGAAACGCGAAAAAAGTGAGCTGTCCTATACATTTTAGTCGAGTAGGTACATCAGTTTTGTATGGGACAGCTGATTTTTTTCGCGTTTCCTGAGGTAGGCTCCATAGTGAAAGTTGTTCAGTTTGATGGAGTAAGTTTACCATTTCAGTATTTTCTAGGCTGTCACACCCTGTAATTACTGCACGTAAGTACTCAGGTTTGTGCCTCGGACACTTTTTTTGAGAATTTTGTACCAGACCCGGGGCGTCCATAGTATTCTACGTCAATGACTTTACCTCATACATAATCACACGTTGCCAACACAAGAAGGTGTATACGAAACGAAGTTAGCACCCAATACCTTAACGAGTTCCCTGTTTGCTCGGATTTAATCCGGAGCTGTGATTGCTTCGCCTTTCCAATTAAAGTTGCGGCATGACCTGAACATTTAAATTAGCCAATGTCTCTAGTTACTTTAAGTTTACTGCTTAAGAGGGCTATTACAAGCTCAGTGGCGCCCTCGTCACAATAAAGAAGATTTCTCAATAAAGAAAGCCTAAATTAAAAAAGTGTTCGACATATAAACTACAAAAGCCTTCAAGCTATTTTCATAGAATACTTTTATAGGTTTTTTAAAGGTCTAAACATACAAATTTTGAAAAAAGAAATAAAACGGCCGCTTTTGTTTTTATTCGAAATTATCTAAAAGTGGAATGTTTAGAACCTATAAAAGTATTGTATAACAATGGCTTGAAGGTTTTTGTAGTTTATCTGTTGAGCACTTTTTTAATTTAGGCTTTCTTTGTTGAGAAATCTTTTTTATTGTGACGAAGACGCCACTGAGCTTGTAATAGCCCTCTTAAGTTGGAACGGGCCTTATCAAACATGTGAAAACGACATCTTCTTAAAAGGAAAAGTTCTGAATACAGAATATAACATAACCACCTATAATTACAATTAGGTACAATACAAGAAGTAAAAATAAATTAGAATTCCCAAATTTTCGACTTAGTAAGGTCAACACAATCTTTTATGGGTATACGCTATTATAATAAGATTCCAGAGGATATTCTAAACTAGCCAGACAAAAAGTCCTCTGTAAAAAAGGTTACTATAAAATAAACTCGATGATTATTTGAATGACAAAAATTTCTGGTCTTGACAATGTTACGTACTATGACTGTAATTCAATAATGTTGGAACTTGTTGTCAGCATCTGACTATCAATCTGTCTTTGTAGAAACCGAACTGTTATTTAGCTGTAAGTTCTCCAAAAAGGAAATAAATAAAAAATAAATAAAAATGTATTTATACTTTGTACTAAGACTTTGTACAATTTTTTTTTAAGTTGTTTGTTGTAGAGTTTCTGGCCGCATCTTCTCTAAAACGGACATCCATAGATTAAGGAACATATCTTCCGACGCGGTGGTAAAGTCAAAAATGACTCAGAATCCATGTTATTTTGTTTGAATAAAACATTTTGAGTTGAGTTGACACTCTAGTAATATTTGAAGGAGTGGTTTCGATCATCAAACTGAACATAATACATCAGTTCGTGAACTGAACCACAACTGAACAACATTCACTATGGTTCCAGTTCCAGTCACTGTGTGACAAAGAACCCTAATAATAAATAAATAAATAACGCTCACAGGCACATACATTGTAATGATCCCAAGAAAGCACTATTAATAGGCTGTTTATTATGGAAACCATACAACAACGGCACAAACATGTAAACATCCATGACCGAACCGGGATTCGAACCCAGGACCCTGGTTTGGCAGTCCGGCGTGGTAACCATTAAATAAAATAATAAATAAATATCTTGGACAAATGTCACACAAATTATCTAGTCACATTTAAAGTACCAGAATCTAGCCTGGACTTGTATTACGATGACTAGACAACGGTATAGAATACATAATTATAGATACAAACATCCATGACTCGGGTACAAATATTCATATTCATCATACAAATATTTGTCCCTTACGGGATTCGAACCCGAGACCCTCGGCACAGCAGGCAGGTTCACTACCGACTGTGCTACCGGGCTGTCTAACGTAAGTGTCTAACTGAACGTAATACATAAGTTTGTGAACTGAACCACAACTGAACAACATTCACTAAAACTCTTCTTCTTTTTTTCTTTAAATGAATGGTGAAAAAAAAATCATTCGAAACTACAGTACCCACTCAACTCAAATATATGGGACAGCGGATATTTTTACAATACAATTCGTTTAGATTTTGAAAAAAAAAAAAAACAGTTAACGACGTAAATTCAATTCATTAATTCATTTTATTAATTAACTCATTCATTCAGTTACTAATTCACCCAATTGTTTGTTGTTACTGACATGTTCAGGCTCAGCAGGTCTCAGATAGCACATTTCCAGCCGCCCTTGTTGTTAAAATTTCGATAGTGGGGGGGGGGGCATGCAAATATTACTTAGTATACCAGGGGAAGCGTGACGCAAAAAAGGTTGGGAAATCCTGAGCTAGACAATTATTCTTTACAGTTCGAGAAGTCATAATTCAAAATCATATAATTTCATTGGAAAGAAGAATGGCAGATTTGGACCCGGACATTTTTTACGAAAACTAAAAGACATTCAGGACGGCGGTCATAATTATTATGAACAGAAATAATTAAGGCATTTTTTTTAAAAACTTCCACATCTCGAGAGGTCCTGATTCAAAAGTAAAAATTACTATTAAAATAGAGACATCATCCAAAAAGCAGTAGCAAAACGCAACCACGACTGTTATTTTTATCTAAAATTATCCCTGAGGTATTTTTTGGTCGGTACGGAACGTATTTGGCTTGGTTGAACTGATAGTATGTGTGATTTCGTTTTCTTCCATTATCATAATATTGTACGGTTATCGTGAATTTTCATTAAAATAAACACGATAAAGATTGAGTGGAATATCTAATAAGAATGATTATGAGTTTCACACACTTGATACAAAAGATATCATAATAGGAAAAATACCTTTCCTCCAACTTCTATAGGCTATACAACCAATTTACTACTTAGTTTTTTTTTTGTTTCACTCTACACGAATTACTTAGTTTCATTCATGTATAGATCCTCTAAGTCTGGGTCTCAATTTACATGGCCGTCTGCCAAACTTCTTTAATAAATTATTAGGTACTTAATTAAAATTAGACTTCAAAATTACCTGTTGCCTTGCCCTATGCCATAAAAAGAGGCCTTCACAAGCAGACAGAAATTTGATAAGCCTTGTAAATTGTTAAGCTATCAAGAAGGCCCTTAAAACAAATTGAAGAGCTGCCATAATAATATTACGATGGTAATTCAAGGGTACTAATTGGTAACTAGTTGAAACATCGGAACACTTCAAACATTTATTATCCACTCAACACGGCAGGCAATACAAAGTAGTACTTGTTTCTTAGAGTGTTGTTTTAGTTTATCAAGAATATTATTGCTTGATTTATGTAGGGCTGAACGCTGGGTGGAACGTAACGATCTACTTTCTTGATAATTTCAGATTGTGTTCCATTTACAGAATACAGTCGCATCATAATCATAGTCATAGTAAAGAAGACGTTGCTTTATTTGTCTTCCGTGTATAACATCTTAAATCCGAAATTTTTGAAACTGGTGCTCATCAAGATGTGGCAGATGACAACCCAAAATCTAATAAATAATTTTTAAATAGTCCTTAATATACTGACGGTTTTTAATGGGATGATCAGACTACAACTTCATTTATGAGACTAACGTCAAAATTGAGAAAAAACATCAGCTTTTTTATTGAAAACTGCAATCCAACTCGAGCCATATGTATGGGATAGCTATATTTTAGAGAAAATTGTTCAGTTTGATGATCTGATCTGATCATAGTCTCAAAAACCATCAGAATATTACGAAAAAATTCTGTATAAGTACAGAAAGGTGTACTTTACCTCTCTTACTTATTTACCCCATCTAACCGTATACATTTTGGCTTCTTTAGTAACTTTCCTATACTAAATTCAGAAATGGAAAAAGAAAAACTTCCACCCGCATTACAATTATTTATTAATATAAAATAAGATAGGATTGACCCACAAACTTCTAAACTATTAAAACATCTTACAGTCCTCAAATCAACGTAAGTACAATATAGGTTGATAGCTGAGCGGACATGGGGAAAACATGGGTAACCATGGAAACAGCTCAGCCCGGCCCCAATTTGCCCGGTGATCCGTATGCATTCATTACTACGGATTTCACCCTTTCTGTGTGGACTCAAATTATTGTGATGATTTCCTGGAGGGGTACATTGCAGTGATAATGGGGTACGGGAACTACAGGAATAATGATGTGGATTATTGATCGTGTGGTTACGGCTTTGATTGAACCACAGCATTTCCAATATTTTCACACAAGACAATTATTGTCTTGCTGAAAGCAAATTGCATTGAACAAAGAACATGGCGCTCTCATGTAGGTATATCGAAGAAATAGTTATTTGTTATGCAAGGCTGCAAAGTTGCTTTTTGGCGCGAGTACTTGTATTGAAACCTGAGCAAGCGAAGGATTCTAGGATTGAACCACGAGCGAAGCGAGTGGTTCAAATATAGAATCCTGAGCGGAGCGAAGGTTTCAAAGGTACGAGACGCAGAATAACTTAGCTGCCGAGCGAAACACACAACTTTTCACCTCACTACAGCGAGGAAAATTTCAATGCGCCAACCTCATTTTTAGAATAATCGCACTGGCCAGCACGAAAATAGCATGAAAAAAAAACTTGTTTAGGCTGTTTTCTTTATTGAATAGAAAGATTCGAATTTTAAAAACTCTTTCCACGCTAGCGGATAAAATGCACTTTTCCACTCAGATTTCGAATGACAAACAGAATCTTTCCGAGCTTGTGAGGTGAAAACGTAACTGTCTTATTTCAAGAAATTTTTTTACCCATGTACGAGTACACAGTACATGATTGACCTGTATGTCGTGACGTCTGAGCTGAACCACTTTAAGTTTTATTACACTATGATCTGGTCTTCGACTTTTTCCTCATTATTTTTCAAACTAATTGTTTCGAAAAACGCTTTTAATTAACACGACGGAAATATTTCATTCGTATAACGAGCTCATTGTCAGACTTTATGATTCCATATTTCCGTACAATATTTATAAATGTCACCCCCTTACCCCCAGTGCCCAAGGGGGGTTCCCGGAGGTGACACCGCTGTTCATTACAACCCCTCCTATTTATATTTATCTTTTTGTCTCTAAGTATTGTTGAATGCTTCTTCAGTTTGTTTGTCTTTCAGCGAAGCTACAGAAGTAAATATTTGTCACAAATGTCTCGATAGATGGCGTTGGCATGACATGGCTTTGTGCATCTACAGTGATACAATACGGTTCTCTTTATTTGCACATCGAAAACATATTATACAGGGAGTTAGGGTAAACAGTTGCAATATTTTAAGGGGTAATTGTACTCATGATACTCAACAACTTTCCCTAAGAAAGTAACAGGAAAGAAGAATGGCAGATTTGGGCCCATAATCATAAGTGGAGTCAAAAAACTCAAAAATTCAAAACTTTTTATTCAAAATAATATCATATAGATAGCTTTTTGACGTAATTTTTTGACTCTTCCACCGCGTCGAAGGTGTTCCGTTGAAAGTAGATGCGGCCAGAAACTCTACAACACACATCTTTTAAACAAAACAAAATGTACAAAGTACAATTAAAATACAATATTGCATTACATAGTGTAAAATTGTCAAGACCAGACATTTTGGTCATTCAAATAACCATCGAGTTTAACCTTTTTTACAGAGGACTTGTTTAACATGGGAGTTAAACTTTTTGTCTGGTAAGTTTAGAATATCCTCTAGTATCTTATTATAAAAGTGTATACAGTGCCCCATGAAAGATGTGTTGACTTTACTGAGTCGAAAATGTGGGAATACTAATTTATTTTTATTTCTTGCATTGTAATTATGAGTATGCGTGCTGTCGCCCTGTCGCGCGATACATAATGGCGGCGGGTTGTCGGACCTGCGCCTAGAACTGATGCGTCTGTGTCAGTGTAGGTCCCTTGTAGAACAAACGAAATTGTAGGACCTTGCATGTTTCACCTCTTTTTAGAGTGACATTACGTCCGTCTTTTTTCAGGTCCGTGAGTAGAAATTACTAGTAAAATAGACAAATCATCCAAAAAAACAGTAGCAAAACGCAACCACGGCAGCTATTTTCATCTAATATTATCAGTGAGGTATTTTTGGTTTTTTCGGAACGTATTTGGCTTTGTTGAACTGATATTGTGTTTGATTTTGTATTTTTCCATTATCATAACATTGTACGGTTATCTCGAATTTTCATAAAAATAAACACAATGAATGCTTAGAAGATTGAGTGGCTATCTAATAAGAAAGATTATGAGTTTCACACACTTGATACAAAAGGTAAGTATCATAAGAAGAAATACCTTTCCCCCAACTTCTACAGATTACAACCAATTTACATGTTTGTTAGTTTTGTTTCGCTCTACACGTATTATTAAGTTTGATTCATGTATGGGACCTCTAGTCTGGGTCTCAAATAACATGGCCTTCCGCCAAACTTCTTTAAAAAAAATGTTTGCTCTTTCAATACCACAAAGTTATATTTTGTGGTAAAACATTTACCTAATAATGCCATGGATTGATAATATCAATAATAATTATTGTATAATGCAGACAAAGCCAACGGAACTTTAGTATATTCATATAATTAAAGGGTACAATAAAACCCTTGGCGACGCCCCGGACCGGAGAACTTTTCGAATTAATTAAAAAGGAGGCCGAAGCGTCACCACCTCTGGAAAATCGCTGCTAACTAACTCTCTATCTCCACATCTAGAAACTTTAATACGGTTTAAAAGTTGCCGAATATTTCACTGTTCCCAACCACTTAAGACAAATCGCTTTAGTACCTTTTTTCCTTAGGCAATTTCACCGTTCGTTGGCTCATTTGGGGGAATTTTAGAGTTGCTCTTAGTAATGAGCCTGTCGACACTACTTGCAATGAAATGTAACCGAAAGTGTTATTTAGTTTTATGATCACGTCAGACGTGCAGGTTAAGTGGTTTGTTGTGTTATTGGGTTAGAGACGAATGAGTAGCGGTTTTGAGTTGGAATTTTAAGAAAATTTCCTTCTGTTGTCGCAAGGCTCACATTTATAAGTTGAAATGAAGAATGGCAGATTTGGACCCAGCCTTTTTTTATAAAAACTAAAAGCCATTCAGGTTGGCGGTCATAATTATTATAATCAGAAAAAATTAAGGCATTTTTTAAATAAGCTTCCCTATCTCTAGAAGTCCGGATTCAAAATTAGAAATTACTAGTAAAATAGACAAATCATCCAAAAAAGCAGTTGCAAAACGCAACCACTACAGCTATTTTCATCTAATATTATCACTGAGGAATTTTTTTGTCGTTACGGAACGTATTTGGCTTGGTTGAACTGATAGTGTGTGTGATTTCGTTTTCTTCCACTATCACAATATTGTACGGTTATCTTGAATTTTCATTAAAATAAACAGAATGAATGCGTAGAAAATTTAGTGGACTATAATAAGAAAGATTATGAGTTTCACACACTTGATACAAAAGGTATCATAAGGAGAAATACCTTTCCCCCAACTTCGAGAATATTGATTCAAAATATGCCTATCAAAAATCTCAGTAAAATGTTCTGAAATACTTAGTAATTTTAAGTTTACCCAGCATATTAAGAAGGACATTGTATAATAATCACAGTCACCTTGAAAGAAACAGAAAGTGTTGGGAGTTATACCTATTATATTAATTATAAACTGAGAATAATGATGCAAAATATACCTTTTAAAAATCTCAGTAAACTGGTCGGAAATACTTAGTAGTTTTACCTAACTAACTGATCATTTCTATCGGAATTTTGGGTGTTTGTAACCAAAAATTTACTTTCAAATAAATAATACAACTTTTCAAAACGTAACTATTCCCCTATCACCTAAACGTATAGAACACGCACTCGATAAATTCGACAATATAATTCCGATAGTTACACCATAACCTTTGCAGATCACTGGCACTTTACTCCTTCGTATTAAAGCTCATTTCGGTACGTTTGTTTAGTTTGTTATGTTGTTCATCGGGTCACGTATCGTGTATCGGTGTGCGTACTTTACGATAATAGTTACGTTCTCGCAAATAGTGATATTGTGAGTAATAAAGATGGTTATTGTCTGAATTAGGTAAGTAAATGGTAAATTTATAATAGTATGGATACATAAATTCACGAACATATTGTCGTTTCAGCTAGTCTATAACTTTACTACAACTACCAACAGTCTTCTAAAGCTAGAAGTTTCAGCAAGGCTGTTTAACTAAGAAAAATAAACAGATTTTATTTTGGACCCTGAAATACTTTGGGTAGGGCTAATTGCAAGCCAAGGCTTATAATTATAACACGTGACGCTCTATTGGGTTCGCCCCATGCTCACCCATATCCACATCCCTCGGAACGTATAGTATTTTCTTTTCATTTTCAAGTATGCAGCGTGGTCCAGCGTCCCACAAGGTGGTTGTCGGTCCACCAGGTTCCCGCTGCCTTCACCAGAAGGCGGCGGGAACCCGTTGGACGAGGGCAGCGCAGGACCGGTAGTCGAGGTGATCCTTGGGGGAGGCCTATGTCCAGCAGGAGACGTCTATCGCCTGATAATGATTATGATAAGTATGTAATGCCAAGATAAGAAACTATATCTGTTGTTAGTCCCGGGGTAAGCCACGATAAACCACACGGCTAAAATAAAATGAAAAATATTCAAATCCGAACAGACTAGTAGATTAGGTGTTACAAATGGAAATGCAAAAAGGTACAAACACAAAGTAAAAGCTTAATTTATTATTAACTTAGAGGAAACCATTTTATCGAATTACCTACTGAGGAAAATATAACATTTTATAAAAGGGTTAAAAGCTGCTTGCTTGATCCTGTTGTGATTTTTCATGTTTATCTATTTGCCTTTCATCTGAGTAAATCCATTTGAAGTGGTGCAAATAAGTACATGGCCTTGCAAGTACAAGAGACTACGTAAATACGGAAAGAATAAGGAGGTCCACGAAACTAGATTTTCGAAATTGCGTGAACGTTTTCGTACCAATGTCCAATGTCCATTTGTGTGACACTGTCCAAGATATTTATTTACCTATTTATTTATTTATTTATTTAATGTCAACTCTATTTGAATGAAATTCGAACAGAAACGGTCACGACATATCAAAAATCTAAACACCAAATTATGCTGAATGTTTTCAGACCATCGAGCGGCCTGGAGAGATGTCGTGACTCGTGAAACAAGTGGCCCACGTTGGTCACGACCCTCAAACCATGAGGTTACGACTGAGAAGAAAAGATCAGACCATGAAACTGAACAACTTTATGGGACCATGATTGAAATCGCGAAAAAAAAATGCTGTCTGCATACATTTGGGTCGAGTAGATTTGCTGTTTAGTCGAGCAGCAGATCTTTTCGTTATTTTTTTCGATATCAGCCCCATAGAGAAAGTGTTCCCGAAAAAACCGTCAGCATAATGAAGAAAGCATCAAATTCTTCACCATAATTCTAAATCTTAATGCGCGCTTTTGACGAGGTCTAAATTACATTATTTTAGTTTTTTGAAGTAGAAGATTGTGTGTGAAGCCAAAATACCCTTCGTGTTAGGTTGATCAGAAACATTCTACACCCGCCAACTACTTACTCGTACTTCAGTGTGCAGTTTTATCAAGATTACGTACTTCAAACATAGAATTATTTAGATTTTCGGAATGAAAATGACTCTTTCAAGTGACGAAATACTGCAAAATTCTTTGATCTTTACTTCGAATTATGTTTAGAATGAAAACTAAAAAGCTATTTATCCAATATTCATCCAGCAATGAAAGTGCCTAGTGTAAGTACACTGTAACGAATTCAAATAGCAAATCTTACGAGTCAAACTGCTTACAAAAGATTACCCGCGATTCAAGTGAGGTCACTACGCGATTTTATTATTAATACGAAAAAAAATACCTTTATCCCCTAAAATGCCTCTCTCAAAAAACATCCTAAGCCAACATTTTTGCAAATGTGAAAATATTCACAAAAAGCCGCAAACTCAGCAAAAAAAGGTTTTTCGGTCTTTGCGCAAAACCGGATGGGGCCCTAAGCGGACTTCCGGCGCGACCGGTAGTGACGTAATGAGGACAACGACCTGATGACGGAACTTATGTAATTATGTATGTCTGGGTGACAGTAATCTGAATAATAATGGTTCGCTAGTTTACTACGAAAACTTGGAGTTAGAACTCCAATCCTCCTCCTCCTTGGAATGAGGACTCCTTGGACTTGTCTCTGATGTTTCGGGATTCACTTTTAAAAACAAAAACACAGGTATCTAGCATGCATGCATAAATGCTCACGACTATATTTCCGTCAGAGATATTCTGGATCTTCAGAACATCCACGTATCACTAGTAGTAGCGAAACTCTGTCCAGTGAGACGGGGAGTGAACCACTCGCCACTTATGAGGGACAGTGGGTAGGTACAATAGACCGTAAGCGCAATGAGTGGATTGGGCGAAATACAAAGGTCGTGGATGTTGTAGCCACTATACAACGCCGGAAGTGGAGATGGACAGGCCTCGTTGCACGTATGGATACTGAGCGTTGGACCAGAAGAACACTGGAGTGGAGGCCCAGATAAACCACGCAAGGTAGAGGCCGCCCACCAGAAAGATGGGTCAATGATATTAGGAGACACGCGGGTTCCAACTGGATGCAGAGGGCGAGGAACAGAACGTCATGGAGAAATATGGAGGAGGCCTATCTCCGAAGACGGACTGATCAAGGGCTGTGATGGATGGATGGGTAGGTACAATATATGCCTCGAAATTGAAGCATGCAGGTTTCCTCACGATGTTTTCCTTCACGGAAAAACCAGTGGTATTAAAAATCGTGCATAGATTCCGAAAAATTCATTGGTACGAGTTGGCCTGTACGGGGACCGAACCATAGCCTCCTGTACGGCAGGCAAGGTTACTCGCCACTGGACCACCACGGCTTGCCATAGGTACGTAGGTACTTGCATAAACTCTAAATCGGGATGGTTTAAAACCTATCTCTATGACTAACAACCATATTTCGAAGCATGCACATAAGAAGAAAAAATGGGTAACTTAAAAGTTATTATTATTAACATGGTTAACAATTAACAAGCCCGTATGTACCTGTATAAAGAATTTATAAATGCGGCAGTAAGTCTACTCCATGGTATAATGGTAGACAGTTGTATTACTTCAATAATGGGTGATTGTACATCGATACTGAACAAGTTGCCCAAAGGAACAATGGGAAATTAGCAAAACAACATTTTGACTTTATTACGCTGAATGGAAAAATCCAAAATATTATAATTTTTTCATGTTTCCGTTCCATATGTACTTATCTTAGGGTTTTTTTTAGAATCATGTACTGTTTACCCTAACACCCTGTAGTTATCTGTATTTCTGTGCATATGCTTAAGATAAATAAGCGATAATATCATGTTGGTTGAATTTGAAAAAGACTTTGGATAAAATCTTTAAAATCTATTATTAAAAGCACAGAATAAACAAGAAACAAATTAAACACGTCACAACTCACTTCATTATTCTATTAAACATCCAAGTATATTCTCAAGACAAGATCCCAAAGGAAAATATCACAAAGCAAAATGTCTCCCGCATCCAGTTTATTTCAGACAGCATAATGAAGTAAGTGTAAACTAAAGACTTTCATCAACGTGTCTTCATTTTCTAGTTAGAAATGAGCAGGTCTTGTTTTAAGTCTGAGATGCATTATTATTTAGAATATCTCTAACATCCTTCGGGGAATAAAGACGTGTAAGAGCAAACTGTGAAACGTGGTTGTTCTGAGGTTTCAGAATATCTCTGACTATCCCCTCGGAGACTATAGTCGTGAGCATATGCTATGATTTATGCTATGCTAAGAGCAAGCTACAGCTGACTAAGCAACAATTCTTCTTCTTATTGTGTGGGTGGTTAGCTCCTGGTGTCCGAATTTTTCAGACCACCTTACGGCCTCTGACGTGGTTTTTATATAATGACTACTAACACCAGAGATAGTAGCCATGACCAATGGCTTGACGTGCCAATCCACAGATCACAAAAAGTGCCATTTCGAAGCACGGAATTATTTTTCTTTTCAGACAATCAAAGTGATTCAGCCTGCAATGTCCTAATCAAATGGGGAAAAACGCACAAAGTGACATATCACTAGGTGTTCCCCGCGGGAATCGAACCCACGATCTCCGTGTCAAGAGCCCAATGCCTTTGACAATTAGACTACTTAGGTAGTTAAGTAACAATGTCGAGACATCTCGAGTCAATGCAAATAACAGATCAAGGTGTTTTCACTGATCGAGAGCAGCCGCTATTACGTACATAAATTAGAAAAACTCATAGATACATGGCATGTCGTCCGTGCTGATTCAAACCTGGATCTCAATATAGAGTGTCCATACCTCAACCGACGCTCTCAACTAATCATATGGCAAGTACTAAATCGCACTACAAATGTTACCAAAAGACATTGTATAAAATTTCCTTCCCTCAAGTAAAATAATATTCAGACTAAAACGATCTGGCTTCGTTAATAAAAACACAATGCTACTGCTTAACGTTTTCAAGATTAATATACTCAGGAAGATCAAACATGAACATCCCCTCTTATTTGCCAACTCTTAAAGCAGGCGCCGACGAAGGCGAGCCCACATCGCCCTATGAATTAATTATTGCGCTGCAAACGCTCTTGTTTCTTCGAGTTTCGAGTTTTGTCGTGTTAAGAACGGATGGTTCAAATAAGAGAATTTAGCGTAAGTGTAGATATATACGACAAAGTGTTGTATAGGGTCCTTCTTAATATGCTGACGGTTTTTTAAGGAGATGATCAGACCATCAAGCTGAACAACTTTCCTTAAAAAACTGCAAAATATCCAATACATTTTGGTGTAGAAGAATTGCAGCAGATTTTTTTTCACAATTCAATGTTGCTGTTGGTCCCATAGAGAAAGTTGTTCTGTTCGATGGTCTGATCATTATCTTAAAAAACCGTCAGCATATTAAATTACCCTGTATATCTTGCCTTGTCAAAGGTGGTTCAAATTATAAAAGTGAAATAAGGAAGGAATTCCGCACTGACAAAAAAATTATCCTGTACTAAAATATGATACGTTTAATCATCCTATTCTTCTTTTGTTTTGAAAAATTACGTAAATCACCCAGTACAGAAAATTTTCAAAGGTTAAATATCTCCGCATCTGCATTCGTCTTGACCGATCTTGGCTCGTCATACAAAAAGATACGCTTTACATAAGCTCCATTGACTCCATTTCCTTCGGAAATCTTATTGCAGAGCCAAAATAATAAATATTAACCTTCTACGGTAACTGTCATTATGGAGAGTAGGTCATTTTCTATGTTCGTCATTTTAGAACGTTGTCATTTTCTTGGCAAGACACTGGCGATCCATGTCGCTGGTCCAGCAATGAACGACTGATTAGATGATAATAAATGACACTATTTCGCAGGCTCATATTAAGTTAATAGGAAAGTTTCTGTTCTATTTATTAATTTAATATTTTTCTCTTCACAATTTTCTGGACACCTCTTTTCTTAGGTCAATTAATCACCAGAACTCGTCTGCTCCAGCAATACAACTTTTGCTATTATGACAAGTGATGACTTGAACAAGCTCTTTGTAATACAGTCGTCAAATCATTATTAACAGGTTCTACATTTAGAACACTGCCATTTCTTTCAATACATGTGAATTTATACTTTGAGTAGGTACAATTTAAAATAAGTATACTTCACAATTTAGCCAATGAAAGTAGTTGGTGTTGGCAGCCTCTCGTAACCTGGGGATTCTTAGCACCCCCCGCCCTACCGTTACCTAGACCGCTGCCGAAGCCTGAAATAGTAGAGCCGCCGCGAACTAGGAGCCATGTGGGACTAAATTCCATATTTGGGAGGTAAAAATGCCATAATTACCACGCTTGGCAGAGCGGGTTGGTGACCGCAGGGCTATACCACTTGCACGTGGGGTGTCAGAGTTCTAGAGTGGAGACCGCGAACCGGCAGGCGTACTGTGGGACGCCCTGCTGCCCGCTGGAAAGACGACCTTACAAAGATAGCGGCGAGCGACTGGATGAGGAAGGCCGAGGACAGAGTTTTGTGGCGCGCCTTGGGAGAGGCCTATGTTCAGCAGTGGACGATGATAGACTGATGATGATGATACTTCACAATTTATTGTGGATTAATTAAAGAGCTCGAGGATAATTGCTGCGAATGTTAAGTATAATGCAAAAGACATAAACTTGAAAGTTGTTCAAATGAAAAACTTTTCCACGTATTTTGTAAGAGAGTTTAATGATGTTTTGTCTCAACTATGTATTTTTTGACTAATACTTTTTGACGCTGTTTAATTACTTAGGATCAGAACAGTGTACTGCCATTCAGTCCTGTCTTCAGTCATCTGGACCGTCCGGTAAATTTTCCTCCAATTGCCTTCAGTCAAACTTGTCGAAGCTCTTCCTCCGGCGTGTTTGCCCTCAATTTTACCTACGCTAACGACTTTTAAAATACGTCTGTAGGATGACAAAATTTTTATGCGTGTAATCACAACTGGATATGTACATTATTTTATTCGCTGGTATGTTATCAAAAAGTAAAAATTTTCACAATTATTCTGCTGAAGTTCTTGGGTACTGCAAGTGAAAAGTTAATTAAATTAGACTCTCTCAAGTCGAAATAAAATCGTTATTGCAACTGCACTATACATTCACTTTGTTACGAGCCGTCGGAAGAAGTAAACTCGCATCTCGTGTGAAAACTCGAGCATCGGGCTTTGCGGCGTTCGCAATTATCGCAACTTGCATAATGTAGTGCATTTCTGTGTTAAAGAGGGGTGCAATCTTTTTAATTGGTGTAGAGGGATTGATTGGATAAGTTTTGTCGTAATTAGCTTCAGCTTTATGAATAGGTACTGGATATAGGTAGTGTAATCCCGATCTTCAATGTCTTTCGCAGATCATTGCTATGTCATATCGGCTGATTTCTCATTATTATATTAAACTTTTTGAAACTATCTCATATTTATGTGTCCATATCTTTAGCAATTCTCGTATTAACCAATGATTATCGATTTAGTGAAATATATGAATAGAAGTCAGGTAATTGCATTGGTGCCAAACCCAAACTGTCTTTAAACAAGTTAAAAAAAAGTGTATAAGTATAGTTTAGTAAACATGTATAGTATTTAGACTATTTCGTAATAGTTTTTTTTTATTGGTGCCAAACCTAAACTGTCATTAAATTAGTTTAAAGATAAAGATGGCCAATTATTTTTGTATGACCATGGCAGTTTTTGTTTTGAAATGGTTTTTTATTCGATGCACTCAATGCCATAATTTTTGGAAAGACGAGTTAGTAATTTGAATCTTACAAAATAAAGTCAGAACTACATGTTCTAAGTAAACAAACTAGAACGGGTGACTTAAATTTTCACCAAGAACTTTGTTTTGTTTTGCTGTTCATTTGTTTCTCTTCTCAGAATAAAGCTACCTATCGATAAATAGAGCAGACAAACGTATTCCAGTCAATTTGTAATTCGAGATTTGTTTGTAAATATTGTATCTCTTTGCATTTTACAAACGAAAGCAAGACATTTATAACCTACAATGGATGAATACGGGTTGATGATGATAATGAAATAGTAAACCACCGGGTCTCGTAAGAGATGAGGTGAGGTGGCAATTTCATCAGATATCCTCCTCTTTCTGATATCTTATCACCTATTCCTATCAGTTACTGAATTCATCCGATTCCAACCACTTCAGTTATCGTAAAATTATTGTCACTTTCTGTAATATTCTTTGATAAACGACAAAAGTAGAATTGTAGAGTTGAGTAATTTCCGGGAACCAATCAAACAGAAATGTTGTTCGTACATTCCTCCATTTCCAGGAAAATTCTGTATTGTAGCGTAATAAAATCTCAATAAGGCTAGGCTAGGCTTTCAAAGACTTAGCTATAGTCAATATAAACATGATTTTTGTAAACCTACAATACTCCACCGACAAGAGCGTAGCTCTTAAATAAGATGAGGATGACAATACCTACAGGGTCTACAATTTGTATTCTTAACTAGTTTTTGTTCGCATCAAACGTAGTACAGGTGAGCTGGTGGTAGTGATGAACACAATCGTAAAAATATTAATGTAGAGCTTAGCACTACACGCACCAAGCGACAGTTGCAAGTATGGGGTAATTTAATTGCAATTATGAAGAACGAACAAACAAACAAACAAACAAACAAACAGACATACAAAAAATCCAAAAATTTGTGATTTGGAATCAGGGATATCTAAGAACCATATCTTAATCTTTTTTTTTGTAAATGAACCACGATTTGGTTTTTCTCTTTATACTTACCAACACCTGCCTTCTATATGACTAAAAAATGCGTCTAGTAAGAGAAGAACTGAATAGTAATTCTTATAATGCTATTGCTCCATGGTTACACTCACCCCGGGAGTAATTATTATCTTGCTTCTTGAAATCAGTTTTAATTTTGTAACCTGGGAAAAAACATTATAGGTAGATATCACCATATTTTTTAATATGTATGAGAACACTGACCTGTATAATGGTATCCCAGCATCGTCTCTGAACCAGAAAACCATATACACCTTGTCGTTGGCCGCTGTCCCAAGGTCACAGGGGAACTGGGCTTCCAACCCTTCGACAGCCTGCACGTCCACTGTTCTGACACCCGCTGTAACAAACAGATAACATTGGATAAACATATGCTGGTGGTGAAGGAAATTGTCATGAAGAAAACCGGCTTGCTTCTTATTGTATCCGTTGTCTTTTTGAAGGAGCAATACACCTTATATATTCCACAAGTCAAGAAGTGAGAGAGAGATAGTAAGAGTAAGACTGTCCACTGCTTACGGTCGGTTAACTTGCGGTAACCGAAGGGCTGAGGTCAAAACTGTTGGGAGGCAGGAAATGTCTGTCACATTCCTAGTATTCATAGTTCTGTGATAGAGATGAGCTCACTAATGCCGTCGCCACTGCTGCTGAAATGTGGATAGTTAAAATATTTGGTTTTATTGAATATCACTCATGAGCATACCTACTTGAATCGTTTGATTAATATTTCGCAATTTAAACCCATTACTTTACATTGGTGTCGTGGGAGGTACTCAATTAGACGAGAATGTTTATTTTGATGTCTAATTGTGATTTGTGTAGTGTAGTCGAAAATATTTGATTACTATTGACGTCATTCCGTATCTGAACCTCACCGAATCTAATGTTAAACATTTGATTTGTCTTGTTTTCGACTCAACTTAGCTGCTCTAATTCAATGTCATTCCCATTTTGTTAGGAGGCTGTTTTCCGATTCTGATTGCCTCTGGATAAGTAAAAACTTATCCAACAATGGTTACTGCATAATTTTTCCAGTTATTATTAGTTGTTTTAAACTGCCATTGTCACTTTCTGGTCTATATATTTTGCCACAACTACTCCATTACCTTTCTAGTGTACTTATAAAAGGATTCACTTTTAGCCTTTGACTACTTATTATAAGGACTGGCCTTGCGGTAGCATTTCCCCTCTGCCACAGTATAAGACAAATTAATCATGTGCATTTACAATTTCATACCTTATCAGTTTATCAGTAAACAAGACAGCCTATAATTGCGAAACGATAATTTTGAACTTAGAACGTTTGGGCTTCACACGAGACTACTTTTCATGATTTTTAACATTCAAAATTAGAATTTAAAGTTATGTGGAATAAAATCCAAAGTTGCTGATTTCATGTTACCTCGCCCCCCGCAAAAAGTGGCAGAAATGATTGTTAGTAGAATGATACTCGTAACTAGTCCCTATATAAGTAGTCCAAGCTTTTAGCCTAATTCCGGTTTCAGATTGGAGTGACGCATGAAGTGGCCCACAAAAATACTGGAAAAAATTACGTACATTTCTGCCTAAAATCAAGTCTTCTTTTTCTATCGTGTTATCATGAGCTATATTGCTGTAATGGAAAGATTAGCCAGTCAGCAATGGTCGTCCCGAAGGTTGACTGCTTGGGTGCTCTATAAAAGTGTGTACCATGTAAAATCAAGTAACAAAACAGTACTACAGTCTATAGTAACACACATTTAGCAGATTCCCGACACGGCTCGAACCTAGTCACCGGAACCGTTGAGTTTCGTATCTCGTTATCATAGTAATGGACTCTGGGGGCGTGTACATTGTATTGTTCTACCCCTAAGAGCCTCCTCAACTTCTAGAGCTCGCGTCCTAATTTATTTGTTTTACTGGGTTATTAATTTTGTGAACGAAATATTTTCGGTCAAAGTTTCTATTTGATATAGAGATTTTTTTTTTTCGTGGTCTGATCATCATCTTAAAAATCCGTCAACATTTTAAGTTGGACCCTGTAATGTATATGACATTCCCCCCATGCATTCCCCTCAAGAAATAAAATTGTGAGCATAATAATTCCAGTGGCGTAGCGTGGGTTCATTATTAAATAAAACTGGTCAAGTGCGAGTCGGGCTACTCGCGCACCGAGGGTTCCGTACCACACCACCACAGAACACAACATTATTAACTTAGAAAAAACAACTTTTTTTTGTCCGGGACCTTTAGCGCAAGACCGACTCACGCTTGGCCGGTTTTTAGTATTTGTTGTTATTCTGTAGAGTTTGCTTTATAATCACACTAAGTTTGACGCTTGTATGTATTACCGTTTTTAAGACAGAGCGTGAAGAAAAAACGTCGATAAAAACTAGTTTCTTGTTGAGAACCCCCCTTAATTTTTAACTTTTTAACATTTTTATTATTTGTTAACAAATCCGCCGCAATAACGCATAATCTGAGAAAATTTCAACTATCTAGCTATTACGGTTCAAAAGTTACAGCCCTAAATAGGTAGGACAGACGGACGGACGGACGGACAGACGGACGGACGGACGGACAGACGGACGGACAGATGGACGGACGGACGGACGGACGGACGGACGGACAACGTAGGCTTAGTAATAGGGTCCTGTTTTCACCTTTTGGGTACGGAACCCTTAAAAAAAACATTTGTCCGATCCCCAGATTTTGGTCGAACGAGGAGGATTGCAGTTTAGTTTGAAACAGCAGATTTTTTATTGCGATTTTGATGTTGGTCCCATAGAGAAAGTTGTTCAGTTTGATGGTCTGATCATCTCCTTAAAAAAACCGTCTATAATGTCAGAAATAATCTTCATGAACGAAACCAAATTTTAAACTTACGGTTAGTTCATTTGATGCGAGACCATTCTCCTGGTTGTATCTCCTCAAAGTTTTAGATTACCTACTTAGTTCTGTACGTATAAGATTTATGTTCTCGGCAAACTTATAACCCAACTTTGTCTTTAGTTTATACGAGTATTACCTATTTCTGTTTTACTAACTAGATTAAACTTTTACCTATTTTAAGTTTGAACTTTGATGTTAATGCTAATAAGTCTTAAAATTGTTTATAGCTACGTATTGGTTTGTTTATTTGGCTCTGAAAATTCTAAAGCTTTAGTGGCATTGGACTGCACATATCTACTGAAGTTCACTATCAAACGATATGGAGAGCTGGAAGTTCTAGATATATACGAACTATCAGACAGTGTGTTGTGGTACCTACGTCTATATACTGTATTAGCTAGTAATCCCATCGTCGCTTTTTAACCTTTAAAAAAAGGAGAAAGTTCTGAATTCGTCTGTAAGTCTTTATTTTTGCATTTCCTTCTTAATGTATACGCTACAAACTACTTATAACTACGACATTTTTTGATCAATTTGAATTATTCTGATGAAGCGCCCCGGAGAAGGACAATACCCCCCCAAGAAATTATATCAATAAATTTGTACCCCTTACGTATACAACTAAGAAACATTTGAGTATTTAACCACTGAAAATTGTGAAACAAACAATTTTTTACAAAAAAATATAACCGACTTAAATGTTTAAAGTAATAATATAAACATCGTCTTTTAAATTTCCATTTTTAATAACATTAATTTATTTTATTGGAGTCGATGTCAAGCCAAGCCCGAAAAATTACTCTAAACCGAGTAGTCGGGAATCAAACCGGCTTGACAGCGACGCCGATTATTATTATTTTGCGCCATTTTAGGTCCGATGTCCCTTTAAATTTTTTGTAATGAAGTACGACCTAATAACCAAAACTTAGTAACTCGTAAACGTGTTTAATATTCACGGTCGAATTCGACTTACTTCACGTAACAGTGAGACGAACAAGCGTTGAGAGATGAGTCCCGAGACGATAATAAGAAGAAAGTCGTAAAACAAGTGTTTCTCTTAATGAAATGGGCGTGGACACGGGGTGCTTATTCAGGCTTGAATTAGGGCTGCTAAATAGTGCACAAAGCATTCAGGCATTTTGGATACAAAGGTTGTACGAGTATTGTCTTATTCTATCATCATCATCATCATCATCATCTCAGCCGCTGGACGTCCACTGCTGGACATAGGCACAGTAAAGACATAATACAATGGTGCCAAACGCGGCGTACGCGTAGCCCCGTCTGGCGCATTCTTATATGTCTGACATATTTTCAGTGTGTGCGTGCTACGAGGCGTACGTACTGGCGAGCACACATACAAGCCGCGTTTGGTACCATTGTATGAAGATAGAATACTGTCTTATACTGTGACATAGGCCTCCCCCAAGGATCGCCATAACGACAGTCCTGCGGTGCCCTCATCCAATGGTGACGGTCTTATTCTATAAATGGTTATAAAGGATCCTTCTTAATATGCTGACACTTTTTTAATGGGATGATCAGACCGTCAAACTGAACAACTTTCACTAAGTCACCAACAAAGAAACCGCAAAAAAGAAATCTGCTCTTCCATACCTACAGAACTGCAAACCAACTAGAGCCAAATGTATGGGACAGCAAATTTTTTTCGAGAGTTCGTTGTTGGTCCCATAGAGAAAGTTGTTCAGTTTGATGGTCTGATCGTCCGTTTAAAAAAGGGTCAGCATTTTAAGAAGGACCCTGTATATTATCCGTTTCGTTTAGCCTTAAATATAGCCGGTCGAATAAATATTTTTTCTTTCCCCACACAGTCTAATCAGGACTATGATTCTTCTTCTTATCGTGTGGGCAGAGCCCTGGTGTCAGAGTTTTTTCAGACCGCCTTACGGCCTCTGACGTGGTTTTTATGTAACGACTACTACCACCAGAGATAGTAGCCGGGACCAACGGCTTAACGTGCCATCCGAAGCACGGAATCATTTTTCTTTTCGGACAATCAGGTGATTCAGCCTGCAATGTCCTAACCAACTAGGGAAAAACGCACAAAGTGACATATCACTAGGTGTCCCCCGTGGGAATCGAACCCACGACCTCCAGGTCGAGAGCCAATGCTCTAAACCATTAGACCACGGAGGCAGAACTATGATCATCTATGATGATGTAAACAATTACCTACTATTCTTTTAGGTACGATAGTTTTTTTTTATACAACTAATAACCTATTTGACAGAAAAACTTTACTGTGCTGAAGATATAAATTAGCGAAAACAAAAATAGTGGTCTTTTTTCAATTACGAACATGAAATGGACTAGGTAAGTATTTTAATAATTTTAAGCTATTATTTTTCGGCAGGGTACTTGTTATAAATTGATGTACCTACCTGATATCACGAGGTGACTATATGATTGGGATCACAAATATTTACAAAAAGAACCCGTCAAAATGTTGCGGTACCGAAAAACACATAAAACCTGTATTATTTCTACTTTCTTCTGGATTGATTATAGGAAACAATATTCTCGGAATTCCCAACTTTGAATTGACTTGGTTTTGAAACTTTTCATAGTTTATAAACAAACAAAAACAATTTGACTAACTTTAGTATAAATTAATATAAAAATAAAAACAATTACAGAGATTTAAAAAAAATTACTTTCAAAAACCGCCGACTGATTTCCCAGAACATCCTATTAGAAAAAATCTAGACTCAATTTGCAAAGAATTAAATTTCAAAACATGTTGAAACTCAATCTAGAATGACAAAGAAAGGTCTATTCCGTTTCCTTGGGTAGTATTTCTATGGCAAGAACGTTGGCATTATTAATGTTAGATCGTTACAAAGGATCCCAAGGAAAGCGGAGCTGGCCTTTACAATTACTTAGAGTCGGATAGGGATAGTGTTTTGCTGGAAATGAAATATTAATTGTAAGGTAACTTGTTAGAGAAGATATCGTTTTGTTTCATTTAAAAAGGTTTATTTCTTACGTTTCCTTTAATTAGTGACATTTTCTTTTCGTTTGTCATTATTTTCATAACAACTTATAGATAAATAATTAGACGCTTTTACAAGAATCGAAATAGAATAGAAAAGTTAAAAGTTTTTAATAAAAACTCATACGTTTAAAACATTGACCAACGTTTACATGTTTTTTCTGCTAGATAAATGTTATTACTCAGTAAATGAATATTTTAATCATCATCATCATCTCAGCCGATGGACGTCCACTGCTGGACATAGGCCTCCCCCAAGGATCGCCATAACGACCGGTCCTGCGCTGCCCTCATCCAACGTTTTCCCGCCGCCTTCACCAGGTCGTCGGTCCACCGTGTGAGGGGCCTACCCACGCTGCGCTTTCCGGTACGCGGTCGCTACTCGAGAACTTTTCGGCACCACCGGCCATCGGTTCTGCGAGCAATGTGCCCCGCCCACTGCCACTTAAGTTTAGCAATTCTTTGGGCTATGTCAGTTACTCTGGTTCTTCTGCAGATCTCTTCATTTCTGATTCGATCTCGCAGGGAAACTCCGAGCATAGCCCTCTCCATTGCCCTTTGGGTGACTTTCAGCCTTTTTATGAGGCCTTGAGTGAACGTGAATATTTTAATGATGTACTGTAAATAATTAATTTAATGTAATTGCATGTTCAGAAGAAAATCTATGCTGTAAAAGTATTAGCACGCCGCCATGTGTGGCAGAATATGTCTTGATTTATCTACACTAATATTATAAAGAGGAAAGATTTGTACCTATTTTTGTATGTTTGTATGTTTGTAATGAATAGGCTCAAAAAGTACTGGGCCGATTTAAAAAATTCTTTCACCATTAGAAAGCTGCATTCACCCTGAGTAACATAGGCTATATTTATTGCTAGAAAAAATTAGACGTCCACCCGTGCGAAGCCGGGACGGGCCGCTAGTGTCATATATTTAAGACCTTAATGTACCATATTTTGGAAAATTAATCATTTCTATTCTTTTCTATTCAAATCTGTATCCTTTTGAAGTCAGCGCCGATGAAGCGGATAACAGCTACTTTTGTACTATATTTGATAAATCATACACTTCTCAATTCATCACCAAAAAGCCTTCAAAATTGAAGTGTCAGCCAATCAATCCTACCAAACCAATGACGCTTTTCGATATAATATAATGTACAAACTCTATATAAGTAGGTGCGACCTGTAATCGCAGTTACGTGTCCATTGTCCAATTATCTGTCAGTAATTAAAAGCCAGATCTGTCCGTTAATTGGCTTTATGCAAGTGGGCCTTAATAAGCAATGCTTATTTTAGCCTCTAGGCCATTGAAATTGAGATGAAATGATGTTTTGATTTCGTCGTTTATTCTGCCAATTAAAAGGGAACATTTTCCAGTAGACCTGTGTATCTTTTTTTGCTTTTTGTTGCATTTTATCTTGTAAGCCTTCGTGCATTCATTTAATTAAAACAATAATATGTTTTATTGGCGTAATTTGCTACTTTTATTAATTTTGAAGTAAGTTTAGTTTTTTTGTAAAAAATATTCCAATTTATAATTTTCATCTGCCTACATCATGTAGATACAAAACATCCATGACTCGGGTACAACATTTTAATATTCGTTAATCACCATTATAAATATTCGCTTTTTGTAGGATTTGAACCCACGACCCTCGATTCAGCTGACAGGTTCACCGCCACCTGACTTTAATTACTTCCATAATATTAAACTGACATTTTATTAATTATTGTGTTTGACGCTTTGAACGATAGGTTCCGACTTTGTTTTTGTGAGAAATTACTAATAATTATGTACCTACCACGAAATTAAGATGAAACTAGAATACTCTTTGTTGAATTTGTTAAATTATTTAAACAATTTATGTACTACATTATGCAGTATTTAATGAAAATTTTCATTAAAGCTGCAAAGCTAAAATTTAACATTTCGCATAGTTTCAAATTTATTAATTTAGTTTGTAACTGAGACTTCGGTTTATTTAATGTAGAAATTATGTTTACAGTAATTAACATTTATGAATTCGACGTATGGATCCATCGATTTCTTGACAAACATTTTTCATAAGACATTATTATCATTATTAACCTGGAAACATGGAAACAATACCATAATAATAGTGTACTATTATGAAATATTCTTAAGACAGAGTACCCTACTAAACAAATCAAACAGTAGCGTTACTCAGCCAATAAGAAATAAGATACCTAATTACCATTACATGTAAACAGAGATCACACATAAATACTGACACGCACATCCAAAGCTATGCTCTCTGGAATACTCTAAAACACCTTACGACTTACGCATTAAAATAATAATGTATCTTCGATTTTGTCAAAGACATTTTTTCTATTTTACATTCACATTTATTTATAGTCTTATATAAATCTATTCAAATATATTAAAAACAAACCATGCTACAACTACACGCATGTTACGGTAATTATAAGTAGACAAAGAAGCACTGAAAGCCATATCTCTTCTAATGTTCACGCATAAAACGGTAATTATAATTAGTACCAGATAGAGCGGCACTGAAAGCTATCAACACGGTTTCCACTCTACCAATGCACTTCTTATTCCAAAAAGAAATCGACACTTAGAAAACTTATGAATCGTATCGTACTGATCATTGTACACTTATGTCCATTTATCTCTTTACCAGATGTATGATGATTATTTGTGGTTGGGCTATTGCAAGCAAGGGTCGTTGTAACACGGAGACTAGCGCTGGTCCTTTGTGTTCGCCCCAAGCTCACCCATATTTACACATACCTCCGAACTTACGGTATTTTCTTTTCATTCTCGGGAATGCAGGTTTCCTCACGATGTTTTCCTTCACCGCCGAGCTAGTAAATGATAAATACAACCGTATATAAATTCCGAAGAACTTTGTGGTACAGGCCAGGAATCGAACCGCGGCCTCAGGATTGAGGCGCTAGCTCTCTTCCGTATGGGCTATCATCGCTCAAAGATGTATGTATGTTAGTATTAAAGCTTAACTACCCCAAAACAGAATTTAAGTTCGTAAAATATCGTCTCTAAATCCAGACAGAATTTTAGCAAATCCTCAACTTTTTCAATCCAACCCTATTAAGAATTCATTCAACCCCTGCCAGGTTGGCAACCTCATTACCGTTACAAATTCCCCCATCTCTCATGGTGTCGCCGACTAACTGGCATCGTTACCTCCAGTTTTTACGACCGTTTTTTATGACAAGTTCTTCATGAGGTTGTGATGCACTTTTGAGTAGAGTATACTATGTAAATCGCAAAGATATTGCTTTATCTGCTCTCTTCGAATGGTAGATTTTGTCCACACCATAAAGTATTATGGTATTGAATTTATTTATATTGAATACTTTTTTTTAAATGTATGATTTTTTTTGTGACTTACCGTCCCGAAGCTCATGTTATAAATGAGGAAAGGTCTGTCTCATTAAAAATTTATTTAATTAAAATGCCCTTTAAATCCATTTAAAAAAATACATATTTTATCTCACTGCTGAGCTGAAAATTGTTTCAAATATACAGGGTGCTTCTTAATATGCTGACACTTTTTTAAGGGGATGATCAGACCACTAAACTGAACAACTTTCTCTATTGGACCAACATCGAAATCTCAAAAAAAAAAAAATCGGCTGTCCCATAGGTACATTTGGCTCGAGTAGGTTTGCAGTTTTGTATGGACGAGCGGTTTTTTTCCCGATTTCGATGTTGGTGCCATAGTGAAAGTTGTTCAACGGTCTATCATCCCTTTAAACAAAGTGTCAGCATATTAAGAAGGACCTTATACAACGTGTTAATAAATTAGCGCAAAACCTCATACACCCCAACTAATTTATAACAAAAGAATTAGATTGAAACAATAATTTCATTATTTTGATAGTTAAAATTTAAAGTTATTCGCGTTTTAAGTTCACAGACAAAAATGATTTGTTATCATTTCAGCAATGAATGAAAGCGCTAACGTACTTGTGGATACATTTTAATAATCTTGTTTTGATAGTAAGTAGGGTGAGTGTGCCCGTAGGGTGGGTTGACATCGGGTTTAGTAAATTTTTAACTTTACAAAAAAATTACTTAAAATTTTGAAAAAAAATACCTATGTTGAAACCATGATAATTCGATTCTGCTCTCGATTCTAAACAAACTACTTTCTAGTTTTGCGTTAATTCATTAACACGTTGTACAAATATGAAAATTATATATATAATTAATACAATTTTTGTTGCTGTCATATAATAATCCGCGCAATCACAAGTTTTACTTTTAATAATAAGCACAAAGTAGGTTATAAATTCGATAAAACTATTATCTTTTGAAATATTATTGTGGCACAACATTTTATATTTTTAGTATCTCGACGGTTCTCATTTGGGGTAATATTACCTTCAAAAAATTATTAGGGCTATCACATTTTGTACACATCTTGTTTGCCGCTTGAATTATTCTTCAAATTGGTGTTAAGAACCTCTTCTAGGGCTGTCAGCGATCAGGCAAGCAAAAACTAAGTGCTATTTGCGATAATAAGTTCATCGAACCTACTTTTTATAATATTTTTCGCAAAATAAGTTTGTCTTATTATTCAAAAACATGGTTAAGTAATTTTAAAAAAGGCAATGCTTTTACTGTAGATACAGTACCAGGAAGGTATTAGTACAAAATCATTCAAAGGAAATTTTAACCACGTTTACGTCTCAATAAAATGATTAAGTACATTATGACAATTATAATATTGGTAGCTTGTTTTTCTAACTTATGTACGTACTAACTGCTCTCAAAAGGTGAATGACAAATAGTGAGGAATTCTGCAAAACAGCTGAAGATGAAATTTTGATTCGTGTGTGAAGTCTACCAGTTTGGTTTCGACACGGCACGCGTTGTGGACACCCATACACCTGTGCCCTGCAGTGGGACGTATAATACGCTGATGATGATATTAAATCGAATATAATAAACATATTCCAAATCATCAGTTATATCATATCGATCGAAATCGTACAATTCAATTCAATTATAATTTATTGCACGCAAAAACAGAACATCAGAACATACATTTGAGTAAAGATAAATAATTATAAGTACGTCCAGACAACCTTAGGATAGAGGAATTAACAAACGAAAATAGGAAGACGGTGTGATTCAAAAGAAAGAAAGAAATCCAGAATCACAATGAGCGTATAAATATACGAAGATTTTTACATACCTACATTCTCTTTAACTATATACCTACATACATTAGTGAGTACAACAATACAACTCGGAAGCAACAGTAAGTGGAAATAAAAGTGATGTTGTTGAAAATCAGCACAAAAACTAATATCTTTCTATTTATGAAGGAACATTTGTGTTAGATCCATAATTTTAAAGAAGCAAATTACACTTGGGCCACTTTACACTCCGGTGAAAGCATTAGCACATTCTGGCAGGTCATGCGTGCTCTATTAATTCGCGAAGACAATGCTCCTAATAACTGGGAATAATTAACTGTATTTACGACGAAGTACTATTCAGAATCTCGTCTGCTAAATGTGAGAAATTATGTTACTTCTTGTAGGATTCAACTGAAAAGACCTGTTAGTATTAGTATGAGGAATTGGCCACACTCTACCACTCTGGCTTGGTGTTTTGTTCGTGGAAAATTTGTGGCAAGCTATCTAAATCCCCTTCCCACCTCTATTCTTTAGAGGAGGCTTTTGCCCTGCAGTGGGATCGTACAGGCTACAATTCTTAATAATTTATCTAAATACTTTTGATAAAGGCTTGGGCGGGACATATATGCCGCATGCATCCAGAGAGGTGGATGGCCAAGATGGCCACAGAACGGGTTCCACAAGATGGTCGCCGAAGTCGTGGGAGGCCCAGAAGAACATGGAGCAATGTTTTGAATACCTTCCTGGAGGATTGGCCAGAGATTGCATTGCATAGAAAGGATTGGAGGAGATGGGGGGAGGCTTTTGCCCAGCAGTGGGACACAAAATAGGCTAAATCAAAAAAAGGCTTGGCAAAACTTAACAAGTTCGGGCTAGATTCTGGTATGTACTTTGAATGTAACTAAATAATTTGTGTGACAGTGTCCAAGACATTTATTTATATAATATATCCCGAGAAAACATCTGGGAATCTTTTTAAGAAAATGAAGGGGATATCGACAAAAAGTATTAAAGAACCCTTAACTGTAAGTTAATATGAACCAAACGGGGGGGGCATAATATTTCAGTGGTCTGCCCATACGAAATCCCGGGCATTGCTAGTTGAAACTAAAACGAGTTATTTCGGTTGAAAAGTTTCCTATTCTTCAATACCAAACAAGCCTCTATACAAAACTAGTCTCGTTACAAAAGTTACCTAGCATGGTACCATGCTGTCCACATTTTCCATTCCATTACTCTCATATTAGTTCGCCATGGCCTTTGTCTTTGTACGTTACGTTTTCAATTAACAAATGGAGTTGAAGTGGCGCGAACGCTTCGCGTAGAGATGGGACGAGCTGAGTTTGACTCGAGTGTGTTTGTGATTCAATTCAGTTAATTAATTTCAGAAAACGATGCTCCGTTTCCTTAAGTAAGCATTTTGTTAGAAAATACAAAATAAATAAACCGTAAAATTTTACTGTGGTTACGGGCTTACTATTTATTACACTGGACATAGTTTGGGTACTGCTTGTGAAATATGGATATTCTGATTATGATATTGATATTGAAAACACAACGTTACAATATATGTCAGACTTCACTATTATATCGCTCATGACTATAATTATCTTTAGGAGTATAATATTCATAAAATAATTTATAATATTGACAATAATTTGCAAAGCAAAAAAGAAAGAACATTATATTTCCTTATGATTAAGTGAGACAAACCGAGGTGAATATTTCATAAACATTCTATCGGCTTGTTGTCAGGCATAAACTAAACAAATTTAAATTATTTTAGGATTTGTTTCCGTATCATTTGTTTAGGTATACCTAGTATCTTAAATATTGTAACAAAACTATGATTATCATGTAGTACAATTTGTTTTTTTTTTCTAAATCATAATGGTTTTGCGCTTGGCTTCAGTTCACCTGATGGAAAGTGTAGATGAAGCCGATGATGTAGCTCACCCAGAAAAAGCTTATCCATAAATCAGCAAGTTCAAAGCGATAATTGATTTGCTGGGAAATTTTAGGAAATTATAATCAATATAGGAAATGGAATAGTCACATTAAATAAATGGTAAGGAAACTCTTAAAAGTAATAGCACTTGAACCTTAACTGATCGAATCAAATCAACTGAGTCATCTGATTCAGTCTCAAAGTATCAAATATCTAGTCACATCACTAGATAGCGTGGTGTGGCGCACGATATATGCGGTGTCGATGATTTTAATTACCGTGCGAGGCGTGTACCATCTGACAGTTTGACACTACCCCACTATTGTAGGAGTAGGGTAAATAAGTCTGTACTCTGTAGGATGCTAGTTCTCCTTTTGCCATTTGCACTTTATTGAAAAAAGCATTTACGCGTGGGAGTAAAATTAATTTCAGTCTCGGACTAAGTAAGGCAGTGTTTAAAACGGCAACAAGTGTATAATAACAGGTTAAGATAGACATTTATATATTTATTTATTTAAATGGAAATAATGTAAAAGACATTGCCCACGTGACATAGTGTACTCGTTTCGGGTCATTTCGGAGCTGGCGAATGTGTATGATTAAAGATCAAATACAAATCGTATGATAGGTTAATACACGGGATAGGAGGAATATCGTGCTTCCCAATGAAATGCAAATTATCATTTTCTGCAGTGGGATTTCTTATAAAATTCAAATTCTTAACCAGTTTTTTATGGGAATATCTTTTGATTAGATTTAAGACTATAATTGTAAACTTTGTAATGAAGTTATCATATCACTAATTTTGCTATACCCAAAAGGATCTGATGATGTACTGCAAATCCCTCACACTATCTGTAATTAACACATGAAAGCAATCAACAATTTTTGATTTGATTATAAAAATTGACCTTTTATTCTAGCAAAGTTGCTAGAATAATTCAATGTTTAGTTTTCATAATTGCAGAATTATGAATTGTTTATTTTTAGCCTATTTGGGTTCGGGATGAAATTATGTGGCAAATAGTGATAAGTATGGCGGTACAGCGTATATTATAAACAAATAAAATATCCCAAGTACCTACTTGGCTTCCTCTACAAGCTAATTGTTTCCAGTTGCGCCATTCTTATCATCTTAGGTCCGCCACACACATACGGAATTGCAATCCGGAATCCTTAGTTAGAATTACGATTTCGTATGGATCTCAATTGCGGAGACGTGTTAATGAATTAACGCAAAACCTCATACACCCCAACTGATTTATAACAAAATAATTAGATTGAAACAATAATTTCATTATTTTGATAATTAAAATTAAAAGTTATTCGCATTTTAAGTTTTGAGGCAAAAATGATTTGTTATCATTTCAGCAATGAATGAAAGCGCTAACGTACTCATGGATACATTTTAATAATCTTGTTTTGGTAGTAAGTCGCGTGAGTGTGCCTGTGCGGAGGGTTGACGTAGGGATCAGTAAATTTTAAATTTTAGACACAAATTAATTAATATTTAAAAAAAAATTACCTATGTTGAAACCATGATAATTGGATTCTGCTCTCGATTCTAAACAAACTACTTTCTAGTTTTGCGTTAATTCATTAACACGTTCTATAGGTAAGAGTTTAGATAAAATCACAATTCTGATTCGGAATTCCGGATCACAATCCCGTATGTGTGGGGCGGACCTTATAGTGCTTATTAACTGACTGAAAGAGTAACTCTATGAGTTGTATGAATACGACGGCCCGGTAGCACAGTCGGTAGTGAACCTGCCTGCTGTGCCGAGGGTCGCGGGTTCGAATCCCGTAAGGGACAAATATTTGTATGATGAATATGAATATTTGTACCCGAGTCACGGATGTTTGTATCTACAACGTGTTAATGAATTAACGCAAAACCTCATACACCCCACCTGATTTATATCAAAATAATTAGATTGAAACAATAATTTCATTATTTTTGTAGTTAAAATTTAAAGTTATTCGCATTTTAAGTTTTGAGGCAAAAATGATTTTTCATCATTTCAGCAATTAATGAAAGCGCTAACGTACTCGTGGATACATTTTAATAATCTTGTCTTGGTTGTAAGTAGGGTGGGTGTGCCCGTGGGGTGGGTTGACCTCGGGTTCAGTAAATTTAAAATTTTGCAAAAAAATTATTCAATATTTTGAAAAAAATTACTCATGTTGAAACCATGATAATTCGATTCGGCTCTCGATTCTAAACAAACTACTTTCTAGTTTTGCGTTAATTCATTAACACGTTGTATATATGTATTCTATATCGTTGTCTAGTCATCATAATACATGTCCAGGCTAGATTCTGGTACTTTAAATGTGAATAGATAATTTGTGTGACAATGTCCAAGATATTTAAATACATCTGAGTTGTCTACCGCAGCGCCACCGCCGGTTTGTTTCCACAGGCATACTTCCGTACGAGCGCAGAGCGTAAAAACGTAACGTAAGGTCCGCCACAGACATACGGAATTACGGAATTCCGAATCAGGATTGTGATTTCGTATAGGATTTGATACCGAACGGAATTGTGAAGGGGGAAAATCCATACGAAATCGTAATCCTGATGCGGAATTCGTAATTCCGTATGTGTGTTGCGGATGCGGACGTAAGAGCGAGCGTGAGATAAAACTGAAACATTAGTGTTTTTCGAACGCATTCGTATCCCGGAGCGAGCGATCATTTCATCCGAGCTTTGAAGTGTGACGTACATTGAATTTATTGGCTCTCACGCTTTACCGGTGGTTTATATCAATGAATTTTAACGCTGAATTCAATGATTCTGTTAGTGGTATTGGTACTGTTTTATGAAATTTCTGTTCGGATTTCTTTTTGTGGGATTTTATTCGAACAAAAGGGACCTTTATATACAGGGTGTAAAAAGACGTCTCTGAAAACTCAAAGGGGTGAAAGTACCCATGAATATTAACAACTTTTACTGCTGAACCAAATATGAAAACCCAATAAAAAATCTAGTATGAAAAAGCAGTTTTTATTTTCTCAGTAGGTATCTAAACTATTATAAAACTGTAACAGAAATTTGTCTGTACATTGAAGATATTTACAAAAAAAATTACGATATGGTTTTTAGAGGTCCCTGATTCCAAATCACCAATTTTTGGATTTTTTGTCTGTCTGTTTGTTTGTTTGTTTGTTTGTTTGTTCGTTTGTTTGTTTGTTTGTTTGGGTGTTTGTTTGTTCGAGTATCACGCAAAAACTACTGAACCGATTGTGATGAAACTTTTTTTGTTTGATAGCTTATCTTCTGACTTAAAATCTGGTATATAATTTATGCGGACGAAGTCGCGGGTAAAAGCTTATAATATAAATATGAAATAGCAGTTTTTATTTTCTCAGTATATTATACTGAGAAAATAAAAACTGCTATTTCTTACTAGATTTGAAAGTAGCCCCTACACCAGTATAGGCTACTTTCACCCCTTTAAGGCGATGTCTTTTTACAACCTGTATTATAAGATTGACCAGTCCATGCAAAGTTCATGTGTCTGTTCTAAGCCCATCACTATATTACAATTTGATTATTTTCCACATGACATTTTGAACTTGGGGAAAATACCGAATTTTCTAACAAAAAAGAAAAAGTTTTAGTATTTAATTTTTGAGCATCCATCCATCGGTTTGTCACAGGTGATTATTTCAGCATTGTATCACGCATAAGCCTTTTCCATGTATTTCAGACGATTCAAGACTATTTGTGATCATTGATTAAATTAAAATAGCAAGATAAATAGAGAGGTAACTAACATTATAGCGCATGGACCGCATAAATTGAGCCCCTGTCGCCTAATTTACTTAGTGCGTTATTGAGATACTTTTTTTATTTTAGGCGGGATAAATACCAAAATGTCTTCGCGTGCTTCGTTGTACAAAATAATTCAAAAACAAAAAAAAAACAAATCACGCGGCATTACTTTTTCCCTCTGAAGTAAATAAAAAGCAGATCTATTTTTCGAGTACGTGATGCAAGAATGTCACCCATCTTCCGCAATTTTAATTTAATCAAAGTTTGTGATGCGACTAAACAATTATTTCCTCTCAATTTCATTTACGCATAATTTCCCATAATAACATGACAATATTTACCCGAAACTCAAACAAACACCGTTCCAACCTCATTAAGATGCTCCATCATAATTTTCCGGTAAAACAATCCGTAAAACCGTAAACTTGCGTAAAATCACCAAAGCCGTAAAACTTCCGCGTAATTAATTCTGTACCTATCAAGCTATCCAAGTGATCAATCAAACGATTGTGGTGATTGTTTAAGATTGAAATATGGGAATATTAGCGGGGCTTTGAGGGGGAGAAGTAGAGGGGTGAGGGGGGAGGCTGACATTTATCTTCATTAATGGAGATGCTTTTACAGGCCACGAAGAAGACCCTGTGACCGTCGCGTCTTATTAAAAAGCAAAATAGACTAGTTCTGGAAAATTATTACCGCTCGATATTTCTAGCTATTTTGTGCTAATGCTTTCTAGAATACGTTTGTATGTAGGTGTGTATGGTCACAACCATATTTCCGGAGTGTGTAAGTAAAATAGTGTTAAATATACAGGAGGGGTTGGTCCATTTACAGCGGTCCAGAAATTATTTTTGTGCAGAGGACATGATGACCCATTAGATTCGCAAAATAAATTCTTTAGATGTTTTTTTTTATTTAGGTACCTACCTGGGTGGAAATGAACGATGTTCTTTTCTTTTAAGGGTGTATTCATATGAAACTAAACAACTTTCCCTAAGGAACATGGGTCGAAATTTTGCTGTATGAACACATCCTTAAAAGGAAATCTCGTTCATTGCCACCCAGTATAGGATCCTTCATAATAATTATGCCAACTCTTTTTAAGGGGACGATCAGACCGTCAAACAGACCAATTTTCTCTGTGGCACCAACACCGAAAACGCGAAAGAAAAATTTTCATTTTAATGGTCCGATCATTCTCTTAAAAAACTGTCACAAACCCTATCGCATCGCTCACCTACCTCCTACACCCTTCCCGCACCGCGCAGCTACAGGAATCAACATATTTTTGTGCACCTATAGTATAATTTTTGTAACACAAACTTCTTAATTTTCCTCTCATCGTAACGTCTAAAAAGCATTACCACAAGAGCAATTCTCCGCACTTAGACAATTGGGGCATCTGCTTTTGTTTACCGCGCACCGCGACGCGTCGTACCGTGACAACGACGGTGTGGGAAGACCCTAATTAATATTCATAATCGCGTTAGAGAAACCCCCGAGTTACATGTCTTGGGTGTTATGCTTATCCGCTTTGCTAATTGAATGTTTTTGTATAGATTTTTTCAGGGTTCCTTTCAGTTGTAGAGGAAATATTCGAGCCAAGTCGTTATTGAAATGTTTATTCACATTAGCCATGGAGCGTAGCTATGCTAGGCATATCAGTGGTGGACCGAGTACCTAACGTCGAAATTCGACGAAAAACCAAGGTCGAAGATGTGCTTAGGTCCTTAAGCAGACCACCGGCACGTTGACATTGTGACAGTGACGTCACATGATCGCAGTGGATCAGATTAGTACAGGACCGTGACGAACAGCATAATAAGAAGCATACCCAGCAGTGGGAAATTAAAACCTTTCTCTCTATGAGTGAATAAATTAGTTTCTCAAAACCGATTTCGACTTCAGTGATTACTATAAAATATGTATAAAATACACGTGTTACGGTCACAGTAATAAACTGGAAATTATTAATAATTACCGGTTATTATTAATTCAAACCAACGATAAAGGTAGATGTGATAAATTAATAATATTTGCCGGTTATTATTAATAATTCCCGTATACTCGTGGTAAATTTAATTAGATGCGTGCGATGTGAGCCAGGGTGGCCATTTTTTTCCCGGGCATATGCCCACCGCACATTCCCACCGCTGTAACTCCTGTACGCCAGGATCAACAGCGGCGACCATTCACAACACTAGACAATGAAGTCCAGCGAGCCCGGGGGATGACTCTAATCTGTCTCGGAACCCGCAATGAATTAATCAAATAACATTGAAGGAGTAGGAAAAAGTAATAAATCCGATTATCCGAATAGACGACGAGCCAGGGAGGCCATCGCCATGCCGGCTAGACATGCAGCAATGTGTTGTTGTGACTAAACATAATTATGATTCTGATACCGGCAGTAGGTAGCAGCAACTTGTCGCCTTCTTGTGCCGCCTGTTGTTGCTATCGATATTATTCTGCAACAACAGCGGCAGCAACGTATCACCGCGTTGTGACCGTTTGTTCCCTCTATACCAGATTCCCAAAATACCAGATGACCAGCATACCAGATTCATAATTTACCAGATTCCCACAATACCAGAAGTACATCATTCTATTAAGAAAAGAAATGAAAATAGGGCTTATAGTACATTATGGTAGAAGTGTACCCGAGCCGTAGGCGAGGGTCTTAAGAGAGCCGAGGACTATAATCATCAATACACACGTATAGTCGTGCTGCCTGTCTGATTGCAGTTGCAATCTAGAATGATTCCTATACTACGTAAGCAGCAGTGACAAGACTCTCCTTTTAGTACGTCTGTTGCGTACTAAAAAGCGAGTACCTAAAATGTTGACTTACCTATACATACATGTAAAATTAAATGGGACACTTACTTAAAGAGGTGCTTCATTCAGACCATCAAACTGAACAACTTTTACTATGGGACCAACATTGAAATCGCAAAAAAAAAAATATGCTGTCCCATACAAAACTGCAAACATAACTCGATTGAAATATATGGGACAGCAGCAGGACAGCAGACGTTTTTTATATTGATCCCATCGGGAAAGTTGTTCAGTTTGATGGCCTGAAGAACCCCTTTAAGTAAGTGTCCCATTTAATTTTACACCCTGTATATTAGGACAACACAATCTATGAATCATTTCATAATTCTGTTTTATTACTTTATCAACGACCGCTAAAGAATTATATAATTATTAATAATAACGGGTTAAAATCATTATTCCTTCGCTATTTAATTACATAATCATTTGACTAGGTTATTATTAATATTGACCGGAAATTATTCTAACTGGGTTAATTAGAATCAAAATCAACCATGACCGTATATTATGATATAAAAGCAGTCAGGTAGACACCGTAGACAGGATATTTTAAGAGCACATAAGCGTGAGCGCCAAACTCGTCCTTATATACGTCCCACTGCAGGGCACACGCCTACCTTCATGGAAGGTGTATGGGCATCAATCCATCATGCGTGCCTAATGCGGAATTGTGGACTACGCACACACATCCAATTTCTTCTTCAACTTATGCAGGTTTTACGATATATTACTATTATTAGATATTTACATTGTCCAAGATATTTATTACTTCACTGTTCGCTATTAGCACATAAGTTACACACACATTGGTACATATTATGGCATGTCGTCCGTGCGGATTCGAACCCGGATTGTGTATCCATACCTCTTCACAACGATCCACGTCTCTAACTCTCTTGTCTTTACCCTCCAGAATCTTATTGGACGGGAAACCGATACCATCAGAGGCGAGACGTCGAATTCAGTGGCTATAACCGGCAGTCATACACAACGATATTCAATATATTATGTTAAATCTCTTTGGTCACACATGATGAGGGTATTAGAGATGTTGACGACACCTGAACGATTTAGTCTTACAATTACCATCAGTCGCCGCGCCGCGCCGTAGCATGTTACGCGTGATACTGCTATATCACGCCTTTAATCTCGTTCCTTTTCGCGCAAATTAGAAAGAGAGCGAAGGCGCAATAGCGCTGTATTATACGCTGTCATACTACGGCGGCTGCATTCGTACTTTTCATAATATAGCCGGCTAAAACTCTATTCACATTACGACGGGCGGGCGCGGACGGGCGCGGAGGGTGCAATGTAAAATAATATATGTTACAATACCGATAAAGTCGACAGAGAGAACACCCATACGGGGCCCCACGGGCGGAGGACGGAGCTGCACGGAGCTTTCTCTGTGAACTCTATCGGTATTGAAATAGATATTATTTTACTTTGCACCCTCCGTCCTCCGTCCGCGCCCGCCCGTCGTGATATGAATAGAGCTTAACACAAGGCATAGCATGGTGCGGCTATGCACAAGAAGACCAACGAAAAGAAACCTTCATACGTTGACGATGACATTATGGTGTAATTGTACACTGTACAGGGTGTAAAATAAAATGACAGTTACTTAAAGGGGTGCTTCATACCATAAAACTGAACAACTTTCTCTATGGGACCAATATAGAAATCGCGAAAAAAAAAATCTGCTGTCCCATACATTTCAGTCGAGTTATGTTCGCAGTTTTGTATGGGAGAGCGGAATTTTGTTTTCGCGACTTCGATGTTGGTCCCATAGAGAAAGTTGTTCAGTTTAATGGTTTGAAGCACCCCTTTAAGTAACTGTCGTATTTTATTGTACCTACACCCTGTATAAAAAACATATTAAGTTACCCTCGATGCGGCTTAGTAACAGAAGATAATTCTTCACATTGTTTTGGGTCTGCGCAGTAAGTTTGCGGAATCTACTTATGGATTTAACCTTGGAGAGGGCTTTCGCATAATCCTTTCTGTGTACTTTGCGAAACAGATTTTATTATTATGGGCTATAGGGATGGATTTGGCATATGAAGCATTTCTTTATTATGTTTTGAATATAAAATAATCTTCAGCCACAGTATAAGAAAGAGTATCTATTACTATTATAGATACAGTACGGACACTCCCTTTCTCCCACCAACTTCTTACCTCACCCCCTCTATCGCCCTCTGGTTACCTCGCACTGGTTAGGTACTCATTACCTTTTTGGTTTTTTCGCATGTTCTGACGTCATCTTGTCAATATCAAATTTTTGTATGCAGTGTCCGGGCTGTGCTTCAGCTGTCAGTTTCTCTATTCCGGGTATCGCAAAAGAAATCATTCCTTTGAGGGGTATCGAGTATAGTAACTTTATGAGCATTCACCAGGAAGGTGGCATAGGTATTGTGACATTCACTAAATAATGTTAAAACTTGAATACTTTTTGAGCGATCAACCCTAAAAAGAGTAGGTAGTTAGGTACATCATCTATCATTACATGTATTGTAGCAAAGTTTCTAACTATCCCGGTGTGGAATCAGATCATCGTTGTAGGTATGTAAGATTCGTTAATTATAAGGAGGTCATTACAAGCTCGTCGCACCTCATTACGAGATATCGGCCCCGCCTTCGAGATAACTTAATGACATCGTAAATATAATATATTGCGTACATAAATATAGATATTAAGACTATGTGGAGTGCTCTAGGAATGGGGGTGATAAGAAAATACATTGTACACGTATTTGTTCACCTTTGCTAACTAACAAGAGCATTATCATAGGTCAAACAATAATTTTACTTTTAAAAAGTTAAACGCATATTACGACGGTTTGTACCAAGGCGGATCGGTCGGCATTGAAGCGGAAATTGTGTTGTATTTCGTACACTAGAGCGAACCGGGTCGCAACGCATAAACGGATTTTTAGTTTGATGTACCTTATACTGGCAGAGGTTGTAAAAAGTCCCTCTTGGTATAGCACACTACGATGGGCCGCACCGGGATGGAGCGGGAAGCATCGCACGGAAGGAAATCCGTCTGCAATAATACGACCCGCACCGTCCCGCGGCGTAGTAAGTAGGTATAATAATAAAATAATAAAAATTTATTTATTCTCAACCACAAAACTAGTTAAAATAAAATATTATTGCTAGGACAATGTATAAGACTTGTTCATATCAATTAAATAGAAGCGATTTGGGCGGATTTTCGCGCTGCAGTCCGCCCCAATGCGGTGCGCCGTAATAGTGCTTACCTTTACAAGTTAGTTTTAAGCGTGCAGTTACAGTAGAACATTCAGCAAAAGACTCACCGAATTCTTGTAAAATCTTGATTGAAAATGATTTAATTACACCATTGGTAATGATGAATCCTGTATTTTACTTTCTTTAGCAAGGACTTTTGCATGCCACTACACTATAATTTAACTAAGTTTTGGTTTTAAATTTTAAGAGTTTTGAATATAATGCATAATTGGCACTAATTTAGTACCCCGAAGTATCCACTCTCAAGATACTGTTCTACTCATGTTCTACTTATTATTTATCGTTCCATGGCAGCTACCCGGTTAGTCTGATAAATTTAGTAATTCTCTCAGTCGGTTTCAATTATTCAACGAGCTTGAAGCCTGTAGTAACGAATTAGGTATTTATTTGTTAACCTTGGTACAAATGCTAGAGGTTGAGTGAGTGCTAGAGCTTGTTACAAAGGATTAATTTGTAGAGGACGTTACCTATGACGTTACTTAATACGGATTCGAAGAGACGTGTTGAATTCATTAAACATAATTATTTTTACTTATTTGTGGTTTTCCTTTAGCTGAATTGTGGTCATTCTATTGGTGACGACGATGACTAGGTAGGACTAAGGATCTATAAACACCATACCTATATCACAGTATTAGAGAGAGTATAATAGTAACATACAGTACGGACATTACCTACCACCCACAATGTTTTTTACCTCGTCCCGTCGTAGAATACCCAGAAGACGCAGCGATTACACTTGCAGTTGTTCGGGCCCGATTTCGGCACACATTGGGCATTTTGGCATTTTTATCTGTTCTCTCTATACTAAAGTCTAGCGATCAAAGCAAGCAATGTATGCCGAAATCGGCTCTTAATGTAGGGTAATCTAATAGCTGCTTTAGACAAAGTTTTCCTGTCTCTCACTCGCAGAATGCAGTATCGCACGTGCTTAGATCTCTAGCTCATTTGTAGTGAAGTGACAGGCCTTGATTATACAGTCCTTCCAATATAGTATCAAAGTGAATATAATACTAATAGTGAGGGCGCTCTCGGGTCGCGACAGGCCAATCTTGCGGGGGGTGTGGGTGGCGGGGGGCACGGTCCCAGTACCGATCCACCTGCGCGCTGTACCCCAACGGCCGGTGCCTCACCCCTCCGCACACCGCGCGAGCCCCCCCGCACTCCGCGCAAGCAAAGACCGAACGCGGCCACTAAGCGCACCCACTTTATTGTATTTACGCTATGATAGTATCGTACGAGATTTGCTCAGATGATGTGACTTTGAAACGGCGACTAAATAATGCCGATATTTTTCAAATTATTGTTAATGTACCTACACTGTAAATATTGTAAATAAATTTTACAATAATAATTAAAATTTAACATAATTGCATTGATTGGTCAAATATTGTCAGAAAGTGAAATAATCAAAACTAGTAAAAAAAGTTAAAAACACGCAGTGAATGCCGCTCGCGCAAGGTCCAAAACGTGACAGCATTTTCACTTTGTCTGTGACATAAATAACGGGATCTTAACTATTATTATATTAGTGACTTACCAATTATGTTTCCGTCATACATGTTTTATTTACTTTATTCTTTGCTACGCGTAAAACGGAGACTGTTTTCCCTTATTAACATTTAAGCCTATCAAACACGGCTACTAGACAGTATCTATTATTATATTGGTAGCTAGGACTATACTAGTATTAGCAGTTATATCAATAAAAGTGGACGTGTCACATCTCTAAAACGATCTGTCATAATCACGATCCTATTTTGGATGGACTAATGGTATTTTCATATTACTAGCATTGTGCAAACTTTATTAAGTTTGACAGGATGACAGTTATTTTAGTGCGTCGCATTTTAATGGACTTGCAAAGTAGGTAGAAAACTATTTCGTGTCACTTGGCAAATATTATTAGAACAAGACAACTCTACGGATTTACTTATTCCTTTACATTTTCTGAGTGTCCTTCATGAATTATTACTATGGAGTAATGAACACATTTGAAAATCTTGTCAAACTTTCCAAGTGACGATGACGATTTGTTCATCTAAACTATTTATATTTAATCATAAATAGAGACATTTATTTTTGTCTATCCCAACATAATAATGAAATAGTTTAGTGTCTGAAAGAGTTCTTAAAAATGTAGTGAACATTTTTCACTAATGTTCAAATTACTTCATGAAAATTTAATTTCTTTTTCTTGAACATTACATTACATATAAATTAAATTGGAGTATTGTTAATTATAATTGTTATTAAATCCAATTAAATTTCAAAATCAGTATATTTCCTTTAAACTGGATGGATTAAATTAAAAATAAAATGCTACCGATTGTGATCATATCTATGGAGTACCTAGTTATCCTCATTTAATCCACCAACAATGCAAAAAACCCAAATAAAATTAGTATTTATTCAATGAAATTAAAACAGCATAAAAACAACATTTTCTTCCTAAGTATCCTCTTCGTAAGTAGGTACGAAGAAAAATAATTATTAAGGCAAATTTTCCTTCATAGCATTATTAGGATGGATATACCCATTCAAGTGTTATTGAAAAGTAGTCAAGTGTTAGTGAAGGGGCCACGCACCGTGGACCCCAGCGGTGCGATAAGGCACGGAGCGCCCTTGTGGTGGCCCTCCTGGCCCCAAACACTCGTCAAAGGCTACACAAAGGCAGAAACTATCGAGAGTGCCCGCAATTAGGTCGCACGCACACGCCGTGCCGCGTCAAACTGTACAGAGTAATCAGAGAAAGAGAGGGTTTTTAGTGGTGTCTCGTATGTTTGGTTGGTATTTTGTGCACCACAACCACTAGCTAAGAGCTGTTTAAATCTTTTACACATGAAAAGGCCACTGGCATTTTATCTTCCATACAGAATGTAACAAAACACCCTGGTAATATTTATAGGGGTGGTTTGACCATCAAACTGAACAACTTTCACTATGGAGGAAAAATTTATCTGTCTATGTTCAGCAAATCTTTCGACTGAATTGATGATTTTACGTTTGAGACAGCTAAAAAAAAGTTGTTGTGTTCTTGACAATACATATAACGTGCCTAGGTTCCATTTAGTTGTTTTTGTTGAAGATTATAATCATTATAAGAGTGTTTTTGATGTCCTTTATCATTATCTATTGGAATAAAAAAAAAGAGATCTGGAAGTACCCAAGACCATTATAGAAAAAAACTAAACCCTAATAGAATGTTAAAAACATTTTTTTAGCTTCGTAACATAAAAATAAATTTAGGTAATAAATATAATTCAATAATTTGTCTCTATCACGACAACATCAGCTAATAATTGTATAATTGCATATTCGTGATTTATTTCATTACACCTACTAATTGTTTAGGGACACTTTTGTGGTATATAAAGTTTTATTTATAAAATACCAGTACGATGTGTTCATTTGATAATTCAGGGCAACGGATTCCTCTCACGAATAAGAGGTAGAAAGAGTGGACAAAACTTTAACATAATAATGGGCCCAGGGAGCTAATAGAAGTAAGGTTATTGAATTCGACATTAAAAGGTTAAAAATTGAAAAAAAATCTGATCTTACAAATAAATTAATCTAATATTAAAAAAAAAAAAAAATTACATTAGTTCCGCTAATATACCTAAATCAAGGTGAATAAAGGATAAATAGCAAGCAATACTCCAAAACCTTCCTGGTATAAAAGTTAGCCGTACTTTAAACAATATTTAAAAATATGAGCGAAGGCAAAAATCAATTCTACTAATTTGAATAAAAGATTTTTATTTGATCGAACTTTTCCTTTACTCGATTGCCTCTCATTGCCAGCCTACTCTAAAATAACCGTGCCGTATCGATGAGCTCTCGATGACGTAACGTCTCTCACCTCCTACCCTCGAAACCTCCTTCCCTCTCCGACTTGTAACAGAAAGAGTTCCGCTATAACATCTCGTCTCGCATTATAATATAAAATTACTTCTAAAGGATGCTAGGGTAGACAAGACAGTTGCATTAATTTAATAGACGATTGGACTCATGATGCTGAAGTAAGTAACTGAACCACTTCAACAAAGGAAAATAATGAATTATGGGAAATTCGCAAAAAACATCAACTTGTCATGCTAACTTTCGATCAGAATGGGATGGGAAGTCCAAAATTGCTTTTACGAATTTTCTATAGGTTTCCTTAGAGAAAGTTGTTCAGTATCATACAACAATCACCTCTTAAAGTAATGCAACTGTTTACCCTAACACCCTGTATAAATGAGCACATCTCTGTGCAATGTGACAGGTCGGAGCCGCAGTTGCTAGTGTGGACATAATATACTGCGTCCATTAAACTCACCATGTTTCACGCCTCAAAAATGAATAATGTACCTAGGTTTCCTCACGATATTTTCTTATATTATCCTAAAATGTATCATTACCTTATTAAAGGTAAAATCGAATTGCCTTCCTCTGAACGAAAAGCGGAGTTACTAGTCCATAGACATTATTGTGCCGTTTTCCGTGTGGTTTGTCGACAATAATCTCAACAGATATCGTTAAATCTTTGATTTTCACACCTCGCTATTCTAACCCTAGTCTATTTTGAAGCGGTTCCCCGTTCCTTAAACCAGTTATCGTGTGTTCCCGGCTTTGAATAGCCCCAACCCAATCAGGAATCGTGAGAGACGAGGCGACTAATTCGTTCAGGTGTTTCACACATCTTCGACGCCCAAACCGTGTGGCTGCCAGTTATAGCCACTGCATCTGATCCCACCTCTGATCGTATCGGTGTCCCGTTCCATCAGATATAGGCGGGTAAAGACGAGAGACTGCATCTGTGTTTAGCGCATACGTTACGTGTGAGCTTCAAAATATTCTGCTTACTTAACAGCTTTTCTATAAAGATTAGCAGTAAACCGTAGTCGAAATTATTGACTTGGAGAGCATGGCGGGAGAGTACCTCCTGTGCTTAATGCATACACACATGCACTTTAAAATACTCTGCGTAGCTGATTGCTTTATATATACAGGGTCCTTCTCAATATGGTGACAGTTTTTTAAGGGTATGACCAGACCATCAACCTGAAAAACTTTCTCTATGGTAACAACTTTGAAATCGCGAAACAAATCTGCTGTCCCATACTTTTGGCTCGAGTAGGTTTGCAGTTTTGTATAGAATAAAAGATTTTTTTCGCGATTTTGATTTTGGTGCCAAAGAGAAAGTTGTTCAGTTTAATGGTCTGGTCATCCCCTTTTAAAAGTATGAGCATATTTAAAAATAAGGACCCTATAATATGCAATGACTATAATCGAAATCGGTTACGAGAAATCTCACCACAACTTAAATACGTTCGAGTTGTACCATTTATTGAGTTCCCCTTTGAAACAGAAAAAAAGCTGACCTACTTTTCAACAAATACGTGAATTTTGCGCCTGCTCTCGAATAAAGCTGTAGATTGTTTGAGCTTATTTTTTAAGCGGATCATATGCGATACGCATTTTTAGCAGCATTGGCTTGGGATTAAGAGCTGTGCCTACAGTGGTCGGTATGCATACAGGTTTGAATATAAAAATAACGATATATTGGGTTAAGGTTCAGTCGAATTGTATAAATTTATGTTTACTGGTATCTACCAAATTTATTTATCATATCAATAATACATTAAAAACAATCATACCTAATTGAATTAGGTTAAGGTTTAGATCAAAGAGTTCTCGAGTGGCGACCGCGTACCGGCAAGTGCAGCGTGGGTAGAGTATAAAGTACTGTAAGTGGTCGGTCCATCTTGTGGGAGTAAGGTATCCCACAATATGGACCGACTACCTAGTGAAGGCGGTGAGAATCCGTTAGATGAGGGCAGCGCAAGCAGGACTAGTCGTTCTGGCAATCCTTGGCGTAGGCCTTTGTCTAGCAGTGGACGTATCGGCTAAGATAATGACGATTATGAAGGTTTAGATGTGCAAATACCTTTATGGGTGGACATCGGCAGCCTTACATTAGTAAAAATTTACAATAGTATACAAAACAGATATAAATACCTTCCTACTAATTTTAGATGCATGATGATCTTCGGTTGGAGCGCTGTGAAGACCAATAATTTATCTAATGGACCGAGATCCAACTGTAAAATTATGCACCTAGTTCTTTGGTGAGCGAAATGTGATTCTTGTGAATGTTTACACAAGGATTCATGCAACGCCGCCAGGTTGCCTTGAAAAATCATGCCACAAGTACCTTTTCCAAATGACTTCATTGAACCTAGCAACCCTAGAGTTGCTGCAGACTGATAGGTGGCAACCCTATTTTTTTCAGTTCTTTAGATCAGTCTCCTTCCGATGGAACCTAATTTACTTCCCAAACAGATAGATGGTTTTTTTTTCCAAGAATCATAATGGAAAAGGTAAGTACTTGCGGCAAGATTTTTCTAGGCAGCCTGACGGCGTTGTATGAACCCCTGTGTATACATTCACACTTCGCTCACCAAAGAAATAGGTGCATAATTTTAGTGTCGGATCTCGGTCTATAAGCTACTAATAAAAAAATGTTGCCAGATATGTATTACAGAAACTAAACTATTCTCCAATATCGTTAATTAAAATGTGTCATGCCAGAATAGTGAAACATTTTATTAAAGCATCGACGGGGCTTGTTTTGTATTGAAAGCGTAAAAATTGTATTTATTAACTCGAGCGGGCGCCCGGTAGGAACTAATACCTGCAGTAACTGGATTAAATTCACATTGCCACTGTGTTTTATCGTCTAAAAAGTCTAAAAATATTGTGTACCTTTCTTTTGGATTGCTTCTTCTATAGCTGGGTATAGACCCAACAAAACACAACAAACAACAGTTTTTGTACAAAAGTAGCTACTTGAAAATTTTATTGACGGCCAGATACCTTTTAACGAGTAAATTAATGTAATACCTTGTTGTACCTTCATGTATGTTAAGTATGCTGATAGCCATCAGGCATATTTTAACGATGCATGCTTTAACCTATCAAATCTCCTAAGCGTCTTCCAGAATCTTTTATAATGCGCACATACAAGGAGTGGAATGCCCTGCCTGCGTCAGTATTTCCGAACGCTTAAAACCCGAATTCCTTTAAAGTACGAGTGAATAGGTTTCTTCTGGGTAAGTTCGCCACATCTTCGACCCCATCTTTGTCCTGAGGACTAGATTAAGGTCAAGAGCGAACCCACCTTTTATAAAAATAAAATAAAAATCTACACGAAACTGAAGAAGACAACTCAGAAATGGGAATATGATATTTTTATAAACCTATTTCGTCCGACTGCTGGGCAAAGGTCTCCCACAAACTCTTCCACATGTCTCTGTTCGGTGCTACATCGTCGCCACTCATTGCAGTGGACATCCAGCTCGTCTCACCACCTTTTCGGGGGTCAGCCTCGACCTCGACTCCCGTCGTGAGGCACCCATTGCGTAGTGATGATGCCCATATGTAAATTTATCAATATATTTTTAAAATTGTGAAATTCCGCTATTAGGTATTCCAGAAAAATTATAATGCGCATAAGGGTATAAAATGTCTCTGAATATACGGTACCGCATCTAAACAATTTGATGTTATTAGTTTTGTCTTCTTGTTTGCTGCACCTGCTTAGTAAAGCTTCTGATCTGACCAACCAAAAGGGATTACCTATAGTTGTGAGTTTAAGTGTGGGTCTATTTGTTCGAGCATCTATCGAAATCTACAGAACCGATTTTAATGTAGTAATCGCTGTTCAACAGCCTGCTGTCCAATTTATAAACCAAGATGGGATACTTACATCAATTCTGCATGGAACGTTGCGAAAAAAAAAACTTAGTCGGTATGTACGCAGTAAGTACGTGCAGAAATTGTATTCAAATGTTTGATACAAATTGACAGAATACTGTTCATAGAATAACGTTAACGGAACTACAATGTTACACAAAGGGATCTTAAAGAAGATCGGCAGATTTGGACCCAGCAATTTTTAACGAAAACTAAAAGGTCTTCAGAACGGCGGTCATAATTATTATAAACAAAAAAATAAGGCATTTTTAAAAAAAGCTTCCACTTCTCCAGAAGTCCGGATTCAAAAGTAGAAATTATTATTAAAACAGACAAATCATCCAAAAAACAGTAGCAAAACGCAACCACGACAGCTATTTTCATCTAATATTCTCACTGAGGTATTTTTTGGTCATTACGGAATGTATTTGGCTTGGTTGAACTGATAGTTCGTGATTTCGTTTTCTTCCATTATCATTTATTAATATTATACGGTTATCGTGAATTTTCATTAAAATAAACATAATGAATCCGTAGAAGATTGAATGGACTATCTAATAAAAAGATTATGACTTTCAAACACTTGCTACAAAAGGTATCATAAGGAGAATACCTTTCCCCCAACTTTTACACGTTACAAACAATTTACTTTTTATTTAGTTTTGTTTCACTCTACACGTATTACTAAGTTTCATTCATCTACAGGACCTCTAAGGGTCAGCGCACACCCAGCGTAGAACTGCTCGCGCATGCTCGAGCATGTTCTTTGCAGTCGCGCACACCTAGCGGCAAAATCCGCCGGCGGCAGCGGCGGAGCATGCTCGCGCGTGTTCGAACAGTCTCGCGGATGCTCCTGTGTTGCTACAGTTGACGTAGTGAATTTTGCGTTGTGTTTACAATATTTTATAGTAAAGACGTGCGATAACAACAATTTTAAAGTATGGTAGACTGGGATTTGGTAATTATTGGGTTACTAGCAAAGGAAGAGGAGCAAGAAGAGCACATCAATAAGATGAAAAGAGGCAAGAAAGATGTACTTATATTTGGGAAATACTACGCCCTGTGCTGTGCTACGGTTTAAAGTTCTAGGGACAGTTATTTTATGGCTAGGAACTATAAAATGGAATATGAACAATTTGAAAACCTACTAAATCTGTTTCGACCTTTCAGATTTTCTTCGTATTTTCAAAAAGAGTTCGATTATTATACAATATTATCTGTAGTAAATTGCCCTTTTCGAGCTAAAGTAGTTAAAAAATATGCTAGATTTAGTCCGAAACCGGCCGAGGCGGCAACACTTACGACGGATCGCAAGCATCGACACGGGCGTATGCTCGAACATGCTCGAGCATGCGCGAGCATCCGCGCGCATGCTCGCGACTGCTCCCGTCGCCGCGAGGAGCATACGCGAGCATACTCGAACAGACGCTGAAGGGATTTAATCACTTGCAAGCTATTTTCAACTTTATTTCAATGGCAATAGAGTTCATTATCAATTGAATCAATGAAACCTGCTCGCGCATGCTCGAACGGTTTTACGCTGGGTGTGCGCTGACCCTAAGGGTCAGCGCACACCCAGCGTAAATCTGCTCGCGCATGCTCGAGCATGTTCTTTGCAGTCGCGCACACCTAGCGGCAAAATCCGCCGGCGGCAGAGGCGAAATCCGCCGGCGGCAGCGGCGGATGCTCGAGCATGCGCGAGCATGCTCGCGCGTGTTCGAACAGTCTCGCGGATGCTCCCGTGTTGCTACAGTTGACAGTGAATTTTGCAGTTGTGTTTACAATATTTTAAAGTAAAGACGTGCGCAGAGTAATTTTAAAGTATGGTGGACTGGGATTTGGTAATTATTGGGTTACTAGCAGAGGAAGAGGAGCAAGAAGAGCACATCAATAAAATGAAAAGAGGACGACACAAAATTGAAAGAAGAATATGGGCTGAAGCAACCTGGCAAGAAAGATGTACATTTGGGGAATACCACACCCTTTGCTACGGTTTAAAGTTCAAGGGACAGTTATTTTATGACTACTATAAAATGGAATATGAACAATTTGAAAACCTACTAAATCTGCTTCGACCTTTGAGATTTTCATTGTATTTTCAAAAAGAGTTAGATTATTATATATTTCCTGTACTAAATTGCCCTTTTCGGGCTAAAGTAGTTAAAAAATATGCTAGATTTAGTCCGAAACCGGCAGAGGTGGCAACACTTACGACGGATCGCAAGCATCGACACGGGCGTATGCTCGAACATGCTCGCGACTGCTCGCGTCGCCGCGAGGAGCATACGCGAGCATACTCGAACAGACGCTGAAGGGATTTAATCACTTGCAAGCTATTTTCGACTTTATTTCAATGGGAATAGAGTTCATTATCAATTGAATCAATGAAATCTGCTCGCGCATGCTCGAACAGTTTTACGCTAGGTGTGCGCTGACCCTAAGTCTGGGTCTTAAATTGCAGGGCCGGTCGCCAAAATTCAAAACAGCCAATTCTTCGAAACACGACGGCAAACGAGTGGATTCAATCAACAAAATAAATTTCAAACGCCAATAAACAGATTCCTATTCCAATAAATATTGAAAAGCTTGTCGTGAAAGAAGACAAGCATCAAATATTACTCAAATCCAATACAAAGAAAGGAATCATAAATTCAAATAAAGAAAAGTGACAGAACGATGTTTGCGAAATGCAAAAAAACCGTTGGAATCGGAGCTAAATCAGACGGACACGGCATATCAATCTTAATAAAGGCTTGAAAGCTATATTTTTCTTCGTTTTGTAGGCGAGGCCTGTGTCAATCAATCTGATGGACTGCTGATAATAATGCCTGCAGGTTTAAAGGTGCTGGTTCAAAAGCTGGGCAAAGCGGGGCTGATCATATGACGGGACTGCGTTAGGCTATTGAAAATTATTCTGTACTTTTCTTATGACTTTAAAACCTTCAATCAAAAGCCGTGCTTAGATATTTGTACTGATTCTTTCTACAGCAATAACATCTTACATGCCAGATTGATAAAAAAATACACAAAAATGTATTACGTGTATACACAAAAATTGTTGTACGTGGTTCACCTAGGTGTAACTTGGGCTACAAATAAATTAAAAAGTAAGACCTTGGGTAATTGATTGTACCTACTATTTCACTTTTTTTGGACTCTCTTATCTTCTATATCAAAAATGTTGCATTAATCAATCAATCAACTACTTTGAACAAATGATTTTGAGTTTGACCATAATCCCTGTTTTCATCAAAAAAACACAGCGAAGGGATTTTCCATTTGCCTTAGTCACCTCGTACAACACCCACAGGAAGAAAATGAATAGTATATTCTAAACTAGAACCACACAACTTTTAACAAGATGTGAAATTTACAACAAGATGCGGTTTCAGAAGCTGCAGGACTGCATTTGACGAAGAACCAGGGTAGCCGACAAAGTACAAAGAATTCCTAAACTCTAATGGCAATGGGCACGGCACATTGCTCCCAGAACTTGCTTGATGGAGCCTAAGAGTTCTCGAAAGGCGACCGCGTTCCTGGAATATGCGTGGGTAGGCCCTCCACCAGGTCAACCGACGATCTGGTAAAGGTTATGGGAAGGGATCTTTGCGGCGTTCCTTAGGGGAGGCCTATGTCCAGCAGTGGAAGTCTATCGGCTGTAATTATAAAACTGCCTCCGTGGTCTAATGGTCAAGAGAATTGGGTTCTCAACACGGAGGTCGTAGGTTCGATTCCCATGTGGGACACCTAGTGATACGTCACTTTGTGCGTTTTTCCCCAGTTGGTTAGGACATTGTAGGCTGAATCACCTGATTGTCTGAAAATAAAAATGATTCCGTGCTTCGGATGGCACGTTAAGCCCGGCTACTATCTCTGGTAGTTGTCGTTACATAAATACCACGTAAGAGGCCGTAAGGCGCTCTGAGATAACTCTGACACCAGGGCTCTGCCCACACGATAAGAAGAAGATGAAACCGATCTGCGTTGCTTGGCAGTTGGCTACTCTGATCGTTTCAAAGCTTCACGTCGCGTAACTTCCTTCACGGCCTATCTATTAATAAACTGACCACACGCCACAACCAGTAATTTATCTCGTCCGACCCTGCCCGCGAATCAAAGACGATTGTGTCGGCGCAAGCGTCCGGCAGCACTACGCCTAACAATAGCTTTGTTCCCTTTGTCTTTCTTCCTTTGTGATTATTTATTGAATCGAACCCTTACAGTCTCTGTTTATGCTGTCTCAAAACGATAAATAATTACGTTAAAATTTTCCCTTCGCTAATGGTTAATTTGGCACGGCCTCTAATTTAGACATTTTGGTGTTGAATAGAGCAGAAATTGTGACAGTTGCGGTATGATTTGTCTTTTCAAACAGTAGCGATAATGCACTGAAAAAAATGTTTTTTTTAATATACCCAAACTTTAGTTGCTATAGTGACTACCGAACTGTTTTGTAGCACATAACCAAATATTTGGTTATAAATAGCCAATTGTTAATAGAAAACAATTGGCTATTTATAACCAAATGTTTGGTTATGTGCTACAAAACAGTTCGGTAGTCACTATACAGGGTGTAACAAAACACCCTAGTAATACTTAAGGGGGTGCTTCAGACCATCAATCTGAACAACTTTCACTATGGGGCCAACATCGAGAAAAAATAAAAAAAATCAGCTGTACCATACATTTTAGTCGAGTCGATACTGCAGTTTTGTATCGGACAGCTGATTTTTTTTATTTTTTCTCGATGTTGGCCCCATAGTGAAAGTTGTTCAGTTCGATGGTCTGAAGCACCCCCTTAAATATTACTAGGGTGTTTTGTTACACCCTGTAGTAACTAAAGTTTGGGTATGATTTTTTTCAGTGTGCCGGTGTAAATCAGTCATACCCCGGACACGCCATGAACGATCACACGATAATTTTCTTTTAGATATAAATAAGATGGTTCTTGCACACGCGCCTTCACTGTTCAAACCATGTCATTTCTTTGTGGTTCAAACGCGTGCACCTGCTGACGTGAATATGCTCGGCGCCACACACATTTAATTGTTCTTCAAGTGCGGGAAGCGATGCGGTATCATAAGATAGTAAGGAGCAGGGAATGTCCATTCTGTTAGTAGTACTATTACATACATTCCATGGTTCAATAGTTTACACGTCAAAACGTCCAAAAGGGTTAATAGCTTTGATTTCAAAATTTACAAGACAATTACGTAATGGTAACAAGGAAAGACTAAGTATAAGCTTCTAAGCAGAGCTCAAAATGATCACGTGATGCACTCGCCCATTTTTGTCCACTGCCAAGCCATAGCTTTTCCACGGGCAGCAGCGTGTAGGTGAACTTGTTGAAATTTTCGAACACAACACACCGTCGTGTCCTCGTAAGCTTTATCTCTGTTGGGTATTTACTCATGCAGTATCGGTACTGCCTGTGTAGGGTATTGTGTTTGTGGTTTGTGCTGTTTCAAATGTCAGGTCTCTCATTTCTCATTTTCAGTTGACGTGCCGATTCGGTTCAGTGATTACGTTAGATTATTTCGTTTATTTAGTCGCTAATAATTTTAATTCAAAACCTTTGTTATCTTGATGCTTTGTCACGTTTTGGAAAACTAGACGAGTACAAATCACGAATTATCGTGCAATATTTAAACTGATGCTGATAAACTCAGATACTGTACCTTGCACAGGATAGGGCTGTTTTGAATATGAATGAAAACAATGTGTCTGTTTTTCAGAACGAAAAGTATAAGTGAGAAAATATTTAGGCAAGATTTATCGAGAAATAGAAAAAAACACTTCTGGAATCTTTTCCCAATAATATGGAGCTTTTCCTCTGAACGCCGGTTGGTTATAAATCCATCGTAAAATCGATTAGCATTATTTTGTCTATTACGGTCACGCGTGCGACTCGATTTTGAATTAATTTATCACCGCACTAAGGAATGGTTTTTGGGAAAGATAATAATAATATAATTATAATAGATCCGACCTCTACAGGATGAAATTGATATCATTAGCATCGTCTACCCATCAAACTGAACAACTTTTACAATGTGAGCAAACCAAACGGAGCAAAAAAAAATCTGCTGTTGCATACATTTGAGTCGAGTAGGCATTGCAGTTTAGTATGGAACAGCTGATAATTTTTTTGCTCCGATCGGTTTGCTCCTATAGTGAAATTTGTTTAATTTGATGGGTAGACTCTTAGTTTATTAAAAGGATGCTAATTATATAAATTTCACACTGTATAATGAGTGTCATGCGGATATTTTGAGCAGAGTTTTTGTTGGCAAAAGACTAGTTACTCTACATTTGAGTCGAATAGGGTTTATCTGCAGTTTTGTATGGAATAGCAGATTTTTTTGCAATTTCGTAGATGGCTTAATGGTGAAAGTTAAAGTTTGACGAGTAGAATGCATAGTTCAAGTTTCCGCACTAACTAAACATTTCGATGGTCTAGAAGACAAACATGCTAATTACAGATTTTGCAATTGTTCAGGAGAGTAGTTTTTATTATTTTAAAAGTTAAATATACTATAACTCAAAACTGTGCATAGGAATCGTGTATGTACTGCCTATACTTAGGTTGGGTATTTATCTTTATTAATTTTTACATAAATATAAAATGTAAATTTTCAAAATATACTGTAAAAATATCAAAATCATGAAAAAAAACCATCACTTACTACTTTTGTACACAAACAATATATTTAATTGTGCATTTAACACTTTTGTGTATGTATATAGCTTTAGTATTTTAGAGGAATTTACTGCTATTGTATTAAAAAAGAGACTAAATAATATTATTTTCTTTATTATTAAACAAATCACACGCTAACTGTAAGTATTAACTATCATTATTTAATAAAATTGAGAACCGAAAGTTTCAAATGACATAAGTAACAAAAGCACTTAGTGTATTTGTCAAACAAGTCAAATGTTATAAATCTATTTAGCATTATTTGTTGTTAATCAAGGTAGTAAATAACATTCGTTAACTTTCTTGGCTTCAACTTCATGTCACTTGCTATAAATGTGCACATACTGATTCGACTGAAAGAGACGGAATTACGGCATTTGGGTAAGTTTAAACGGTAGAGCATGCTCATTTAATACATTTGGCATTAAAATATCAAAATTTTGCACTTAGCACGTTTGTCTTCTAGACCATCGATTTATTCAGTGTGTTTTTTATACATTAATAAATTCAGTACGCATCTACCCACTACTGGTCATAGGCCTCATTTTTATTATGCCACTCCTCACTTCCCTGTTCAAATCTGATCCATCTCTCCATTTTGTAAATTTTTCACCAAACATTTAAAAAAATCTAACACTACACATTTTTCTATCAAACGCTTTCTACTTCAAAACACGGTTATTCTCAACGTGGGCGATAAAGCTATAAAACCCTACAAAAAGCAGATTTAGTTGGTTGAACACTGTTGTCCAACGAAGCGCGTAGGAAGGCTGCCGGGGCGAGCGAAATTCGCTCGTTCGCTCGCTTCTAGTGCACCGCCAGTCCTCAAAATGTCGCTTCGGAAACGCGGTAATAATATTAAATATCCGGCTGGGAGGACCGCGTTGTCGGTTAAGTAGCAAGCACGCCTCGGTGCTTCTGTCGCCGAGTTAGTTTGCTTTTCAATTTCGAATGACTTTAGAATTAAATTATTACGCAGAATGGGATGCGAGTGCTAATTTTATCGATTAGCTTTGTTTTGTTTCGCAAAACCGCGTGGTTTTTGCTTGAGAATTGACCATTATTGGGCGTCGAACGAGGCGATTAATGTTCAATTTCTTAGGCAGTATTTTTGTGGGCGAAAGCACAGATTAAGAAAGTATCTATCTCTATGGCGAAGGGCTAGCCATCTATTACCTACCACTTGGCCCAGCATTCCCTCTTGAAGTCTTATAATTACAACGGAACACCTTCCGACGCGGTGGTAGAGTCAAATAAAACCGGTCAAGTGCGAGTAGGGCTACTCGGGCACCGAGGGTTTCGTACCACACCACCACAGAACACAACATTATTATGACTTAGAAAAAAAAACTTTTTTGTCCGGGACCTTTAGCGTAAGACCGACTCACACTTGGCCGGTTTTTAGTATTTGTTGTTATTCTGTAGAGTTCGCTCTATAATCACACTAAGTTTTATAACAAAAAAGGCGATAAGTCTAACCCTAGTAATTATAGACCTATCACACTAGTTCCCATCTTATCTAAAATTCTAGAAAAAGCGATATTAACTAGGTTGGATGGCTTTCTGACCAAACATGACATATTACACTCAAATCAATTTGGATTTCGAAAGGGTAGATCAACGACTCTAGCATGTTTTGATTGGCTAAAGTTTGGGTTTATTCCACTTTAATCACCTGGGTGATATCACCCGGGTGACCATAGGCGACTCATATGTGTACTATGATCACCCAACGAAATGATCACCCAGGTGTTTAAAGTCGACTCGACTGTCAGTTCAGTTTTTGGTATCCCCAAATCACCTGTAAATTCTAGGTGATTAAAGGCAACCTGACTTGAAAAATGTTGTGTCCTCAAATCACCTACCCCCACCCGGGGGGTGGGGTGAGTGTGGGGCGAGTAGAGGAGTTACAGAGAGTATTAACGACAAGACTCCTGTACTATCTATATTCCTTGACATGAGCAAGGCCTTCGATTTTGTTGACCACTCTATATTATTGAATAAGCTAGAATATTACGGCATTAGAGGCAAAGCATATGACTGGCTAGACAGCTACTTGAAAAATAGACGACAGTGTACCGAAATAACGAAACTTTCCCACAGTAAAACTATGCTGTCGAAGGAAACACATCGATCACAGTTTTTGATCAATAAAACGGGAGTTCCGCAAGGTAGTATAGTAGGCCCATTATTATTTCTATTGTATATCAACGATCTACCTAATATAACCAGCCATAAATGTATACTCTTTGCCGATGATACCACACTCATCGTAAAATGCGACAACAAAGACACATTTGAATGTAGTGTAAATTTGGCACTAAACAATGTACTTGGATGGATGCAAAATAATAATTTGAATGTTAATATTGGCAAAACTAAAATAATGCAAGTTCATTCGTATAATTCTCAGCCTTTACCAGTACAAATATACTCATATAATACACGCGTAGAGGAAGTTGACAACATCACATTTTTAGGCATAAATATTGACAGTCATCTTAATTGGAAACAGCACATTGACATAATTTGTAAGAGGCTAAATCGTTTTGTTCATGCTCTAAGAAGGCTTAGGCAAACCATATCAACGGAGGCGGCACTAACAGCTTATCATGGGCATGTCGCTTCTGTGCTGAACTATGGCTTACTTTTGTGGGGAAATTCGGTCGACATCAATAAGGCCTTTAAACTTCAAAAAAAGTGCATTCGCGCCATTAGTAATGCATGGTATCTGGATAGTTGCAGACCACTTTTCAAAAAATTCCGTATTCTTCCTGTACCATCTATGTACCTAAAGCAAGTTTGTCTTTTTGTTAAATCAAATCCAACCTACTTTAAAAAACGCAGTGATGTGTCCACAAGGCATATTAGAGGTCAGTACATCAATCTTCTCTATCAACCTCCTTCCCGTACATATATTTACGAAAGAAACGCATACAACATGAGCATTGAAATTTACAATGGGTTACCGGATAACATAAAACTGCACATATTTAAATCAAAGTTAAGTAGTTGGCTTTTGGAAAATTGTTTCTATAGTATTAATGAATACTTAAATTATAATGTACATCATTGAATGATAATATAATTAATATTTTTGACTATTGTAATATGTATAATGTAATTAGGATGACTTTTGTAATTTATAATATAGCTCGACCATATTTTAAAAATTTGTACACCTGCACGCAGGTTGAATATAATTGACTGTCATAAATCTTGAACAACTGTAACCATATTCTATGCAAATAAATATTTGATTTGATTTGATTTGATTTGATGCTTGTATGTATTACCGTTTTTATGATAGAGCGTGAAGAAAAAACGTTGATAAAAACTAGTTTCTTGTTGAGAACCCCCCTTAATTTTTAACTTTTTAACATTTTTATTATTTGTTAACAAATCCGCCGTAATAACGCAAAATCTGAGAAAATTTCAACTATCTAGCTATTAAGGTTCAAAAGTTACAGCCCTAAATAGGTAAGACAGACGGACGGACGGACAGACGGACGGACGGACGGACGGACGGACGGACGGACAACGTAGGCTTAGTAATAGGGTCCCGTTTTCACCCTTCGGGTACGGAAACCTAAAAATGACGTCAAAAAGCTATCTGTGATATTTTTTTGAATAAAAGTTTTTGATTTGATTTGATTTGTTAAAAACGAACCTTTTTTTCGAAGTTCCTGCCCAACCTAAAAGGAAGAGTTGCGTAGCTAGAGGATTCACCGACATACGTGTTACGTGCGCGCGCAGTTTAGGTGGCCTTTTGGCACCGTTATTTTGTACCTCTAAAGTGTTTTGTTTATAGAACAATACTTGAGATTAAATTTTGTTCATAAAACAATACTAGAAATTAAACCAACAAACTCGTTCTGATATTTAATATTAAGCCTACAAAAATAACATTTCAAGAACACCTGTAACGAGAAATAATCGCCTGTACCTCGTTGAAAAGCTTTCCCGGAAACACCCGAAGTTACACGAAAAACTGCGAAGAACAAGGCATTCACGGCCGCGACCTAAAACAATTTATAGTCATATTGATAAGATGCGTTCAGGACACGTGCTTTGTGGTGCTCGATCTTGATAATATGAGGGAAAAAATCCATTCGGGCGCCCAACGCCGCGACCCGTCTCCCGCATAAATTATCATACCACGGTACCTTCAGGGTTGTCATGGCAACCGGTCTCTAGAACGACTCCTCTATGCTACTACTTTTTCCACGTGGATATATGCCATTAGTATTGATATTTCATATAATTATACCAGAACATAAGCCATCATTTCGCCGACAGTATAAGAATAATTCAGAATCAGGATTGTGATTTTAGATATGATACCTCCGCAATTCCGCATGCAATTATGGAGGGGGAACATCCAATCCATACGGAATTGTAATCCTGATTCGGAATTCTGGATCGGAATTCTGTATGTATGTGAAGACTGATGAGCGGTGCCGGTGATAGACTAACTGCAAGAAAGCTTGCGACTCAGTCACGAGGTGGCATGGCGATTCGATTCACGGTCTCTACCACTGTTGTCTTCGGAATTTATGTACGGTTGGTATTTGCCGTTATCACTAGCTTGACGGTGATGGAAAATGAGCGTAGTGACATAGAGTAAATAAATTATACACAACAGAGGGTCAATTCCCATACTAAGAAAGTTGCCACCTTCTTAGTTTCCAACTCGCGCAAGTTTAGCGACGGTGGTGAGTAACGGTACTACAGCAATGTTTAATTACGTTTAAAGTACGTGTTAAACACATTTTTTATTAAAAATTTTAAGAAAATTAATCTATATACTTAATTTATTTCCGTGGAACAAAACTCTAATGATAGTGATCTAATAACGTTTAATTAAGATTTATCTCTCGTTCAGGCCAGATGATACTTATAGCGACATCTGTTTGCGCTAAGACTATACTAAATCTAAAATGTATGGAACTGACCAGACATGGTAGTGAGGAGACCTGCATACTTGAGAACGAAAAGAAAATACCGGGCGAATAGACTAGCACTTGTCGGAGTATTACAAGCCTACAGCATTCCCCTTCCCAAAAATTATGAAATAATTCGCCCACAGAAACGTTACAGAAGAAAACTTATCTCAAGTCCTCTCTTACGACACCCACGAGAAAACATTTGTGGTCTATTCCAACCCACATGTTCAAAATGTTAAACTAAGCCAAATGAAATGGAATTTTCAAAAGGATTTTCATTAAAACTTTCGTTGGACAAACGTACCGTGGTTTATAAAACGTAATAGTCGACTATTTAGTGCCCATGTTTGGTATAAAACTAGCAGAAAACCCTGACTATTTGCTGGCTTAATAGCGACGGCTCGTGGACTTTCTGAAATTCGGCTTAGCTATTATTTGAGTTTGTTGCGGTACCATACTCGTTAGATGCGGTGAAAATGAGGTTTTACCATTAGAATAACTAAGTAATACCATTTTACCGTAATAATATCCATGTTGTTATTACTAAGAAGGAATGGTGAGAGATAAGGTTTCTTATGCAGTGTATTTCTAGATGAAAGGCACTACCTACTACTTATCGATATCGGCGCCGTCACTTGATCTTGAAACCTTCAATATGCCAAGAGTAGGCTAGAAGGCGTATAAATTACATGTTTACAATAGATAATACTTCATTGTTATACAGTTTCAACATAATGTAATTAATTAATTTAATAGTTAGCTGGTAGTTATTCTATGCTGTTAGGACAATATCGAGTTGTTTTGTTTTGTTTATGGGTTTGATTTTCGAAGTTAATCACATTAAATAGCCCAAACGTAAACTACGCGGCTTTTTGATATGAACACTTTTATTTACCGATTTTGAATATACAATTAAATTAATTTTCGAAGCTAAAGAACACTTCGAAAATTAATTTAATTGTATATTTAATTTACCCCAATAGTTTTTTAATTACGGTTGTTATGTACATATCCCTTAAAAATGAATTACTAATGAGATGTAATAAAAGCATTAAAGAACACGAAAATTCTTTAACTTCGTTACAAAGCAAGTAAATTTCTACACTTTTATTAGTAATCCTTGAAGAGGCTCAATTAACAAGAGAAAATCTTGTTTACTTCTGTAATTTATTTAAGGATGTTACTTAATTTCCGTAAAAAGCTTATTAGAGCCTATTAGGTGATGAGAGAAAAAAATTACGAATTTTTAATACAGTTGACAATTTTGATGAAAAGGAAAATTTTGAATGAAATATGATGCTGAATATTTTAAATTGTATGCGAAAGGTTGTAAAGTGAAATTTATAATGAAATCAGTTAATGTATTTTGATGCCGAGAATTTGAAGCAACAAAAGATCTTTTTGGAGGTAGAACTGGGTTTTAGATGTAGCGACAGGAGGGTAACTAAGTGTTAAATTTTAATTTGGATGCATGAAAAAAGGACGACCCAATAAAAGATGGTTGGATTGTGCGGAAGACTTATGAAAATAGCCCAGTTATTTTACGGTTTGAGCCGGGACTAACTAATATATTTTTTTTCGGTATAGTATTTAAGAGCCAATTTAAGCCTAGAAATATACCAAAATTAAAAATAAATCACGCCAGCAACATCCCCAAATTTAAAAATTTGGAATTTATCTCGTTCTAAAAAACCTGATGGTTATTTTTTTGCACATTTTAAGGCTTTACCATAATTACATACTTCAAACATGGTGTTAACATTTTTGTCTACTTTGAAGGCTTTGAAAAATATATTCGTATTTTCTAATGAATACCTCATTTTTTTAAATTTTAATGCCTCTTTAATTGCTCAAAAATAACTTATATTGTTAAATCTAATTAAAATTAGTGCATTGGTATTAATATTATTAAGTTAGAACACTTCTGGGAGATACAATTTTGATTTCCATGTTGCGTAGCGAATTTCTTTTTAATTTGTTGTCAGATAGTCTTTTTTTCACTAAAGGGTGCCGGTTACAGTTTAAAAGTCCCATTCATAATTATTCCGCACCCCTCCTAACAAAACTCCGTAAAATGACTGGGCTAAAAAGGAGTGAGCACTGAATGATGGCTAAAAGAGATAAATTGAAAAAGACGACATAATATATTAATTTTCGGGGTGATTATGGTTAGGTATATAAAAACATCGCTACATCTAACCAATCGCTCGTCAAAGCGGCCCGCCTCTTCTAACAAATCTGGGTAAACAAAATACAATGTCATATACCAAACCAAAAGGAAACTTAACTAAAGTGAAGCTTGTGATTTTGTTACACTATAATGGTCACTATCTCCTTACAAACCACTCAAATATGTCCAAAACATGATACCCAAGTCATAACCGTTACGTAACAGATACTTTCATACTATCATCAAACTAAAGTATGCGATACAGTTGGGTATAAGGTATAACAATAAATTGTACCCTGAAATGTTAGATGGGGCGCACTTATGAGGTTTTCGTTTTCACACTATTATATTAGATATAATAGGGATATTGGAGGAGGCAGAGATGACTATCACGGGAAAAGGAACAATGCCCATACATCCAAGATGCGAGATGGATGTACAGCCTATTGCTATTAATAAAATACAAGCAGGAAAACATGAAAAGACACTGTAAACCTTTGATTAAATTAAAATAGCGTAGATAGGTGACTAGCCAACAAATGAACCGCATAAATTAAGCCCCCGTCGCCTAATTTACTAGGTCGTAATACAAGCGTCATTGCGTGATTGAGATACTTTTTGATTTTAGGCGGAAAAAAGGTACCACACACAATACCTTCGTGTGCTTAAAACTCGTTGTAGGTACATTATCATTCAAAAAGAAGAATCAAATCACACGGCATTACTCTTCACTCGTAAGATAGGTACATGAACAACAGGAAGTAAATTTTTCGAGTATGTAATGCACGAACTTCGCCTGTCTTCCGCTTTTTTAATTAATCAAAGGTGTGCTTTTTAGCCTAAATTACCATCTTCCGACCCAGGTTACGTCAATGCCATCTATCAAGGCAAGTTGAACTACGGTTAAACCGGTTATAAAAAACTCCCCATTAATAATTTTTTATTAATAGCTGAGGGAAACATACATGCATTGAGTCTTGATTCTTCATCACACTTTTACATTATTATCATGGAATTCAAACAACTTTTCCACCCAACAGGAAAACCATTTTTCGTCAAAAAAGTTTAATAACAGGCAATTATTCCGCCTCCATACGTCGTCACTGGCAATGCATTTTTTGCACAATTTGCTGTCAAGAGCCGTCTGAAGGGGCAGCAAATTGCTGCTTTGCTGCAGTGCGATAATTGCCGTCGCTTTGATGCAAATCACTCTAAATTAGACGCTTGACACGTACCTACCTGCTAGTAAGGGGCGCTGTATTGTTAGACAGGTGTTAGATTATATTCGTTGTATTTGAAGGTAAAAAAACTTATTAATTATGACGCCATTGTTGTGTCATAATCATAAGTTAGGAATGTGGTAGGTAGGTCTAGAAGGAAGCACGTGTCTTGTCATATTCACTCAATAAGAGATGCACATAGCAAATTCGCTCTAGTTAAAATAGGAGATCGCTACCTTATTGCTGTCCTTATCGGCGTAAGCACTCTACTTTCTACAGACTCCACCTGACTCCGACATGTCACTTCATATAAATTGTCTAGGATTTTATGACTATCGCTATCTCATACCCGGTTACACTGACATTCCGTCTACCAGCGTAAATGAAAAAATCTTCGTCTATGCTAGGTCTACATGCCATTCGCTACCTTTGATTCTTCCCGATTTAAAAAAGGAGGTTCTGTATTTAATTTTGGAATGTAAGTACAGTATTTTCAGAATTTCTCTGACTACTTTATTATGTTATACACATCGTTTGTATGCAAACAAGTTATAACGCGAACGCAGAGTAGAGAAAGGCTGTGTAACAAAGCTCATATATGATAACATTGCTAAAGAGATGCTTATTTATAAATACATAAGTTTCACAGTCCAGTACGACATTATACGAAATACTGTTTTCACTTAAGTTGCTTTATTAGACAGGTCAGTGTTAAGAGAACTAGCGAAATATACTACATACGACTTTGTTATGTTATACACACTGTTTTTGTGCAACCAGTTATATCGCGAACGCAAAGGAAGACGTTACAAAGCTCACATACGATAGGTAACATTGCTAAGTAGATGATTAATTACACGAGTCCCAGAGTTCAGTGTGACATTTTACGAGATTATGACTATTTTATAATTAAAGTTGTTTTATTTTACAGAAACAGGCACGAGAAACAGTATGAAAGACAGTAGATGACACTTATGTCACTATCATGTCATCCAGCTGTGTTCCAGTTTGGAGTCACGTTGCAGGTTCTGACGCGACCACTTGTCTCGCGTGGTTTACGCGTTTTTGCCTGCCACGAGGCTTCGCAATCCTCAATCTCTTAAATTGTTCTTGATGAAAAACAACTCCTGAGATTGGGATAGATACTCCCATGAACTACTTGACACTGGCGGAAATGCAGTGCTACCGCACAAGCAAGAGTCCATTAATTATAAATAAAAATTTAAAAAAGTGTCTCAGGTTTACTTATTATTATTATCCAGACGAAGCGCTGAACTTATCAGGGGTTAGTACGTCTCTGGGGGAGGCACTCATCGTAGAATCTGTTAGAGAAATTAATGATTTTTAATGGTAGCACAGTTTGAAGTCAACCTCTGATCATTATCCTACAGTAACAATGTTTCAATAACCTATATTATAGTACTCTGTGCTCTCATTTTGACATTCGTAAGATAACAAAGACAGAAGCACATCTGAATCTTTTAGTTTTCTCAGAGATGGCATGCTTGGTCCACTGAAGAAGACTCGAGAACATTACACCAGGGATAAGCATGATTATGCGCACGAACATGAACTTAGTCTTTGAGAGGGTAGACATACATATTAATATGGACGTCCACTGCTGGACATAGGCCTCCCCCAATGATCGCCATAACGAACGGTCCTGCGCTGCCCTCATCTAACAGGTTCCCGCCGCCTTCACCAGGTCGTCGGTCCACCTTATGGGGCCTACCCACGTTGCGCTTTCCGGTTCGGTATAATAATATTAATATCCATGTTTTACTAACAACTTTATGGTGACAAGCAGTGACACTATCTCTCTTTTAATGGACAGTGAAGACAATACACGCCTCGAATCTGAGCTAGTAGTCTAATTACGATACGATTCCCTTTATCGATAAACCACTGATGTTACAATTGCAGGCAATTTGATCTACAACTAATAATACCTAGTAATGCTCACATTTCGATTTCGTAAACGAAGCTAATGTCATCTGCAGAAACACGTATTGCATTGTTAATATAACGCCAGTCAAACAGCTTTGACACGTTTCTCGTTAGACCAGGGAAGTTTGACTCAGAATTAATTTGTGCTAAAGTAATATTACACAATGTAATTTGGAATTTGTTTGACAATATATGCGACCTTGATACATTGTGTATTGTGGGTGTTTATACAAAGTCATATAATTCGAGAAGCTATGTTATGTAATATGTAAGAAACGATTGTCACGACCGTAGGCACACATACTTATATACTTAACAAACGAATTAATTACTGAATCGATCATTATCATCTACAGCCTGAATCCACCCAATGTATAGGCAGACCTCTAATTTGTTTATGCCACTCTCCTCTGTACCACAGTGACGTATGTATGCGCCAGACGGGGCTACGCGGAGATTTTATCAGTGTGTGCGTGCTACGAGGCGTACGGACTGCCGCGTTTTGTACCATTGTATGAAGATGTTTTACCGTCTTATACTTGTCTGTCTCATGAAATAAAACCGGTCAAGTGCGAGTCGGGCTACTCGCGCACCGAGGGTTCTGTACCACACCACCACAGAACACAACATTATTAACTTAGAAAAAAAACTTTTTTTTGTCCGAGACCTTTAGCGCGAGACCGACTGACACTTGGCCGGTTTTTATTTGTTGTTGTTCTGTAGAGATTGCTCTATAATCACACTAAGTTTGACGCTTGTATATATTACCGTTTTTACGATAGAGCGTAAAGAAAACACTTTGATAAAAACTAGTTTCTTGTTGAGAACCCCCCTTAATTTTTAACTTTTTGACATTTTTATTATTTGTTAACAAATCCGCCGTAATAACGCATAATCTGAGAAAATTTTAACTATCTAGCTATTATGGTTCAAAAGTTACAGCCCTAAATAGCATCTCGAATCCACGTAGCTTCCGCGACTATACAGGGTGTTAGGGTAAATAGTTGAATTACTTTAAGGGGTGATTGTACCCATGATACTGAACAACTTTTCCAAAGAAACACATAGGAAATTCGCAAAAAAATTTAGATTTTTCATACAAATGTTTGATCAGCTGATTAGATAACTGAGAGTTAGTATGGGAAGACCAAATATATTTTGTCGAATTTCCTATAGGTTTCTTAGTGAAAGTTGTTCAGTATCATGGGTACAATTAACCCTTAAAGTAATGCAACTGTTTACCGTAACACCCATACAGGGTGTACCCAATGACCGACACTTCGCTTCCCTTACCTCGGCCACCACTCGAAAAAAGCTTTGCTTCATCTGACTTAACCCCGCACTACACTCTCGCCGAGAATTCTCGGCGAGAACTTTCAAGGAAAATTACTATGGCTTACGACGCCACGAGAACAATGAAGGGCATCCACACTCTCGTTCTCAGCCTGTCTCGCCCGTTCTCGGCAAGAATGAAGAGCCGGCATAAGTGGATATAGAAGCTAAATAATAAGACGTACAGTCGGCCGCAATAAGTTGTATACACTTTTGTTCTAAGTCGTAGTACTAAAGTGTATATAACTTATTGCGGCCGACTGTACTCGGTATCGAAACAAAAGAGAAGTGGATCGTCTGGTGACCGACCTGGTTGATGAACTCAAAACAAGGTTAGGTAAGAGCAGGATGCAATTAGCGCAGAACAGAAAAATATGGAAAATAGAGAGGAGGCTTATGCTCTCCAGAGTAGAGACAAGGGTTAACTACCTACCCGTAATACACAGGGCACAGTTCGAGCAGTTTTAGTAAAATGTAGGTCTGTATAAATGCTTCTTTCAGAATGGCACAAGAGAATGGAAATATTTCCAAACTTTGTAGCTCCAGGCTCTCTTCATCGCCTTCATGGACGCCGGCGCCGGTAACAGTGAGCTGTTTACTTCAAAATAATTATATTTTTTATTAAAAAAAACGTATAGCTGCTCTGTGCAGTGTCTGTCTTGTGTAGTTCAGGGACAAATGATAACAATCATAACACAAGTTACATACGAATTACGGTGCTCCATTCTCCCGGAGAAATTGTACAAACCTCATCTCAAATATCCACACATTATACTCATCCGTGCGTCAAATGTTTTTGCCATACTTATTACTGGAAGCAAACTAGATTATAGTTTCGGTACAATAGGTTTATGTTGCTCTTTCTGTTTTATATTGCTATTTAATTGATTCTTTTGCGGTAGGAATTTCAAGTCTGCCATAAATTATATCAGTTGGCGTTACTAACACTTTTATGGAACTTAACTGTCTGAAATAAAGAATTATTTAATTTAACGTTTTTTATATTCATCATCATCATCATCTCAGCCGATGGACGTCCACTGCTGGACATAGGCCTCCCCCAAGGATCGCCATAACGACCGGTCCCGCGCTGCCCTCATCCAACGTTTTCCCGCCGCCTTCACCAGGTCGTCGGTCCACCGTGTGAGGGGCCTACCCACGCTGCGCTTTCCGGTACGCGGTCGCCTCTCGAGAACTTTTCGGCCCCACCGGCCATCGGTTCTGCGTGCAATGTGTGTGTGCTTTTTATATTGCTGTCTCCCATTTATAAAGGAAATTTATCTTTTCCTACTCCTTACACAGGGAAATATCTTTAAAAAACTTACGATATTTTCCTTCAACGAAAAGCCAGAGGTGTTACAAGTTACAAATAGTAATTTTCCAACAACTATAACTATTATACTGCTTTATTATTCGTTACCATAATTTGACTGAAAATATAACAGAACAATATAAAACAAAACTTTATTAATGTTAAAGTAATTGAGGAAAATTTTCCATTCAATTTCGAAAACTTTATTGTAAAAGCAATAATTTACGAAACATTTAATGATATTCATTTCAGAGGTATCGAATTGTGTTTGATATTTAAAAGGATGATTTGATAAAATTTATAGCGAATGTTATAAACGTGAATGGAATCGTAATTTACAAATCAAGTTGTAGAAAATCGAGCAGAATTTTGATGGGTGACCGCTGATGACTGCTTGTCTTGAAAAAGTAAGCTTGTTGTAAAAACAACATAAATATCACTTACTGCATGTCTATATAACGTGTTAATGAATAAGCGCAAAACCTCATACACCACAACTGTTTTATAACGAAATAATTCGATTGAAACAATAACTTTATTATTTTGATACTTAAAATTTTAATTTATTCACATTTTAAATTTTGAGGCAAAAATGATTTGTTATCATTTCAGCATTGAATGAAAACGCTAACGTGCTCATGATGTCCATTATATTTTAAGAATTATGTTTTGGTAGTAGGAAGTAGGGTGAGTTTGCCCGTGCGGTGGATTTTAAATTTTAAAAACAAATTAGTTATTTAATTTTGAAAAAAGTTACCTAAGTACGTTGAAACCATGATAATTTGATTCGATTCTAAACAAACTACTTTCTAGTTTTGGGTTAATTCATTAAAGTCTTTAAAAACGGAGAAACATTTCTAAAATTTCCCATAAAATAACTTCTTCTTATCGTGTGGGCCGAGCCCTGGTGTCAGAGTTTTTTCAGACCGCCTTAGGCCTCTGACGTGGTTTTTTTTATGTAACGACTACTACCACCAGAGATAGTAGCCGAGACCAACGGCTTAACGTGCCATCTGAAGCACGGAATCATCTTTCTTTTCAGACAATCAGGTGATTCAGCCTGGAATGTCCTAACCAACTGGGGTAAAACGCACAAAGTGACATATCACTAGGTGTCCCCCGTGGGAATCGAACCCACGACCTCCGTGTCGAGAGCCAATGCTCTTAACCATTAGACCACGGAGGCAGTTAAAAAAGAATTGAAAAGGATCACTCTCGATAGATCACTACTTCGACGGAACATTGTAACCATGCTCTTTTACGTTCGTGTCTGGTCGTAAAGTAAACCCTTCAAGACAACAAAACCATTAAAGCCAAGAACTACAATCCACAACTAGCAATACCTGTTGGAAATAATTCGATCCGAAAACAGCCAAAGTATTTGCAAGCGCAAAACACACGAATAAAAAGACAAGTAAAGCCGAACAGGAATGAAAGAGCAATTTGGAGGCAAAACAATTCGGAAACAAAGCTATTTTGCGCGCCACAAACATTTGCATGGGGAAACGGGTAAATGTCAAGTAAAGTGTAGTTTGGTCTTGTCACACCTTCATTTAAGACATAAGCGTGAGCGAGACTGAAAGGCGCTAATATCATAAAATTTTATAACATACTTTTCACGTCCTAAAAGTCCCCTGTATTTTTTTCTCTAATAAATGACGAATACGGGGAAGCTCATGGAGCAATTGTTGCTTATGATAACGGAAAGACCACATCGGTAACGACACACCAATGTCTTAAGTCTTGATAGAGCAATCGAATCCATGAAATAACTGAAGCAACTGACCTAAGGGCACCCTGAAATGCACTGTAGAAACTAATTCAACTTTTACAACCCAACTTTACATTTAGAAAATGCTGCCTCCGTTGTATGATATCTAAGAGCATTTTGGGCTCTCGACACGGAGATCGTGGGTTCGATTCCCACGGGGGACACCTAGTGATATATCACATTGTGTGTTTTTCCCCAGTTGGTTAGGACATTGCAGGCTGAACCATCTGATTGTCTGAAAAGAAAGATGATTCCGTGCTTCGGATCGCACTTTAAGCCGTTGGCTCTGACTACTATCTCTGGTGGTAGTAGTCGCATAAAAACTAAGTCAGAGGTCGTAAGGCGGTCTGGGGCTCTGCCCACAAGATTAGAAAGAATTTTAGAAAATTCTTCCATTAAAAACTGACCTTTACTATTTAAAAACGATAGTAATTTTGTATTCTGTCATAAACCCTTTTCTAACAATTATTTAGTAGTAAGTGATCGTTTTCCTCATTAACTTATCATAATTCTTTCGCTCCCTTGTAATTTACTTGACTTTTCGATCGAATAAGACGCTATAATTACGGTTTCTTTGACTTTTGCTTCCTAGAATAGGACTTTAAGTACCTACAATTCAATCTTCGGTACTCATCCAATCATTCGAATTGGACATTAGGTACCATTCACTACCTACTCTAAGGGTTAATATTTCAGTATTTATTTAGACCCAAAGCTGTTATTTGGAGGAAACCTGTGTTTTTCTAATGTTTTAAATTTTTCTGGGACCCCAATTTCCAGGCTTGCCTTGTGATGACCAATGTTAAGAGGGCTATTACAAGCGCAGTGGCGCCCTCGTCACAATAATAAAGATTTCTCAATAAAGAAAGCCTAAATTAAAAAAGTGCTCAACAGATAAACTAAAAAAGCCTTCAATTTATTGTTATACAATACTTTTATAGGTTCTTAACATTCCACTTTTAGATAATTTCGAATAAAAACAAAAGTGGCCGTTTTTTTTTTCTTTTTTCCAAATTTGTTTGACCTTTAAAAACCTATAAAAGTATTATATGAAAATAGTTTGAAGGCTTTTTTGTAGTTTATCTGTTGAGCACTTTTTTAATTTAGGCTTTCTTTATTGAGAAATCTTTATTATTGTGACGAGGGCGCCACTGCGCTTGTAATAGCCCTCTTAACTTAACATGCATAGTTAAGATCCTGGGTTAGGATTAGTATCCGGGTCTTAATAACAACTGTCCATGGACAGGTCCCCCCATGGGGGAACCTAGTAAAATGTTACTTTGTGCGTTTTTCCCCAGTTGGTTAGGATATTGCAGGCTGAATCACTTGATTGTCTGAAAAAAAAAAGAAAGATGATTCCGTTGTTCGGATGTCACGTTAAGCTGTTGGTCCCGGCTACTATCTCTGGGCCCTGTTTAATAAACGTGACAATGACAATTTGACAATGACAATTCAGAGTACATTGCTGAGAATGCCGAACACAATGAAGAACTGCAAGTTTAGCGTCATTAGTAACCAGCAATGTACTCTGACTTTATTATCATTGTCAAATTGTCATTGTCGCTTTTATTAAACAGGGCCCTGGTGGTAGAAGTTGTTAAATTAAAAAAACCACGTCAGATGCCGTAAGGTGGTTTGATTAATCTGATACCAGGGCTTGCTGCCTACACGGTAAGAAGAAGAATATTTAATTATTGTATTGTATTGTATATGTATACAGGGTGAAATTGATATCATTGGCATCCTTTTAAACTAAGAGTCTACCCATCAAACTGAACAACTTTTGCTATGGGAGCAAACCGATCGGAGCAAAAAAAAAAATCTGCTGTTGCATACATTTGCGTCCAGTAGGCATTGCAGTTTATTATGGAACAGCTGATTTTTTAGTTGCTCCGATGTGTTTGCTCCCATAGTAAAAGTTGTTCAGTTTGATGGGTAGACTCTTAGTTTAAAAGGATTCTAATGATATCAATTTCACCCTGTATATTGTATTGTGTTGTACTTCCTAATGAACACTAATCACCTCTATAAACAATTTTAGTGATCTAATAACACCGTAGAAGTACAAAGAGTTTGGGTCATTAAAGAAATTGGGCGTTTGCTCGTTTAAAGAAGAATTTACTGACGAAACGTGCCCAACATTGAGATGAAGTCGTTAGGTTGCTGAAAATAATGGATCATTACATTCACTGTGATGTAGGTACTACGAGTATATTTCATTTTGTCGCATTATCGTTGGCTGTAAATGTTAGGGTTGTCATATTTTAATGCGTTATTTAATTTACAAAAAAAAAGGTTGAGCTAATGTTTTTACTATTGGATCCGACCTATGTATCATAAATAGAGATCGGATAATTGGATGCATATTTGCCCACTTCACTTTTTTTCTAACGAAAACATAATATGGATATGCCTTTCTGAATAAAGTTAATTAAAAAAAATCAAGCCACTCACACCATTTTGTCATACTGGTCATCGTAGGTAATCAACAGTAGGTAGAACAACTTGAACAGCATGAACAACTCGGTCGACATGGACAACTCGGACAAAATTTACATCTCGGTCAACTAGGACAACATGAATAACTTGATCAACTCGGACAACTCTGTTAAGTCAAACAACATTGTATAAGTTGACCAAATTGTCAGTGTTGTTCAGTGTTGTTCATGTTGTCCAAGTTATTCATGTTGTCCGAGTTGTTCAAATGTCCAAGTTCTACGATATTTTAGCAATCTCGGAACTTAAGAACGATCCTGGATTGTTTCATAAAATAAATAGAATTAATTAATTAATTAATTAATTAATTACACTTCTGGGTTCTCCAATCTTCCCCGATGCTGTGCCACGAACGCTTGATCTGAAAAGGGAATCCTTGACAGCTATATGTGAACGCCTTCAAAATTTGTCAGCCCATATAGCTTTAACCCTTTTACGGCAGTACTTTTCAACTCCTAGAGTGACGTACGTGATGAGGACGGCGCCCACTTGGCATTTCCCGGAGCAGGTGACTCTTTTCGATGACACTTTGAAACGCGGTTTAGAGGGCATCTTAAATCTGGACATAAACGCCGAACAGTGGACTCAGGCAGGCCTTCCCATCAGGCATGGCGGCTTGGGCATACGAAGAATGCAAGATGTAGGAGTTCCGGCTTTTTTGGCGTCGTCACACGGGGTGAGGAGTCTAGTCGCTCGTATTCTAGAGATTAATGGCGATGGGCTCCACTTGCCCTTTGTGAGTGACGCTCTAGAGGCATGGAGCAATAGGTATCCGAGTCGGGACATTCCAGAAGCTCCAAGCACCCAACGAGGTTGGGACGAGATTAGCTCAAAGGCTATTCTAGGTCAACTTCTAGATAATGCTACAGGTCCAGACCTGGCCAGAATCCGAGCGTCTTCCAGACCAGAATCGGGGGCATGGCTCCAAGCGTTACCTTCATCGCAACTAGGTACACTTTTAGACAACAACTCATTGAGGATTGCCGCAGCCTTGAGACTTGGTTGTGAGATATGCGTGCCGCACCAATGCATCTGTGGGTCCTGGGTGCAGGCCAACGGCCATCATGCCTTAAGCTGTAGGAAGTGTTCGGGACGATGGCCACGACACCATATCCTTAATGACATAATCCGCAGAGCGCTGGTATCGGCAAACGTCCCGAGCACCCTTGAACCTACCGGCTTAAGCCGCATAGACGGCAAACGACCAGACGGCTTAACCCTCATCCCATGGGAAAGGGGCCGCTGCCTCCTATGGGATGCGACCTGCGTTTGTACCTTTTCGCGATCGCATCTCCAGGGAACTACGCGGGTACCAGGATCGGCCGCGGAAAGTGCGGCACGGGTAAAACACACCACGTACTCACTTTTAGAGGCAACGCACCTATTTGTGCCAGTAGCAGTGGAGACCGCAGGGCCCTGGGGTACCGAAGCCAAAAACTTCATTAAAGCCATCGGCCGTCGTTTGAGGGAGAGGGGCCGAGACCCCCGCTCCGGGTCGTACCTGGTTCAACACATTTCCATAGCTATACAGCGTGGAAACGCCACGAGCGTGATGGGCACTTTTCAACCGGGTTCGACCCGAGGCGGGCTCTTTGACTGACCACATATTGTAAATTGTGTTTATATTAGGTTAGGTTTTGATTTATTTAATAGTTATATATAACATTCCGATAGAAAAAAAAATGAATTAAGACGATTATTCTTGTGAAAAATGAAGTTTAGGAATAAATATGCATCCGAATATCCAAGCTCAATCATAAATCATAATTTCTTTATTTTGTGTTCCTTATTTATTTCTTGTTCTTTGTTGTTATTTGTTCAAAATCTATTCATAAAATAACTTCATCATCATTAGCAGCCTACATAAGTTTCCTAAAGCAGGGCACAGAAGGTACTTTTTGACCGTATTAAAAAAGGAGGAGGTTCTCAATTTGTCTCTTTCATTTCAATTTATTTCTTATGTATGATACTCCAGGACTTCGGTATTTCTTATCCAATTTTGATGATTCTTTTTTGATATGAAGAAAATACCGCCAAGTTGGTCCCAATTTAATTTGGCGATGATCTGAAGAAACGATTCTGAGACAGAAAATTCCCAATAGTTGATAGCAAATCATCGGCGATTGAAGGAATTGCTTCGTGTCAATATACCACTTGCCTTTGACTACTTATATAGGAACTAGTTACGCGTGTCATTCTACTAACAAACATTTCTGCCACTTTTTGCGGGGGGCGCCGTAACATGAAATCCGCAACTTTTAGGATTTTATTCCTCATAACTTCTAGATTCTAATTTTGAATTAAAATCATGAAAAGTAGTCTTGTGTGAACCCCAAACGTTCTAAGTTCAAAATTATTATTTCGAAATTATAGGCTGTCTCGTTTAGTGATAAGGTATAAAATTGAGTGTAAATGCACATGATCAATTTTTCTTTTACCGTGGCAGAGGGAAAATGCTACAACAAGGCCAGCCCTTATATAAGTAGTCAAAGCCACTTGCATGTACGACTTATATAATTTTTAAAAGACGTTGATGGTATTATAGTATTCTTCACCCTTTGTAAGGTCGACGGTGCGTGTCAGTTTGGCTTACCATCGTGGTGAAGAGATTTGATCACTAGCATCAAATGCTTTCTGATTGCTCAGGGAGCGTCATGCGTTGATACGCACCTTCTTCATGATAAACAGCATCATATAATCCGAGAAGAAAGGGAGGAGAGACTACACCTACGATCCAATGCTCAAGCTAACCAGTTCAGCCACACTACTGTGTAGACGAAAATAGTATAGTGTCTTGTACATACGGCCAGCGCCTTCAAGGTCAGCGCTAGAGATTCGTGCCGCGACTTATTACTGTGCAACGTAGAAAATCATTTCCCGCTCGTAACATCTTTTCGCTGTAAAACCGCTTTCCGCTCGTACTCAGCCGCACACCCCGCGCAATAGATCGCGCCACTAACGGTATCGTATTCACATCGCGAATGGTAATGAAGCCGCCATCCAGTAAATATGCCTCTAACTGCCTCTGCCGCTGCACCTATTTTACCTTGCTTCCTTCCTAGCTTACTACCTAGCTTCCCTGGTAATGAGTTTTTTTAAAGAGCTTGTGATAATGGAGCTGGAGAAAAATATGCTAAAAGTTCACGTGTAAAATAGTATAAGAGACGGCGCGCTTAATGCGGTTGGTACTAGGAGAATTTTTTTTTACAAATCCAATTTCTGTGTTTTCGAAAAAGCTTTGTGTGTGATAATAAGGAGAAAACTATATGAAAAGTTAAATTTGAAATATGAATTTTGTTTTGACTGCTTTGGGGTTAAATTTGTAGGCGCACTTGTAGGGTCAAGAAATCAGCGAGAGTGTAATGACTCTGATGTGGTTTATTAATGTTGAAGAGACGAGAGAGGTAGGTACCTATTGTCAGATGAAAATCAATTGTATCTGTATGTCTCAATAAAACAAAATATACTGCTGCCTCCGTGGTCTAATAGTTAAGAGCATTGGGCTTTCGACACGGAGTTTGTGGGTTCGATTCCACGGGGGACACCTAGTGATATGTCACTTTGTGCGTTTTCCCCAGTTGGTTAGGACATTGCAGGTTGAATCACTTGAATGAATGAATGAAATGAATGAAATATACTTTTGCCTGATTGTCTGAAAAGAAAAATGATTCCGCCGTGCTTCGGATGGCACGTTAAGCCGTTGGTCCCGGCTACTATCTCTGGTGGTAGTAGTCGTTACATAAAAACCACGACAGAAGCCGTAAGGCGGTCTGACAAAACTCTGACACCAGGGCTTTGCCCACACGATAAGAAGAATAAAACAAACTTACTTTAAAAAGATATTTATTTTATCATAAATGAATTGTATCACTATATTTTACTGCCAACCTTTACTGTGGAAATTTTACCGATGATATGATTGAACAAACGGAAAAGACATTTTATTTATAAGAAATATCAAACTACGAAAGCTTCGTCTATTGTTAAAAGGCAAGTCATTCAAACGAAAAAGGAGAAAAGTACAACCACGCCTGATGTTAGTGAAAGTGTAGTAAACGAGTAGAAAGTATAGCAAAACGCGCCAGTCTATCACATTGATTGACACCACGAAAACGAAGAAAAATATCGCTTTACGCATAATTAAGATTGATAGCCAGCCCTGAAATCTACTGGGCCGGATTGAGGATTATCAACTGGTGTTAATCTACAAACACCCTCGTTAAGGGTAGGCCTGTGCCCTGCAGTGGGACATACCTATACAGGCTGATGATCATAATAAAGATGCAAACAATTCATTAAAATTTTTAGTTAAAGTTTTAGACCATCAAACTGAACAACTTTTTCTACGAAATCCAAATTAAATCGCGAAAAGAAAATCATTCGTTCCGTTGGCCGCCAACTCTTTGGCCGCCGACTTCACACAGGTTGATGTTTGTATAATTTTGATGTTGGCTTCGTAGTTAAAGTTGTTCAAAAATGTAACTACCAAAAGTTAAATTTTCTGAATAAAGCTACTCGTATTTCCATTTCCTGTTTCACGTTGTACATGCTGATGATGACAGGCTACCATTACGTTGAGTCCACAGACTCCCAAAATAAACCAAAATACCTTTTGTGTTTACGACATTTATTTACTTTACTTTCTGATGCGTCTCTGGCAAAAACATTATCCAGAATTCGTTACGAAACGATACGGGCCTGTCATGTCAAATGAAAGGAAAAAGCTAGGTTTTATCCCGATACGTCGGGAAAATCATATTGATGCCATTGTAAATATACGGAAATCAATAAGCAACGATACATCCCTTATCAAACTCCAATTATTTTACCTTTATGTGGGCTTTATTTGATTCCTGCCAAATTATTTGCGAATATTCTGTATACACTTTTATTGTATTCGTATTGTTGATATTCACCATGAGTTATTTATAACTTCTATAAAATACAAAAACACCTCTGAAGAACCATTGACACGAATAGAAAGTAGAAAGTTATTTACAATAAGACAGGATATTGTATTCCAAGATTTTCAAATCAAACATATAATTTTTAGGTTTTCGTATAATTTAGAGCATATAACTTATTCTTGTATAATTATAGAGCATTCTCTGCAGTAAAACAAAAAATAATAAAGAATGGAAGAGAACCTGCCCAAGAAACGTACTGAACCCCAGCTCATCCTGGACAATCAGCAAGTCTTTAACCCTGATTGGAATTACTTCACCATGATGGGAAGTCAAATTAAAAGACAAGCCACAGGAGAAGAATGAAATTGTCGGAGAACTCCGCGCATAGTTTTATTCCAAAGCTTGCTAAATGACTTAAATAGATAGACCTGATCGGATCTGGAGTGCGATTTTTGAAACTCATTCGTTGAACTCAGCTTTTGTAAATGTCAAAATTACTACGGAGATACGCATCTTTCTACTGCTGATTTGACATTCCAGGGGTGCGATTTTTGAAAGTCGAATCAGCAGTAGAAAGATGCGTATCTCCATACATTTCAACAGTGAGTTCAACGAATGAGGTAGGCAGGGTGCACGTTTCTGTATTATAAATAATTTCTTACTGGTAGCGAGCTGCACCGGTTGATAACCTTCAGATTGTGTAATGTATCTTTTCCCGCCCAAATACCGCATGAGGAAATTTTCTTTGGATATTTGACTTAAAACACGTCTAAACCTTTGAACTTCTAAATACAGATATTAAAATCAAAACTGCATTAATATAACTCTTTGTTTCCGTATTTACAGTTTTGAATCAAAATACTAAATTAACGAAACTCTAATTTGATTAACGTGTTCTCTGAATTTACATTTCGAACAAAGGGTTTGCTTTTGAACTGGACAATTATAAATGACCCGTGCAAAGTTACTTGGGAAGTCAAAGCGAATAGTAAAGCTTGAATTCATGCACAACACGTATTGCGCGGTAAATCATAGATTTGATTATTATTTGGTAGAATTTGGTGTTACTACATAAATAGATATATTACTTACTGTAGAAGTGTAAATAGGTTGGTGTAGGTACCTCGCGTCCCACTTAGTAAGGGCAAAGGTGTTTTTAGTTGGGTCGCGTTAAGACTTTTACGTCATTCTAGGTAGAAAAAATGTGGCACGATTGGTTTTTGACACAGCTTGAGCTTTTTGCGTTATCTATTTAGATCGATGTGGTGTAACATTACATTACCACATCATCCCAGAGGACGATTTTACGCCTTAATCCCAATATTATAAATGTGAATGTAAGTTTGTTTGTTAGGCTTTCACGCGAAAACTACTTAACCGATCATCATGAAACTTTGTACATATATTCTTGGAGTAACACAGGATACTTGGTTTTCCAAAATCCACGCGGACGAAATCGCGGGCAAAAGCTAGTTCTAAATAAAGAAGCCGTGGTGGTCCAGTGGCGAGTAACCTTGCCTGCCGTGCAGGAGGCGATGGTTCGATTCCCGTCCAGGCCGACTCGTACCAATGAATTTTTCGGAATTTATGTACGATTTGTTACACCACTGGCTTTTTGGTGAAGGAAAACATCGTGAGGAAACCTACATGCTTCAATTTCAAGGCATGTATTGTTGCACCCACTGTCCATTACAAGTGGCGACGGACTCACTGCCCGTCACACTGGGCAGAGTTTCGCTACTACTAGTGAAACGTGGATGTTCTGAGGTTTCAGAATATCTCTGACTATCCCCTCGGGGAATATAGTCGTGAGCATATGCAATTCTAAATAAGCAAGTTGGCGTATGCACACATACTTCTTGAACGCTTGGGCTCATCGCCTGTCTGTGTATCTTGCTTGGCGTCACTCATAATCCTATCTACACGTTCGAGGTGATGTATTTGGTGTTAGTCAGGGAGTGACCATTGTAGTAATATTATCTGTGATTCGGTGGAAGGTATAATAATTATATCAAAACGTCCGGAGGGGTGAATGGCATAGCTATCGAAATATAAAAAAAAAAATAATTAGAATCTTATATCGCGCTGATTTTCGGACCTCTGGGCCGCTCAGTCAAAGAGCTCAGTTCCCATAGCATTTTCTATTCCTGTAGTGTATTTAAACCTTAACAGAAATAGCCAGTGGTCGAGAGAATAAGTCCGTTTTGGTCCGTTATACTCAAAGGTTTTTGTTAGAGCTAATTTCAGTTCACTTTGATGGTTGAATGCTTGTTGGATGGTTTTCTTTTGACGGTTCCATTTGACTAACTACAAGTAGACTGGTTTTACTTTGTTATTCGGTACTATACTTGGATTGGGAAGTAATGATAATAAATTACACCTTTAAGAAAACATGAATTTAGCATTCTATTCTTAGCTCCGAATTTATTCCTTTATCCAGTACCACCCAACGACGATATCTCAGGCAGCCAAGGCAGCGCCCATAGAGATGTGATCTGTGGCAGCGCCAGACGGGGCTACGCGGAGATATTCTAAATACAGCATATTCAGAATACTATCGACATAAAAAAACAGTGAATTCTGTTGACTAATTCGATACAATAGCAATAATACAATAAAATTAATCACCCTATTTCGTTCTGTGTTGTAATAGGCCTTCAAGGAACAAGGTTTCTTAATTCTTATGCAGTGTTTGTTCTATGGGTGGAAGTTCAGTACGGGTTGATACATCATCCCGTACTGAAACTTTACAATGATAAAAGAAAGGCTTACTATAACTGCATGCTTTTAAAACTGTAGTTGTAGCACAGTATAAGTACCTATCTAGGGTCATCTACATATGGTACGGACAAACCCTTCCGCCCACCAATTTTTTACCTCACCCCCTCTGGCAAGATCGTGGTGTGTAAAATGTAAGCAAATGCATATCCCTGTCTCGCTCGCACTCACTCAGTATCCAAATACTTACCTCTTAATTTTTTATATGTTCTGTTTGTTTGTATGCTACAGAAAAAACATCAGCTTATTGTACATTTTTACTGAGTAATAGCGTTATGTAAATCACAATCAAAAATCGGTGAGTCATTCATAATAAATAAAATCTACGCTGCAAATGTAAGATGCTTAAAATTTATGGAGATCACCGAATTTAATATGATTTGCTGAATAAGCGAATACTGATAAAATTTGAAAAAAGCTGAATAACAGTAAAAATTTATACCTAGTCGACCAAAAATGAGCAGATTTCATTTGCATTTTAAATGTTGCTCATAGAGAACAAAGTCCAAAATTAAACCGTCTTATGTAACTAGAGCCAGCCCTAGCCCAGCCCAGGCTAGTCAGGGTTAAAAGCTCCAACATAAAAAAAGAATGAAAAAAAAAATTAAAAAAGAGGGGAAGACGGCCAGTGAGCCATTTATGTACTCTAATCGATTCTAACCTATGAATCTACTCTACTATAACACAAAAACAACTCGTTATCATTCTCACATTCGTGACACTTCATAGAATTCTTCTATTATCGTTTGGTGACCTTGACCTGACTCGTCATTCCATCGTGAAACCTAAATGTGCTAAAAGTGATCCTTGCTACAACTGCATGCTTAAAAATGAAGGGAAAGGATTATGGTCGAGAATTTATGTTTATACGTTCGAGAAAAATCCCGAATGCTAAGTCAAATTGGGAAATAGTGGCTGGCATGATTAAGTTTGTAAGAAATGATCAGAGAGCACGAGGTTATCTAGCTCAAGTTTTTTGCCATTAAACAATATTATATTAACGATTGTTTACAATCCTATGTTTTATTTTTTAATTTACTTTTTCCTCTTACGAGACCTAATTGAAGCAAACAACAAATACTATAGGTTCCTAAATAGTTTCCAATTAAACTTAATCAGTAATGATAGATTCATACCGTTCCCAACAACCGACAAATATAAATTTCTCAGAATTTTAAATAGAATTACGTAAATTATAGGTGCGTCAACCGATAAAATAAAATTATTTTACAAATACGAGTAAGTTTTAGCTGTGTTATCTCTCAAAATAAAAATTTTCTTTTTCAGATGATTTGTTGACTTGTAAAAGTTATAATTATCTTATAAATTTTTCTCCGCGGTTGTGATCCTCGAAATTGTGATCGAAACTCAATTTCAGCGATATTATATTACTCTGGTAGATACCAGAGTAATGTAATGAATAATGAGAATAAACTAAAATAAAACCGGTCAAGTGCGAGTCGGGCTACTCGCACACCGAGGGTTCCGTACCACACCACCACAGAACACAACATTATTAACTTAGAAAAAAATTCTTTTTTTGTCCTGGACCTTTAACGCAAGATCGACTCACACTTGGCCGGTTTTTAGTAGTTTTTGTTATTCTGTAGAGTTTGCTCTATAATCACACTAAGTTTGACGCTTTTATACTGTATTACCGTTTTTACGATAGAGCGTGAAGAAAAAACGTTGATAAAAACTAGTTTCTTGTTGAGAGCCCCCCTTAATTTTTAACTTTTTGCCATTTTTATTATTTGTTAACAAATCCGCCGCAATAACGCATAATCTGAGAAAATTTCAACTATCTAGCTATTACGGTTCAAAAGTTATAGCCCTAAATAGGTAGGACAGACGGACGGACGGACGGACAGACGGACGGACAGACGGACGGACAGACGGACGGACGGACAACGTAGGCTTAGTAATAGGGTCCCGTTTTGACCCTTTGGGTACGGAACCCTAAAAACAACACCATAATCAGAGCGAGCGGAAGTTCAATGTCGTCTTATCAACATACACAATGCTTCATTTCCTAACAATAACGACTACTACTGTAAACATGATCCTTCTTAATATGCTGACACTTTTTAAGGGGATGATCAGACCGTCAAACGGAACAACTTTCTCTATGGGACCAACATCGAAATCGCGAAAAAAAAATCTGCTGTCCCATACATTTGGCTGGAGTAGGTTTGCAGTTTTGTATGGACGAGCAGATTTTTTTTCGCGATTTCGATATTAGTGCTATTGAGAAAATGGTTTTTTTTTTTTTTTTTTTTTTTTAATAGGAAGATATAAAACAATTATTACAAATAAAGTGACTTAAGACTAAACTAATCTAGGATGTGGTGCAGGTTCGGTCCTTGTGGGAGGGTACCCAAAACGCTGGCCGCATTTCCTCGCTGAATGGCTATGCTGATCCGTTGAGCGAGGAAAGTGCCAGCCCTTGGGTCCCCTGTCGAGTCTTTCAGGCGCTTTGATAGGTCTTTAAAAAGTGTCTGTGCATTGGGTCCCCACGGCCCGAGAGTCTCGACACCAAAACCTATAAAGTGGTATTGGGTGCCGATATCTCTGTACCAGTAGGCCTTTCGTTTTTCGGCCGTTTCCGCCGCCGCGCCAGCCCTTAAAATTGGTCAGTTTGACGGTCTGATCATCCCCTTAAAAAATTTTCAGCATATTAAGAAGGACCCTATATATGTTAACAAGGGAAAACATGCACAAAGCTAGGCATATCAAAAATAGCAATGCAGTGATAGTGAATTTTGTAGCAAAGCTTCTGAAAGGCGATCACTCTCGATCACAAAGAGTGGAGCCTCTAAAGCCGAGCTCTAAAACTCACTGAGCCATCGACTACGCAACACTATTGTTAGGCATTCTGCTCCATGCTCAACATTCATGTGAGAATATCATTATTTTTATTTACAAATTATCTTCAAAATGGACTTAGAGTAGTGTCGCCACTCGATAGTCGTATATCGATAGACTTTCACTTTATTTTTAACTAGAGACTTAGTCTTTATTCTATATCATTTCTATTCGTTTCTGCTCACCAAAAAAGGGATTACGGTCATAAGAATAGTACATTACTGCAGCGGCCAGCAACAGAGGCATTGATGGACGAACGTGTAAATGTGGGCCGAGGCGAAGCCGAGGCACACATACGTAAGTCCATCAATGCCTAGTTGTGGCCAAGGCTTGTATAGTACTTTTCTCAAATAATGCGCGGAAATGAAAACAATAAATTTTCTCAAATAATTCGCGGAAATTAAAACTCTTTTCAAAATCAATGACGAACAACGAACAACAATTTGTTTTTTTTTTTCAATAAACAGCTTTCTATTTGCAAGCCAGTTCGAAATTTAAATAAAACCTTTGATGAGTTACCAGGAGGTAACTCATCAAAGGTTTTATTTAAATTTCGAACTGGACCAAGGATGGTCGCCATGTTTCGGAGTAAAAGATCGTTCCATTTTTAAATTACACGACAGATATGAGTTTACTATGTAATTTATTTGGCGGCTAAACACGACAGATATGGATTTTCATACAAACATTGCCGGCCGCTGCGCGCATGTATTTGGCCAGTACAGCAATGTCGATTTATCTCGAAGAAGGTTGTCAAAATAATGCTCACATTTCCAAGCATGTTTGAGAAAAATATATTATAAGATAATAGTAAGTGTACCTTTTGCAACCATCACTAGCAAGGCTGATTCAGTGTTCATGGGGCGTAGAGCATCTCTGTGATGGGGATTGACCATGACCAGGGCCTCAATTGCGCAATTTTATACGGTTTTGGTTTGGTTTTGGTTTTGGTTTAGTTTTGGTTTAGTTTTGGTTTAGATTTGGTTTAGCTGAAGTAAAAAAGCTATCGCGATATTTTTTTCTGAACGGTTAAATCGCACAATACAAAAAATTCGATCGAACGGACATCAAACGTTACACCAACGTAACTTCCGAAATAAAGCTAAATCGTTACCGTTACTATAATTTGCGCGATACGAATTGTGCATAACGTAACGTTTTTGGTTGTGGTTTTGTTTTGGTAGTATCGTTCAAACTTAGGGCGATTGAGGCCCAGGTCAGCCTGCATAACTTTCAGTCGGTTTAGGAGTTACAGACGTTTAAAGGTCAGTAAAAAATTTACGATCAGCTATATTTTGCAGGCAGACCTAGTCCATCCCCATCACAGAGATGCTCTACACCCCATAAACACTGAATCGGCCTTGCAGCTGATGGTTGCAAAAAGTACACTTATCTCTTATACTAATAAATTAAAAATAGATACCTAATCTTTTATTATATTTGGTTATAATAAAATAATATTCAAGTATGGCTAAAGTATAACAAAATATAGCTTCAAGTATGTTTATGTTGTTTGCCCATAGTTGACTATCGATGTCGATAGACAAGGCATATCTATACTATCGATAATTTTCATCGATACTATTTAAAAACACAGCCGCTATTAGTTTCTGATATCGATATATCGATAAAAAGATTCCTCTAAACAAGTTAATATTTTATATAAGGATATGTCTATATCAAAATGGTGATTGTAAAAAAAGATTTATCAATATTATTATGTGATGGACGGACGGACAGACTAAACCATCTCAAAAGGGTTTTAATGTTGGACTACGGAACCCTACAAACAAGTAGATCAAGGTGCGTGCAGTAGTATTATCCCTCGTAAATCACAACATTATGACACTCTCACACCCTTTTATACCCTCCCATGTTCGCTATTATAGTCGTAATAGCTTTTCTTTGTAAACAAACAGATACAGCCACATCTATTCCATTCGTAGATCAATGACAGGCAAATTCGACTGTCCATTTGAATGGACGTTACCCATATTTACCCGGCGTTTGTTAGGGGCTAGTCGATGCCGATTCGTCTGTAATGTTGGTAAATAATTAAGACATTGTTTCAGTACTAAAAGCATGGTTCTCGGCTAGGAATAGATAGACATATTTTCTCTGACTCAGCTATAAACCATAGAGGTATAAAATACAGACGGTGCGGGTATTTAAATATTAATAATAGGTTCATCATTTGGAAATAAATTTTCATAATATTTATGATACCGATAAGATTTTTTTTATAGTTGATACAAGGTTTTCATTTAAAATGTTGTAGGTTCCAGATTATAACTAGGTGCATATCAATTTGGCAGACTTGTTGTTTTTTATTAATTTTTAGTTTTGAATCCCAACTTCTAAAGATTTGGATTTTGTTTAGAATATTCCTTAAAAAGACTTGTTTAAATAATTTTGATCGCCCCCACGGACGGTGATCGCACCTGTAAAGACTTGTTACAGTTTTATAAAAATAAAAAAACTGTGTCCACTTTTTTCGGGTACGAATCTAAATTTAGGAATAGGTAAAAGAAACAAAAATCAGTAAACGGGTCGTTCGTTCAGTTACATAAAGATTCGAGTGTAATGGAGATTGGAATGGAACGGTGAGGCAATTTTAGTTTAGGCAGCGCTTGCTTGCATCCCATTTGGTATTTTAGGTGTTTTTCTGTGCAGCATAGATTCAATACAGGTACAGCTCTGGCATCTCAGTAATTGACAGCTTGATAGTTCAATTTGTAGAGAACCTACCTGCTGATCCGAAGGTTACAGTTTTTAGTCCAGGAAGGGCAAATATTTGTGTCATGAATATGTATATTTTTCATGGTTCAAAAGGTTATGTTATAGGCAGCAGGATCCTATTGCAGGGCAATTAAGGGTGAGAGGAAGTGGACTTTAGTGGAACTTACAGGGTCTTTCTTAATATGCTAGCGATTTTTTAGGGGATGAATATCTCTGAAGCACAAATATCGAAATCCCAAAAAAATCTACTGTTCCATACAAAACTGCAAACCTGCTCAGCCTAAAAACTCGTGACAGCAAATCTTTTTCCCCGACACTTTAATTGACCTAAAATATCTTAAAGTGAGTTAAGAAGTAAAACATACATTTGCTTAAGTACATCAAAAATAATAGGTGATCGAATTAATTTTCACTTTTTAAATGTTCCTTCTTAACGTAGGGGTTTTTTTTTTAAGTTGTAATTTTATTTTATTTCGTAATTTTTAAAGTTACTAGAAAACTGCTTAACCGATTTTCATGAAACAAAGCTAAGGAAACTTCCGCAAAAATCGGTTCAGCCGTTTGGGCGCTAGCGATGCCACAGACAGACATACTGACTGACAGACCGACATAGGCGTCAAACTTATAACACCCCACTTTTTGCGTCGGGGGTAAAAAGTGAACTGTACTGTACTACAACTGCACCCTTTGTAATAGTTGGTAATTGTAGCAAAACTTCTTACCATCCCAAAATTATTACTGAATGATTCATCATCAATGGTCGATCATATCGTCAATTGCTGAACATAGAGTCTCTCCCAAGGCGCGCCACAAAACTTTACAACTGAATGATAACTGTCGTTGTAATCTCCCCTATTCTAATTTTTAAATTGTGGCTCCACCTCTGTTTCGATGATTTTGTCTATCTCGATATGTGCGATTTTTTAAAGTCACATTATTACTCTGTGGTCACACGTTTAAAACAGCAGTAGAAAGATGCATAATCTCCATAGTAGGTAATTTTGACATTTTCTACTGATTTCAACGTGTGACTTTCAAAAATCGTATCTGAGTAAAAATATCAAAAGTGCTGATGTTGTTCGGTAATAAATATTTAATTATTTTCGCCAACAGTCAATTATTTAACCACGATCAACTGAGTAAATATCCTGTCTTTTTTTCTAATTATGATCGATGAGGCCAGGTGAGAGATGATACGCAAAACTGAATAAATAGGGGTGTAGCGACCACAAGTAAATTAATAATTATGGACTCTATGCGGTTGGAACAAACGTATAAAAATAATAAATACCTCTGATATTGGTGTCGATTCGAAATGTGCCTCGACTTAACTAAATTTATTCCTGTCACTTTCTAAAATAAGATTAAGAAAAGAGACAGAAAACCAACAACTGACTTTAGTGCTGTCAAAGTGACGTTGCACGCCCAAAAAACGCCTTAAATAAGATGGCGTACATTATGATGGCATCTTATTTTGGGCGTGTTGTTGTTGTTGTTGGGTTTCTGTCTATTTTCTTAATCTTATATTAGAAGGTGACAGGAATAAATTTAGTTAAGTCGTGGCACAGTTCGAATCGACACCAATATCAAACAAATAAACTAGACATAATGGAAGTCTTTAGAAAAAATGTACATCACACTATAAATAAAATAAGATCGAAAAATATTTATCCATTCCTATTTTTAATTTACTAGAATTCAGATAATGAAACTATAAACTTTCCATAGGGAACATGGGTCGGGAAACAAGATTTTTTTTGGACCTCCCAATAGAAAATCGATTGACTGATCCGCACTTTTGTAGAAGGTCCAAAAATTTATAAAAGTGGCGGATGAGACTCTGATCCGAAACCTACGTATCCCGGCATTCTTTTTACCATTTAAGTTATACCCTTTTAAATTAACAACCCCCTTGATAATTAGGATAACGATATTAATGATAATTATTATGAACACGCACTACTAAAAGTTTTCCGAACATTCCTAACTGTAATATAATCTGAAAGCAAGCTAAAAATAACACATAAATCAAATTGCTAATACAGTCAGCAAGCTAATTGACATCAGAATAGACATGACAAAATACTCGTGACACCACTCTAAATTGAACAATAAATGTATTATTTGTGAAATTCCATTAAAGTTACAGAGGTAATAGATTGTCACATGCTATGAACCCTAGTACACTTTTTTGTTTATTTAACATTATTCATTCACTTGAACTTTACTTGAAACATATTAAGTATTATTCTCTACCGGATGATTTTTTTTACCGTTCCGAAACGTTAGTAAAAGTTACGATTAATATCTGAACTTCTGTTTTAGTTCTTCTTGTTCAGATTTTAATGATATCTTTTACTGTAAAGAATTTAATGAAAATTAACACTGCTCAGAAATATTTGAACACGATGTCTGCTACGATATTATCTGATGGCGACTGCGCAACTTTTTTTGACTTTGTAGGGACTAGCCAACAGATTGATGTCAACACCCACAAGTTATAGCAACGAAGCTAATAGATGGCGCTACGGTCGCACTCGCAAATGTGCACATTTTGGGGTGGTTTTGGGGTTTTGGGGTGGTTGGGGATCTACCTCCTAGTGGTCCACCCTGGGCAACGCCGCCACAGACTACAACAAGTTCGTGGTGTCGGCTGAACGATCCCCCACAGCGGTGGTAGGCTCCGCAAGGAGCCGCCTGGCTCGCGACCACCCTCCTGCCGGAGTCCGGCGCCAAGCAGCTTGCTGCGTTCCGTCGGTGTGCAGGAGTCCCAGCGCCATTGGGGAATGGGAAAAAGTCAGTTGCGCTACTCAGAACCGGTCTTGACCTCTGAGCAACACTGTACCGGGAAACTCATTTTGGAGGGTAGCGGGATCCGAAGCACGGTGACAGTCGTTGGCCGACCGCAGTTAGTAGGGGGCCCAAGTAGTGCGCTAGCCACGTGTGAAAGGCTGCCCCACACAACTTGCGAAAAATCCCGCAATGCTCCACCGTGCCAGTTGGCGACTGGAAGGGAGGACCCGGTGGCCATTGCGGGGGGGTTCGGGCGTCCCCGCAGTCTCCAAATGAGTTTCCCACCAGTCAGTCGAGCTCATGAGGTCTTCTAGGGTACCTAAGTGGCATCTCGACTTTTTTTCCACCTCTCCACCACTCGACAAACTATGAAAAACAAAGTCACAAAAAAGAAAATGGTTAGACAACGGCTGCACTTCCTCCCACTCAAAGTGCACCTCAGTAACATACGAGGTCTGCACTCAAATCTCGATCCGGTCCACCACCACCTCGAGACCGAGAAGCCACACCTATTCTTTTTAACGGAGACGCAGATAGCAACCCCGTCTGATACGGCGTACCTCAACTACCCAGGATACTCGTTGGAACATAAGTTCAAGAGGCGAGCTGGGGTCTGTGTGTATGTTCGCGACGACATTTGCTGTCGGCGTCTCCGTTGCTTTGAGGTTTCCGGGTTCTCCGTATTATGGCTTTTTGTAGACACCGGAATGGAGAAATCTCTCTACGTCGGTGTCTATCGATCGCACGACGGTGACCAGGAGACAACCAGGCTCATGGAGTATCTCACTGAGACGGCAGAGACAGCCCAACGAAGGTATCCAACGGCGGAGCTTGTTTTTCTGGGGGACTTCAATGCCCACCATAGCGAGTGGCTGTTCCCGTTCCAGTTAACTGACCATGCTGGGAGAGAGGCGCGCAAGTTTGCATTATCGCTAGATCTCACCCAGCTGGTGAATCAAGCAACGCGGGTACCGGATGTTGATGGTCATACGCCCAATTGTTTGGACCTTCTGCTGACTTCAGATCCAGACAGGCACTCAGTATCGGTCTCTGCCCCGCTGGGAACGTCCGATCACTGTCTGGTGAAATCCGTGTCGATCTGCTCTCCTCCCGATGACAGCCCTAAGGGCACGAGGCGAGTCTGGCGATACGGGTCGGCAGATTGGGATGAGATGCGGCATTTCTTTGCGTCTTACCCGTGGCGGCAAGTGTGTTTTTCTTCGAGTGACCCTGCTAGTTCGGCTGATGCGGTTGCGGACGTGATACGACAGGGAATGGAATATTATATTCCTTTCTCCGACATCTCACTCGGTCACAAAGCCCAACCTTGGTACAATGCGGATTGTGCTCGCGCTGAGGCTAAAAAAGAAGCCGCCTACCAAGCATGGGTCCAGGCTCGCGACCGCAAAGTTAGAGCTCGTAGGGTTCGCGCGAAGAAGAGGGCCTTTAATTCTGCCGCCAAGTCCTGCAAACGGGTGATCCGGAGGGCTCGATTCGACCATGTCAGCCGCATTGGAGCCAAACTGGCATCCTACCCTTCTGGTAGTAAACAGTTCTGGTCCCTTTCAAAATCGGTCGAATCCAACTTCTGCCGTCCCACTTTGCCTCCCATGCAGAAGCCTGATGGGTCGCTGGCTCACTCCGCAACTGAGAAAGCTAATTTATTTGCTTCTCTGTTTGCGAGCAATTCACGTCTGGACGCTGGTGCCAAACAGCCGCCAACCATCCCTCGTTGTGATTCTTCGATGCCGGAGGTCACAATACATACAAAAGAGGTCCGCAGAGCATTGCGTAGTCTGGATGTGAATAAGGCCAGTGGTCCTGATGGTATACCTGCAAGAGTGTTGAGATATTGTGCGCCTGAGTTGTCTCCTGTTCTAACACGCCTGTATCGCCTCTCTCTCAGAACAAGAACGGTGCCTAAATCCTGGAAGCTTGCGAATGTGCAACCGGTTCCCAAGAAGGGCAGTCGTGCCGACCCCTGCAACTACCGCCCTATCGCCATTACTTCCATTCTCTGTAAAGTCATGGAAAGAGTACTTAACAGTAAGTTGCTGTCATACCTAGAAGACAATGATCTACTCAGTGATCGCCAATATGGCTTCCGCCGGGGGCGATCGACTGGGGATCTTCTTGTGTATGTGACGCACTGCTGGGGCGAGGCCATCGAGAAGCACGGTGAAGCACTGGCTGTATCACTTGACATCTCGAAGGCCTTTGACAGGGTATGGCACGCTAGTTTGCTGAGCAAGCTTCCCGCTTATGGCATCCCCGCTGATCTTTGCAGCTGGATATCTGATTTCTTGAGAGAACGGTCGATTAGAGTTGTCATTGACAGCTGCTCTTCTGACCTTATGGCAATTGATGCTGGAGTTCCTCAAGGGTCTGTTCTCTCCGCGACACTTTTCCTGCTGCACATCAATGACCTCCTTGTGTCAGGTATTGTTGGGTATGCAGATGACAGTACTGTCATGGAGAGATATATATCTGGCGCAGGGGCCAGCGGGGATAAAATACGCTCGCAGAGGGAGGCCATGGTTGAGCGGACAAACTTGACTTTAAGTGTTGTCTCCCAGTGGGGTGACAATAATTTAGTCAACTTCAACGCCACCAAAACACAGGCTTGTCTGTTCACCGCAAAAAGGAGTCCGTTTAATCTGACTCCTACTTTCCGGGGTACATCTGTCCCTGTTTCCGACAGTCTTGGGCTTCTGGGTATAAGCTTGACCACAAAACTCAACTTCGGCGCTGACATCGAGTCTAAGGCTCAAACTGCGGCCAAAAAGCTGGGCATCTTAAACAAGGTGAAGCGGTACTTCACTCCTGGACAGCTCTTAGTATTGTATAAAGCTCAGGTCCGATCATGTATGGAGTACTGCTGCCACCTGTGGGATGGCTCAGCCAAGTATCAACTTGCCGCACTCGACTCGGTTGAACGCAGAGCCAGGAGGCTCATTGGCGATAGTAAGCTGGTGGAGGCCAAGCTTCATAGCCTAGCCCACCGCCGCAGAGTGGCCTGCTTGTCGGTCTTCTACAGATTGTACTTCGGTGAGTGTGCCCTAGAGCTGCATGAGCTCATCCCACCTTCCCCTTTCTACTATCGGACTTCCAGACGCACCGCGGGATATCACCCCTTCTTGGTTGACATCCCACATATCCGCACCAAGCGCCTTTCTGAATCTTTTATAATGCGCACAGCCAAGGAGTGGAATGCCTTACCTGCGTCAGTATTTCCGAGTACTTACAACCCGAATTCCTTTAAAGTACGAGTGAATAGGCATCTTCTGGGTAAGCTCGCTACATCTACGACCCCATCTTCGTCCTGAGGACTGGATTGAGGTCAAGAGCAAACCCATAGTTAATAAAAAAAAAAAAAAAAAAAAACATAAGACAACTTGCGACGTCACATTGGTAACCCGTTAGCCGCTACATAAATATAAGGTTCACAGTCGTATACAAGACATTAATCGCGCAAGAGAAATAATCACAGAGATTCAAAATTCATTCAAAATTCAAAATTTTTTATTCAAAATAATATCATATAGATAGCTTTTTGACGTCATTTTTTGACTCTACCAATTCGAAATATTATATACAAGGTCCAACTAAGAACTGTTGGACCACGGCCAGTCCCCAGGCTTCACACATACCCTGGTGGAAGATCTTCTCTTTTCAATGGAGGAACATTCCCAGTAGCACCTCCATAGACATTTTACATCGCACGTGTGATGTATGTAGTATTCATTTGAATATCCTTCCATGGTAGGTATACAGAACCCTCTCTAAAATAACAGCTTATAGAAGAAAGCCATAAAAACAAACAAATGATATTAAGCGTTCTGTATTCAAAATCTGGGAAGATTGGAAAACGACAAAAGAGGTCAGGGTACAGTTGAGGACAATACATATTGCAGAGACAGTCACGTTACGGTCCGTTGGTCGGGAGTGGAATTTGCCTGCTCGTTGACTGTATGCGCTGGTTTGGATTGTATAGGTACAGCTCAGATATTTGCGGTTTACTGTCCTTCTCTGTGTACCTAAGTATTTTGTTTTACCATACATTTTATAGTAGTTTTAAGTGCTTTTGTATACCTAGTTGTAACTGGATATAACTAGGTGCAGCCAGTAGGTAATGTTAGGTTAGGTTTTAGTTATAGCCGGCAAAAATTTCGTGTAGCCGCACTTAGGTTTTTAGCCGTAACATATTATATCATATTATATTAGAAATGTCATATGTATAATTAAATACTTACACATAATAGTATGGGTCCAAAACAAAACAAAAATAAGTTTATTGCTTGCTTGCTTATCGTATCGACTTGAAATTCTGAACAAAGTCGCTAAATAGTACCTCGCAAGAATTGGGCAACCGATACTGCACCGTCGCTAGCGGTCATATCTATATCTAGTCTATTATAGACTGTAGTATCATCCCACTGCAGGGCAAATGCTTCCTCACAGTGCCTCACACAAATAAGGGTGACAGGACAAAAAAAGAGAAAAATAAATTTTATGGACCTCCCAAATCTATTTCTTTGTTATTACCTAATTTAATGATTCTTGGTACGCTTTGGCCAAAAAAAAAATAGTTTCTTTCAATTAAATAGTATATATAATTGTGTATATTTTATTGATGACGGCCCGGTAGCACAGTTGGTAGTGAACCTGCCTGCCGTGCCGAGGGTCGCGGGTTCGAATCCCGTAAGGGACAAATATTTGTATGATGAATATGAATATTTGTACCCGAGTCATGGATGTTTGTATCTATATATGTATTCTATATCGTTGTCTAGTCATCATAATACAAGTCCAGGCTAGATTCTGGTACTTTAAATGTGACTAGATAATTTGTGTGACATTGTCCAAGATATTTATTTATTTATTTATTGGTTTAAATGATATTAAATTAACGTTATTGCTTAGAGATTGTTGTAGATACTGTCTATACTAATCTCTTGTTGTGTAGACTCTTTATAAGTTATTTTCTTCTTTATGCATTTAATCATATTGACATATTCTTATTCCTTTTTTAAAGTTGATTATGTGCTTAGTTACTTACTTCATGAGGCCCATGATGAGGTCTGGTTCGAATCTCTGGCCGTAAAGCGAGCAAAAAGGCACAGGAATGAACAAGCTCCTGCACCAACCGACACACAGCACAAATGCCGTAAATGCGGCAGGCTTTGCCGTTCCCGAATCGGCTTATATAGCCACGAACGTCGGTGTCTTAAGCAACCAGACGCTGTTTGAAACATCTATTTAGATGAAACAAGGCCCATGATTGATTGACTTACTTCAATATAAACACTTGTGTCAACAGCATCTCTGTTTTACTAATTTATATACAATTACTTCTACATCCTCAACGTCTTCGACTCAATAATACAACACGTTATCAGCACGAAACGAGAAGATTGTTCATGTAAAGTTTAAATTGAATATTTTTAGTGAATTGTTCATGTGACTGATAGAAACAAAATTTTTTCTTTGAAATGTCACTTTCACATGAATCTGGAGAAGAGTCAAGGGTCAGTGGGTCATTTAAGTGTTAGTAAGTCAACTTCCTCTTCGTCAATACCATCCTTTTGCCTGAGGAATAAGGATGGGTATCCTACTTGGAAGTTTAAGATGCGTAATTACCTTCTTGCGAGGACTTATGGGAAATAGTAAGTGGTTATCCTAAAGATGATACCACCCCCGCCTCGACCAAGGTACGTAACGATGCAAAGCGTGACCAAAATATGCTTAACAGTAGACGGTGCAGCTATTACTCACGTCAGATGTGCGAAAAACTGCAGCCGAAGCGTGGAAATCTTTGCAGAGAGCTTTCGAGGATAAAGGTATGGGACGAAGACTAACCTTAGAGCGAAGATTGTACAGATTGAACTTGTCAGACCTTGATAACATGGAATTGTGCAACAGCGCTGTTGTGTCAACCGCGCAGGGTCTTGCAGATATTGACAGGGTGATGGACGATGCGTCAATTGTGGCTATATCTCCATTGATACACCAGAGAATGTTGTCAACAGTATTGGTGAAGTTGCTTTTGTTCCGGATTTAAAAACCAACTTGTTATCTGTACAAAAGGCTGTTAATAAGGTTTTTGTATGTGTTTTTTTTTGTGTCCTTGTTAACCACAACATCGATTAAGGGCGGCTGTTGTAGATACTGTCTATACTAATCTCTTGTTGTGTAGACTCTTTATAAGTTATTTTCTTCTTTATGCATTTAATCATATTGACATATTCTTATTCCTTTTTTAAAGTTGATTATGTGCTTAGTTACTTACTTCAATATAAACACTTGTGTCAACAGCATCTCTGTTTTACTAATTTATATACAATTACTTCTACATCCTCAACGTCTTCGACTCAATAATACAACAGAGATCATTGGTATTGTTTTGCTCCTGACCGATTTCGGCCACAGCGACTTCTTCAACCCCGTTGTTGGCGTACATGAGCTCTCATGTGGCTATAGAATACGGATTAAGCGAAAGCAGTACGTATATCAGAATCATAGCATGTGTAGTCACTGCCTATGTAACGAATTTACCACCAAAGTTTAAAACACAACTTATAACCTGTAAGCGGTTTCTCTATGATTCAAATAACCTGCAACAGAGCCCAACGGTCGCGAAATTGCATTTTGATTGTATCCACGTCGCTGCCCCCAATTATTCGATATTACATTTTATTAAAAGCTATATTCAAGCTATATTTAAATTTCATAACCTTCCCGAGGGAATATTCGAGTCGGAATAATATCGTCTTATCATGCCTTCTCAGAATTCCGGGTGTAATTTTACGATATTTTAGCTGGAGTTGGTACAAAAGATTGTGATTTGATGCGATTTTCTTCCCGCTACAATTATTTTATCTTTCCTTAGAATTTTATCTGTGATTTGGTTTATGGGGTAGGGTGCGATAATGATAAAGTGAATGAGGACTGAGACAAAGAGATTAGTTGTACCTAACTTCTATGCAAAAGGTTCAAGAGGAAGACAGAGGTGTTTGATTTCTAACACGTTTTGGAATCACAGTTTTAATTATAACTACGTAGATCCAGACATAAGAATAGTTAATAATATAGTGTACTAGTGACCCGCCTCGGCTTTGCGCGGATGCAATGCTGATATAAACCTTGCTCTTGAATCACTCTATCTATTTAAGGCTAATACAGGCGCCAATGACCTTGCGTGAATGGGCGGAGCTTATTACCTCTCCCCGCACCACCCGCATCGCGCTCACGATACGTAGATACACCATAGACGTGGACATGTGCCGGCACCTTAGACACGCCACGAGCCGCGGTCACAGAAAGAGTAGTTACTTATCTATTACTCCGTGGGCGTCGAGTGGCCAACATTAGCAGTGCTCGGCTAGAAATTTACCATAAACTTATATGTACGCACGGCGACACATCAAGCTACCTACCCAAAACCAAAATAAGCTGGCTGCGCGACGTTATACATTACTATGCCTACGCGCGGCCAGCTTATTTTGGTTTTGGGTAGCTTGATGTGTCGCCGTGTGTACATCAATAATTATTCTTTCAGAGTTTTAAACTTGAAAGTTGTGTTTATTATTACATCCTACTTTAACACTTACCTTTAGTTTTATACCTCTGACTACTCCCTCAGGGAATATAGTCGTGAGCATATGCATGCATGCATTATACTTTAATCATTTTAAGTATTGCACCACACTAAACATTAATTTTGAAATTAACTTATTCATAAAAGCATAAAAAAACCCGGGTCACAACATTTATAGTCTAGTAAAAATACAGTTTTAAGATTGCATTAAAGACACTGTAGTAGATACTTTTATTTTATTATAGACTTTTGTCAAAATTTCGTGGTAAATAAAGGGACTCCGAGAAATACCTTTAAATTTATATAAATGTCCAAAGGACATGCACATTTCTGAAAATGTTTCTTCGTGCAGACCCGAAAAGAGACCGTTAATTTAAGGAACATTTAGTTTGGGAGGTAGGGGACCATTGGGCAGTCGGGAGGTTTGGGCACCACCTCATAACTCGAGATTTATAGTCGATTTTTAATTTTGTTTTCTATGGCAATTTAGTTTAGTTAATTATTAATGGCCCCACTGCTCAACCAAATATCATCAGTGATTTCGTTCATTTGCCAAAGTTATATGCGATTGATGGTTTTTTGAGTGCCAAATTAAGTATTTTGTCGTGATTTTGAATAAAATAGCAAAGCAATCTGCGAGAAAGTGTATGTTTCTTTGTATACGTCTGATTATATGTTTATCAAAGATTGTATTAACCAGTACCTAGAGTTTAAAAGGTGCCCAAGCCACCCGACCATTGGGAGGTATGGGCACTTTTGACAGGGTTTGGAAATTATCTTGTAACTTTGAGACTGATTACAATTGGGTAACTGTTCTTCACAATAATTTGGGCCAAATATATGTGCCATTGCCACTTAACAATAATTTCAAATCGGTAACCTTTTTGTTAAAAAGTCCCGGGGCTACAAGTACTATACGAAGTTAACTAGAACTTTTTTTTTTCGTTCGATTGTGCTTGTGATTAGTAATGTCGTTCCTTACAACAATAACAAAACGGCAATCGGTATAATCTTTTGGTAATTTAAAAGTCCCCGGGCTACAGTAGGTACTAGTGTCAAAGAGATAGGAAGAACTACGTACTAGTATGCAAAATCTTTAAAAAAAATTGCTAAAGTATATTGATTTTATTTCACAAATTCCAAATTTTCATACCAACTAACCCAGTCCTCCTGTAGTAACTGTCAACCAGCAGGTAATTTTTGGATCAGAAAGAACTAAGAGTACTTTCAAATTTGCAGCAGAGTATCGCGGTATAATAAAAAATATAATTACGTCGGCAACAGCGCCAAATTAGATTTTTGTGTGATCTAAAAATGCTTTTGGAAAACACTGTTTTGCAAAGTTACATATTATTATAGGCTTCAAACATGGAGTAAATATTTTTGACCAGTTACATCGAAAACTTTGAGAAATGTAAATATTATTTTTCAAAGTAAAACCCACTACGACATGTTTTAGAGTCCTTTTTTTTATGTTTGATAGGTAAGCATTTCACCCCAATCTCACCTGATGTTGAGTGATGATGAGGCCGAAGATGTAGCATGCTTACCTAGAAAGATGCCTATTCACTCTCGCCTTGAAGAGGCCCAGGTTGTATTGCTCAGGGAACAGGTCCGCAGGCAGGGCATTCCACTCCTTAGCCGTGCGCATTATAAAAGAAGAAGCAAACTTCTTCGTGCGAATTGCTGGTAGGTCAACGACATAAGGGTGGAAACCCAGTCTGCGTCTCGTCCCCTGCAGATGAAAGGGAGACGGTGGTATTAGATCGTGTAATTCAGTCGCACACTCTCCTAAATGTATCCTATAAAAAACAGACAGACAGGCTACCTTGCGACGATGCTCAAGACTTTGTAGCTTCGCCACCGAGGTTGGATCACCTATGAGCTTCCTGGCACGCCTGTCGATTGAGTCCAGCGCGGTCAGCTGGTATTGGGCAGACCCGTCCCAGAGATGGCAGCAGTACTCCATACACGATCGGACTTGTGCTTGATAAAGTTGTAGAAGCTGTCCCGGAGTAAAGTACCGTCTGACTTTCGAGAGGACGCCCAGTTTTTTCGCTGCGGTTTTCGCCATGGACTCAATGTACCGTCCGAAATTCAGATCGGACGATATGTTAATGCCAAGGAGCTCCAGGTGATCAGCTATCGGTATGGACACATTTCGGAAAGTCGGAGTCAAAGCGAAGGGACTCCGTTTTGTGGAGAAAAGGCACGCCTGTGTTTTGCTTGCGTTGAAACTGACCCGATTAGTATCACCCCAGTCGGACACAGATTCAAGCGCCAAGTTTATTCGCTGAGTCATGGCCTCTCGACAAGACTGAGTAACGTCCAATTTGACCCCTGCACCGGACAGATATCTGTCAGCAACAGTGCTGTCGTCTGCATACCCAAAGGTTCCGGGCACAAGCATGACGTTTATATGCAGCAGAAATAAAGTGGCTGACAGAACTGATCCCTGAGGAACACCGGCATTAATAGCCATTTGATCCGATGAGTATCCATCAATGCCTACTCGAATGGATCGTTCTCTCAAGAAGTCAGCTATCCAGTTGCATAGCTCAATCGGAATTCCATATGATGGAAGCTTGCTTATAAGGCTTGCATGCCAGACCCTGTCAAAGGCTTTGGATATGTCAAGAGACACGGCAAGTGCCTCCCCGTATCTCTCGACAGCCTCGCTCCACAGATGAGTGGCATACACAAGAAGATCCCCCGTGGACCGTCCTGGGCGGAACCCATACTGACGGTCACTGAGAAGGTCGTTATGTTCCGGGTATGCCAGGAGCCGGTTGTTAAGTACACGTTCCATAGTCTTGCAGAGTATGGAAGTGACTGATATTGGTCTATAGTTGACAGGGTCGGCACGACTGCCTTTTTTGGGCACGGGTTGCACGTTGGCAAGCTTCCATGACCTTGGGACTACCGCAGTCTTAAGTGAGAGGCGATACAGTCGTGTTAAAACAGGAGACAACTCTGGAGCACAGGTGCGTAGGACAATCGCTGGGATTCCGTCGGGTCCGCTAGCCTTGTTCACGTCTAGAGAACGCAGGATTTTAAGAACCTCTTTTTGGCGAATGTGAACTGATGCCATTGAGCATTCAGTACGAGGAATGGTAGGTGGTATTTTATCTGAGTTCTCCAGATGCGAATTCCCGGCAAAAAGATTAGCAAATAAATTTGCTTTCCCCTCCGCCGAGTGAGCTAGCGATCCGTCAGGTTTTATTAGCGGTGGCAGGGAGGGACGGCCGAAGTTTGCTTCCACCGCTTTGGCAGCCGACCAAAACGCTTTGCTGCCAGCTGGATAGGAGGCAAGCTTGGCCCCTATACGACTTATATGGTCGAACCGGGCTTTTCGCAACACCTTTTTGCAAGATTTGGCGGCTTTGTTGTAAGCTTTCTTCAGTTTTTCTGTGTTCGGAGCTTTCTGCTTTCGAGCATCAGCCCAGGACATATACACTGACTGTTTCTGCACCTCAGCACGAGAACAGTCAGCGTTGAACCATGGGCGAGCTTTGGCGCCGGTTGACACGTCAGAGTACGGAATAAAATATTCCATGCCCTGACGTATCACTTCGGCAACCGCAGTCGCAGCGCTCGACGATTCCCCTGAAGAAAAGCAGGTTTGCCGCCAAGGATAGGAAGCAAAGAAGTGTCGCATCTCGTCCCAATCTGCTGACCTGTATCGCCACACCCGTCTCTTACCACAATGGCCCTGATCAGGTGGGGAGTATACGGATACAGTTTTCACCAGACAGTGGTCGGAGGTACCTAAAGGGGCACATACCGACACAGAATATCTGTCTGGATCAGTTGTCAGCAGAAGGTCCAAATAGTTGGCCGTGTGAAAGTTAACGTCAGGCATCCGTGTGGCACAATTGACCAGCTGGCTGAGATCTAGCGATAGTGCAAGTTTGCGCGCCTCTCGTCCAGCGTGATCGGTCTTCTGGTAGAGGAACAGCCATTCTTGATGGTGAGCATTAAAGTCAACCAGAAGGGTCAGTTGCGCCACAGGATACCTTAGCTGAGCCTCCTCAGCCGCCTCTCCAAGATAGTCGAACAACCTAGTTGTCTCCTGATCTCCACTGTGCGAACGGTAGACACAGGCATAAACAATTTGTTCGACACCTGTTTCCACCAGTATCCACAATACTGAGAAAGAAGGGTCTTCAAGGTTTTTGAGACGCTTGATGCAGATTTCATCGCGAGCGTACACATTGAGTCCGACGTGCGGAACGAACCTATGCTCCAGAGAGTACCCAGGGTAGCTGAGGTACGCCGCGTCTGCCGGACATCTGATCTGCGTCTCGGTGAGAAACAGCAGTTGTGGTTTTTCAGTCTCTAGGTGGTGGTGGAGTGCTACGAGATTTGAGTGCAATCCGCGGATATTGCAGAGGTGCACTTTTAAAGGGAGAACGTGCAACCGCTGTTTAACTTTCTTCCTTTTCCGCCTTTCATTGTTTTTTTCGAAGAGCGAATAGGCAGGAGGACGGTAGTTGAGCGAGAAGTCGCATCAATCGAGCCAGATAGTATACTGAAGTCTGCCACACATTAAGATAGCTGGGTTGGAGACCGCGGGGACGCCCGAACCCCCCCGGGATTGCCCACCAACTTCTCCCATCCGGTCGCCAACCATCATGGTGGAGCAACCCGGGATTTTTCGCTAGGTGGCGGGGCAGCCTTTCACGGGTGGCTTTCCCGCTAATTGGGCCCCCTACTTCCTGCGGTCGGCCAGCGGAGCACCGTGCTTCGGATCCCGCTAGCCTCCAAAACCAGCCAGCCGGTGTAGCAGAGTTCAGCAGCCTGTGAACGGTCTTCTGACGCGACACCACTGCTCAGACCCATCCTCCGATCCGTAGTCAAACAAGGAACCCTTATACTTTCGTGCATTCTATCTGTCTGTCTGTATGCCCCGCCTCAATGACTCACTTGCACCTATTTAATCGAAATTTGGAATGAAGATAGATAACAGTAAGTAACCCAAAAACAGAAAATTTTTGTTGGCCCCTCCCATACAACGAAAGAGGGGATGGAAAAAAGTTTTTTTTACGTCGAGTGAGGCGTCGTAGGATAGGTGGAAAAAAACTCGCATAAAAAATAAATCGATACTTATAATGCTTCTGTCTCGAGATAAAATATCATGCATGCATATGCTCACGACTTTATTCCCCGAGGGGGTAGTCAGAGATATTCTGAAACTACAGGACATCCACGTTTCACTAGTAGTACCGAAATTCTGTCCAGTGTGGCGGGCAGTGAGCCCGTCGCCACTTTTAATGGACAGTAGGTACAATACATGCCTCGAAATGGAAGCATACAGGTTTCCTCACTATGGTTTCCTTCACCGAAAAGCCAGTAGTATTAGAAATCGTACATAGATTCCGAAAAACTCATTGGTACGAGTCGACCTGGACGGGGTTCGAACCATCGCCTCCTGCACGACAGGCAAGGTTACTCGCCACTGGACCACCAATCTATAGGACCTATGATATATTATACCCGGATATATTATAGTACCTATAGTATAGGTACTATAATATATCCGGGTCACAACATTTATAGTCTAGTAAAAATACCTCAAAACTAAATTATTTACTGTTTATTTGTACAAAATCTACCTTAAATTAACGGTCGTTTCGGGTCTGCAGGAAGTAACATCTTCAGAAATGTGAATGTCCTTTCGACATTTATATCAATTTTAAGGTATTTCTCAGTGTCCCTTTATTTACCACGAAATCTCGACAAAAGTCTATAATGAAATAAAAGTACCTACTACAGTGTCTTTAATGCAATCTTAAAACCGTATTTTTACTAGACTATAAATGTTGTGACCCGGATATATTATAGTACCTATACTATAGGTACTATAATATATCCGGGTATAATATATCATAGGTCCTATAGATTGGTGGTCCAGTGGCGAGTAACCTTGCCTGTCGTGCAGGAGGCGATGGTTCGATCCCCGTCCAGGCCAACTAGTACCAATGAGTTTTTCGGAATTTATGTACGATTTGTAACACCACTGGCTTTTCGGTGAAGGAAAACATCGTGAGGAAACCTGCATGCTTCAATTTCGAGGCATGTATCCTACTGTCCATTACAAGTGGCGACGGGCTCACTCCCCGTCACACTGGACAGAGTTTCGGTACTACTAGTGAAACGTGGATGTTCTGAAGTTTCAGAATATCTGTGACTACCCGCTCGGGGAATATAGTCATGAGCATATGCGTATACCCACAGATTATTCTATTATGTTTTTTAATAAAAAGTGTTGTAAAAAATTGATTAAAAATGGGTACCTACAAAGATTCTTATATTTACGAAGCAAAAGATAACAGAAGTGAAACCCTCATATTTTGCAAACGAAAGTCCCTCGGACCGCTCTGTGTATTCTTTTTCTATATTTCAAACAAAATAATTAAAATTTCGAAATATAATTTTGTCTCGACGAAGTACAGGTCTGTTTAGCAAGAGGCCTCGCCCCGCTCTGACTATATGGACGAGAGCGGGGGTGCCGGTATGAATACGACAGGAATTTAGCACTAATTTTTGAAATTTGATATAAATTTTTATCAATTTCGAAAAAGTAAGAAAACCACATCATTCTATATTGTATTTTGAAGAATATTGTAAATTTTCATTTACTTCCGATCAAAAATGTAAGAGTAAAATGGTTACAACTGGACAAAAAAGGGGTGACTTTAGATTCACTTTTCTTCGGTTTTATTCATTAAAATCGATTTCTAGAAAAACCACATCACTTCTCATATTGTCTAGACTGTTCAGTTCTTTTTTCAGCTTAAAAAGTGCCATAGTTAATGAATAAAATGGTTACAAAGCTACCCAATTTTACCGTAAAACTGGGAGTAGCCGCCTTAAAAAAACCGCATCAAAATCCGTTGCGTAGTTTTAAAGATCTAAACATACATAGGGACAGACAGACAGCGGGAAGCGACTTTGTTTTATACTATGTAGTGACTATCTACTATAGTCTACTAAATTAAGTATATTAACTATTCTTATGGTACAGGATATCAAACATGAGTTTTGACACCTTATATTAGTTTAATAATTTACTATACTATTGATAATGGGAATAAAATACAGTTGCTCTAGATTTGACAAATAAACTCATATGCCAGAAATTTTTTCAGAACTATAAATTATTTATTTATGCGTACAGTGTTGTAGCAAGGCTCACTTTTAGCATATTGCACATTTATGAATCTCCTCTGACTTGAAATGCTATATTAGAATGGACTACCCCATTTTCTTCCCATGGGTGTCGTAGGAGGCGACAAAGGGGTAAAGGGTCTTTTCTGCTGTGTTTTTGTATTAAAGGCTGGCCACCTGACATTTTAAGGGCGTGGCATTCCATAATAAGTAAATGTGCTAAAGATGAATATTGCTAAAACTGTACGCTTAAATAGATATTATGTAGTAATAGAACTGTCCCGAGAAAATAAGTACCTGCATGTTATGATGATTAAGTAAGAAGCTTGTGAAACCCAAACAAAACATCAAGTCCAAAGGAACCCGCATCTCTGTATTGACACTAATTACGACACGAATCCTTGGAAAGCTCGTTTAAATTTCAGTTTATTTTGCGAAGGGACTCCGGACGCGACGCGACGCGACGTGTCGCTACATTACATAGCCCCACGAGAGGGCCGGACCCTGTTCAAACATTAAATTGGCTGCGACAAATAACATTTTATTTGCAATTTTGCTTTTAAATTACATACCACTTTGCATGTTTTCTTTTAATTGTTATTAGGAGCAATAGAATAGAATAGGGTGACGTTCTTAATTTCCTTAACCTTCTATAGATACGTCTGGGGCGTTATACCTGGACAATCAGCGTCTAATGTTGATTGGCAAATCTCCTGACAACGATTGCAATTAAAACACAATAACATAAATAATGTTATCGACTCAACATAAGAAGGGATCAAAATTTTAAGGCTGCATCGAGCCTATTGTGCTACACCAAATTGTATTTTTTTTATTTCTTAACAATTAAAGAATATTTCCAAAACACAAGATGTATTCATTGCTGGTTTTCATTTATTCGGGTCCCTGCGGATTTGTTTTAATAATGTTTGTAGTTATTATTTTTAAAACCGCCAAAAGTGACCACTTTTAAAAATATAGGGTTTAATAATAATAGCTACAAGCATAAAACATAATAATCCGTAATGCTTAGATAAATTGAAAGCCAATCAGGACTACAATGTGACATTCTTGTTTTTTGGAAATGTTGTATAATTGTTTAGAAATTAAAAAAATACGACTGAGGGCAGTACAATAGGCTCGGTAGACTCTTAAGGGTGTTTTCTAATAATGAAACTAAACAAGTTTCCCTAAGAAACATGGGTCGAAAAACGAGAAAAATACTTATTTGACCTTCCATTCCATAAAAAAATGCGGATCAACCGAATGATTTTCTACAGGAGGTCCAAAAAATTGTGCGCACAGTAGGAAAAGGTATCCGGCCATCACCGATCAGTAATTTATTGTATTTTTATTGAATTTGAAAGCAAGCTAGCTAGTCCAGAACTCTAGCCCTACTTAGATTGTTAGAAGCAAGTTAGAGGTCAGCCTGCTTTCAAAGTATTATGAAGCCACCCTAACTGACCTTTCACTTGGCTTGATAAATAATTATATCCATCTTAATCAGCGACAAGAGTCGTAGAAATACTTACTGGTCATTTGATTATTATGTTATTTATTACATAGGTATCCAATTTTTAAACGTTACTTTCAAAATGTAGGGAAATTACCTATAAATGTAACACTCCGTTATCGACGGACCAGTCACTTACATGTCGGCAACAGCCCAGGGCCAATACGGAATGCCATATACCAATTCGGAACCAACTGTTTGATATGTCTAAAAAATTCTGATACAAAAACCTTGAAATAGAAAACAAATTAGGTACAATAATTTAAGTTACCATTTTATTTAAAAAATGATTCCGTGGGTAGATACTACATTGTTTTTTCTATAATTCCGTGCTTAATATTTCGAAACGTTTTAATTAAAAGTTATAACAGATTTTATGATTTCCAAGAACCTCTGCTAGTTTCACATAGAGTAAATATAATTATCCCTAGGATTGTAAATTCTCGGAAAAATCTTTTTAAGTAGGTCACGGCTAAAAATAAAGAGGAATATTTTTTATACAATATCCATATTTTTATAAAGTGCTCTGTACTGGAATCAGAAATGATAAATCTTGAAAAAAAGAATTATTGTTCAAAATTTTTGTAAGAATCTGTCCTCATTAACGCTTTTTCCATAGGATCTTACAGGTATTTACTTTCTTTCTTATCGTGTGAGCAGAGCCCTGGTGTCAGAGTTTTTTCAGACCGCCTGACGGCCTCTGACGTGGTTTTTATGTAACGACTACTACCACCAGAGATAGTAGCCGGGACCAACGGCTTAGCGTGCCATCCGAAGCACGAGGTATTTCCTAAAAATATAGGATCCCTCTTAATATGCTGACACTTTTTCAAGTGGATGATCAGACCGTCAAACTGAACAACGTTCTCTAAGGCACCAACATCGAAATCACGAAAAAAAAATCTGCTCATCCATACAAAACTGCAATCCTACTCGAGCGAAATGTCCCATACATACAGCGGCTGGAAAATCATTATTGGTTTTACACGCAGCACAATGCAGTAAAGAAGCCAATTGAATTTTCAAATAGTAATAACAAATAATAAAATTATTTGATAACAATTTTTTTGTTTTAAATTTTTTTCTTCTTTTTATGTTTTCTTAGGGTATTCAACTTTATTTCTTTTTTTTTATTTATTTCCTTTATATTGTATTTCTGTACAAATTAAATTGCAATAATAATTTAGTGGTGTACCTACATAAATAATTATGGTAAAAAGTATACAGACAGTAAAGGAGAATAAGTAAGTATAGAAGATAAATAACGACAAGAAACTAGCTTTACTTACAAAAATACTGCGAAAATCTTTCTTAAGTCACAAAACAATATTGCATAGAATCTTGGTACAAGATATCAAAATTGAACCTTAACAGAAATAAGAGCAATACTGTTGCACCGGGCCATATTTTTTAATGGGGCCGGTGCTTCAGCCTTCAGCTATGCTATGGACGAAACATAACGCTCGGGTTCCTTACACGCTTCGCTGCCGAGATTGACCCCGACAGAGAATCCTAGTTTCCTCTCCCCTTATTCGACTTTATTTTCTATCCTTTATTTGTTTTTGCTCTCAAAATATTGTTTTGGCTTATGGAATTATTTTTGTGATTTGTGATAGTTTTGAAATAAATTGCTTATTCTGGTTCAAGAGATAAGCCGTGGGTTTTGGGTTTGGAATTGGCTGCCCCCTTTCTTCCTATGTATAGGAGACGACTTAGAGATACGTCGATTTTGGAGCTAGCCAATTATTGAGAAGTCATAATTTAAATAAGAAAACCTTTCATAAATATGAACCTCAATACAAAGAGTAGTTGTGCTTACAAAATAAAATTGGCAGTTATATCAGAATTAATGACCACTTCCAAAGGAAACTAATGATCGTGAATTTATTTATACAGGGTGTTAGGGTGAACAGTTGCATTACTATACGAGGTGATACTGAACAACTTTCCCAAAGGAAAAAAATTTAATTCGCAAAAAAAAAAATCATCAACATAAAGTGTATTGATTGATTGATCTTTTCATACCAACGTTTGATCAGCTGATGGCGTTTAGCATGGAAAGTCCAAAAAAATCTGAGTTTCCTATGGGTTTCTTGGGGAAAATTTTTCAGTATCTCGGTACAATCACCCCTTAAAGTAATGCAACTGTTAACCTACCCTGTATACAAGTATTTGTAAAAAGAAATGCTTAAAATATGTTACATAACAAAAGCTAACTGGATTCAGTATTCTCCCAAATTTCTTCAGTATTATCACCCACAAAACACTTAGGTACTATACATTGGTCACGTAGAAAGGTAGGAGTACATTGTTAAAGGCGTGTCCCAATCATGGGTTCAGTTCGGACACACCAGCCCAATTCCGTGGACAAAGGAGTCAGACATGACACGATCTCCTATGTTAGGGATACCACTCTGTGAGGTACACGTTATAAGCTTATGCGGTGTTTGGGAGTGATAGTAGGTACTTATACAACCATAATCATAATCATAATTTATTCGTAATATTCATTACATGTCACAAAAATAATAATAATACAATTAACAAAGTTATAATTATAAATGTCAAGAGTAATAATGTCAAATATAAAAATAATCAATTTGTGGTTACTTTAAGTAACATATTATATTCATTATGACTGTAGAAGGACTGCTCGACAAGCCATTGTATTTAAAAAAATTAACAAAGCTCGGGGCATCCCGTATTTCAACAGGCAGCCTGTTGTACAGAGGGGGACCCATCGCATGTATCGTTCTGGTTGCTTTCTCCAATAAATGTGGGATTGAACTAAGCAGTTTTCTACTTCTCGTATTATACGTGTGACGTTCCCCTAGCTTCTGGTACTTGTCGAGGTTCGCTCTTACATACGTGGCAACGTCAAGGTATCGCTGAAAAAACAAGTAAGTAATTTGTTTTTAATAAAGTCTACATCGATCTAGGCGCTCGTCGTAGCTTCGGTATTATAAACTGAAATCAAGCAATGCCTATCAAGTTAATCTTTGGATGGGGGACCGTTTTACAGACATAAATATATAAACTCACGACCATAAACCCTTTCGGGGTGGTCAGAAACATAGCTAGAACTACCAGTTGTCTTGCATGCGTTTGTAACCGTTTTCTTGGTATTTCAATCAACTTATCAATCAAAATATACTTGATTTTACACCAAATCATAAACGGTAAAATCAAGCATCTTAAATTTTTGGAAGGGCCTGAATAGAACCGTCTTCAGATGCGTAGTTTAAAAACATACGTTTTACTCTGACATCATATTATGGACCACTAACTTAACTACCCATTAACTACGCGACAATGTGTGAACAGCTGTGCTGTATTGTAGCAAAAGATATTTACATTTTGTGGTCATGTCATCCTGTAAGTATATCATGAAAAGATCGCTCTTAACTTATACCACCCACGTGGTATGTGGCCACCGCCACTTTAACGTGACGTCACCGCTGTGGGATAATTAAACGGCTAGTGACAAAATGATCCCCCGCGCGATTCTGATTGCTACAGGCGGCGTCAATTTGACTAGATTGGTCCGGTCTGGACGCTTTGACTGTTTTGTTCCTGCGATTGGCTTTACGGAGTTTGGAAGCCTTTTATAAAGGGTGCTAGCAATTTTGATTCATAGTTTTACTGTCTCTTTGTAGCGTGAGGTTTGAAGAGGATTTTCTTTCCTATCCACTATTAATATAGTTCCAATAGTTTTTTGCAAATTCTTTAAGCGGCGTTGGCATAGTGATGTTTCGGTATTTTTTTTATCGGGCACGTAATCCTACCTCTACAACTCTGCAAACCAGAGCCTCTACCTTGACATTCGAACTTTGCAATTGCGTGAACGTTTTAATGTCAACTCTATTACAATGAAATTCGGACTGAAACGGTCTCGATATATCTATATCGAAAATCAAAAGTCCGGGTACAGGGCAAGGATCAACAGTGTTGACCACTCACAACTGGACAGTGAAGTCCAGCAAGCTCGGGATTATGATCATCATCATCATCAGCCTATAAACGTCCCACTGCAGGGCACAGGCCTACCCTCAGGGAGGGTATATGGGCATTAGTCCACCACGTGTGCCCAATGATCGGGATCGGGGAATGATTATAAACTGCTTCATCCCTGTTGCAGTCGCTGCTGACCCCTTCCTTGATCATAACGGTGTCCCGTTTCATCAGTTTCAGAAGCCTGCATTTCTGATTGCTTTTGTAACCAAGTAGCTGTAGTCGAAATTAAATATGACCATTATTATCACCCGCATGAGAGCGTACTGGGGCGACCCTCTGGGCGTCGCCCGGTGGGCAGGCCTAGGTATCGCTGGATAGACCAGATTACCAAGGATCTCGAGGAGCTGGAGGTGCCCAACTGGACTGAGATGGCACAGAAAAGAGATGAATGGCGTGCTTTGTTGTCGGAGGCCAAGACCCACTTCGGGTCCCTGAGCCAGCATAGTAAGTATAGTAAGTAAGTATTATTATCACCAGGTTTAACTTTATTAGTTTCCTGTAGTATGAAAATTGTCTGGCACTTTCAATTCGTAAGCCAATAATTATTCCATTTCAGCTCAATGATTATCATCACCCTATTCAAAATACAATAATCAAATATTTACCCGATGTATCAATGCAACAGTTTCACAAAACAATACCGATCGAACATCAAGATTATCCTCTGAATGATTATCACGTTCGGTTAATAAATTGGTGGCCGTTCTACCCAGCTGTGTCGGTAAAATGTATTTTGTATTGTAATGTATGCGTGGTCACGCTACAGTTATTGTACTTACAACATTTACCAAATTAACTAGGCCACCCTTACAAACGATAATCATCCTTAAAACTCTAGCAACAAAAGTTACCGAGAAGTAAAGTTTAAAGTTTGTTAATGGTAGCTGCAATGCCGCGCAAACGACATTGGCTTTTCAATACAATGCAATAATTATCAGAACACCCACTTACATGTTTTTGTTATATTTAATTCGTTAACAGCAAATACTTTGATGCTTTTTTTAAGGAAATTATGAATGGTAGACTTTTTGAAGACAACGGTTTTACGGGGGATAAGTACCTACAAGTTTGATATTTGATAATGCTATTCTACGAAGTCCCACTGACGACTCTTATGTTAGCTTGCAATTTGATGGATATCTTGTTGGAAAAGAACTGATGGTCGTTCCGTTTCGTTTATTGTAACTAAAAATACTATAAACACATGGTAGTATCATATGGTGATCCGTATGACGAGGGTTCCTGCTATCCTTGTCGCTTATGATTTGTCTTGTATTTCATTTATACACACTTTCGGGGAGATTTGATATAATCTAGGTTACAAATACTTTTTAGCGTGTAATTGGGGTACAATAAAGGCCAGGCCACACAGGCGGTTTTGCTGGAAAGCGGGCCGGAGGCGGATCTGCGGAAAGCTAATATCTCCGGACCTGCTCGGTTTTCTGTGTGGTTTGTTGTGTATAGTGTGGTGTGGTGGTAATGTTCGAGTTTGTATGTACCCTACCACACAGAAATACGCGCGGGTCCGGAGATATGGTCCGCCTCCGGCCCGCTTTCCCTCAAAACCGCCTCTGTGTGGCCTGGCCTTAAGAGTCTCCCCGAGTGACGTATAAAAACCTCCAATACCTACATCTGGCATAATCTAGGCAATCATACCCCGAAACCGGCAAAATAACGTTATTTTAGTTGTAGTCAGAAAAATGCTACAACTGCCACGGTTGTCAAAAAGGAATAACGAGTAAAGTGGTGAGAGGGGGCTCTAGCCTTGCACCTATAAATACACTGCATATTATTCCTTAGCCTTATTCCTTAGTTACTTCAAACGACACCCACGGGAAGATATGATGTGATCCATTTTATGCCGGAACCATACGGGTCTGTGCTATATGTATTGTTTCCCAAGACAACACAACAAACTACAAAATAAGCTCAACAAAATACATCAAGGGAGCCATCTCATAAACACTAGCCCTCACTACAGCCATGGGGCGCATTTTACCTGTCACATTCCCACAGTTATGAGCGACGGGGTCCACAGTACCCGACTTGCAAATCCGCCCCATATTTTAAGGGAGCAGCTTTATCTGAACACTCGTAAAAACGGTAACGTAAACAAGGTTTATGATTGAACAATGTTTGTAGGAAAATCTGTTGTGGGTTTCCCTTGTTTTGACATTGTTGCTTTATTAGTAAACGCTGGTTACCTACTTTGAGTTATAGCCTGTAAGATCCAACTTCAAAGGATTCCGTTTTCATTTGGTATCGGCATTCTTGTGACAAGATGGAAGAGAAAATGCTGGTGTCGTAATTTACACCTTTATAAATAAATTTTACTTGTAAGAAGTTGTATTAAGTAAGTAAATTGTAAGATTAGCTATAGGTACATTATCTAGTCCCGTTCTAGACCGGACTTGTATTACGATAATTAGACAACGATAGTAGAATGCATTACCACGTGGTCCCAATAGTGACGTCAAGATTTCTCACATCTATCCGAAAATACCCCATGGATGTTCCGCGATTTTTTGTAGTTTAGAAGTTATGATTTTTTTAAAGGTGTATTTGAGAATCTTCTACCGGAGCGGCTTAAAAATATCATAACTGTTTACATAGTGAGAATTTTTTGTATTTTGTTTTTGCAACATGATCGTCTGGAAACATTCTTTCATCCGTAAATAATCAGCACAGCACAACATTCATGCAAGTTACAGAAAAAAAAGGTCGATAGTGACAATTTTTGGTTGAGTTGGACGGGGCAAAATATTCAAACTTCTATTAAAAATACAAAATGGATGTTCCACGGGTTGAAACTTGAAACTAAATTTAAAAACTTCAGTGATTATTCAACTTACTAAATAAGAAACAAAAATTGGTTCTTAATAGCCAATTAATTTCCTAATGGCCATTTTACGCTGGAATCAGCTTCCAAAGTTAGTTAGATTAAAAATCCGCTAAGAAAAAATGTTGTTCAAAAAAATAGTTTTATCAATATTTTTTATTCTTATGGCTAACATTAGTCAAATAACATCAAAAAAATTTAAATGAATTTAGTTTGAACAGATAACATGGGGTGTTTCGGGATGGGCCTCAGGTGAGAGAAATCTAAAAAAAGTTATTGACGTCACTATTTGGAACGTCACTTTTTTAACGCTACCTGGAGGGAAAGTACTCTAAATACCTACTGGCGTTTAAAAATTCCACCAATACACAAATATTTTCCCTCTGCGGGATTAGACCCTGCGACCTACGGATGAGCAGGCAGGTGCACTGCTAACCGTCATCGTCCGCCGTCGATGTATTTCGTATGATCAATCACAATTCAGGTAATTTTATAATTTACCATTATAGACAAGACCTTTGATCATGTCTTTACCTGAACTTGATGCTACAAAAACAGATTGAATCAAACAAACAAGGGTCGCCAGATATCAAATGAAAGTGAACATCTTTGATCTCACCGACCAGACGCGAGTAATAAATTCCGAATAAGAAAAAATCCCTATTTCTTGTAACAGCAAAGTCTACCACAAAGTACTTTTACTTTTTATTGTCGAGTCTTGTACCTGAAAAAAACTTACGTTTGTCTATTTTTTTTTCCTTTTTAGAGCGATTTTCTTATTGATCTTTTTGAGTTAGTTTTGGCTAGGGCTGCCAAACGGATAAACCCGGATTTTTCTGAATTAAGGAGAAGGCTCAAACGAAAAATCACTTTTAGGTGTAAGTGTTTAGGCACCACTTCCATCTAACTGCAATCACCACCAATTGGTTTCCTAATTGCAAAATCTTCGGTTTAATAAGTATTTATCACGAATTTATTCAATCAAAATATTATCTGCAGTTGGGTACCTAACTAGACGGAGAAAAACTGTTTTCTTGAACTACAAGTTTTGTTATACCAAAATTTTATTTCTCCTATCTCGAGTCTGTCTGCCAAGCTTACACTTGCTAAATATTTTTAATATGCATTTGCTCAATTATATGTAATGAAATTATCTGATGTCGGTTATGACGGAATGTCAGAGTGGCAGTTGGGGCTTCAAACTAAGATAACCGATGATAGAATAATGTATTTTTAATTGAGTTCTTTGCTAGTAAAACTTTGGGCAAATCGTTCGGCTTTCAAGCCCGAAAATTCGAGATTTGAAACTCCTTCTGGTCAGTTACTTTAAAGATGACATCCCTAGAGTTTTGGGTTAAAGTTAGGTTTTTCTAGATAACCTGTTTACTGTCAGTGCAGTCTTTGTCACTTTCAATTTAAATTGTATGTCTACGATGAACATGTTTTTTACGTGCGGCCTTCCAGAAAATTGAATTCTTTGCGTTCGATTTAAATAGTAAACATCTTGTTATAGTCTGATTACAAGGGCTGTACCAGAGCTATATACTATTACCTATTCTGTGACCAGAGCCTAGAGAGTAAGGGTGACAGAGCTCTGGATATTGTCACAACTTTCTTCTTTCGTCTTCATGTCCTTGCAGCGCGATCCATACAAACGAAGTTTCGTTTAAACTTGATCCAGAAAATCTTGTATTTATCTGTATTTTGTCAGATTTCCGATAAAACATATTTTTTGTTTCAAAGTTACCGTGGCTCAAAAGTTTCCATACAATTATCTTAAATTAATCATCGTCTACGTGAACCTTAAAAAGAATCCTAATGTCTATGATCTAGAACATAATTTTTCTATCCTGATTCTATCCATCCAAATCCGTTCAAGTCCTAACTGTCATGCAGTTTGGCAGATTTAATGTTTTTTCTCTGTATTTTACTGTTTATGTTTTGGTGTAAAATAAAGTATATTTGATTGTTTGTTTTGTTTGTTTGTAAAGAAACGTTTTTCTAATGTCTTTTGGATAAATAAATGAATTGAATTAAATTGTTCAGCCGTTTATACGTGGTTGAGTGACAAACATTCTAAAATCAAAACATCAAAACGTTGACATTAGTGAGATGAGATGTTACATTGTAAGCTTTGTTATAATATGTAAGTGTATCCACAGGAGGAGCTCCTCAAAGAACCAAATTCACATGAAAAAAAAATTACACAGCTTAAAAAAAAGGCACAAATAACAACAACAACAAATAAAATAACCAGAATCAACAGAACACTCCAACACAAAACAATCCATCCCAAATGAACAAGTACACAAATGTTGGTGATTTAATAACCCTTAGCTATTACGAGGTCATAATTCATTTTCGCATTAGGGTACAGCAAGGTTCGCAAGTGCCCTGGCACGGTCTCCGGGACCCTTGTCCGCAAACTTGCAAGTAGGTTACTTGTCGCCAGTCATGTGGTGGTTAACGACTTACAAGATGTATGATGGGGTAGAGGTGGCTGCTTATAATTTTAGGAAATTTGCAGTTCTCAAAAAAACAATAGATGTTGTCGAGTAAGGAAACTTAAAGCATTTATGTACGACTAGATTTTGCCTGCGATTTCATCCACGTTGATTTCTAGAATCATCAATATCCCTTTGGAACCTTTTTAGAGATTAGCATAAGTATGTTCACGACTATTCCCATTCCCGAAGGAGGTAGTCAGTGATATTCTTAAACCTCAGGACATCCACGTTTCACCACCGAAACACTTTACTTCCCTTCGTTCATTCCTTTTAGGGATTGATTTTCGAAAATCCATTTCTTAGTGCACTCCAAGACATGCCCTGTGGATAATTTTATGCTCCTATCTTCTGTGGTTTAGGCTGTGCATTGTCTGTTAGTCAGTCACGGAACTGTTTAATGTTTGTATCTAGGTATAGATGTGTAACACCTGTGATTTTTCGGTGTAGAAAATAATTGTGAGAAAAGGTTTTGCGCTTGTGGATTATTGTAAATGAGAGCCTCATTTATTTGAGGCTTGCCAGGAGTCATAATTGTGAACTTTTTTTAATTCGTATGATTCAGATTTCAATATTATTGAGATGAAAATGTATTTGGAACGCATACGTGGAGAAAAGTCCTGCATGCTTCTGTTGTCCACAGACAATTAAAAGTGCCGACGAGCTCACTACCTGCATAGTTTGTGCTCTGCTTGTAAAATGTGGATATAATTCTGAATAGTTTTTTCATGATAGAGGCGATACCCACCTATAATTAATTTACACGTCATTTCAATCTTGAATCCTTCAATATAGCTAATAGTGAGCCTTGTTACAACTGCATACAAGACAGCTGGTAGTTATAGCAATGTTTCTGACCACCCCACTATGTACTTATGTATGTATGTATGTATGTGTGTATGCTATGTTTATAATATTATGTCGGACTACCACCTGGGCAATTTTGTTGTGAGCATATCCATAACATGTTTTACGAATATTTGTATGTTTGTGACTCAATCATTCATAAACGGCTGAACAGATTTAGCACTCTGATAGAATATGTTCTGGATCGACACATAGGATACTTTTTAAAGTACACTCAGTCGAATTCGCAGGCAATAGCTAGTATAATATAAATGGTAGACAATAGGTAATTAGAATTTATTTCTTAAGGTCACGAAACGAATTGAACAATTTCTTTCAGTTAAGTACTTTTAGACTACAAATTCGATTACAAATTTTCATCTTGTTGAATACAGAACAGACTTTCAAGTGTCTGCCCTCTTGTAGACAATACTAAGTTCAAATTTGCTTGACCTCAATTACTAAGCTACAATTAAGTAAGTCTTCATCCAACTTCGCGTTTACTAATTTTACATTTAGGCTCAAACTCGTAAGCAACTTGTTTATGAGGAAATAGATAAAGTTACTTTGATTAAATTCACGAATACTTGGAACTTGAAATCAAAGGACAAAGTTGCTAGTTTGTAAATTTGTGGAATACCACGCCCCGCCGTTAAAACTTGGCACTCGTAAGACTAACACTACCTTTTATTGTAGCCTTAGTAAATATACAAAAAGTTAATGTGGAACTGCAAACAAAATTTAAAAATTCAAAATTCAAAATTTTTTTATTCAAAATAATATCATATAGATAGCTTTTTGACGTCATTTTTTGACTCTACCACCGCGTCAGAAGGTGTTCCGTTGAGAGAAGATGCGGCCAGAAACTCTAGAACACACATCTTTTAAAACATAATTTACTACTTTAACATTTTATACATAAGGGCCAAACACATAGGCAACTAGGCTCGGATACCAAACCACAGTATAAGAAAGAGTATAATATTATGGTACTACTAAGAAAGAGTATTATAATGGTACTACAAACAGTATGGACATTTTCTCCCCCCCAACAAATTTTTACCTCACCCCCTTTTGGTAAGAAGCGTTCTTGTCAGTTTTTCCCATTTATATGAAGTGACAGCCAGTTGTCCAAGGTATGACCAAGCCGAGCGAAGACATCGAAGAAATTGCTTTTTTAATTACATTTTTTTTTCCCAATAGGCATCTGATCTTCCTGAACGATACGATACTTTCTATTTCACGGAACTAACCGAGACCAAATAATTATTTGAGCTCTTAACAATTTTAAATATTTTGTTTGGTTTAGATGTTCGTAACTCAATGGTTTCGAAAGGGGTGCTCTCGTCACTGCATCCCCACTACCCCTACTCCACTAACAAAATGAGTAACATGACATAATGACATCACATAACATTATAAATGATAAATGATAGCCCTCTTAGCCAGAGAATGGCACTAAATGCTCCACTAACATTACGTATACAAATATGAGATAATAATACACATAAATACATAAACTCGCGACCAAAAACTCTTTTAGAAAGATGGTTAGTAGATGTAATTGATGTAGAATACTATAGACCCCAAGTTTAATATCAAATTCCCGAAAAAAGTGTTTGAAACTAAACTATACAAGCCTAAGTACGTGTAATAATATAAACCAACAAACAAAATTGAAAATTCTGATTATTTTTTAAATCTCTCCTCTCCCCCATCGGGGCACGGTGCACGTCTCATGCTCGTAGTCGGCCGATCAAATAAAGACTGTCGCGTCTCTTTTTACGTTTAGGTGCTCTTTTGATTCGGACACTTTTGAGCGCGAACGTCCAGTAGTTGGGTAAGTTAATGGTAGATGTAGAAACATTTTTGACCACCCCGGAAATGTTGGTACAACTACTAACTATCTTCTCAGCATACAGTTAACGTACAGACTGGGTGTCTGCTGGTGAGCTTTCAAATTTTTAGGGTTCCGTACCCAAAGGGTGAAAACGGGACCCTATTACTAAGCCTACGTTGTCCGTCCGTCCGTCCGTCTGTCCTACCTATTTAGGGCTGTAAGTTTTGAACCGTAATAGCCAAATAATTGAAATTTTCACAGAATGTGCGTTAATCCGGCGGATTTGCAAACAAATAATAAAAAAAATTTAAAGTTAAAAATTAAGGGGGTCCTCATTCTTCTCATACAAGAAAATTGTTTTTATCAGCGTTTTTTTCTTCTTGCTCTATCGTAAAAACGGTAATACATACATGCGTCAAACTTGGTTTAATTATAGAGCAAACTCTACAGTATAACAACAAATAATAAAAACCTTTTCTTGGAGAAAAAAAAATTTTGTAAGTATTAATTTATTTACTTTATTTTTATTTTATTTATTAGGCACAAAAAAAAGATTACAGTTACAGATTAATAAATGTTGTGTGGTAGTGTGGTACGGAACCCTCGGCGCTCGAGTAGCCCGACTCGCACTTGACCGGTTTTTGTTTTGTCTTATGCCAGCCACTTATTCTCACCACTGTAAACCAGAATCAACAGCGGCGGCCACTGACGACACTAGACCACAGAATAAGAAAGAGTACCTAATCTAGTACTGGACACTGAAGTGAAGCGAACCCGGGGGATGATTTTAATCTATACTAGAACCCGAAGTGAATTTAATCAAAGGAGACGTAGACCTTTCATATTGATATTGCATATTGAAGGTTTCAAGATAGAATTGTATTAAGCGTATTCAGTTGAAGCAATGCTCATTATAGCTCATTATAGTATGTCAAAGGTTTAAGGATAGAATGACGTGTCAAGTGGTGACAGATGGCTTGCCTTTCATCAACAAAAAATGGTCATTCGAAATGAAAAATATTAAGAGAAACCTAAAGATGATTTTTAAATACCTATTCAATGATACGCCACTTAACATAGTGGGTCAATTTTTTTTAATTTTTTTTTTACAGTATGACGTCTTTTTGTCGCCATACCAAATTGTGATTACTGTCATGTCTTTAGTGACACTCGCAGGATTAAGACAAATCGATTGACGTAAGAATCATCAAAATCGGCCCACGCGTTTGGTCTCTAGTGTGCCACAAAGGAACAAACTTACATACATACATAGATACATACATACATATATAGGCTGATAAACACATTACCCTTCCTTTGCGTCGCGCAGTCGGGTTTTTTTTTTTTTTTTTTATTAACTATGGGTTTGCTCTTGACCTCAATCCAGTCCTCAGGACGAAGATGGGGTCGTAGATGTAGCGAGCTTACCCAGAAGATGCCTATTCACTCGTACTTTAAAGGAATTCGGGTTGTAAGTACTCGGAAACACTGACGCAGGTAAGGCATTCCACTCCTTGGCTGTGCGCATTATAAAAGATTCAGAAAGGCGCTTGGTGCGGATATGTGGGATGTCAACCAAGAAGGGGTGATATCCCGCGGTGCGTCTGGAAGTCCGATAGTAGAAAGGGGAAGGTGGGATGAGCTCATGCAGCTCTAGGGCACACTCACCGAAGTACAATCTGTAGAAGACCGACAAGCAGGCCACTCTGCGGCGGTGGGCTAGGCTATGAAGCTTGGCCTCCACCAGCTTACTATCGCCAATGAGCCTCCTGGCTCTGCGTTCAACCGAGTCGAGTGCGGCAAGTTGATACTTGGCTGAGCCATCCCACAGGTGGCAGCAGTACTCCATACATGATCGGACCTGAGCTTTATACAATACTAAGAGCTGTCCAGGAGTGAAGTACCGCTTCACCTTGTTTAAGATGCCCAGCTTTTTGGCCGCAGTTTGAGCCTTAGACTCGATGTCAGCGCCGAAGTTGAGTTTTGTGGTCAAGCTTATACCCAGAAGCCCAAGACTGTCGGAAACAGGGACAGATGTACCCCGGAAAGTAGGAGTCAGATTAAACGGACTCCTTTTTGCGGTGAACAGACAAGCCTGTGTTTTGGTGGCGTTGAAGTTGACTAAATTATTGTCACCCCACTGGGAGACAACACTTAAAGTCAAGTTTGTCCGCTCAACCATGGCCTCCCTCTGCGAGCGTATTTTATCCCCGCTGGCCCCTGCGCCAGATACATATCTCTCCATGACAGTACTGTCATCTGCATACCCAACAATACCTGACACAAGGAGGTCATTGATGTGCAGCAGGAAAAGTGTCGCGGAGAGAACAGACCCTTGAGGAACTCCAGCATCAATTGCCATAAGGTCAGAAGAGCAGCTGTCAATGACAACTCTAATCGACCGTTCTCTCAAGAAATCAGATATCCAGCTGCAAAGATCAGCGGGGATGCCATAAGCGGGAAGCTTGCTCAGCAAACTGGCGTGCCATACCCTGTCAAAGGCCTTCGAGATGTCAAGTGATACAGCCAGTGCTTCACCGTGCTTCTCGATGGCCTCGCCCCAGCAGTGCGTCACATACAGCGGGTAAAAACACTCAAGAAGAATGTGCGTATGCCCAGCGGGACCCTCGGTCCTAGGGCATTGGAACCTAGCTTATCATTTACTGCTTTCAAAATATGTATGGCTTACATTTAGTGCTTCAAAGATAACGGAGTTATATTAAATCTAAGCTAGCGTCAGTCCAGCGGGACATTCTTTATACATTTCTCGCGTTTTTTCTCTCATCCACGAAAAGAAATGAGGATTGGGTAGTCCATTCTAAGCCCGTACCATAACATTTAGCGATTACTAAAATCCGCGACTCCATTTAACATCGTTCGTGACATCGTAGCATAACTTTGACATTATCGAATAAATTCTTTTTTTATTCACAATTCAATATACCTTCTAGAAATCGCTATCGGTTTAAAAACGGTACGCTAAAACGGATCGCATAAATTTGCATGACAAACGCGGCCGCACCGGAGGGACATTACTTTTTTTAAGAAAAATATGACGACCTCCCCTCGATGGAGTTCCCAGGTCTATTTCCATAAATAATAAATAACGATCGAGGACGGAGCAAAAAAGTATTCGAAGATATTTATTCTGTTCGCGAATTTTTATCCACTTATCAAGTTTTATCGAAAGACAAAAAATTGTCAGCGTTATCTAAGTGTAGCTCGGACGAGATCATTCCGAATGTTTTTGTTCAATAACGGAGCTTATTGTTCGAAACTTTAGATTCAATTTCGAGACGATAGAAAGGTAGCAATGTACAATCATTTACAGATACAGTTAAAGCAAGTTTTTTTATACAATGTATTTTATTTCTTGTAAGATGTGATGTTTTTGGCCGCATCTTCTCTACAGGGTGTAAAAAAACACAGTGGGAGCCTTAAAAGGTTGCTTCAGACCATCAACCTGAACAACTTTCTCTATGGAACCAATATCGAAATAGTGGAAAAAAACATTGCTGTCCCATACATTTCGGTCGAGCTTATGTTTGCAGTTTTCTATGGAACAGCTGACTCTTTCTTCGCGATTTCAATGTTGGCTCCCTAGTGAAAGTTGTTCAGTTTGATGGTCAACCGTTTAAGGGTTGAACCTCATCTGGCAGCACCGCATCGCCCTTTTCTGTCACTCAGGAACGTCATTTGCTAGAGCAAATAAGGTAGACGGAACGCAACAGCACGCCACAGCACCGCCGCGCGCGATCTCGTTCCGTCTATCTTATTTGCTCTAGCAAGTGACGTTCCTGAGTGACAGAAAAGGATGGAGCGACAGAAAAGGGCGATGCGGTGCTGCCAGATGAGGTTCAACCCTAAGACTCTAACATAGTTTTTTACAACACTGTATAATAACACCTTCTTCGACGCTCACAAAAATACTTCAGAAAGTTGTCTGAGTAGGTATATGGTACTATTTGAATAAATGATTCGAAAACTTATTGAATACTAGCTGTTGCCCGCGACTTCGTTTGCGTTACCGGGATAAAAAGTACCCTATGTGTTAATCCAGGCCATGGTCTATCTGTATGCCAATTTTCATCAAAATCTGTTCAGCAGTTTTTGCGTGAAAGCGAAACAAACATCCATCCATAGGTACTTGCAAACTTTCGCATTTATAATATTACTAGCTTTTGCCCGCGACTTCGTCTACGTTGGAAATCCCCAAGTATCCTATGTTACTTCTAATACCTCCAAGAATAGGTGTACAAAGTTTCATGATGATCGGTTAAGTAGTTTTCGCGTGAAAGTCTAACAAACAAACTTACATTCACATTTATAATATTAGGGATATAGTAGGACTAGCTGTTGCCCGCGACTTCGTCTGCGTGGACATGTGATTTTGTCTCATGTCTCGTCTAAGGGTCATGAAGGTCATGGTCAGAACCAAGTCTAGAAACCCTGGCATGTAACATTAAAATGGCCATTAAGGAATGGGCTGATAAAATACACATGCTAGAATGCTCTGGCTTCTTGGGTCTGCAACATTTCAGGAAATTCATCAGCAATATAACACCACGAATCCCACAGTTCATACTGAACAACAGCAGGAACAAAGCTCGTGCTATCGTCGGAGCTCTCACCGGGTACTACGCCTCACAGGCATGATAAAGCTCACCCTAGATCCCAGTTGCCGAGCGTGCGGAGAGGAGGAGGAAACCATGGAACATTTATACTGTGTGACTGCGATGTCTTGGTGGCTAAACGTATGTGTGACACGTATGACTGAGAGATGGTTATTCAAAACTGGGAGATTACAGGTTTCTTCCCCTGAACACTATTGCCTCTCTCATTTTCCACGATTTTCAATGGAAAAAAATAAATATTAAGTAGGAGTCAACACAAAAGATAGGTTGATGTGTTGCTGGCTTGCCAGCCCCCATAATAGGATAAGAATAGGATAATAGTCATGAAATTGAGCTGAATCAAAATCAGAAAGTACCTACATTAAGTAAGTATGTAGGTATAAAAAAAAGGCATTCACAGATCCATCACTTGAATTTTTCTACTGTTCGTCGGTTATTAGTGTTTTATTTATGTCGAGCAGCATAATAATCATCTTACGACCCACTGCGGATCACAGACTTCCACTCACAAATAAACGTTAGAGGATAGAGGATAAGCGGAAAGCGCAGCGTGGGTAGGCCCCTCACACGGTGGACCGACGACCTGGTGAAGGCGGCGGGAAAACGTTGGATGAGGGCAGCGCAGGACCGGTCGTTATGGCGATCCTTGGGGGAGGCCTATGTCCAGCAGTGGACGTCCATCGGCTGAGATGATGATGATGATAGAGGATACTCCACCACGCGGGCTAGTGCACAATGGTGTAGGCAAGAGCTAGAACGATAATATTCTAGCAAGCAAAATGGTCAACTTGTTAAAAGAATTATTTTCAAGCCACATTTGTAAATCTCTAACCTTACTTAGCTATTATGAAAGTACTTAGGCACAATACCAAACTGTGGTGTTATAAGGACTTTTTAGATAAGTAGGTATCTTTTCATAGATTGTGGTCGATTGATGTTCTATAGTTAAGCTACACAAATCCTCAAGAAATCATAATAGAACCGAAAATCAAACAAAACGAACATTTGGCAAAATTTTCTGCAACAAAATTATTATACCGTAGAATTGGCTCAGATTGGGCTCAAACTACCACCATTATACTTACATACAAAGATGTATTCAATCAATTTGTAAGCTCCTGCTAGAGTTAAAAATACGCCTAACGATATCTATGAAGATTAAAACGATACTACAATAACTTTAGAAAAGGTTAAAAGAAAGAAAAATATTTGACGACCCGTTTGGTGTAATGGTTACGACGCCGGACTGCCAAACCAGGGAATCCCGGTTCGGTCATGGATGTAATATGTTTGTGCCGTTGTTGTATGGTTTCTATAATAAAAAGCCTATACTGCTTGCTTCGGATCATTACAATGTATGTGACTGTGAGCATTATTTATTTAATTATTTTTCAATTCACCCGGTAAGTTACTTTACAATCAAATCTGTAAGACCTAATTTCTGAGACGCCTTGAGCGTGAGTTACGAGTAAGTGCAAGTATGGTCGAAATGTATGAACTTTGAGATCAGGGATTTATCAACTAAATTAAGCTCCTGCTAGCCTTTGCTGCTAGCTAGGTTTTGGAATAAATAATTTTATTGTTGCACACTTGCATTTAAAAAACGCCTCACGCCATCTATTAACATGAAAACGTACTACAATAACTTTAAAAAAGGTTAATAGAAAGAGTATTTTTTTATATTTGACGACCCGTTTTGTGCAATAGTTACCACTCCGGACTGCCAAACCAGGGTCCTGCGCTCGAATCCCGGTTCGGTCATGGACATTATTATGTTTGTGCCGTTGTTGTAATGTTTCCATAATAAAAAGCCGTGCTTGCTTGGGATCACTACAACGTATGTATTAAAATAAGAAAAAAGCCAAAGAAAACGTACTTTCCTAAAATTGGATCTGATCTAATCTCAGGATATTATTAAGGTCAGCAAATTGCTTCTGTCAAATCCGTTGAAAAATGGATAAAAGTTTAAAAAAAAAAAATCTCACCCAAGAATCGAACCTCCAACCTCTTGCGCGAAAATCTGACCATTTCCCAACTACGCTACACAGCTCTTGAGAGAAGTGTTGAAAAAAGCAACCACTATTTACTACTGGAATCTACCCAAATACATCTGTCAGCGTCAAGTCGGCGCTAGTGAGCATGATAAAACATTGGAAATTATCCCACAGACTCCCACAGTAACCCATTGCTGGGATAAAAATATCCTATGTGTTAATCCAGAACACATTCTATCTGCATGCCAAATTTCATCTAAATCTGTTCAGCCGTTTAGGCGTGATTGAGCCACAAACACACAAACATCCAAACATCCAAACATCCAAACATCCAAACATCGTCACAAACTTTCGCATTTATAATATTAGTGAGATTGCAACAAGCTTCGGAAACGTTCGTGTTTCATTGTTTTGCTTACTGCAAAATCCGTTGTATTTCGATTGGACAGTTCAGTACTGTTCGTTCAATATAAATATTCTATGTTTTCATATACAACGTGTTAATGAATTAGCGCAAAACCTCATACACCCCAACTGATTTATAACTAAATAATTAGATTGAAACAAAAATTTCATTATTTTGATACTTAAAATTAAAAGTTATTCGCATTTTAAGTTTTGAGGCAAAAATGATTTGTCATTATTTCAGCACGAAAAGAAAGCGCTAACGTACTCATGGATACATTTTTATAATCTTGTTTTGGTAGTAAGTAGGGTGAGTGTGCCCGTGCGGTGGGTTGACATTGGGTTCAGAAAATTTAATATTTTGCAAACAAATTATTTAATATTTTGAAAAAAATTACCTATGTTGAAACCATGATAATTCGATTCTGCTCTCGATTCTAAACAAACTACTTTCTAGTTTTGCGTTAATTCATTAACACGTTGTATAATACATAATATACATTATACTCACGCATCATTATATCGATATCCCAGTTGCCTCTTCAACGTTTGTTTTACATTTTACAAGTGCACTAAAAACCATTTTTACCAATTTCCAGTACAGTTAGAAATGAAAAACAAAACTACGTACACCCAACGTACAGTCAGCAGCAATAAGTTGTATACACTTTTGTTCTACGTCGTAGTACTAAGGTGTACATAACTTATTACTGCAGACTGTACACCGAACAAGTTAAAATTCCTCATTCCAAAAATAGCTTTTAAAGTTTTAATAAAACACCAATCAAATATCCATCCAAAAATAAAGCTCAGTAAAGCGTCCACGCCAAAACAATTTTCCGCATTTAATGTAAAACGTTTCTCATTAAAGAACAATAAAAAGCTTGTCTAGCGAAGCGGAGCAAAGTGCAGCCAGAAATAGGATTTCGCGGAGCAATGAGACCTAGCAGCAAATAGTCTGAGATCCCGTCATAAATTTTCGACACCCATAATGTTTAGGCAATGACAAAAACCAGTGGAAATGCCTTATGTAAAGGATCCTAAATAAATATGGTTAAAACACTCTTAGCTTGTGTGACAACAAGCTGGCTGCTGAATGCATAAATTTCTCGATGAATTTCCCTTTTTTATTTGGTAATGAATTATCAAATTGATGCTAAACTTATCACACTCGAAAAAATTGTGTTGCATAAAAATGGTCACAACATAAGGTTGTCGCGTTGCTTTTGGTAATGGCAAATGGTTTATTTTCTCGGAACCAATTATACAGATTTTTATGATTATATGAAATCTCCTTTTTTCTGGCAGGTTTTCATGTTCACACAACATGAACAACATTTTTGCAATTAGCTATCAAAGGGTTGCAATAGGCCTTGAGATGGCAACTTTAATTTTGTAGGACACTTGAAACGACACGACAACTTCTTTAAAACTATATTGGAAGGGAAATTCGGAAGACGAAGACCTAGACACGTTTGACGTTCAAGGGAAAATTGAGGGAATTTATCCTGCAAAAACAAATTATTGGCTTGCCTGATAGGTACGCTAACGCACCTTTTGTGTCATAGTTTGTCTCACTGGGTACCCAATTTTAGGCTATACTTACATACTTATATTATAGTACAATATAGTATTTTTCAGATTCTTTTTTACACTTTTTTACAGTTTTTTACACTTTTTTACACTATGTTCCGTAACTGTATTTCATTTCAACTTACATTTAATTATTTAATTATTTATTCTTTCACTTCACTTCTTTGGTTGCTGCGTCTGACTGCCACCAAAAAGGTTTCATCTGAAAACCAACACCCTGCTCTCGGGCAAGGTCTATGTTGAGCTGGGACCTATTTGCTGCTGTAGCATACAATAAATTACATGTTTTTCTAATTTCTATTCTATATGTCTCGTTGTATTCTTGTTTGTAAAATTGTTGTGAACTGTAATATTATGTGTGTGTTACTTTTGCAAATAAATTGTTTATCTATCTATCTATCTATCTAGACAGAGTTACCCAGCACAGGTGAAAAAAAGTTTGATGTCGTGTCGTACCAGGAACTCAAAAAACTGGCGGATATGAGACTGGATTGGCGAATACTCCACCGACAAGGGCGTAGCTCCTAAATAAGATGATGATGAAACTATGACTATAATGCCTAAACACATGTGTGTAAAAAACTTTTAACGAGATCTTAGTCTATTTGCGGAGCAATGAAACCTAACAATGGACGGGATGCTGCGAAACGGAGTCACTGCTTCCCTCGCTCCGCCATCGCTCACTCGCACGACGTGACTGTCGTGCCCCGCCTTTAAATAACAAATTACTTGACATTGAAACTGGATTCCTGAATTCCAGTTCTTCCTCTTTGTTCCTCATTTCGTCTTGTTTGCGTCTTCTTATAAATCACTCTGCCCCGGTCAAAGCTTTATTAGCTTGAGACGGACGATACTGGAGTTTATTATTTATTTTTGTTTCTTGGCGTCGTATTGTTTGCAAAATAAAGTGACGGTTCGTTCCGTTTTATGTGTTTTTTACTTTTGAGGTCAAGTGGCGGTTCGAATTGGAATTCTAAATTGATTGCGCTGAGGTGCAAAAGCAATTTATTGCCTTCAAACAAATAAAATTTGACATTTTATAAATAAAACTCCCTAAAAACCCCTTTTCTTCTCTTGGAGGAAAGCAGCATAGCATAAGCATATGCAGTGAGCATATGCTTATGCTATACAGCTATACAGGGTGAAATTGACATCATTAGCTTCCTTTTAAACTAAGAGTCTACCCATCAAACTGAACAACTTTCACTATGGGAGCAAACCGATCGGAACAACTAAATAATCAGCTGTCCCATACTAAACTGCAATGCGTACTCGACTCAAATGTATGCAACAGCAGTTTTTTTTTTTGCTCCGATCGATTTGCTCCCATAGTAAAAGTTGTTCAGTTTGATGTGTAGACTCTTAGTTTAAAAGGATGCCAATGATATCAATTCCCCGAGGGGGTAGTCAGAGATATTCTGAAACCTCAGAACATCCACGTTTCACTAGTAGTACCGAAACTCCGTCCAGTGTGACGGGGAAACTTGGGACTTGAGGGACTTGGAGGAAAGGTGAGGGGGAAAAGGTTTTCAAAAGCCATATCACGTAAGCTATTTTTATGCTTAGGCGATTAAGCAACTGTACCGCAACGACGCGCCGTCGCAACTGAATCGCAGCGATTTTTACTGAACGTTATCGCCGCAATATCAAATTGCATGATCTCCGAAATATTGCGACTACTTCGTTTGTTCGACGCCTACGCTCAAAAATCGATATATGACTCTTATGGAGAGTTTTTGTGGGCGGAAGGCTAGCTATTCCTTCCGTAAACGTCTATACACATTAGTCTTAACTGTTCAGAGAAACAAGCGTATGCAAGTGATACAAGTGAGCCTTGCTATATCTGCACTGCTCTGCTAGTTGAAGCAACACTTCTGACGACCCCGAAAGGGATTACGGTCCTAAGTTTATGTATGAGTACATTAACTCGAGATTATATTTCCCTTAGGAGTAGCCAGAAACCTTGGTAAAACTAACAACAAGCTTAACTTAACTTTTAATGCAATTATCTAGAGTTTCAGCATAGTATTGCATGTCAAGTGATGATAGCTGGTTGGCTTTTTGCCCACAAGTATACACTGCAAAAGGAACCGTAATCTGAAATGAAATGCGACTGTTAATACTTTGGCAATACTGATTTTAATAAGTCATAATAATCACAAGCTCTACGGCACGATAATTAAGTTTATTTTAAGTGACATGAAAATATCAATACAATTATGATATTATAACTAGAGAGCCGCCCGGCTTCATTGAATTCTATTGTATTCTAATTCTATTAAATATTCTTTCATGCAAACAATGTATTCTGATAATTAAGAACACAACAAAAACAACAGCCAAATCGGTCGATCTAGGTATTTTAAACTTCTTGGTCAAGCTGCAATGCAATTCACTAAGCGCAAACATCGTCACAAAGTCGTCGTCGTCGTCGTCAACCATAAAGTTATTATAGTCACAACCTTAAATTCGTCGTTGACACATCGACGAGCTGACAATTCGGTATTCGCTGTGCCTATGGTTATATCATTATTATTGTCATGTGTCAAACTCGTATAAAAACTTCGACGATCTGTAGGATGCAAGAAGGATGTTACATTTGTGAGCTCGTCGATGTTGTCGACAGCGATGTGACGCTTAGTGAATTGCACTCCTGTACTCAAGTGATGATCTTTCATACATGCAGCAATTGATTTTTATTTCGTGTTAAACGTTTTTAGATATTAATAAAACATTCCCTGCTAGACAAACTTACGATTCAATATCAAAAAGCAATTTGAAATCGAATCAAACGAAATAAAATCACATTCGTTGGCCTCGATCAAAAATAACAAATATTTAGGGTTAAAGTAAAAAGATACAATGCCGAGTCTACACGTGGCAAAAAGTCATGATTCAAATAGTTGGATTAATAAAATTAATGTTAGTAATTAAACAAGTCTACACAAGGTCAAGTTTTCACTTGATATTTCAGTTAAATTAACTACGGATCAGCTTTTAACTGTAGGTATGTGGGGACAGAGGTTATTTTAAGTTTAAGAAGGCAGGTACATAGGCTATCAATAATATATATAAAAAATATTTTTTATAAATGTGTATTTAATAATACTTTGGAAATCCGATTGGGCTCCGGGTAAAAATATGCCAAATAATTTTTACTCTCTATTGTGCTATTATTTTATATTAACGGGGTTTAATGGAGCTAAGTAATAATGTGTGACAACATCCAAGACATTTATTTATATCAACTACTTTTGGTAGAACAAAATACCTCAGAAAAGGGTAGTAAAACTATAGTACTAATTTACTATCCAGTACCGTTTTACTGGCCCCGTGTGGCCACCCCATTGTCGCAGGCAAATAACCACTGACCTACAATAATATTACCTTACGAACACGCTAACAGACGATAAATCACTCTTCGAGGTACACTCGAGACAAATTTGTTGGCATTTAAATTTGCTAATGTGTACACTTTTTAGTACTACGACGTAGAACAAAAGTGTATATAACTTATTGTTGCTGACTGTACTCGAACAAACAAACAAAAGGATAAAAAAAACAATCTGTGATTCGGATTCAAGGACGTATCGTAATCATTTTTTGTACATATCTTCGATGTAAGTACATAGCAGACACACTATCGTTACAGTTTCAAAACAGTATAGAACCAGTCAAAATCGTCTATGAGACATGGACATCACGATTTTGCAGTGATATTAAAGTTATAATTTACGTATTAAATTTCGTCGGAGAATAAAATAATTCATGTAATTATTTGTATTTGCAAGCGTACTATTTATTAATTTCTAGTACTCTTTCCCAAAACCTCTTTCCTAGTCTGTTGACTTTTGATGATTTAGGATGCTACTATGATTTTTTTATTTACGTAATTTACAACCTTTCGACTACGAACTTGCTACGGATGTAGCACTCTCGTAGTCACGCATTACGTAGCGCGGGCGTCGTAGTAGCTCCATCAATGTTGCCAAAATGATGGTTTGACTCTCGGAAAAAATAGTGGAGAAAATCACGATCTGATTCAGAGTCTTATATCCTAGATTAGAGATGAGAATACATAATGAAAATAAGATAAATAGATAAAATAAGAGAATATTCTTTATTTGCACACCAAAATACACAAAAAACTAATTTATTAAACAAATGCATGATCTGGTACTAAGATTTCGGTCTCTTTAAGACCCACTAAGTAGCTGCTGATACCAATGATGCAAGAATCTAGTTTATCTTTTTAGTATAAAGAGTATTCATAAGCAGTGTTCATTTAGGGTTTGTTAAGGCAATAATTTTAAATATATACTTTTATATCTAAATAAATCTCGTTGATTTAACACCTGCGTTCACTCACAGCATCCAGCACAGCATAGCATCAGCATATCGGAACGCTTAGCAGTTCACATTTATAATTATACAGGGTGTAACAAAACACCCTAAAAATACTTAAGGAGGTGCTTCAGACCATCAAACTGAACAACTTTCACTATGGAGCCAACTTCGAAATAGCGAAAAAAAAATCTGCTGTCCCATACATTTCAGTCGAGTCGGTACTGCAGTTTGGTATGGGACAGCTAATTTTTTTTTGCGATTTCGAAGTTGGCTCCACAGTAAAAGTTGTTCAGTTTGATGGTCTGAAGCACCTCCTTAAGTATTACTAGAGTGTTTTGTTACAACCTGTAATAGAGTAACTTTAAAAAAAACTAAATAAATAAATAAATATCTTGGACATTTTCATACAGATTATCTAATCACACTTAAAGTAGGTACCAGAATCTAGCCTGGACTTGTATTATGATGACTAGACAACGATATAGAATACATATATAGATACAAACATTCATGACTCGGGTACAAATATTCATATTCATTACACAAAATTTGTATAATGAATATGAATATTTGTACAAATATTTAATATTTGTCCCTTACGGGATTCGAACCCACGACCCTCGGCACAGCAGGCAGATTCACTACCGACTGAGCTACCGGGCCGTCAAATAATTTATATTTCCATTAAACAACTTTAATAATACAAAAGAATATCGTATTCATTACTTAATAAAGAACTTAATTAAATTACGTAAAAACCTTCAATCTAAAACCGTAACTAAGCCAATTTATTTTAAATACCCACGCGTACGGTACCAACAGATTATACGGATTAAAATCAACCTACCGTTATAAATAGTTAATACAGGTATGTAAAGAGGCAAATCATTAGGGCCCTTTTCAAATGCCTTTTGTAGTTGTACAATTTCTGACTAATAACATTTTACGGCCTGTGTTAATAAACTTAATTTCCCGAGCGTTTGCGGGCTCTAAAGCTCACTTCAGTACAAGTCAGAGGGATGCTTAAGAACGTACAAATGCCCGAGATTGATTCAGATCAGAGCCTTAGAGTCCTTTAAAATTGTTCACATGTACCATGTGGTTCTAATATAGGAAATAACTTACACATAACACACTTGGATACTTTAATGTCTCTTCATAGATATTTTATATTATATTATACTGACAAAAAGAGGTAAGCACGTGCGATACTGATGAGTACGAGTGAGAAAGGACTACACCATTGCCTATACTATCATCTTCCACGAGGGGGTGAGGTAAAAATTGGTAGCAGTGAGTATCCATACTATATTTAGTACCATACCCGAACACGAAAACCGAAGCTACTTTTGACAAAATTTGTAAATCATTGCTTATAAATAAACAAACTCCAAAACATTTCAACAATTTCCCAACATCGAAACATAAAAGTGTAATCAACTGACAAATTAGTCCACTTTGTAGTTCAGTGCCTCTCTAACTAAACAACCGTAACTATCACACATTTAGAACTCCCAATCTCTTTCCTTTCGGGTCCCAAAGCTCCCTAATTACATCCCTGGCAGAGGACCGGCAATTACAACTTTATTACAATTAAAATAGCCCAATTGTTCGTAATCAACAATTGCAAAGTTTTAGGAAATCTCTTCTTAACTGTGATTAGGGACTATGTAATTAATTACTGTGAAAATTGCCGCTTAGGAAGCGTGCTTGGCTTTAATCGACTGATTACTGTTGTTAACTATTCTTATTTCGCGTTTATTTTTTCATAAATAATTCATAAATGGAAATTGCTTCGTAATTTTTTGAATTACAAATTTTGATTTGAAAAAGGCTTGGTTGGTTAATTAAGGAAAGTGGTTGACTATAAAAGTTTTTGATAAATTAAAACGCGGAATTTAAGAATACAGTGAAATGCATTTAAGGTGCGAAAAGTAGTTAACCGATTTCAATCTAAAACTACTCTACCTACTGTATCTTGACAGATTGATTACTGAATAAGATTACTTGGTACCGATGATTTTATTTCGAAACCTTTTAATTCATACGAGCTTTTACCCGCGACTTCGTCCGCATAAATTATATACCAGATTTTAAGTCAGATTATAAGCTATCAAACAAAAAAAGTTTCATCAAAATCGGTTCAGTAGTTTTTGCGTGATGCTCGAACAAACAAACACCCAAACAAACATACAAACAAACAAACAAACAAACAGACAGACAAAAAATTCAAAAATTGGTGATTTGGAATCAGGGACAGGTAAAAACCATGTCGTAATCTTTTTTTTGTAAATATCTTCAATGTACAGTTCTGTTACAGTTTTATAATAGTTTAGATATTGACTCAAAAAATTTACTTACACTTAGAAAAATGGAGTTAGCAGTTTTTTGTAAAGAAAAAAAAACTAATTTCTAAGAAGATTACTTCCAATTATTTAATTTGGAAATAAAAATCCACATTCGATAGGGAAAGGTAACAGTTTCTTTGTAATACGTAATTTATCAAATAATTTCAAGCTTTTTCATAATATGCTTGTAGATCAATATCCAATGGCACGAAAAAAGGTAACTGATAAACCACAGGCACAGTATAAGAAAGAGTATACAGGACTAGATATTAGTTTCGAAATCATGTCTGCAAGATTTAAATTAGTTTTAGTTAACATCCAAAATAGAATCTAACTTTGTATTTAGCACGACCAACACAGCTCTCTTAACAAAAATCGCTTAATTTCAAACATTTATAATGGATTTTATTCAATCGCGTGCCATGTTAAGTTTTATGGGGTATTTATTAAAATCACCCACGGTTATAATGCATGCTGTAAACTACCTAATGGTCATTAGAGGACAAAGTGCAGAGTTTAACGAACTTTGTACGGTTTGAATAGCTTCACAAGTTTGCATGATTATTATGTTTTTACTTTTTAGTAAGTAACTAGAGTTTTTTTAAAAGAAAATAAAACTAAATGGGCATTATTCATGCTAAGACTAAAAGCATAAAGTAAGGCACAGTACTTTTACACTAAAATAATATAAATAGCTTTTGCCTGCAACTTCGTTAGCGTGGATTTCAAAAATCTTCAACGTCACGTTGAACCTGGTTGATTTTCTAAAATCCCCTTCTTACCCTTATAGTATAAGAGATAAGAGGAATTTTTGTAACTATCAGCTGCAAAGCTGATTATGTATTCATAGGGTGTAGAGCATCTCTGTGATGAGGATGGACCAAGTCTGCCTGCATAACTGCCTGCATGCCCTCATTGTTGTTATTGTTGGTATTGTTATCGATAAAGACTTAAACTAATTTCTTTTAAAAAAATGTTGTTTTGTTTTAAATTAAAATTGTTTTGTAGTCAAAAATTAAAATCAGACTGTACTTTGAATTAGTTAACGTCACGCAGCAACTGTGGATCTCCCGCTAAACTCTTTAAGGAGTTTTGGAGAGAAATTGTTTATTCTAGATTAAATTTTTTTTGTAAAAGTTAAATAAATTAAAAAAAAAAAAAAAAAAAAACTCCAGTCGCTTTTGGAGTTAAGGCCGTTCAAAGGTCTGTATTGTATCAAATGAACGATCAGCTGCAAGGCTGATCATAGGATATTATTGTAATATGCACTGTGGCTCTGTGAAAAATTTTAATGTTCTGTCAGTCGGTTTAGGAGATACAGCCATTCAAAGTTCTGAAATTTGAACGACTGTATCTCCTAAACCGACTGATAGACCATGTCAGTTTTTGTACTGTTCGCATAGCTACAGTACATATTACAATAATACCTGCCATATTCATGCGTATTCATTTTTAGCAACCATACCAGACCTTTGAACAGCCGTAACTCCTAAACCGACTGGAGTTATGCAGGCAGACCTGGCCATCCCCACCACACAGATGCTCTACCCTATGAATATTGAATCAGCCTTGCAGCTCATGGTTACCAAAATTCCTCTTATCTACATCCTTTGTAAAATATGTTCCACATGTTTCTATCTTCAGTGGCTGTGCGTGAACTGTCAATCAGTCATGGAACTGTTTTATAATATGAATAGATTTAAGTTCATAATGCTCACGACTATATTCTCCGAGAAGTCAGAAATACAGGGTGTAAATCTGCTGTTCCATTTTTATCTAGTAGGTATTCCAGTTTTGTATGAAGTAGCCGTTTTTTTAAATGGGGTAATAATTATAATAATTTATTTAGTAAAACATTTATCAATCAAATGAATATTAACAATGAATTTATTTATATACAACTACATCTTTCTGTAACACTACCATCATCATCATCACTTTAGCTATAAAGTAAAATTAGAAGTAACCTGTAAGATTCGAAATGCAGGGAGTAAGCCAAGGAATGCAGGAATCCTGCATTCCTGGTCATCTATCTATTGTAAGGATTTGAAAAAACTTCACACTCAATTTATTATCAGATAAAAGTTCACCATATAGTAACTCAAAGCGAGATCAGTTTGACAATACCTCGCCCTCAGACAAGATATAACAAAACTAAACCACAAAATAAAATAAAACTGTCAAGTCAGCAACCCTAAAAAGGAACTAGAATCCCTAAAAGTTTATTCCTGACAATTCGATCAACGAATACGTTCAGAGCTCTTTATTGCAATGTCAAGTCCGACGAAGCAAAATTTTTCGAAATGCAATATTGAGATGTTTGTGACGTCATCAGATCCTTTCCCCGAGGTCACGGAGGTTTGTCGACTCGACACCGACGAATAACAATTTCGTTTCGAAGCGAAAATACTTTCGTAACTTTTGGGGGCGTTTAGCGAAAATAAAGTTTTCTGTTCGATTGTGATGGTAAAGTGTGGGTTGATATTGATATTGTGGGTGAGAGAAATTGAATGTTGGTACTTGATTTGCTGTTTTGACGTTGCGTTGCTTGTTGTTTTTGATAACACTCTGTTGAATCTGGTGACGTTTTGTTTGTTCTTTAATTATTGGGGACTTAAAGCCTTGAGGCTGTAATATCGTAACTTGACTTATGCATTCTCTAATTAGCCAACTAAGTCCGAGTTTATCACCTTTTCTCTTCTTCTTCTTCTACCTTTTCTCTAATTTATTTCTTATAATTTTCAGTTGCAATACTTTAAGAGGGCTATCGCAGTTCAGTGGCGCCCTCATCAAATTAAAAAAGATTTCTCAATAAAGAAAGCCTAAATTAAAAAAGTAATCAACACGAACACTACAAAAGCCTTCAAGCTATTTTAATAGAATACTTTTTTTTATCTTTCAGAGAAATCTTTTTAATGTGATGAGGGCGCCACTGGACTGCGATAGCCCCCTTAAGGGGTGATTGTATCCATGATACTGAACAACTTTCCCTAAGAAACCGATAGGAAATTTGTTTTTTTTCCAGCTATTCATACAAACGATCAATCAGCTGATTGCAATTAGTATGGAAAGTCCTTTTTTTGGGAATTTTTTACAGGTGTCTCGGAATGGGTACAATCACCTCTTAAAGTAACGCAACTGTTCATGAAATTGATATCAGTTTGGGGATGCAAATATTCACAAAACAATCGGTTTAATCACCGATAATTTTCTGTCATTCATTATTCAAGAAGTTATACATACATTGTCCAAGATCTAAAAACTCTCCATCAGATCATCACTAAATTAAAATATGACTACTACCTCTTTTATCAAAATCGGTTTATTAATGCTGTAGTTAAAACAATACGGATGAATATGATAACCTAGGTTCGGTCACGTAGAAGGAATGAATGAAAATAGACTTACAAATGAAATGTATCAATCCATAGTACAAGTGAAAGGGTCGTGAGTGTTTGTCCATAGAGAACCTAACATGATCGAATTAATGATCTCCTCAAAAAGGATAAATGTGCGTGTAGCACCCTCAACCCATGGAACTGTATGAAAAAAGGCATGAATGAGGGAATGAAAACGGCAAAAAAAGTGTGCCTGAATCGTATCTCATGGCGGACCTTAGCTTCTAGCTTAGATTAAAAACTTTTCGCTTATGGTCTCTGCCTACCTCCATGGGACGAAAGCTCACGCTCACGCCGAGCATGTGTATGATATTCTCCTTATTTTTTAGTTGCTTAAAGACTATCTTCGTGTGCAGTTCAAACCCGTTCAATTCAAGAAAGAATAGTTTCACAGCGGCGTAAAGAAAAAAACAAGTTTCCTTATATTTCAAACTAGGTACAGCATGCGCGACTTCTTTATCTGACACTCCAGTCTAGAAACTTCCTCGCTGTCCTCACAATTTTTACGGAAAATAAAAAACAAATTCAAACTCCGTCTGTATCACACCTAGTTAGTTGCGAGGGAAACTTCTAGAGGGAGGGAAAAATTCTTGATAGTTTTTTTAAGTTGATGTAATGGTGCAGGTGTTTTATTTCTACGATATCTCTATTTTTTTTTACAAATATACGTTGTTGAGAGTTGTTAAGATAAGATAAATATTCTTTATTTGCACACCAAAATACACAAAACCACAACAATATACACGAACAAGAAGGGTAGTGAGGGGGAGGGGGGTTGGGGGGGGGGGAAGGGTAGTTGTTTGTGGATAATTTTGAGAACCATTGCTATTGTGTTTGCCTATACTTTATCATACACAATATCAGAACTGAGGGCTCGGTTCTTTTTTTTCGTTTTCGAATATGCAGGTCTCACGATTTTTTCAATATCTGTGATAATGACAAATATATTCTACAGCTAATGATTTGATATATTGAAACTGGGAACTAAAGACAGAATGGTACTTTAAATGTACAAGACAAATGAAATTAATTAAGTTTTAATAATACTGTAACAAATCTTTTGATAATTCAGTCTTGTTTCAAAATAATAGAATCAACGGATACCAAATCCATACTGGTGGAAAAAAATAAGTAAAACTATTTTTATGATGTTATAGACCCTGAACCCGTTTTTAAATTCAGCAAATACTTGTGAAAGGATAGTCAGAAATATTTGCTAAAACAAAAACGTGCGTACCGATCGGAGTAAAAAAAACAATCTGCTGTTCCATACTAAACTGCAATGCATACTCAACTCAAAATATGTATGCAACAGCTGATTTTTTAGTTGCTCCGATCAGTTTGCTTCCGTAGTAAAAGTTGTTTGATGGATAGACTCGAACTCGACTCCTTTGAAACTAATCTAAGGATTCTAATGATATCAATTTCACCCTGTATAGGGTTCCGTCAGTTGTTAAAAATATTGTTTACTCTATATTTGCAGATAGAGACACGACATTGCTATTAGATAATTCTCCTATAATTTTTTTTAACTACCTATATATTATCGTTTAGTTGCCGCAAAAATTCTTAGGTTGGCGCAATATGATCGTATTTATACAACTGCCAACACAATTCGAATATGCTTGTGCAGTACCTACTTACACTTTTTAGGATTCTTTTAAATGAAAAGTAACTCGAGTTACGCTGGATACGGTTCAGGTGTATGGTATAGAAAGTAGGCACACAATGTGTACGTAACTACCTAATAACTGATGGGCTTCCTGTAGGAGCTGGGATGGCAGGAATGAAGTTATTTCCACCAAAATAGGCACCTAGGACTACGAGTTGCGGAAAATTAGCACGTTCAACCAACACCAATAGCAATTGTTGTCAATATAGTATATTTCAGTCATTTTTTTATTCGTGAGTCAAAACTTAAAAGTTAATAAATGAGACTTTTAACTATAGTAACCTCTCAACCCCTTATAAGGTGCTCTACTATTGTTTAAGAAATAGGTACTGATTTTTTTTTCCAAAGTTTAGTGTTTTCCACACTGTTTTGTAGCAAATAAATACACGTTTATTTATTTATTTTTTTCAGTATACAACCATGTTAAGTTAGAACCGCATAGTCCCAATACTGTACAAATAAATTAAGTGTGACATACAAAGAACGTGAAAGAACTGTAAATAATGATTATTTCTTATATTTAGATGGAAGTTTCCATTTCTGATTACGGAACCCAAAAACGTATTCAAAGCCGATGATTACTGGTTAGGTAGGCCAACGGCATATAACCAGTTTATACCAATATAACTCCAATTAAACGATTGTTATCGACGCTAATGCAATTGAATAGAGCTGCGCGATCCGTATACGATAGGGCTGGGCTATCTCTAGTTTGGGTAGGACAAAAGCGGGACCAATTTCAATAGACAATTTTTTTTGAAATTGGTAACGCTGAATGAAAGTGTAAGTTAACTGAGTACAACAGAAGTTATAAGTTATAGTAATAATGTTAAATGAACAATGAAACTAAAATTTTGTAGAATCATCATTGTTAAATATTAAATAATTAACAAGCCATTGTTCTTGTTTAAAAATTCTACAAGTTATTGCAAAACAAATTTCACTTTTTTAAGAAAGAAATACAAAACCAATTCTCATCAAAAGTAAATTAAACTTACGAGTATAATAACTTCGTTTTCACTATTCATAGGTACTTTTTTTTAAAAATTTTTTTTCATTCATTCAATCTTTTCAAAATATTTAAGCATAAGGATATGCTCACGACTATATTCTCCGAGGGTATATTCTGAAACCTCGGAACATCCACGTTTCACAATAATCGTTTCAAAATATATAAAGATTTATGAATATCAAAATTAAGAAAGAAAGAAAGAAAGAAAGAAAGAAAGAAAGAAAATATTTTTATTTGCAAACAACAAAACACACTGACAAAATTATTACTTATAAAAACTAAACTAAAAAACATAATTTAAAAATTACATAATTAAGAGCAGTGTGTGCCGCAGCAGCAAACAGGGTTACGACTCAGCATTATGCTGGGCTCAACGAGCTCAGCGCTGATTTTCTGTCGCACCCAAATGCCAGAAGTGCCACTTCCGAAACTCACACCCCCAAAATCGTGATCATGACATTTTCACTACTGATTTGAACGTGTGACTCTCAAAAATACCACTCCCGGCGAAAAAACGTACCGAAAACTTTAAATATATAGATAATTTAATAAATGTTACATATAAATTTTTGTAATAGGTGTACGAATAAAAACTAGGAACTGTTGTGGATAAGTATAAATATTGTCTTTAACTACTTTATGTGTATGTTTATGTGTTTGATGCTTCGAATAAAGGAAAATGAAATTAAGTACAGCAAGAAACTGACTCAGTCATCATTAAGTCCCGAATATTTAAATCGGATGTCCCGCAGATCGAAATCGTAATAACCATCACTGTTACAATTCTCATGCGTTTAAAAAACCGTATACAAATAAAAATCTGTCTGTAGTTGATAACCGATATAAACAAATGTTCTTTTGTCACGCAATGTAGGTATTATTGTTGTGCATGTATGGAAGAAGTAAGTAATTTGCACAGACTTGTGGTATTTGATAATTTTACTTTCGTAATTGAATAATTTTTATTTCTCTGATTTGTGGATGGAGAAATACTTATTCCATGGAACTGTGTTATACTTAGAGAACGTTGTGAAAAAGGTATGTTGGAAAAGATTTGGTCATGAAGTATGTATGATTGAGGGAAGGTTAAATGACTAAAATTTATAAAGCGAGTCTAACTGAAAATACACACGTAAATAATGTAAATCCATCGACTAGACTATTTGTTTTGTGTTAAGATTTTTTATTAATATATTCAAGTACCTTCACTCTATTAAGTAGGTCCTTAAGAGGATTGTGAAGCTGACAGTCTATAAAAAACGAAAACGTTTTTACCCCAACCAACCTCAATGTATTTAGTGCACTGAATCAAGCGACACAAAAACCATAGATTGCTGTAAGGTTTGGTAAAATCGTTTTCGCTTTTTGTATTTAAAAGGTCTAATTTGCAACCGTCAATATAAAATGTTGTGCTACTATTTTAGGTGCAAAATGAAACAAAGAAAACATCAAATCCCCCTCCATTAAAACAACGTAAAACATTTTTAACGACAAAATAAAGAGTGCAACTGAAAAATTTCAAGTCAAAAACAGTAAATTTGAGGAGCATTGCGCCAGACGTCATAAAACGATCAAGTTATTGCCGCAAACGCATTTAGGTGTAATAAAAACAGACATCCACAATCGTAATTCAAGTTCTAAATTTTTTTTCTTCTTGCAACTCCACTCTCGAGCTATAAAGCACTGAGTTTGCCATCTGCTTTATGTTCTTTGCCAATGTTGCCAACGTAGCCTTTTCGGTATTGGATCTAGCGCATTTTTTGGTATGATAGCGCTTATACAGGATTATAGTGTAGACATTTGCATATCTTTAAAGGGTTATTGTGCTCACGAAAGATAAGATAAGATAAATATTATTTATTTGCACACCAAAATACTTACACAAAAAATTACAACAATATTCACGAACAAGAAGACCACAAAAGGCGGCCTTATTGGTAAAATCGATTTCTTCCAGACAACCAGATAGATGAGTCTAAACGCGTGCTCGTTTTCAAGTGAAATGTGTAATTTCATTTTTATTGTGGTTAAAATAAAGTTAAATAAATAAATAAATATTGAATAATTTTATTTTATCCAAAAAAACTAAGAAAAAAATCAATAATTTTTTTCAATATTTCTTTATTGTGCACACTGATTTATAAGAATTTACAATATACATTGTGGATGTGAAGTCATGCTAGAAAAAAATCCAATCCTTTTTATTATGCAAACGTTCGTTCTGCTGATTACATTTAGTATGGCGAATTAAATTTTTTTTAATTCGCCTCAATAGTGCGCTTTCTAACGCTTTGTTAATATAATACCAATGAGTCTCCTTTTTATGTCTCCAACGTATTGAAGTCATTTGATTTTGAATTGTATTTCATTTGATCTGGTATGGTCTTTTGTAAAGCTTCAATAAATAAATCATAGAAAAATGTGTATGCGAATTTGTCAAAAATGAGATCAATCAATAATGGCTCCTACACACAGTGCCGGCGGCCTTGCCTTTACTATGGAAATGAAAATGAAATAATGTTTTTTTTTATTTCTCGAATCTTTATTGTGACTCGTGCTTTTATGCTAGTTTTTTATGTCTGGTGCATCGTTGAGCTCGGTTAAGAGCTTTCCGTAGAAATCAGTTGGCAACACTGTTCCTAGTTTAAAAGCTCCTTCTGGTACCGTAACTGCTTCCATGAAAATATGATTGTATTATTCATTTTTATAATAATTATGCTTTCCTTTTTGCACTGTTTTTTCTAGAAATAAAAAAAATGATTTTGTTTGCTTTATTGTGTTATATTGTATCAATGAAAACACAGCCCTCGGGAAAAATGCGGTGACACCATGTCACCGAATTTTTTCCCCAGGGCAGTGATCCAGTGCTTCTTTTTTAGGAAAATATAGCTATCGGTTATTTTTATCCAGAAACAAATACAAATGAAACATTGTGTCTGTATATTAAAAACACTAGTATTTACTATCGTAAGCGATAGAATAACACCTAACGATGTATCCAAATAAATTATTCTTCTTTTTTTCTATCTATTCTTCAATGTAGGTAAAAGGATGAAGCAATAAATGATTATGAATTATGAATTAAGGTATGAGGCGGCTTAAATATAATTGGACAGCAAGCTGGGACTAACTTGCCTCCACCAATCTACACTAGGCTTGCATGGTGGAGTAAGGGTCATTTCTTTTTACCCTTTACGTCGGAACCCTTTGGTCCGTTTGAACCGTCTGAGCCGTTTGGTTTGGTCACCTTTTAAGTAAGTTTCCCATTTAATTTGACACCCTGTATATTGAAGCATGTAGGCTTAAAAAAAAAGTTTTTGGTGAGTATTTTCAGTGAGAATTATAACGGATGCTGTAGTCTGACAAGTTTCTGAACATACAATATTTTCAAATTACAAACTAAATGGAGCTGCTAATCAATTTTACGACTTTTTCTCTTATTCTACTTATGCAATGACTACGGAACTCTATCACTGGTGACTCCGACACGATCTTGGCCGGTTTTTTTCCTTCTAAAATATTATCCTCAACCCTTCCTCTAATTAACATGCAAACCACCAACAGTATCCACGTCACCGTACTAATTTCAACTCAAGCAACATCTCGGGGTCGGTCTAATAATAAAAAAGTTGGAGGTCGATTCGGTTGGAAGTGGCTAAAAGTAGGTAGAAGCCATAAAAAGCTGGCCTCGAGTATTCCGTGCGAGTGATCAAAGCTAAACGCTCTTGTGCTAGAGAACAAGTGTTATACTCAACGTATGTACCGTGTATTTGAAATCATTCCTCTTTTGCAAACGATCGCAGTTTTTTTTGTATTATTTGTGTTATGCATTATTGTAAGAATGTGATTGTAGAAGGTTACTAAAGAAATGGCTTTTCTACTTCTGTAAACTACGCAACGCTACTGACTAAAGCAACGTATTGCGTTACAACTTGCAACGCAATACGTTGCTTTAGTCAATGGAAAAATTTTACATTGATTTTATTATAAGTACATGAAAAGTTTGTATTTTTCTGTTATTGTGCAGTTTATTTTTTGTATCTATAAAAAAGTGTTTACCTAACCTGCCAAGCTACTACTTATAAGTTATAACTTATAATTATAAGTGATTGAGCTATGGAGGCCACTACTTGCAAGTATTAGAGAATGTATCCCCTATCTACATTGAATAGAGTAAATGAAGCCATTTATGCACATTTTGTAACTTTATTTTGTTAAATATTTATCTACACTAATATTATAAAGAGGAAAGATTTGTACCTATTTTTGTATGTTTGTATGTTTGTAATGAATAGGCTCAAAAAGTACTGGGCCGATTTAAAAAATTCTTTCACCATTAGAAAGCTGCATTCACCCTGAGTAACATAGGCTATATTTATTGCTAGAAAAGATTAGACGTCCACCCGTGCGAAGCCGGGACGGGCCGCTAGTCTTAGATACAATAGTTACAATATTTATTTAATATTTATCATTAGATTACAATATTTAGCTTAGATTTATTTAATCTGCTGCAAATCAGATTCCAAATTGATTAAATGAAATCTTTATTTATTTAGATAACTATGTGATCCATAGGTACAGAATCAGAGTAGAATTATTATAAGTAGAAATATTTATACGAGCTTTTACCCGCGACTTCGTCCGCATAAATTATATACCAGATTTTAAGTCAGATGATAAGCTATCAAACAAAAAAAGTTTCATCAAAATCGGTTCAGTGGTTTTTGCGTGATACTCGAACAAACAAACACCCAAACAAACAAACAAACAAACAAACGAACAAACAAACAAACAAACAAATAAACAAACAGACAGTCAAAAAATCCAAAAATTAGTGATTTGGAATCAGGGACATCTAAAAATCATATCGTAATCTTTTTTTTGTAAATATCTTCAATGTACAGACACACTTCTGTTACAGTTTTATAATAGTTTAGATTTAGATAGATTCAATACAATAGCAATTTGACAAGATGTCAGCAAGTATCCAAAGCTGTCAAACAACGAGGAAGTTGCCCGTAATTGGAACATCTTGAAATAGGATTACTTAGAATGTACACTCTGCCGTGTGAAAAAAATATTCAAAGTATTTTTTGTTCATTTTAAGCATCTAGACGTCTTATTATTAACACACTAGACTGGCGGTTGTCAAGATATTTTCTATCTATTATAGCGCTGTAGGTTGCTAAAAGTGTTTGGCGATTTCGAGTGTCCACGGAACTTATATAAAAACGGCTGTCATTTGCTTACATTTGAAACCTGGAACACTCGGAGTTGGCGCTTCAAATCGACACCTGGACGGCCAGTCCAGTATACAGGGTGTACAATAAAATGGGACAGCTACTTAAAGGGGTGCTTCAGACCATCAAAGTGAACAACTTTCTCTATGGGACCAATATCTAAATCGCGAAAAATAAATCTGCTGTCCCATACATTTCAGTCGAGTTATGTTTGCAGTTTTGTATGGGAGAGCGGATTTTTTTTCGCGATTTCGATATTGGTCCCATAGAGAAAGTTGTTCAGTTTGATGGTCTGAAGCACCCCTTTGAGTAGCTGTCCCATTTTATTGTAAACCCTGTATACTAATAATAGAAGTCAGTGATTTTAAGCGGTGGAGCAAAGGAAGTCACCGCTTATAATGAACGGAGCAAAAGAAAGCAAATATTTATCATATATTCTGTAATTCTAGATATCCCTGAAAGCTCATAATGCAGACTCGATTTAGAAGCTGTGCATTCATTTAAAAAAGATTCGATAGCAAGCGGAATGCGACGAGATATCAGCGGATGTCCAACAATGTAACTGTCAGCGTGGAACTTGTTCGTACATTTGACTAGGCGTCCCGTCAGTTAAACTCTGTTCGAAATAGAACTTTGCTAACTTTACCGGTTTGTCTGTTAGTAGGCTAAATTTTGTAGTCCTTTAAAATTGAAAATCTGGTGTTTATTTTGATGATAGATACAAACCTCAAAAAGGTTCTAATGAGAAATGTTTTCCCCCAAAGCCCTATGGGTAATTTTTGTATGGAGAGTGGCGCTTTTTTTAGCGGCCAGTTACCAAATGTTGTGGGTATTTTAGGGCTTATTATTACTTTACATTATTATGCAAAAAAAATTGTCTTACAGTTTCTGAGATATTTCATTTTAAAGTTTTAAAAAAATAACTCTACAAAGCAAAAGTTACTCGTTTTGGTTTTTTTACCACTTTATTTGTTTTTATAGCTCAGAATTATTAGTTTTAATTACTTATTTGTTACATCATCACCCATATTTTATGCAGCAATCCTGGCTAGTTCGTTTTAATACCTGTATCGCCTATCCTTTTTACAAGTACCTATCGCGGTTTCGTTAGCTTTCAGTATCTTACAATCCTTTAAAATGAATACTACTACAACACTTACCAAGTTTATCCTGCATCACGGTCTTGGTGTCACAGTGAACGAGGCATAGCACCAGAAATAGCGCAACGTGTGGTGCCATTTTGCGCTTCGCTGGACGGAGCGGTCACGTGAGCGAAGCAACCGGTGCCGCGCGGCTTCGGCGCGCTGCCCCACGCATGCTTCGCGGTTACTGTGAACAAAAGATATTTTATTAAAAGAAAGGTATCAAATACCTAGCAGAATGACGGTTTTACCTCTTATTGGATGGCTAGGCTTATCCTTTAGATAAGATAGCTGCTGGCCTTCCTATTATGAGTTAGATATCTACTTGAATAACAAAAATTCGTGAGCGAAGCAACCGGTGCCATGCGGTTTCGGCGCCCTAATTGGCGGGTTGGAATTTTGCGCTTCGGTGAACGGAATGATCAGGTAATCAGCGGTGAGCCAAGTTACCAGTATGAATGCTTCGCTGTGTTATTATTGATAGCATAATTAATATTGAAGTTACATCATAGAGAATTCACACGCTCCCCTGGAGTTACATTCGATTTTGGTTAATTAAAGAAGACAAAACGACATTGTAACCTTTCTTAAAAATTCGGTTAATATAGGTACCACATATTAAAAGTGTGATTCGTCGACAGAAACACTACTTTTGAACCAATCGAATATTGATAGTCTATTTAAAGTTACTCCTGCATATTTGTATTTCGAATATATTATACAGGGTGAAATTAATATCATTAGTGAGCATCCTTTTAAACTAAGAGTCTACCCATAAAACTAAACAATTTTTAATATGGGAGCAAATAAATCGGAGCAATAAAAAAAAATCAGCTGTTGCATACATTTGTGTCGCGAAGGCATTGCAGTTTAGTATGGAACAGTTGATTTTTTTGTTGCTCCGATCGGTTTGCTACCATAGTAAAAGTTGTTCAGTTTGATGGGTAGAGTATGTGGTTTAAATAAAAATAAAATAAATAAAATAAAATAAAATAAAATAAAATAAAATAAAATAAAGGTTAATGATACTTTTCCTTATACCCTGTAGACACAATACAATGCAAATATTTTTGAGGGCCAACCTAGAAACTTTACCAAAGTTCCATTAACAATCCCAATTGAACGTCCCAGCACTTCCTACCAAAGAATATACGAGCATAAACGTCAGTCTCCCCAACTTCATGAATAAACTATTACACAAAATTTTCACTACCCAAGCCTTGAGGGTAGCTGCCAAGTTTTCCCTGGTGTAAAATTTCAAAAAGGAATTAACCTGGACGCCAGGCTTGTCCTGCACAACGTCAACGGACAGATTTTATTACCGCCATGAATAAATTTCACCACTGGGACATAGCAGCTCGTAAATTATAAGGACACTTCAATACCGGGCTCTATTTAGTACGGCGCTTTAGTACGCGTCGGTGAAAACATGTGGTATGGGTGTCGAGCAATGGATAGTGATGTAAGTGATATTGCCGCTGGTGTTAGTAGGTTGAAGTGTTGTCCGCGTTTTATGACTTTATAAAGGGTTCGTTGTTTTAAAAACAAAGGAAGTTTCTGACCCATCCGAATGGCATTATGGTCGTGAGTTTATGTACGTATGTTTCCGGTGAGAAAGGTCCCTAAACCAAACTCCAATCCCCAACTCTGTCATACCTTTTTAGAGCATGAAATAAATCAATTAAAAGCTTACCTTCGTATGTTTTTTTTTTTTCATTTTTGTTTTTAATTTGCCCGTAAACTCAGGTGCGGTTCGAATCGTACGTTATTTATGAAACGGTTTTTGTAACGATTTCAGAAAATGATAAATTTGTTTGTAAATGTGCAAGTAGGAAGAATAATTGAAAAAAGAATGGAAATATAACCGCAATGAACAATAAATTGGGAGTTATTAAATTAGAGACTGAAATCGACGTATGATTCAGAAATAGGTTATACGTAGACTGTTCTTACAACTTTAAATGAACTAACAATTCATCATCAGGAACGGTAGAGTTCAAGTAGCAAAGTTTACAGGCCCAGGCATTGACTTACCAACTTATTGGACGTTGGGTCCGCGCTCAAAAGTGTCCGAACCAAAAGAGCACTAAAACGTAAAAAGAGAACCAATTACGCGACAGTCTTCGTTTGATCGGCCGGCTCGCCGTTCCCCGATGGGGGATTGAGATGGAAAAGAATTTCAGCATTTTCAATGGTTTTAGTTGGTTTATATTACTACACGTTCACACGGCGACACATCAAGCTGTACAAAACCAACATAAGCTGGCCGCGCGTAGGTCGAGTAACGTATAACGTCGCGCGGCCAGCTTATGTTGGTTTTGTATAGCTTGATGTGTCGCCGTGCGTACTAAGGTTTGTGTAGATTAGCCTCGGACACTTTTTTCGAGAATTTTGTACTTAGACCCGGCGTCCATAGTATTTTACGTCAATTTGTCCAGGTGGGGTTTCATCAATCCGTTGAAAAATGGATAAAAGTTTTTAAAAAAAAAACTCACCCAAGAATCGAACCTCCAACCTCTTGCGCGAAAATCTGACCATTTCCCAACTACTCTACACATTTACTACTGGAACCACTATTTACTACTGGAATCTACCCAAATACATCTGTCAGCGTCAAGTCGGCGCTAGTGAAACATTGGAAATTATCCCACAGACTCCCACAGTAACCCATTGCTGGGATAAAAAGTATTCTATGTGTTAATCCAGAACACATTCTATCTGCATGTCAAATTTCATCTAAATCCGTTCAGCCGTTTAGGCGTGATTGAGCCACAAACACACAAACATCCAAACATCCAAACATCCAAACATCGTCACAAACTTTCGCATTTATAATATTAGTGAGATTAGTGAGATTCATCATCATCAAATTGTACAACAAAACCATAAAATCAACAACCTTATTTTCTTTTTGAGAAACCAAAAAAATATTACAACCTTTCTACAAGAAACTAACTCTAAAAAACATTTTTACGATCCTCAAAAAAATACAGCATCGAAAACTATTATGAAAGAGGCTATCCAATATCGATACTATAAATACCTACATAAGGTAGACCTACAGTAGAATTTATGTATTCGAGACTCGGTCTTGGCCTCAAAGACGGTGTCTAGCAAATATTGGATCACGTGACCCGCTAGAGAAACTGCTGGCTGAAAAAATATTGACTATAAACTTCCGATAGAATTTGAGATGGCAAATTGTATGAGTTTTATCGTTGTACGACTTAAGCATTTTATGTCGGAAGCAGATAATTTAAGGTACTGCAATAAATATCTTGGGCTATCTGAAGTCTAGGCTCAATCGAAATTCCAGAATCTTGTCTAGACTTGTGTTGTCGATACAAGACAAATATTTTGATGATAATATTTTCCGAATCCTATTTAGCTTTCTGGCCAATTCTGAGTACCAAATATAATTTATTTATCAGAAAGATATAGAATCCGAAATATCTTAGACGAAGAGAATAATTAATTATCTTGGACGTTAGTAAAGCTGTTCTAAGAATAAGTGAGAGGAAGTGTTTCAAATCTATGTTTCTGTAATGCAAAATAGCCTTAAAATTGCGTTGCTATTTGGAATGGAGATAGAGATTGGCATGTCATGTAGAATATAATACAAAATATTTTAAAAATAGTTTTAAGTTTGGATTCACGAACAAATCAAAACGAGTTGCAGCAAGCTTTCTGTCTACCTTAACAGCCATTATTTTCTCCAAATAGAACACCGGTTAGAATCAGTACAATATCGAATCTCACCTCCGAGTTTTTTTATTAAGGCATCCATTTTTATCAGGCCTTGTCAACATCTCTGATTCTGATACCGTTTTGCTAGAACACCGGTTAGAATCAGTACAACATCGAATCTCACCTCCGATCGTAGCGGTTTCCTCAGGAAGGCAAAGACATAAATGTGCAAACATTTTGCAAGTAAGCTGTCAATTTGATTGAAATAATAAATCGTCATTATTACTTATCATTTTGTTACAAAGACAACACAACCTGTTCAAATTAAACTTCACAGAAAATTTAATTCCGCAAGGCTTCGTCATACCAGAATCACATGTTTTATATCCGTTTCAAACTTCGTCAAAGGCAATGCATAAAACATAATCGGCATGCAAGTTTCGGGCCTTCGCAAGGCCTGCACAACCCTGGATGAAAAGTCATTAAAATGCTACGCCTATTAAAAAAGCCCCGGCATCGATATAAGACCCATATGTCTCAAAGGCTACTGGAACAGTCAAAAGCCAACTCCAGGCAAACCTCTTTGGTATTTGACAAACAGCTGCCATGTGGTAAAAATTACTAACTTGTAATGGTTACCCTGATAATCTTGTTAACCCAATACATTAATACTATTTATTCTGTGACAATACACAACACTTGTACCGCCTAACAAACTTATCACAGAATTGCGAGTGACGTGATTATTTGAAAACCGTAGCAACCATTCATTATACAAAAATGCGACTAAAATTCACGGCCTTCGTTCGCTCTTTGATGAATGAAAATAGCACCAAACACTATGCTACTACGGTTTGTAATTGCTTTTTTATTTTGTACAAACGTGTAGTTACTATCTGATTAACTAAAACGCTATTAGTTTTGACATGTGTGATTGTGACATGTTAAATGGTTCTTAAAAAAAACGTGTCAAATACGGGTCAAATAGTGATTTTAAGGACAAACGGTGACTCTATTTTATAATTAGCCATAATTTTTATTTCTTTATCATAGTCACCTTGCAGTGCAACTTGATTACAATGCGGCTAAACGTAAGCCGCCGTATCAAATCAATCAAAATTTTTTATTAAAAATTATATCACGTAGATATCTTTTTGACTCTACCGCCGCATCGAAAGGTGTTCCGTTGAGAGAAGATACGGCCAGAAACTCTACAGGGTGTAACAAAACACTTAGTATTCTTAAGGGAGTGCTTCAGACCATCAAACTGAACAACTTTCACTATGGAGCCAACATCGAACCGCGAAAAAAAATCCGCTCTTTCATACAAAACTGCAGTACCGTCTCTACTCAAATATATGGGACGGCAGATTTTTTTTATTTTTTCTCGACGTTGGCTCCATAGTGAAAGTTGTTCAGATTGATGGTCTGAAGCACCCCCTTAAGTATTACTAGGGTGTTTTGTTACATCCTGTGTAACACATATCTTTTAAACAAAACAAAATATACAAAGTACAATTAAAATACAATATTGCATTAGTGTACACATTGTCAAGACCAGACATTTTGGTCATTAAAAATATAATCATTAATTCATTTAAACGTATCGCAATGACAACCCGGCTAAACATTGATCGCAAAGGGCTCTGATTTTTAAACGGTTAGCCGTTATATTGTAATAATGTGGCAAATTCTGCTATTTGAATGCGATATACCGACACGGCAGTCATCCAAAAAGAAATTTCCGATGTAAAATTCAACACGTATCTAAAAAATTGTGTATACGTTGCACGAATATTAACTACAAAATTATTCCGCCACTCCTAACAAACTCGAGTCAACTAAAGACATATAATTTGGAAGTTCACACGGTACTTTGAGAAGTTAATGGCCTCAATGATATTTCCTTGGCAGGAATATTCGGAACCCCTAATAATAATCAAATAAAACATAATGATACGGTTGCTGGAAACTTGGTTTATAACGGTGGTATTGACGAACAGGTGAGGGGTGACCTTGGAGGGTAGAATATTTAGTCTATTTGGTGTTATACCCATTTGTACCCTTTTTATTTGCTCTTAATATTGTAATTTTATGTTTTTGGTGGGCAAATAAAGAGTATTGTATTGCATTATATTTTGTTCTGCTTAAAAGCGCTTTCCCTTTTCGTTTTCTTCTGTTGCAAAAGTACGATATGCACAGGAGAGAGAACCCGGCGTCCGTGTGCCACTGATATGGTCGATGTATCATATCTGTTCATGTATTTCTAAATAGTTCTACTAGGTCTCTCTTCTGTGATATAACCTTTAGCATCCCACTATTTTCTTAGCCTATACCATCCCACTGCTATGCAAAGGCCCTTTTCCATGAAGGAAGATTCGATGCATCCCTCTCTTTAGCCAGCTCCAGCCACCCATCGTTATAAGTAGGTCATGCCATATTAACTACTAACTGATGCCCGCGACTTGGTCTGCGTTACCCGGATGAAAAGTAACCTATGTGTTAATCCAGGCCATGGTCTATCTGTATGCCGAATTTCATCAAAATCCGTTCAGCAGTTTTTGCGTGAAAGCGGAACAAACATCCATCCATACTTACAAACTTTCGCGTTTATAATATTAAGTAGGATTCGTATGGTCATGCCGCCACCTCTTCTGAGGTCGACCCTGACTTTACTGCTGGACAAAAATCCTTTCTTAAGAATGAAAAGAAGAGAACAATTGTATATTTCTTCATTTTTAGAATCGATTGCTTTGATTGTCATTGTGATTTGCTATCAAAAGTTAAGGAATTCTGTTGCCGATTTCCAAAATACTTTATTCAGCAAATATATAGGTATACCATCTCGGCAATTTTCTCTCCTATATGAAATAATTAAAGTCGGTTTAAAAATATCGCCTGTCTAAACATTACATTATTTAAGTAAGAAAGGTCTCAGATCTCATGCCCGAGGTTAGTACACTATTTTTCTCCCCGACGGAGGTGGAGAGCGCCAACTTTGTTTAGAGCGCAGTCAAAGCGCAGTGGGACGAAAGTTGACGCTTTCCGCCAAGAGGGGTGAAAAATAATTTTTGTCTACTTACTACTAGTCATGTGATCGTAAACGACTGTGATTAGCCGAATGGTTGATGACGTCAACTGCATGTAGACAGTTGCGTGTAGAGTATGAGTGTCACAAGCAGGTGACGTCACCTGCTTAGCCACGTATATTGTCAAGAAAAATGTTTTCGCGGGATATTTAAATAATATCTATTTCATCTGTTCTAAGCCGGAACCACACGGCTATAATATAATATTTTTAACATAATTTCCGAGAAGCCATTACCAGTAGGAAACGGAAATGCGAGCGGAGCATTAATAATTCCGTTAAAGGCTTCTTAATGAAGCTGAAATTAAAAGAAAACTTTAAAACGTTAATTACCTTCCCGTTAATCATTCATGGATGAATATTTTGTCTGCGTGGATATAATTTTTCTTTACTTTTTATCCTTGATTAACAATTATTAATACAGAGTCCTTCTTAAAGTACCTATAGCTAATGGTTTTTTTGGGTTCCGTAGTCTAACAAGGAAACCTTATTTATTTATTTATTTTAACACTTTATTGTACACACGGGAATATAAATGAAATCAGTATAATAGACAATCACAAAGGGTGAGCTTATCTCTAAAAGAGATTTCTTCCAGCAAACCCGTGAAAGAGAGAGAGTAAAGTGCGGCAGGCATAGTGTGCACATTTAACTAATAAAATAGTATTTAACACGAATAAATAAATAATTATGATTACTTATATCAAGATACAGATATATACTTACATACATACAGGGTCTTTCCTAACATGCCGACACTTTTCCAAGGTGATGATCAGACCATCAAACGTCTCAAGTTGTTTTTACCCAAAGTCATTACTTTGCGTAATGTGCAAATATCTATAAACAGATAGGTACCTCATTGACGTCAAAAGTGGCTCGATATAAATGTTTGTTTTCCTAGCCTAGTACAACAAATAGGCATTTTGTGGGCAATGTTACTTGATATTGCTTCCTGAATGTACCTTTTCTGCTATACATTACGAATTTTCGACATTCATAAACAATATGCACTTTGTGATTTCTTCAATATGACATCAGTGTATAATGTAAGAATCGGTCCTAGCAGACGAGAAGCAATGTTTTAACTACATCTTTGCTATCATGCGCAATCAAATTCCACGAAGAGCACCAATACAGATACCACGTGTTCTTCGTCTTTGATGAATTGCTTAGATAGATACTCGAGTTTAGGTGCTCTTCTAGAAGCAGCTCAGTACCATAATTGGCAAAACGGGTACACTTATGGAATCACCTCGTTGCACAACAAAAGCTATAACAAATAACGCTCTATTATCAGCATGTTGCGTCTCATTTTTAGGGTTCCGAAGAGTTCCGTACCCAAAGGGTGAAAACGGGACCCTGTTACTTAGCCTACGTTGTCTGTCCGTCCGTCCGTCTGTCCTACCTATTTAGGGCTGTAACTTTTGCACCTTAAAAGCGATAGTTGAAATTTTCACAGAACGTGCGTTATTTATTACGGCGGATTTGCTAACAAATAATAAAAATATCCCAGTTTTTATCAACCTTTTTTCTCTCTATCGTAAAAAGGGTAATACATACAAGCGTAAAACTTGCTGTGATTATATGGGAAACTCTACAGTTTAACAACAAATAATAAAAACTGGCCAAGTGTGAGTCGGTCTCGTGCTAAAGGTTCCGGAGAAAAAAATGTTTTTTTGTAGTGGTTTGGTACGGAAACCTCTGTGCGGGAGTAGCCCGACTCGCACTTGACCGATTTTTTTTATTAGTCTTCGTCCACAGAGAAAGTACACGCTCTGGGAGTCTATACCAAAAAAGGTAAATATTTATCTTGATGACGGAATTAACAAATCGTAGTTAAATAAAATAAATAAGATTGTCTAATGTCTTGAATAAAGTATTTTATAAGAGTTACATCACGAAAACTAATTAGCTAAATAAGTTTATAAAATAATTATTCAATTATCTCCTACACGATCTTATAAAATGGCGGGGCTGAAATTAAATATCTCAAGTTGAAAATGACACAAAGTTGAAATTCTTTACAAAGTGACTGTAAAAACTTTTACAAGATTCGTTAGATATTCAACAGCTATCTTCCTTCAAAAACTTACGCCCGGATGAATTTGTTTTGAATTGGTCATTACTTTTTGCATAAACTTGAAACGATTTAATCTTTGGAGATGTTTAATACAAAGCAACAAAATTGATGTACCTTTTTGTATAATTATAACTTTTAAGAAATTAGGTACCATGTCGTTAAAAGTTTGCGTATTGTATTGCGTATTGTTTGCAGCCACTTTTCTTGCTGAAGTAGGTGTTCGTATGTCACTCGCCTACAGTCAAAAATTGATTATAATATTATACTCTTATTCATTATTCAATAGACCGAATATGCTTTACATTAAAATTGAAACATAAGTATGTCTTCTTTTTCAATCAAAATGAAACTACCTATCTTTTTTGTAAATTAAAATTAAATGCTTTTCGTACCGATTTGGAAATTGTTTTTTTTTATATTCGTAACGATCTGAATAAATAATAGGTAGATGACAAGGTTTACGTCTAGTAGTATAACAATATTTAGTTACATAAGGTGTTAGGGTAAGCAGTTGCATTACTGTAAGGGGTGATTTTACCCATGATACTGAACAATTTTCCCTAAGAAACCAATAAAAAATTCTCAAAAAAAATCGACTTCTTATACAAAAATTCGATCAGCTGATTGCATTTAGTATGAGATGTCCCAAATTTTTTTATAGAATTTCCTGTAGGTTTCTTAGGGAAAGTTGTTCAGTATCATGGGTACAATCATCCCCTAAAGTAATGCGACTATTTACCCTAACACCCTGTATACTTAGCATAACTTTAGCCAGGCCAGGTGACGGACACAAAAATGTCACCACATCCCGTGTAGTGGAAAACACAAAAACGTCGTAAAAATCTGCGACATCGTGTTGCTGGCATCGTGTGACGGCATTTTATTGTGGCAGGTTTTTTCGTGATATTGGCCAGGTTGGATTTGGTTTTGGGTTTGGATTTGGACCAGCTATAATAACCAGTTTTAATCCTATAAATATTGAACTAATAAGCTGCGTTAACTAAACGCAATGTGGCGACAGTGGCGATGGCGGCACGACCACGTACCTAAACGACATCGTAACGGAATTTTTCACACGACATCGCGTATTGTCGAGTTGATGTATGGAATTAATTGCACTTTAGGTGATAATTTGGAATATAGTAGATACATACCTGAAAAACATAAATTCTTAATAATCCCCGATTTTTTTATTGTGTATTATTGAATAATTAAGACATTTACAAAACATTAAATTTAGGTATGAAAAAAAAATAGAAAACTGGTGATTTTATATATGACGGCTTCCTTCACAACGTTTATTCCCGGTTAATATAAGTAAAGAGTAGGTATTTAAAATTTTGTAAGTATTCAAAAATTATAACCTCAAAACTAAATTATTATTTGTTTCTTTGTACACATTAAATTTGCCTTGTGATAATTAACTGTATCTATGCTGGATGAAATATCTTTAGACATAAGCTTGCCCTTTGTACATTTATAACGATATTAAGGTATTTCTGAGCCTATCAAAATCCCGATAAAAGTGTTATAAACTAAAAGTAATATTAGTTCAAACACAATTTACTAAAGTGTTTTCAATGCAATCTCAAACCGTATTTTTCCTAGACTATAAACGGTGTCATGTTTGAACTATCAAAACTGAATTTCTCTGTTATATTAGCAGCCAACGTGTTAAAGACTTCCAAGTCGCCCTGGGCAGCTCATGTCCTGGGTTCCGAAAGAGGAAACAAAACATACAAACCGGTGAGATATTCCTGACGTTTACCAAACTGCATTTCACATCGAAATCAAAACATAACTGAACCGAAACTTTGTAGAGGTGTCGGCGTGCGTGCTTAGAGTTCGTGACCGGTGCGGAAATGATTGTTGGTAGTTTGGACCAGAAAGGGGAGGGGAAGTGTGAGTTGGAGGGGGGACATACAGTTTTACTAAAGATACTCAATACTCAATGCTTTATTACGTTTCGCAATTGTATACAGGGTGTACAATAAAATGGGACAGCTACTTAAAGGGGTGCTTCAGACCATCAAACTGAACAACTTTCTCTATGGGACCAATATCGAAATCGCGAAAAAAAAATCTGCTGTCCCATACATTTCAGTCGAGTTATGTTTGCAGTTTTGTATGGGAGAGCGGATTTTTTTTTCGCGATTTCGATATTGGTCCCATAGAGAAAGTTGTTCAGTTTGATGGTCTGAAGCACCCCTTTAAGTAGCTGTCCTATTTTAATTTACACCCTGTATACAACAGATAGTGTCATCTTATAATAGTACAACATTGTGAACCCTGTTAGGAGGGCACAGCAATTTTAAAAGAGAAGATGACAGACAGATGACAGACAGACAGACAGATGACAGATGACAGACATACAGACAGACAGACAGACAGACAGACAGACAGACAGACAGACAGACAGACAGACAGACGACAGACAGATTCCGGAAATGTCAGATTCTATAAAGGGTGAAGGATGGATGTAAATTGATAATGATGGATATATAAAGGATGATGAGGAAAGATGATTGAAGTGAGTGAAATACGGGTTGAAAAATGTGATGCAACTTTATATTATGCCTGGGTCGGTCATCGATTGATTCTAGAGTCTGGATGCATGTCTTTATAACTGTTCTGTGTTTTATTTCATAAAAGATTACACAGAATTTTGATTCAAATCCAGGGCTGCCAGATTGTATAATTAGAAACAAAAACTGTATAATTGGGTGGCAGTTTGTATCTGCTATGTATCCTGTACTCTCATGTATAATTGGATACAAAACAGTCATAAACTAATTAACAAGCACAGTCCAGTGACATAGAAGCCGCGACTTAGTTACAGTTATAGATACAATACAATACATTTTCGTCCATTCTGTTCAACCAAAAAAAAAGTTACTGATCCTCAGCCTGAATCTCGACCTTAGATATTATTGTGTTTAGAACAGAATGTCACATTCTGTTACTACCAATAGATGCTTCAAAAAAAGTTAGTATGAGAATTCCTGTTGTGATTCATCATCATCATGGGCCTTTACATCTGTTGCAGATGGTTTAAGCAGTGTTTTTGGAGAAGCACTTTTTCTCATGGCTGTACAGTCCTATACGAAAGCCGCATACACGTCCACAGCCTCTACAACAGAACCGTACGCCGCCGCCGCGCCTGTTGTGATTAGGTAGGTAAAAAATGTCGAATTATGTGATAAATAAGCAAAAAATTTTTTTTTTTGTTTAATTCGATTTTTTTACCCCTGACTGTATCCTGCAAGGCAATTTATAATAAGGCTGAATAAGGCTGAATAATTATGAAAAATCTACTGGCAGCCCTGTTCAAATCTGCCTCTTAACACTGCAAGACCTATGTAATCTATACTATACCTTTAAGAAGGGTGTACTGTACGGGCATTAGTCCACCACGCGAGCCTAATGCGGCTGAGTAAACTTCAATAAACGCATCAGAAATTCTACTATTAACATAATACAGATTGGCATAGTCTCCTAAAAGGAGTGAATGTTCAATGTATTTAATTATCTGTGGTTGGGCTATTGCAAGCAAGGGTCGTTGTAACACTGAGACCAGCGCTAGTCCTTTGTGTTCGCCCCAAGCTCACCCATATTTTACGCATACCTCCGAACTTATGGTATTTTCTTTTCATTCTCGGGAATGCAGGTTTCCTCGCGATGTTTTCCTTCACCGCCGAGCTAGTAAATGATAAATACAACCGTAAATTAATTTCAAAGAACTTAGTGGTACAGGCCAGGAATCGAACCGCGGCCTCAGGATTGAGGCGCTAGCTCTCTTCCGTATGAGCTATCATCGCTCTGTTCAATGTAGGTAGGTATGTAAGTAATAAATATAGACCATGCTCTGGAATAGATCTCCTTCTTATACTGTGGCTCTGATCTAATCGGGTTCGATGCGCTTATACATGACTAGTCGGAAAAACTGTACGGAATAGAACATACAAGTAACATTCTATCTACCTACGTAATAAAGCTAAAATTAGAATGCATTGAAACGTAGTCTGCAAGCTATAAAAAAGTTCCTTCGACATTTTTATAGACGTCTCACAGTCCGTGACTTAGTAGGTTAGAAAACTTTAGAAAGAACTATGGCTTCCTTTGCAACTTGGTTCAACTTTAACATGGTATTGAACACGTTACGGTATGCATTTTACGTTGGAGCATATTTTGATATGAATGCTATGGAGACTGAGGTCAGACGTCCCAGAGAATTTTTAAGATCTTATTTATTGTACAATCTATAATTTATAACTTTCCGCTTCATAAATATTACTTTATAGGAACCGCAGGTTTTTCGGTGAATTCACATTCCAATTTTGACTTAGATTTTCGAAAAGTGTCGACCACTTTTCATTCTGGACAGAGTTGAATACCTATTATAGGTATTCAAAATAACCCATTTCATTCACAATGACCCAACTCTGTCCAGATGACATACATACACACAATACAGTATATAAGGGGCAAAAATAGACCCACCAGATTCAATATTTAAATTAAAAAGAAAATTCTTTGAGTATAGCAAGACAAGACAAATTAGACGACAACTTTTAACGATTCATCACACATTATCGCACAAGTGCATGTCCGTTTGAATTACATTGCTTTCTGAAGTATGTCGTTTATTTATTGAAAAATGGAACCAAAATAGTAATGTATTTTAAACGCATAATGCACGATGCACGTGTGCAACAAGTGTGGTTAGAGATTTTTTATTTGAATAACAACAATATTACATTTCATATAAAGTACGGTGGCGTTACGACAGAGATAATTTTACACAAGACTTGGCTGCATGGGCTTTATGCCTTTACGCAAAGAAAAGGCAAAATAATATTGGACTTGTTTTACAGCAGTAAAGCCCCGAGCGATCATAATGAAAGTAAAGCAAACCCGCCTATTAGCGTCTATCGAACTTAATTGATTAACCAACTCATTCCTGAACTAAACTGAGACGAAGATTTCATAAATTGTTTAAAAGAATTTAATGGGTTCTTATCTCGAATCAAGTCGACTTTGAAACTTTCGAATTTGAAAACTTGGTTAAATCTTAATTGTTTCTCTGGTCTTTTAATTTGATTTCATTAAATAGCTTTTTGACCTTTCATTGAGCACGTGTTTTAATTAAATAAAGTATTTAAAGATATAACAAAATGTGTATGCTAAAGCCCATGTGGTTCCCAATATCATGTCTGCAGGTACTTGTAATCGTAAAAAAAATTGTCTTCTCACATAAAAAATACATTACGAAAATAACAATAGAAGGTTTGTACAACATTGCTTTAGCATAAGATATTTGATGATGTGTGTGAGCCCAAAGTAGGCGACTAAGGGCTCTCAAACATCATCACGATATGCCACGTCATCGTGATACGATGCTATGTTGTACCACGTGTCACGCCTTCCATACCATGGTGGCACCCAGCGCATCTACGACTTTCGTTGCTACGTCGCGCCTACTTACGACGAGAGACTGTCGTCGACAATAGTAGGGCTAAATAATCATTATTATTAGGGTCGTTACCGAAATACATGTTGTCGAAACCCATTAAAAACTTCCCAGAAATTTTGTTACGGAACACTAATACAAAAAACATCATACAAAAAGTTTGACAGAGGCAGGGTGTAAAATTCCGAAGCTGCATGTTCAACTGTCAATATGGAGCCAACATAAAATCGCGAAGTAAAAATGTCCTGTTTCATAGAAAAGTCAATATAGCTCTCTCTCTACTCGACCAAAATGTTCATTCCTATCGTTGGTCCCAAAGTAAAATTGTTCAGTTTAATGATCTGACACACCCTGTTCGATATTTGTAACACATTTCAGCTTACATCCTATATAAGTATACATTTTAATAACGCTTCGGAAAAAATCTCTTTAAAGTTAAACACAAAATTAAAAAGTTCTAACATTTCTTACATTAAAAGTCAGTTTAGAGCGATCCAAACACGAAGTATTTCAGAATTTTATCCCCTCTTACCGCCACTCCCCGAGCTCATCTTACTAAAGTCCAAAACTTTGATGGTCCGATCCTGATTTTTCATCTCCCACTAATTTGAAATTATAATAAGCGAGAAAGAAATCAAATCAAAATTCCATTTTAACTTGAGATTTCAATATTTGTTTGTAACACAGATGCTTGCTATGGTAATGGTTCAGGAATCGACTTGACCACTAACACTAACAAGTAAGTCATTTATTGGACTTGGTAAATAAACGGTATAACCCATTGACTTAACTACTGGACTGGACGTAGGGTCCACGCTAAACCAAAAGTCCGAATTTGTCCGAACCAAAAGAGCACAAAAACGTAAAAAGAGAAGAGAACCAATTATGCGACAGTCTTTGTTTGATAGGCCGACCCCGCGCCTTGCCCCGATATGGGGGAGTGGGTTGGAAACGAATTTCAGCATTTTCAATGATTTTACTTGGTTTATATTAGTACAAGTACTTAGGATTGTGTAGTTTAGTCTCGGACACTTTTTTAGAGTATTTTGTACTAGACCCGACGTCCATAGTATTCTACGTCAATGGTATAACCAAAACAAATTATGAATTACCTAATTGCGACAGACCTAATTAATTACCTTACCTACGACACCTAAGCTTGTTTCTGTCATTCGTGGGTAAAAAGTACTTAAATTGCAATTTTTAAGTGGCATAGCGTATACTGCATCAGAATCGTGAGATTCAACTTCAACATGCTAAAAGTGAGCTCTACTATACGGTTATAAAATATATGGGTGAAAATTTCTGATCACTTCGAAAGGTACGTGTATTTTGTTTTAAAACCATTATCAAAAACTCCCGTATTCTACCAAAAATCTACTTCGTTAAGACTAAAAATAAAAAAATATTATCTATTAAATCATCTATTGAATTAGCGACAAAAATACCAGTTCCCGCGGACTCGAGTCGCCATTGAAGCGAAATCGCCTTAAATGGAGAAATAAAAGGGAACCTTTTCACAGTCCGCCATTACTGCGCGGTTTTGTTTTAGTTGCCATCTGTAATTTTCTTAATTATACACTTGGAACTGCGACTGTAGGGTTGGCGCGATGGTTTTTTGTAACCGGATTGATATAAAAATTCCGGATTTTATCTTTTAAATGCCAATGTTAATAATAATGCATCATTCGTCTAAACGACAAAAATTTGTAACATGGTTGCTTGTGTTGCTGTTATAAGTCTACTTTAGGAAAGCAAATATAAGACAAGACAAAAGACATACAAAAAAGTGGCCGTCGCGGGATGCCCGGCAGATTTGAAACATCTAAATACCCCACTTTCCCGAATTCACGCGCTTTTTTTCGAACTTTGCGCTTCAGGAACGACGAACTAATCATAGCTGTCAAAAATGGCATAACGGCGTCATGCCATAATTTGTGGTCAAGGCAAACGAGTAGATTTTACTACCATGGCGCGCCAATAGGTGTTGCACATCAGAATTACTCAAAATAACATAATAATAAATTTTCTAAAAATAGTAAGATGCATGGCATAGGCGTTCTCTCACAAATAAATACGTTCACTACACTGAAAAAAAAATTGTTTACTTCAACCAAGATCTTGTTTATGATAATCAATTAATCATACATCATGAATCCATATGAGCCTGTCAACATCATGACTTCTCTGACTAAGAAAACTTTGTTAAACGAATTCGGCTTGTTGTTACAACTACCATCTTTTGTTTTTAGTAAACAATAATAACGTCATTTTAATTATTTTGGTGCTAATTAAGAGAAAATACTTCTTAGTTGGCTCGCATTTTTTGCAGTGTAGGGCCCAGTGCGGACCGGCGAAGGCAAGTTTGTAGTTAACTTGCAGTACCTACTTTATTTTCAAGCCACTTCCATAGGCCTCGGAACTGGCTTAACAAATGAACCCCGCTATCTAATGGAACTATTTGGGACTAACTGCTTTACGTACCTTTCCAAGCACAGATTGCGCTCGTGATAAAGTACTAACTAACACACATCCAAAGGCTGACCTGACCGGCCGTTGCTTAATGCTGGTTGATCTTTTCCAAATACCGAAGTTCAACTACGCCACAGAGCGCATTTGAACAAAATATATTCCACATTTTAAACAAACTGAAATCTTAACTAAACCCCTACAAAACCCATTTAGAAACTTCACATCTAAGAAATATCCGTTAAACTAACATCACATCTCCGAGTCAGGATTCTAAATCCTTACTGCCGGATATTCTTCCGGATGCGTACCGAGTTGGCAGCCCTACCGGGTGAAGTGAAGCGGTCTTTTCCGCTTCCAACTTTTCCATTCATAACGTTATTTAATTTTTCCAGAGAGGGTCCCGGTGATTTCTAAATAAGCTAATGACAGCTCACACTTACATAGCATTTAAATTAACGCTTTCTAACCTATTTTGTCGTTTGCTTACATGTGGACAGCATTTTAAAATAAAGCAAAAAGCTTGGCGTATAAATCTTTATTTTGAAAAGCTTTTTTGCTGGTTACTTTTAATGTACATTTTCTGCTTTGGCTGCGGTAAGGAGTTTAAGTTAACTTGCGCACTTTTCAGGTGGTGTTCACATTTTGAAGTTCATTAATTCCTTCTGCAATAAATGTTTTTCATAGACATGGTCACACCTTGGATACTTAATACAAGTAGGGTCGCATTGGCAAGAAGAGGTAAGCACGTGCGATTCAGAGTGAGTGCGAGTGAGACAGACCACATGACACAACTGCTTACTATCTTTAATCTCCCATACCATACAAAAGTTCAGATCAGCCGATCTATTTTCTAGGGGAGGTCCAACAATTTCCTGCAGTGGGATCCTACAGGCTATATAACTTACTTATTTTTCATAAATATAATCGTATTACTTTTAATTATTAGAAAGACGACTCTGAAGAAATTAATAGGATGAATTATTTTTAATTTCATCTCGTACACGAAATCTGATTTTTACAATCTGTTTTTGAGCTACTTTCTCTCGAATACACGTGCGAGTGCTACGAGTACGTAAAATAAAAGGTAGCTAGTGAACAAAAGGAGACGGAAGATTAAAATCTCATTTATCGGTAATCGGATTTCACTCCCACTTTCTTTTATTAGGAGCTTTTATGTGAAATAAATAAAATTTTCTTGTTAAGGTGCAGACAGTGCTATTAGCTATAGTGAGTGGTTTATAGACTTAGGAGGGAACAGAAGGTAAACTGTTCGGCAAGTAAGAGTGCGTTCATTTGAAGTACCCACTTACATTGCTGTCTTTTGTTTACTGATTCAATCACAGGATTCAATCTTCTTTTTCTGCTGTCATGTCAGCATTAGTTACATCGTTACATCGCATATAGGACGTAGTAAATTAATATTTATATGCATATAGGTCGACCAGAATCTCATGACACAAAAAAGCAAAAAAAAGAAAAATATACCTACCTAGATTTTCACATGGTATAGTATCAAACTGTCACCTATCTAGTCAAAGTAGGCCCTGTACAGACTACGACTTTTTGCAGCTAAAAAAACGCGCTCGCAATTACCAGGCGTTTGTATTGATTCAAACGCATAATTGTAGCGATGCACACGCATGTTTGTATCGATGCACACGCGCGTGTACATTATGGCAAAGGCTGTCGACGAATAACTGATAAAATATTATGAATGTTTTGCGTAGTGGCTGTATTGTATTGCATCGATGCTGTATCGCATTTGCATCAATGCTGCTTCACGACTGAATCGATGCAGAAGCGCTGCAAAAACTCGCAATATGTAAAGGACTCTAATTACCCTAGTGTTGCTTACTCTAAATCATTTTGTCATCTGATTCTGGTCCACCAATACAGTCATTCATGCTGTAGTGAAAAGATTAGCCAGTCAGGAAATGTGCCAAATAGACTGTTTCAATGTAAATATACTAAAGAAAAATGTACATTAGGCGTTCATACAACACGTATAAGCACGTCCGGGACAGGACAATGTGTGAACAGCGCTAGGCTGTCTTCCCACGGTCACGTTTGTACTTTTCTTCTTGTGTCGCGGATGGCGGAGGAGCGAGTGGCAAAGCGCATCTTCTACTCTGAGTTGAAAGAGGGTAAGCTTAAGCATGGCGGGAAACTTCTCAGGTATAAAGATGTGCAAAAGCGCCATATAAAAAGGCGTGGCATAGAACAGTGGGAAGTTTGCCAGTCGTTCAGCATGGAGAGCTCGTGTAAACAATCAGATTTATGATTTTGAAGCGAGTAGGCGTTGACAACTAGATGTCAAACGTGATGAATTGAAAGCCCTAACACCAGCGGCTATACAATATCACTATGAAAACAACGTGCTCTTGTGCCCACTGTGTGCGGAACTTCTCCAAGAAAATTGGCTATGTTAGCCACATGAGAGCTTATCAACGCCAACAACGGAGTTAAAACAGTGGCCATGGCCGAAATCGGTCAGGAGCAATCATCACTCACTCACTTTTCTTCTGAAATATGGTATTTTTATTTAAAACAGTAAATTGAACACATAAAGGACTAAATTTTGTTGTAATTTACATACTAGGTACTTTATTTTGTTCCTGGATATTACCATGGGGCGAGAAACTGGTGACTCGGTAGTCAGGTATAGGTATAACCATAGCGCAAGCACGAATAAATCAGTGGTTTTTCGGTTTTGCAGAGTTTCAAAATATAACGATAATCAGAATAACACAACCGCAATCGCCACCGGAGCGATCAGAAATTTTACTACAACTATCAAACCAATTTTTAAACCATGCAGGCTCACTCCTAACAACTAAATTCCCTTACATACACAAAACCTACAAAGTCAGTAAACCAAGGACTTCATCAATTCAACGAATGCGTGGACCGAGTCCGTTTCATCGAAGTTTATCTACGGAGGTCGACGGATCGTACTGAAAGGAATCCCCTTTTATCTCGAATTTATTGTTTCCCCAGTGAGGCACCTGATCCTTCTAGAGCGATACTTGAGCGAGGAAATACTTTGTCGCCTTTCATTTATAGCAAAGAATTTCTGGGCGCATCTTCTCCAAGACGGAATACCTACCGAAACGGTGGTAGACTAAAAAAAAATTTATTGAGTAATAATTATTATTATTTTGAACAATATTCTGACCTATCAGGAGAGAGTGTTTCCTTGTGCCTCCCTTACTTGACTACTTTTTTAACGATCATTGTGATCATATAATATACCGAGCATTTACCCGCGACTTCATCCGCATAAATTATATACCAGATTTTAAGTCAGATCATAAGCTATCAAGCAAAAAAGTTTCATCAAAATCGGTTCAGTAGTTTTTTTGTGAACAAACAAACCCACAAACAAACAAACAAACAAATAGACAGACAAAAAATCCAAAAATTGGTGACTTGGAATCAGGGACATCTAAAAACCATATCGTAATCCTTTTTTATGTAAATATCTTCAATGTACAGACACACTTCTGTTACAGTTTTATAAGCTGTAACTATATCAACATCCACCTTCAGTATTTTCATAGTTTCAGGATGGTAGTTTCAGAGGACTAGCATTTCGTCTACTAAAACATTGAATGAGAAACCTTATCCCTTAGTTGCCTCATACGGCACCCATGGTAATAAATGAGGTAGGTAGTCAATTCTAAGCTGGATGACACTTTCTAGTAAACATCTATTTATAACGAAAGTTAGTCAAATACAATTTTTAAGCTTCAATTTTGTATTTATGTTTATACTTGGATCTAGACTCGACAACTTATACCTGAGTCTTTTATCGTGTTATCGTATGGTTATCGTAGATAGCTGGCCGTGGTACAGATCCTTTATTCGGATAAAAGGTAACTTAGTTCTCTATGTAAGGATTATGTTACTCGTACGGGGGTTGTTAGGTCTTTGCCGGTAAATGTTCTAGTGCTCTTATTTTTAGTACTTACTTATTAGATTTGTTTTATAAAATATTCTTTTGAAGAAAAAGAATTGAGGCCTGTTGATGTTCTGTTCGTATATTTGGTATGAAAAACAGAGCAAAGTATAAGTAGGTAGGTACATGATTATTTCAAAGCGTTATTGAAATATTGTTTTGTTAGTGTTGTAATGTCGTGTTTAGTTAAATTATTTTTTAGCCAACTCAATATCATTACGTCTGTATTCATCGATTCAGGTCAAATTTCGTCGTCAGTCCAGTGGCGGGATGCAGAGTGCACTGTGCATCCCGCACTACACCTTCCAGTTCGTATTCTTCATTATAGAATACAGACTCCCCTTCGGTTGTCAGTCTGTAGTTCTGTGGCAGATATTATGATTGCCATTTCAGCTTCTAAATTTTCAGAGCGTTGTTTGATTCTTTTGTCCTATTCCTATGCAATACAAATATTAAAACTTTTTCCTCAAAAAATTGAATAGAAATTTCTCAATTTTTTTTTTAAATTGTAATCCTTTTTTTGATGAAATTTATAAAAAAATTTTTACTTAATGTTACTTTCAAACATGGACTATCAGGTAGCTTAGCTACGCAAGTAGATTGTGTGGGATGAAACGTTTCATGATAATTTCGGGTAAGTATAATGCAAAGGCAGTGAACGTGTGCAAAGGTATTTTGAGAAAAACAGATGCTCTCGCATCAAAATTATGGTAGATACTATAATTTCCTAACCGTTGGGATTTTGTCTTTTTTCGACAATGTCTGCATCATTCGTAGTTTTTCGTTTTCTATCTAACATTCTAGGGCAACCTTTATCGTGATAGGACGATCACGAATTAGTAATCATGACAAATAATAAGAAACATAATTTTAAGCATTGACGTAGAATGCTATGGACAAAAGTCTAGTACAAAATTCTCGAAAAAAGTGTTCGATACAAAACTACACAAACCTAAGTAATATTAACCAACTAAAAACATTTAAAATGCTGAAATTCTTTTCTATCCCACTCCTCGGGGCACGGCGCGCAACGCGCACCCGCGCGAGTGCGTAGTCGGCCGATCAAACGAAGACTGTCGCGTAATTGGTTCTCTTTTTACGTTTTGGTGCTCTTTAGGTTTGGACACTTTTGAGCGCAGACATTCAGAAATAATGAATGAAAATTGTGAAATAAGTTTTCACCAAAATGTTTTAGTGAAATAATTTTCAATTCAATTCATTTATTTATCCAAAAGACGTTACAAAAAAGTTTTCTTTACATTAAATCTGCCAAACTGCATGACAGTTTCTTGGCAGATGTAAGCTAATAAGTAAAAAACTGTCATTAAACTAACATCTTTAGTTCTCTCTACTTACTGGTTACATCACAGGATTTATCTGGATACCCGGATCAACCGGTTTGAACTTTAACCGGACTAAAGTGCTCCACATCCACATAGAGGTCAACGACGCAGTTGGCAGCAGTTCCAACCATGAAATATAGATGCGCCGCATAACCATTCGCTTCTGTATTAGCGAACGATTCGTGACGTCACACGAAGCCATTTACGAACCGGTCAAAATGGCGGACGGAAAAAAGTTTGCGAGAGTTTGACTAACTGTTTTTGTGTGAATAGAACGGTTTCCTGTTATTTTGAGTTTTGAGTTTTTACTGTAAATGTTTGTTTAACAATCACAGAGCTTACACGTGTTGAAGCTAATTTTAGAGTTTTGGTTTTTTAGAGTTCCGTACCCAAAGGGTGAAAACGGGACCCTATTACTAAGCCCACGTTGTCCGTCCGTTCATCCGTCCGTTCGTCCGTCCGTCCGTCCGTCCGTCTGTCCTACACATTTAGGGCTGTAACTTTTAAACCGTAAGACAGATTTGCTAACAAATAATAATAATTTCAAAAAGTTAAAAATTAAGGGGGTCTCGGTCAAGGAACTAGTTTTTATCAACGTTTTTTCTTCTCACTCTATGGTAAAAGCGGTAATACATATAAATAAGGTCAAACTTGGTGTGATTATAGAGCAAACTTTACAGTATAACAACAAATAATAAAAACCGGCCAAGTGTGAGTCGGTTTCGTCAGCTCGTGCTAAAGTACCGGAGAAAAATATTTTTTGTGAATTACTTAATATTTTGTGTGGTGGTGTGGTCCGGAACCCTCGATCTTGTGGGGTAACAAAGTTCAACCAATATCTAAACTATTATAAAACTGTAACAGAAGTGTGTCTTTACATTGAAGATATTTACAAAAAAAAAGATTACGATATGGTTTTTAGGCTTCCCTGATTCCAAATCACAAATTTTTGGACTTTTTGTCTGTCTGTCTGTTTGTTTGTTTGTTTGTTTGTGTGTTTGTTTGTTCGAGCATCACGCAAAAACTACTAAACCGATTTTGATGAAACTTTTTTTGTTTGATAGATATCTGACTTAAAATCTGGTACCTATATAATTTATGCGTACGAAGTCCTTGATAAATTGATTTTCAGTTTTGAAACGACCGCTATTTTCAAACTACAAGTATATTATTATAACACATTGTATAACGCAAACCAAAAGTAAACTTCTTAACAAACGCCGGTATCGTTTTCTCAGATCAAAGGAAAATCGTTAGTCACGAATGCGATCGGGTTCCAGGTTCTATTCCGGTCACGTGCTCTCTCTGTGACGTCACTCTTATCTATATTGCGATCTTTAACGAGCTAAAACTTTTAATGTTGGCTTATAATAAATCGCTGTGTTTAGATCTGACCCCCTAGCATGATTTCTCTACTTGCGCGCGACTTTTTTCCATACTACAAGTCGCGGCAAGCGCGGCTTTCGCTCTCCGAACAGCGCGGGAACAGGTTATTTTGTATGCAGCGAAGTCGCGTCGCGCGCGTGTAAAGAAATCATACTAGACCTGCTGGTTTATACTAGGCTCACAGGATAAGAAATAGTATCTAGTACTACATAGACTAGTTTGCTGTACATGTATGCAGTACCTACGGACACACCAATTATAACCTCACCCCCACTTCTGTTAGGAAGCCTGAAGGAAAATGTAGGCAATGGCGTGTTCCTGTCTCACTCGCACTCATTCAGTATCGCAAACTTCTTGTAAATTTTTCCCATTTGAATGAAATTACAGCCAGTCCATTGTGTGCTAGGGTGTAAACTTAAATGTTAAAATTTATTTAAAAAATGGTTAAATGCCTTGAAATTGAATATTCCTTGAAGACAAAGCTGTACGATATAATTATGATGCTAATGATGATTTAAAAGAGTACTTCAGACTATAAAACTATAAAACATCCTTAGAAAACGTCAATGGCTGCTGGACCCAAAAATATATGAAACATCCGTTTTTTCTCACGTTTTCGATGTGGTTTCCATTGTTAAAATTGTTCAGTTTTATTGTCTAAAGCAACCCCTAAGATAAATAACGTGTTTAATTTTACACCCTGCATAATCTAGCGACTGTATTATTCCCGTTCGAGGTGATCATAAAGTTTATTAGAACTGTCAAATGCCTTCGCCCGCCTTTTGAAACGTGGTGCTACAACACCACGCAAAGGTTCACTTTTCAAACGTGGTGCTACAACACCACGCAAAGGTTTACTTTTCAAACGTGGTGCTACAACACCACGCATATGTTTACTTTTATAAAAGTTTTGACGTCGCTTTACCTCTCTTAAAACGAATGCAAAAAGACACAGATTAAATATTACCAAAATAACACACCGGTTAAAACGAGTTACCTACATAATATTAAAAACGTTACATTTACACATCGTCACTCCGCTATCTCAGTCAATTTATCTGCCTACTCCGATAAAGTAAAATACACGTCAAAATTGAGTTTACGTCTAAAAACCAATTTGGATTATCTGATTTGCGAGTTTATATATAAAAATGGAGTTTTTGTGTAACGCTGTAACGTTTATTTATTTTTGAAAGCTTAGGGGGACTGTTTTGTGGAACTCATTTCTGGTTTTTTAAGTACATTTTGATGTGAACGCGTTTAATGTAGCTCGTGGGATACATTTTGTATTGAGTATGTTTTGTTTTTGCTGATTGTGATTGACATCATATTATTATTATTGACGGAGACTTGGTATTTGGTAGTCTAGTCTTGATAGGTCTCTTTATTTTTTAACGTTAATTTCTAGAGGCATACCAAGTTGCAATAGGTACCAGTAAATATACATATACGATCCTTTTTAATATACTGTCACTTTTTAAAGGGGATGATCAGACCGAAAAACTGATCAACTTTCTCTATTGCACCAACATCGAAATCGGGAAAAGAATCAGCTCTTCAGTACTAAACTGCAAACCTACTGGAGCCAATAATTAAGAGAACTTCCTAGTAACATTTAAGGGGTGGTTTAGTTAGTTAGACCATCAAACTGAATAACTTTATCGTTATAGTAGATAAGATACCCGTGTTATTACGACCTCTATAACAAGGCTTTTTATTCATTATATACATACATATTGACACGCCTGTCTCCCACTGGGGTAGGCAGAGACAACGGAACGCCACCTGCTACGATCCTGGCATACCTCTCTAGCTTCCTCCACATTCATAAGACCTTTCATGCATGTTCGTCGGTTTCGGATAGATCTGACCTGGCCCTTCTTAAGCACGTCGCCAATTTGGTCCGTATATGTACGTCTAGGCCGTCCCCTTTCAACATTTTCACTTACGCTTGCCTTATAAATTGCCCTCGTCAATCTGCTCTCATCCATTCTTTCCACATGACCAAACCATCTCAACATACCTTTCTCTATTTTTGTCACTACATCCTCTTTCAGACCACAGCGTTCTCTAATAATACTATTTTTCAATTTATCCATCACATTTACACCACACATTTTATTCATTAGGTACCTACTATTTACTTTTTAATATTCATTTTTCGTAAAATCATGATTTTATTTATCTATATGGACAAAAACAATACTTATTGATCATTCTTGAAATAAACGTCCTTGTAGTTCGACCGAAAGATTAAATTTAAAATAAACATGATTGAAGTAAAGTGATAGTTTATTTTGTTAAATTACGTAATGTTTATTCACAACAATATTATATAGGTAATTAATAGTATCTTGACAACGATATACAATACAATGTATAAATACAAACATCAATGACTTTGTTATAAACATTCGTATTCACCACATAAATATTTGCCCCTTGCGGGATTCGAACCCACGACACACTCGGCACAGCAGACAGGATCACTACCAACTCAGGCCCTGTACCCGGACTTTCGATGTTCGATATAGCGCCACTGTTTCGGTCTGCACTTCCTTCATTATAATAATAGAGTTGACATTGGAACGAAAACGAATGTGCGGGTAGACCGAACCACCCTATTTTCACGTGGGTTTCGTACTAGACAACTAAGGGTTAACATCACAACATGCCTTGCTATAACTGCACGTGTAATAATTGATCTACCAATATATTACCGATGTTTCCGTGAGTTCTTGATGCGACCACCCCAAAAAGGATAATGGTCGTGAGCTTATGTACGTACATAAATATAATGTACAATTTGATGTCAGCCATCTGTGAGTGAATCTCGCGGGATGAATAACTAGAAAGAATACAAAAACGAATTTGTTCCAAAAGCGTTAGACTTAATAAGTGGAACAAAAGATAGCGCAGTGTACATTCTATTTGGGTCCTAAAGAAATGGGTTCGTTTGGCTGTTCCTGCGAATTTTAGGGTTCAGTGGACGGTTTAAAATGCTGGCAATCGATTTCGGAAGTACAAAATATATTTGTTTCTCTTTTTTATCGAAGTTTGTGTTGAATTTAGTCTACGTAGAGTCTGTATTTTTTTTACACGGGATACATCTTCATTATTGTTGTATATTATTTTGTTGTTTTGGCTACGGTAGGAGAGGAAGGCCGAAGAAAAATGGATGGATTGTGTGTAAGATGATATGTGTAAGAAAGGAGTGAGTGCTGAAATAACGGCTAAGAGAGATGAATGGAAGAGGATGACATATTGCGCCGACACCAAATAATGGGAAATGGTCAAGAAAATGATGATGATATTTTGTTGTTTCCATATTGTGGTGTCCGGTTTCATAGCACCAGCGCAGACGGGTGTCATACTTTTTCCTTGTGACATGGTTCTCTGATGCCCTTGCTGCTGGGCTCTTTGGTGGACTGTGCCTCTTTATTAGGGCCCGGTGGCAGAATTGAATAATTATGTTTCTTTTATCATTTTTCTTTAGTTAACCTATTTCGTCCCATTGTTGGGCAAAGGTCTCCCCACGCTTTTCCAGCCTTCTCTATCCCGTGCCATCAATTGCCATTCTACTTTGTGGGCATCCAGGTCGCGCCATCTCTTTTTTGGTCTGCCCCGGACTCGGCTTCCATCGTCGGGCTCCCATTGGGTCGCGATTTACAAACATGTACGGCCCAGTCTTTCATTTTACTCAAATTCCAGTACCTACAGGCGCGTTAAAATGTGTTAAAATTTTAGAGTATTGAGGTTCACTTAATTATTATTCGTTAGAACTATGTTTCATGTTGTTTTCTTTAACTTACTAATGATTTTCCTTTTTACCCGACTGCGCCAGATCATGCCAGATGGAGGGTAGGTAATGTTTATCGAGAGTATGTGAGTACTGCGTGGCGCTGAGTAAGGGACTTTCCTTTTAAGAGTTTGTTCAGACAATGAAACTAAAGAACTTTCCCTGAGAAACATGGTTCGAAAAACGAAAAAAAAATGTGGACCATCCAACAAAAGTGCGGATCAGCCGATCTATTTTCTATGGGAGGACCAACTTTCAATTCCTTTGGGGGACCATCTCTGTTCAGAACCATCTGATCGTAATCGTCGTCGTCTGGTATTCTAATAGTGTATTAATTATTTTAATGCTAATACAAACATAAGACATTGTAAACACAGTCAATAGTTACAACCACTAGTTACAATGTAAACAAACAGTTTTCGAATTAAATACTTTCGTAAGGAACCAAACATCCAAACTAAACTCTGCCCTATATTTAGGGATCAATTTATCGCTAATAGCCGGTGAATAACCCTCTCTATATGGGGCGAGCCTTTTTATCAGGTCATCGGTCAGATACAGGGGGGTCACGCAACGTTCGCAACGGATTGGGTTCCGTAGGTATTGGATTAAAGTTGACAAATAGGTTCATAGTTTGTGACCTATACAGTAGGTAACATAGAATGGTTGTGATTGAAAGTTAGTTAGTTTGGTATCCAGGTGTATTTAGATTTTCAAGCCTCATAGCTGGTCCTATAGTAAAATTTGTTTTTATTGATGGGTACTTTCACCCCTTTGATTAAATAAAAATAGCTGAAGAGAAGTAGGTGACGTTTTTGGATTACTCACTCGAACAATGGATCTGCTTTTCATGTACTTACGTGTGAATAGTAATGACGTGTGATCATAGATTTATATATTACTAGCGTAAGGATAGGCCCGTCAGAATATTTTACAAAAACCTTCTTCATAGAAACAAAAATTTGCGCCATCTGTCATAACTCGTATACGAACTATATCGTGTCATATATTTGTAGTGCTCTAAAACTGACATTTTTCCTTGCATTTTAGAGCCAACGAACTGGGGACAATAGTCAAGCTCATAGGCCATGTCCTTACGCTAGTAATATATATGTCTTTGCGTGTGATTTGTTTTTTTTCTTTTTGAAAGACTTGTACGAGTAAAAGTACACGAAGGCATTGCGGTACCTACCTTTATTCCGCCTAAAATCAAAAATTGTCTCAATCACGCAATACGTATTGCGACTTAGTAATATGTTTGCGGAGGCGCACACTGATGGGTTCCACGCGATAATGCGAAAGCGGTGTGCGTCTCTGCTGGGCCGTATGCGCTGCAGCCCTAACACCATCCTGCGCGCGTTGGGAGAAAGATGGGACTCCCCAATGCTGCAACGTTGGGTACGCTTGCATGCCATCTTGTAGCTGCCTACATCTTTGTCGGATAGATTTTTATAACTAACATAGTTGGTAAGATCATTGTTACTAACACTAGAATGGATCTGAGTTATCTGAGAAATAAATGATTTAATTTAATTTAATTTAATTTAGTAAATTAGGCGACGGGGGCTCAATTTGTGCGGTCCATGCGCTATTGGCTAGTCACCTATCTTTCTATTTTAATTTAATCAAAGTTTCTCCCCTTTGAGTTTTCACCCTATATGTTCTACCAAATTGAATCTCATCTAGGAATAAACCGTGGCTGTCTTACGAGGCGACTAAGTAATAAGGATTGTTATGCAGGGAATTTGTGGGCGAAAGGCTAGCCTAACCTATCACTACACTAAAAGGGATCCTTGTTACAACAGCTTGCAAAACAGTCGCAATGTTTCTGACCACCCCTTAAGGGATTATAGTCGTTAGTTTGCATGTGTATAAGACAGTATCTACCTAATTTATCTAAACAAACGAATTAAAACAACATCAAACTCCAAATAACAGCAAAATAAAACGAAATCATAAACTTGAAGAACTCAAAAGTTTCTTTAATTATAGAATCTCGAGATCTCACCTCCACTTCCATAACTTGTTTAATTTCGTCCGGTTCCCACAGCGGGAGTCCGTAATATGTTCCGGGTGAATATTTTATCCGGACAGGTACGAAGTTTGCCCGGCTTTTTTACCCGTTTTTCCTTTTTTACCCTGTTCTTAGACGTGACGTTTAATATTGCCTGAGCTAAGGCGCGACATTTTATGCAGCGTACGTGCAGCATTTTAGCTATTGTTTCTACGTGACCTTTGGGCTATAATGAAAGTGGGTGCTTCCCAAATTCTAAGTAATTTTACTTAAGCAGAGAGACATGGCTGTCTCACCCGTCTCAGACAGATGACTAGAATTATTTTACTTATTCCTTTTTGCAGGCATCTTTGACGTACTAGCTGTTGACGATCCGGTCTAAGAAATGGAACACTAAAATGTCTGAAATATAACATATTCAATAGAGTAGGTTAACTCTTTGTATTTTAACCGTTTATGGTTTTGGTGTAATATAAAGTACTAGCGTTAACCCGCGACTTCATCCGCACAAATTATATACCAGATTTTAAGTCAACAAACACACAAACAAACAAACAAACTAACTGACAGACAAAAAATCCAAAAATTGGTAATTTGGAATCAGGGACATCTAAAAACCATATCGTAATCTCTTTTTTGTAAATATCTTCAATGTACAGACACACTTCTGTTACAGTTTTATAATAGTTTAGATTAGATATTTGATTGATAGGTAGTTTATTATACATGGTTTTCTTATAACGTTAAAGTCACACTACGTAGTGAGATGGCTTTTGATGTGGTTTTTTGTATCGTGAACTACCTATAGTGTTTACGAGATGGTTCTGGGTGTTTTGTCAAAATAAATTCAGTTGTTTTCAAAATCATCGTTTAATCGGAGTTTCAAAGGGATCTCAACTAATATCATATATATTTATAACTCTGTAAAATCTTTAGAATGTCTTTATTACCTTAAAAATATTTCAAAGTATGCTTAAAATATTTTATAAATACTTGTAACTATTGGACCTCTTTCACCAAAATGTCAAAGGAAGGATGCAGGATGCATCTTTGCAGGCAATTCGCGGAATATTCCCGAGGCAGCGGACAACCGAATAAGGAATTATGTTGTCTATGGCATGCTCTCATGGGCTGCACAGTTGATTCGATTTGCCGCCAAAGGACTCGCCACGTAGAGCGGAAATCAATGTCAGTTGCTGAGTTAGCTAACTGATGGAACTTACTGGTATAAATAGCAGGAATGGAAGCTAATTTCCTTTGTAGGTTAAGTTAACTGATGAGATTGATATAAAATGAATAGGTGCAGCAGGTAAGCACAAGATGATACCATTTGATACTACAGTGGTTGTAATCCTATCATCGTCATCATCTCAGCCGATGGACGTTCACTGCTGGACATAGGCCTCCCCCAAGGATCGCTATAACGACCGGTCCTGCGCTGCCCTCATCCAACGGGTTCCTGCCGCCTTCTCCAGGTCGTCGGAAATGGTGTGGAGGGGGGAAAGAGGGAACCTACCCACGCTGCGCTTTCCGGTACGCGGTCACCAGTCGAGAACTTTTCGGCCCCATCGGCCATCGGTTCTGCGAGCAATGTTCCCCGCCAACTGACACTTTAGTTTAGCAATTCTTTGGGCTATGTCAGCTACTCTGGTTCTTCTGTGGATCTCTTCATTTCTCATTTTATTGAATTTCACACAGCGCTCCATGTGATTACTTGCAGAACTAATTTTGACATACAAAAGGCGTGCCGTAACCACACCTTGGTCTAAACAAATGGAAAAAGAAGTTTGGCGGAAGGCCATATATAATTTGAGACCCAGACATAGAGGTCCCATGAACATGAATGAAACTTAGAATACGTGTAGAGTGAAACTAACAAAAAAGGAAATTGGTTGTAATCTGTAGAGGTTGGGAGAAAGGTATTTCTCCTTATGATACCTTTTGTATCGAGTTTGTGAAACTCATAATCTTTCTTATTAGATAGTGCACTCAATCTTCTACGCATTCATTGTGTTTATTTTAATGAAAATTCACGATAACCGTACCATAATTGTTATGATAATGGAAGAAAACGAAATCACTCACACTATCAGTTCAACCAAGCCAAATACGTTCCGTAACGACCAAAAATACCTCAGCGATAACATTATATGAAAAAAACTGTCGTGGTTGCGTTTTGCTACTGCTTTTTTGACGATTTGTGTATTTTACTAGTAATTTCTACTTTTGAATCCGGACTTCTGGAAATGTGGAAGTTTTTTTTAAAAAATGTCTTAATTTTTTCTGTTTTTAATAATTATGACCGCCGTCCTGAATGACTTTTAGTTTTCGTAAAAATGTCTGGGTCCAAAACTGCCATTGTTCTTTTACAAGAAGATGTAAGCATGTACGATACTGAGTGAGGGAGACAGGAATAAGCCATTGCCTAGTGCCTACGCTTCCTGCAGAGGGGTGAGGTTAAAATTGGTGGGGGGCAGGAGTGTCCGTAGTAATTAGTACTAGATACTCTTTCTTATACTGTGCCGTAACTACAGTGTCTATTATAATACAAGTACAAGAAAGAGTACGTGAGTCACTTCATGGTAGGACTCATGTAGTTTGTTATCATAATAAAAGTAAAAGATGTACCCAATCCTACAACTACTATTAATAGTGTCAACTAGTTGAAAGTCTAGTTAGATTGAGTAAATCGATTGTAATGAAATATAAATTAAATGTTGATCTGAATTAAGCCAGTAGTTTTACAGATATACCTACTAACACTAATTCTAAAATCTTAATGCATTCTAATACTATCCTTGATGAAACGATTTCCTTACAATCCGAAGTATCGATGCCATTAGAACAATACTTGAACTGAAACCATGTCCCAAAACTAATGTTATCTTAGTAATGTAGACAGTTATGGAGACTCGGGTGAAATATTATCAAACTTTCAACTAGATATTATTATGCCAAATACTTAATATGGAATACTATATTGCAGAACAATCGGTGCATAGCTAGGGGTTTAACTGTTTACAAGTAAATCGAACACACATACATAAACTGAGCATTATAATCTAACTACCCTTTTATAGAATGTCTTTGCTTTTAAACATGAAAAGTTCATTTTTATCCTATTTACTAAGTTGGGAATGATAGCCTATATATGAATGCGTCTATCTAATAACCCTCCTTCTGCCGCAGTCGGGTAAAAACGGACAATATCCCAATTTTTTTCACGTTTTTTCGGTTCAGAGGGCACCCATTTGTCTTTCCGTGGATATTGTTGCATGATGCAATCAAGGAATGAGAATTCTCACATAGTATTTCTGTGGGCGGAAGAGCCCTTTTGTAGGGTTCCGTACCCAAAGGGTGAAAACAGGACCCTATTACTAAGCCTGCGTTGTCCGTCCGTCCGTCCGTCCATCTGTCCGTTTGTCCGTCTGTCCATCTGTCCATCTGTCCGTCTGTCCGTTAGTCCGTCTGCCCGTCTGTCCGTCTGTCCGTCCGTCCGTCCGTCCGTCCGTCCGTCCGTCCGTCTGTCCTACCTATTTAGGGCTGTAACTTTTGAACCGTAATAGCTAGAAATTTTCTCAGATTATGCGTTATTACGGCGGATTTGTTAACAAATAATAAAAATGTCAAAAAGTTAAAAATTAAGGGGGGTTCTCAACAAGAAACTAATTTTTATCAACGTTTTTTCTTCACGCTCTATCGTAAAAACGGTAATATTTACATTGCAAACTCTAGGTACAGAATAACAACAAATACTTACTAAAAACCGCATTTGCTGGAATGACGACACCTTCAATATGCTAAAAGTAAGCACTGCTACAACTGCGTGCTTCGAAAGATAGTTGGTTGTATCAAATCTTCTAATCACACCGGTAGGGATTGCGGTTATGATATCTGTATGACTGTCTTAGGTAAAACAAACACACTACGCACAAGCGCAGAATAGGTAATAGGCCGCTCTCTGCCCCCCTCTGACTACAGATACCCCACCTCACCTCACACTTTCACTGAAAAAAATTATCAACCAAACTAGTGTTAAATATAACCAAACTGAGTGACTTCCCAACTGTTTAGTAGCATATAAACAAACTTTCGGCTATACAGGTTGTAACAATACACCCTAGTACATAATACTTAAGGGGGTGCTCCAGTCCATCAAACTGAACATCTTTCACAATGGAGCCAACACTGAGAAAAAGTAAAAAAATCTGCTGTTCCATACAAAACTGCAGTATCCACTCGACTAAAATGTATGGGACAGCCGATTTTTTTTTATTTTTTAGCAAAACGTGTTGCTGCTATTTATAGCCGAAAGTTTGTTTATATGCTACAAAGCAGTTGGGAAGTCTGCGCACAGTTTGGTTATATTTTACACTAGTTTGGTTGATCATTTTTAAGGAAAGCCGAGCAAGGGAATGCAGTCAGGCGCGCATACCCGTTGGATTTGACTACATAAAATTATCTTCTCAGTGCATAATAAACGTTGAAAAATAACACTTAATTCACATTTTCAGTAAATTCTTCTACCTCAAATACTATTTTTAATAACAGAACGAACAATAAGATGTATCGTTTAGATGACGTTAAATGCAAAGTGCGGCGTTCAACCCTACAACACAGCCCGGACACTGAATACTAAAATTTGAAATTGACAAGATGACGTCAGCACATACAAAACCAACGAAATTGAACCTTAAGTCTTCTTCGTAGTACGTACACTGAAAAAATGCGAGCCAACTAGGAAGTATAATTTCTCTAAATTGGCACACAAATAATTGAAATGACGTTATTATTGTTTACTAAAAACAAAAGATGGTTAGTTGTAACAACAAGCCGAATTCGTTTAACAAAGTTCTCTTAGTCGGAGAAGTCATGATGTTGACAGGCTCATATGGATTCATGATGTTGGTTGAAGTAAACAAATTTTTTTTTCAGTAATCAGAGGGCGATAGAGGGGGTGAGGTAAAAAGTTGGTGGGATGAAGGGAGTGTCCGTACTATATCTAGTAATAGATACTCTTTCTTATACTGTGCCTACAGTGCCTACACGCACTGTCATGGACAGTTTGCACAAATTGCGCATGTGCAGACGCCTTTTTGAAATTCAAAAACGTTCTATAGAATGCCGGGCACAAAGCAGACTATCGATACTGACTGTACGTACATACAGCCTAATTCGAGTACTACTCATAATTACTGCGAATTTAGCATTTAATTGGAATCCAGTTAATTGAAGCTCTGTCGTTGTTGATTTCTAGTTGGTATGCGATGTGTCGTCATATTTCGTACGTCAGGTCATATTAATTTTAAAGTCTCGTCAATTAATGTCATTTCTGGTTCGCATCGTTAAATATACGGGAGTAATAGGATAAAGTTCTATTCGTTTATTATTGGAAGTTTGCAGTATATGTGACCTTGCTGGATTTTAAGAAATTTGTATTTATTGCTGAGATAATTCTGGTAAAATAGTTCTTGAAAAACAATTATAACAACAATACAAACATGTCGATATTGATATTGTTATAAATTTTTTCATGGTGTATTGGAACGCCGCTTGTTAGTGTTTTCCAGACAAGAGTATTTACTCTTGTATGGAAAACACTAACCTACCTACGTACCCCATCTTAACTTTTTATCAGGTGCAGACTCCAACTACAGTGTGTAACAAAACACCCTAGTAATACTTAAGGGGGTGCTTCGGACCATCAAACTGAACAACTTTAATTATGAAGCCAACATCGAAATCGCGAAAAAAAAATCCACTCTTTCATACAAAACTGCAGTACCGTCTCGACTCAAATGTATGGGACGGCAGACTATTTTTATTTTTTCTCGACGGTGGCTCCATATTGAAAGTTGTTCAGATTGACAACTGAAGCACCCCCTTAAGTATTACTAGGGTGTTTTGTTTACACCCTGTATATCAAAATGATAATTTCAATAAGATATTTTTTCATGGTATGCGTTACATCGCACACAATCCATCATCCACAATTCATAACTTATTACCCTCGCATCAAGCAGTGCCAGTATTACTCATAATGCATACATGCATCTTTTCATGCCTGAAATTTGTTAATTTAATGCGTCTCAAATCGGGGCAGCGCAGCGGCCGGCCGGCATACGGCAGTGGTGCGGCACGTCATTTCAAAAAGTTTAATATGTCACAGAGACACAGAGTACTATAACTACTACAAATTATGTTATGTAATTTTTGTTCTAAAGTGCGCCTCATATCGCGCCTCGCCGCTCCACTTTATTGCTGTTTTAATAAGAATTGACCTTTAAACTTCAACGAGTTAATTATATCTTTAGAACGGTTAAAAATATTAACATAGTGACTTAAAGAGCAATGTAAGACGAAAGCAACAAAATCCGAAATTTTCGAGAAAGTTGGTCTTTATTTTCCCACCAAATATCTATACATAATGTACCAACATAATTATGATAAAATCATAACTGAGATATTTTTTCTTAAAAGTCGTATCTCAAGTACAAAATCCTATAAATTTACTCGTTCATTCCTAACGATGTAAATCCACTAACTAAATTTTTCCGCCCCCCTCACGCGTGAAACTAGCTATTCAATTTCAATATATATCCCCAAGGACTTCCTAACGACGTAAAGCACATTTTCCCTTGTAAGAAAATTACATAACTTCTCGAGTGCCTCAAGCATCACGATTATATCCGAATGCTCACTCAAATAAGCACGGAATGTGGTTCAAACTACGTATAAACACAAAACGTCAGCCTTGAGATATACCAACATATTTTATGCATATTTGCCTAAAATAAACAAAAAAAAGGTCTGCAATCCTCTTTTTGTGGAGGTAGAGTTGAAAATGAGTAACCTTTTTATTTTATTTGAAGACAAATTTGTCACTATATAAATTATGCATTGCATAACTGTATACTATAAATTCAGTTTTATGAACAGACTACGACACCTTAGACTTCTGAAATACGTACCAAAATTTTTTTTGCTTTATATGAAAATGTTAGTGAAAGTATGCCCCTCCCTGGGAAGACTGTCATTTCTCGCCAAATCAAATCAAATCAAAATCAAAAATTTTTATTCAAAATAATATCACATAGATAGCTTTTTGGTGTCATTTTTTGACTCTACCACCGCGTCGGTAGGTGTTCCGTTGAGAGAAGATGCGGCCCGATACTATATAACACACATCTTTTAAACAAAACAAAATAATTATACAAACGGGAACTCATACATTACCAAAACGCGGTAAGAACCCGTTAAAATGTTTAATTCTAGATTAAAATATACAAAGTACAATTAAAATACAATATTGCAATACATAGTGCAAAAGAATTTTAGTTTTTCACCAGGATTCACCATGCCAAGTACGCTATAATTCGCTCTGCGTGGATACGTGACCAAACAAAACACAACTATAATGCTTGCATTTTTTTCACCCATTTTATAGCAACGCCTTTGGTTTAGAAGCAATCTCCTACAGCAATAGACAAAATCTTTCCACCGTCTATGACCAGATAGGTTGGGGTTGTTTTCCTCGCGTTTATTTCTTTCTTTTTATACCATAATGCGTGTTTATCTCGTTACGTTTTGTCGTGATTCCCGACGCGGCGTAAAGCAGTCGGAAAGGAAAAAGGTTCTGCGCGCCTGACATGATTTTTAATGTATTGTCTTTTAAAATCGGAACCGAGGTAAAACTAGGGATGTAGATATCAAATGTAGTGTTATTTTCTCTCTTGGTTATACCCATAGAGAAAATAACGCGCTCCCCTGGGGTAGAGATGTTGTATCGAACTGTGCACAGATACTCAACTGGGCCTGACGTCATATCATACACATCTAGCGGGAAGTAGCGTATTTTAAATGTTAACCCTCCCCTCACCCGTTTTTCACTCCCTTTGTTGGCGACAACATTTTCTATAGAAACAAGCCGATATGCCATCTCTTCTTACACCTATACCTACTTTTAGTATCTTGTCGAAAGAAATAAGAATACATACTTATAATACAAAATCTTAACGCCATAATGTACTTTCAGAATTATAATAATAACACCAGTAGATGGCGCTACGTACATTGAAGTCTATTCCTGGTAAAATAGAAATAAACGTGTTGTAAAATGTTATTCCAAGAAACAAATAAGAATAGGCAAAGTGTCTATTAATAAACCCGGAATAACTTAAACCTAAAGACAAGTACACAAGGCGAGCTTATTCCAGAAGAGATTTCTTCCAGCAAACCCGTATCGAAAGAAAGTACTCAGTATTATTTTCAGCTGTCATTTAAAAAGCAAATCGTTGTAACAAAGCGACTGCCCGATGCGCTCGGCTTCCTACAGTGTATTTCTAAATCGATATAGCCTGTTTTTTCTCAGTGAATAAATTTGTTTGGATGTTTGGCAAAAAGTGGGATAAGTGGATGCTATTTACATTCTAAATGTGCGGGAATGGTGCTTGGGCGGTTGCCGAGTGGCATATGACGTGATAAATATGGTGATCATGATCGATAATGGAGATTACGTCTAGGTTTCAGTGGCAGCTCCAGATTTTTCCTGCTTGATGTTAGAGTATCAACAATTGACTGTGCAAACTTGGATGATTACTTTGCAAATGGCATAAGAATGATAATAGCATTATTATTACCTATACATGGTTACTGGTACGTAAAGTAGAGATAGTAAGCTGTCAATTTAGCCCAAGAACTTAACTTTTTCTGATAAACTTTTGAATTTTAGATTTTATCAACTTCAAAGTAGATTTTAAAAAACAAGAAACTCGACTGCATAAAAACTGAAAAGGGAAAAAAAGCTATATACCTGTTTGAACAAATATAATTTGAAAGTTATTGGGTAGTTAGGTATCGCAAACGGGGACAAAGAAGAATTATAAAACATACCTACCTATTGTTGGTTTGTCCCCGCCTGCAATACCTACCTAATAAAAACATTCAAATTATATTTGCTCAATAAAAGTTGTTATAGCTGATTAGTGATTACAGAGCTTGTTTTTCTCTTTTCAGTTAATAGTTTTTTTATACTTTTCAGTTAATAGTTTTTTATGTATAAAAAACTATTAACTGAAAAGAGAAAAAACCCGACTATAGTCGGGTTTTTGTTTTCCGTAATAATTTAGTTTATTTCATACTTTTTAATCTTGTGTCGAAATAGTAGCATACAAGTACTATAATATATACAAGTTTGGAATCGTCTGTTCACTAGCTTTCATTTGCTAATCATATTACGATTTTTAACAAAAACAAAATTGTTACGTAAAGAGGGGGCTATTTTTTTATTTCGCAGCCATCTAATCATTAAAATAATTGCCTGTGTCACTCTCACAATATTTACAAATCTAACGACACCTCAAACGTTTAATTCCATCAAGCCGTTTAGGCTGTAGGGCGGGCCAGAGAAATAGACATACAAGCATACATAATACATACGCTCGAAAAACATAACCCTCCTTCTGGCGCAGTCTGCTAAAAAATAATAACATTGACATTGCTAAGAACACATTTGTATTATCCAGCCGTAGTGAAATACACTTTTAGTTCCGTTTACGTTACACACCGTTTAGTATCCCCAAAAGAATCAACAACTTTACAAACTAAAATGTTCTTTACACTTCTAAAAATAGATGCGTTAATTATAATCACAGGCTAATTTATGAGGGTCAAGTCCTTGTCGTTGAAGCCCAAGCAATTATTTTGGGTTGGCTTTTTAGAAGTTAATCCGAACTGCGGGACTCTCACGTCATGCCCCTAATTCTTTGTTTTGGACAATGTTGGAATACGTTATCAAACGAGTCGGAAACTGAATGCGCTTTGAGATAAAGCGCTGGGATCCATTTTAAACCTGTCACAAGAAATGTTTATAATCTTGGAAATACTCTGTTTAGGGTTGTTTAGACGAAAAAGAACCTTTTATTCGGACAGTCCATTACTAAAATTGTACATACTTTACGGTGCTTCAGAGCTTTTGCTTTGGGACCAACTTTGAAATAGCAAAAGAATTATTAGCTTTTCTATAGAAATCTATCAAAATGTATGAACAGCAGATTTCCCCCAAGTCCCATAGTAAAAGTTGTTCAGTTATGGTCTGAAGCACACCTTAAAGTATGTAACCATGTATTGTTTATAATACCTACATTTTAGACTAGCTGCTATCCGTGACTTCGTCTCTAGTTTGGGCTCTTTTACTTTTCGTCTGCATTGATTTTAATCGTAAGCATTAAACTCCACAGAGTTACAGCTATCTCTATACCAAATTCCATCAATATCGATTTACCGGTTTATTCGTGTTAAAGTTACATGGCATACAAGGCGCTTTCGTATTTATAATAATTACTAGAGTTTACCCGCGACTTCATCCGCACAAATTATAATACCAGATTTTAAGTCAGATCATAAGCTATCAAACAAAAAAGTTTCATCAAAATCGGTTCAGTAGTTTTTGCGTGATGCTGTTACAAACATACACAGACAGACGAAAATTCTAAAAAAGGTTAATTTGGAGTCCGGGATACACAAAAACTATATCGTAATCTTTTTCATGTAAATATTTTGAATGTACAGATACACTTCTGTTACAGTTTTATAATAGTTAAGATATAAGTATGGGAATCACAGATTTCTTAACTAGAATTTATTTGAACACAACTATCATATGGTTGTATAATTCTTTTTTTCTTCATTTAAGATTCGTTAGTATTAGCATATATTAATGCAGGTTTTCCAGGCGATAAAACAGCGAATAGTCCCCTCACCTTTCAGCATAAATTCGTAGTAGGCGATTATTTAATAACGCTCGCTCGAGATGAATAAAATTGTTCATAGACTAATATCTCACTGCAAGTTTTCAACAGTAGGTATTTGTTTAGTAATATACCAGTGAAAATGTTGTACTTTAAGGACCCTAAATAAATTGAGCTGCCACTCTGAAGCCTGTAGCAACCTTTTCATATAGCCGTCTGCAAAAATGTGTTATACATCATAGAATGATGCCTTCCTAAAAATTTAATTAAATAAATAAATAACGTTCACAGGCACATACATTGATCCCAAGTTAAGCACTATAGGCTTGTTTAATATAGAAACCATACAACAACGGCACGAACATATAACATCCATGACCGAACCGGGATTCGAACCCAGGACCCTGGTTTGGCAGTCCGGCGTGGTAACCATTACACCAACCGGGTCGTCAATTTCGTATATAAAAGAATCATCAACATTTTTACAATATTTTTCGAGTAAATCTTGTACTGCAACAACCCTACGTTGCGACCACCACTAAGCAGGCATTCTTATTTTTTCATGTAGCTGATACGTTTAGCTTCAGTTTGGTATACAATTTAATAACTAAACAAATGAGGGTATAGATAAATCAACAGATTCAACATTTTTGAATCTCGCTGCTAAGAGGATGCGACAGGCTTTAGTGTGGCAACCCTATTTTCTTACGAACTCTTTTAAACTGTGACCTTTCCACTGAAATATGTCTCAATGCCTAAACAAATACTGTAGAAAACTTGCTGCGGGATATTAGAATATCACCAATTACAGGTGCGTTCGAACTTTACACCTTTAGTTTTATTAACATTTTCTGCCAGTCGGGTTTGGAGATGGAGATTTTTTTATTTTGGCGTTGGTACAGTTCCTTTGGGAAGAGTTTAGGAGGATTGTTTATTCTAGGAATTTGGTATGAAAATCATAACAAAACTGGTATAATACTAGTAAAATATGCGGAGGGAAAATAAACGCTTTATTATCGCTTTAACTAGAATTTGTTATTCGATCTTGAATTCCTTGTTAATACTTGAATAAATTTTTTTTTTTTTTTTTTTTTTTTTTACGCTCACAGGCACATACATTGTAATGATCCCAAGAAAGCACTATTAATAGGCTGTTTATTATGGAAACCATACAACAACGGCACAAACATGTAAACATCCATGACCGAACCGGGATTCGAACCCAGGACCCTGGTTTGGCAGTCCGGCGTGGTAACCATTACACCAACCGGGTCGTCGAATTGATGAGACAATGATTTATAATTAATTAAATAAACTTCCGATACGATGGTATGGAGACAAAAAGAAATTGGAGGGGGAAAATGAGATCTGTCGATTCTCGATAAACATTTTTCAGCTTTTCTGTTCATTATCGATTCAGTGAAAACAGTTTAGGTACATGATTCTTTAACAAGTTTTATTAACAACATGGATGTGAATAAAAAAGTTTGTTAAATTTAACCGAACTATGGTGACTACAAAACAATTTTGTAACACCTGTCCAAACTCTGGCTAAATAAAACTATTTTACAACACATTTTGGTATAAAATTATAAATTTTTAGTCACTACAACTGTTTTTACAAAACTTTTTAAATGGTACCTAAGTTCATGAGACCATCGGTGTCGCGATGCGGAAAGTTATGGATACTCAATCCGGGTTCGAATCCGCTCAGATGATATGCCATGTACCAATAAGTTTTTCTAACTTATGTACGTAATACCAACTGCTCTCGAACGGTGAAAGAAAACTCCGTTAGAAAACTTTGTATACGCTGAAAAAGAAACTCTTATGCGTATGTGAAGTCTACCAATCCGCATTGGACATGCGTGGTGGACTGACGCCACAATAACCTTCCTTGAGGGTAGGCTTGTGCCCTGGAGCACACCTTGGACAATTAGCTGTCATTTCATACAAATGGAAAAAATTTAAAGAGGTAAGCATGTGCGATCTCACCATAGAGAAAATACCACGCTCGGATCTCACAATCAGTCACTCAGTATGAGTGCAAACGAGAAAGGAATACGAATTTTCTTAACATTGGTAACTGCCGAGGTAATCAGATGGCAATAGAGGGGGTGAGGTAGAAAGTTGGTGGGAGGCAGGGAGTTTCCGTACTGTATGTAGTAATAGATACTCTTTCTTATATTCCTGGAGTGGGACGTGCTGATGATTAAGTTCTCAAATATCCCTACTATAATCGAAAACATTTCGTCGAAAGACACGAAACGAACATTTTTCATCGTTGTAAAAGTATTCCATTCCATTTTTACTATAAAATATCTAGAATTTTCAGTACTAATATCTGTCAAGGGTCTTATAAAACATACCTCTCATCGAGTGCGCCCGAAGCTAACTCTGCCAAATTAAAGAGTACCCTGAATGTAGAACACCCAGGCAAGTTATGACCTCCATAATTTTTACGAATAAACTCACGACCGCACCGTTTCCCGAGGAGACTTTATCAGAATTCAAATTTAGAATATTTTTTGGTAAACTAGTAGAACCTTTACTCTTTTTGGGGATAAAATTAGCAGATATTCTTTGCAAAATGATGCTTAATTAAGGAATGTTCAAGAGATAAGTGGAGTAGATACTTATGTTTCATACACATCATAGAGCTATTAGGTACATGTACTAGAGGCGACACGAAAACAAACGTTTTGCACTTGAATGTGATAGCGTCAAAAAGTGCGGTGTCTAATCTAGTACGAAGGACATCGTAGCTCAATGGTTTACGTTTGAAGTTACACATAATCGTAGGTACTTGATTGATACTGCTTCGTTACTAGGCTAGTATGTTAGAAATAAGGTCAACGCAATGCGAGGCATACGGTATATTCGATAAGTAACATACGTAAGTAACAAATGGAATAACACTTAAACCTTTGCCCATTCAAAGAGTTTTCGAACACCGAACCTCCATTACGCTACGAGCCCTTTCAATTTGAAAAGCACAACTCTATCATTAAATAAATAATACGTTCGAAGCGAAGAAAATAATGTCATAATTAAAATAAACACAACTTACTTCGGCATTTAAAATTAAAGCGAAACGAAGACAAAAAACGCTAAAGAAACTAAAAAAGATGACCGTCGATTTCGAACTTTTAAAGCGACAAAACTTTTATTTCTACCTGCATAAAATCATAAAATCAAGACGGAATATTCAGCGGCACCGTAATCCACGGAGCGAAATTAAAGAAGTTATGAATGGTGAAGTTTTAAAGAATAAGGTACCCGCTTAATTTCTGTGGATCCTTCAAAATGTTTTTTTAAGGAAACTGCTGGTGGGAAGTAAGAATTTATGTAAGGTAGGTAGGTCAGGGCGTGTTAAACTACATTAAAATTAAATATGAGCTGTACTCTTAACTACAGAGTTGAAAGAAATATACAAGACAGTCTTAGAATGGCATCAAGGCTAAGCACCCAGGTAAACGAAAAAGAGGCCACTCTATAATAACCTCGCACCATTATATGGAAGTAGAGTCTAAAAGTCCTAACATGACCTGGGAGGACATCTACAGTGCGGCCCGAGATCGCCTCCGATGGATAGCTATTAATTATCCGAGTCCTATATAATACCCCACTAAAGAGCGGCAGAAAGAGAAGAAGACTACCATAATAGTATGTCTACAGACTAGAAGAGGCATAGACTTTCGATCAAAGATCTAATAAAAACTAGTAGTGAAGCTCAGCGGTCGCGGAGTCGCGCCGTTTGCGGGGGACGTAGCACCGGCGCAAAGTCGGTACCGCGCGTAGGAAAGTTGGTACCGGGATGCGCTCCCCCCGGTTGGCAAACCGCGCTGGAATGATCTGACGTGATCGCTTAACTTCACCTCTAGTAGTTTTTATTACCTTAAGGTACAGGTTTGAATCTGTACGCACGACATAATCGTCGTATGTACTGCAATGCAATTCACTAAGCTCAAACATCGTCACAAAATTCGTCGTTGAAACATCGGCAAGCTTTCAATTTCATATGTCTATCATACCTCCGACGATTTGAAGGATGCAAGCTCGTCGATATTTTTGACAGCGATGTGTCGTTTAGTGAATTGCACTCCTGTACAAAATAAGTCAAGAGTCACGTTGCAGGTTCGGACCCGAGCACTCGTCTCGCGTGGTTTTCTCGCGTCGCGTTTTTGCCTGCCACGAAGCTCCGCAATCCTCAATCTCTTCCTTGTTCTTGACCAAAAACAATCCCTGAGATTGGGATAGATGCAGTGCTAACGCACAAGCAAGAGTCCATTAATTATAAATAAAGAATAAGTCAAATTATGGACCTTATTAAAGGTACTATCAGCAATTTTACAAAAACCGTAACATACTGTAGCAACGTAACCTTAAATAGAACCCTCAAATTAATTCCGAAATGAAATATACTTACTTTACAATCTAGAAAATGGCTTTGTCAAAAAGATTGCGTAGAATAAAATAAATTACTCCTCTGAGGTTACTTGTAATCGGTATGCGGTACAGACAGCAAAATTGCGTTGGAAGGTTAGAAAGCTTACTGGTTAATGCATCATTGAAATTTAGGCATTTCTTGTTACGTTCGAGAATGGGTGTAGGGTTGGCAGCGCAGTTGTAATATCGGATAGATGTTACATCTATTAAGAATTCGATTATAAATTAAACACAAAAGTTAAATAAGCTTTTTAGCTTGCTTCATAGGAACATAGATTTTTATCTTAAGCATCAATAGCCGTGGTGGTCCAGTGGCGAGTAGCCTTGCCTGCCGTGCAGGAGGCGATGGTTCGATCCCCGTCCAGGCCGACTCGTACCAATGACTTTTTCGGAATTTATGTACGATTTGTAACACCACTGGCTTATCGGTGAAGGAAAACATCGTGAGGAAACCTGCATGCTTCAATTTCGAGGCATGTATCGTACCTACTGTCCATTACAAGTGGCGACGGGCTCACTCCCCGTCACACTGGACAGAGTTTCGGTACAACTAGTGAAACGTGAATGTTCTGAAGTTTCGGAATATTTCTGACTACCCCCTCGGGGAATATAGTCGTGAGCATATGCATGCATCAATCTGCACTTAAGTTTGAGGATATGTGACAATATGGCATGCTATGGCATACATAATACGAATCAAGAGAAATGAGTTTTGTGCTGGTTATTTTACGTTTTTAATCGATTTCAAAACCGCAATAAGTTCTTAATTCGATTGTTTTTTTAGTTATGAAAGTTGATTTAATGATTGCTATAGATGCAGTGCATGATTATAAATTATCATTACTTATTTAAACAAATTCGTTTAACTCATTGAATAACCGAAACGAAATCAGGATAGACAATATAAGTAGAACGGTTAAACAAACACATGTATAAGTCCAAATAACTTACGTGTCATAAAAAATTTTTACAACGACATAAAACCGGACACGTCCGGTGAACAAAATTCGGGAGGCTGTCAACCCTAGCCCCGCTAGCTTTAAGAGGATAGGCGGGCTGAAATGCTAATTTGGAGATTAGGTCACTTTTCCGACTGTATACGTATTTGTCAGATTTGCCCCACCCATACACCCTGCCGACTAGAGTGCGAAAGAGACAACTGCAGCTTGGACCGATTTTATATACAAAAAATCGACGAAATCATAATTTCGAATTCTTGGAGGAAACAGGTTTCCTCCTCCAAAACTAAACCGATTTGATAATTCTTTCAAAAATAATAATTATGAAAATGACATTGGCTATGTCTGTATATTTTGCTTTTTTTGCTTATATATTTTGTCTTTGTTTACTGGATGTCTGAAAACGTGCGGTAAAATTGGTCATTTTCGAGAGTAATCAATTAATGCAAAAAATCAAAGCATAAGGACATGACAGAGGTGATATAGATTGTATAGTAAAAAAATATTTGCTCTAGTTCTAGTGTCATTATCCAGGGAGAAAACAGGGGAATACGTTTGTATCGACTAAACCGTACTCCAGTTTTTGAGAGTTACGCGGTTATTATTTAATCTAGAATTAAACATTTTAACGGGTTCTTACCGCGTTTTGGTATTTATGAGTTCCCGATATTTTGGAAGTGTTACAACTGCCATGATCTCGTGACGACTGAGGAACTGTAGGTAGATTTTTAAGAGCAGACAAATCTGTCTACCCTCACTCTCGTACGTTTACTCATAAATACCAAAACGCGGTAAGAACCCGTTAAAATGTTTAATTCTAGATTAAACCGTATCTACTGGTATATCCTCTTAAGACCGTGAGCGCGTTAGTATGCCAGCCGCGGCGCCGCGCATCTGGTGCGAAGGGGACGCTGCATCGTGCTGTACGTATTCCAAATCCACCTTTTATCATTTAAATTATTCCCAATTTTGTGAATCCATCGACTAGATGTATTGAGGGTGTTTGTGCATCTTTTTGTTTAAGACTTTGCTTTTATGGTTATGTAAGAGGCACTTACGGTAGTGGAACTTTGGTATAGGAAGCAAGCACCAAAGCACAGTATAAGAAAGAGTACTTAACCGAAGTTAAGCAGCGTCAAGTCTAGTTAGTTTTTGGATGGGTGAACATTCACAAATTTTCAAGTATGCAGTTATAAGGAAGGCTCACTTTTAGCATAGGTATTGAAAGCGTCCTAGTATTGGATATTGTTAATAAAATCATCATCAGCCTCTATCCCCAAAACTACTGAGCTGAGACACTATCAAAAATTGCTACGTGTTACTACGCTCGTAGCACGTCGTAGCGTCGTAGCATTTTGTAAAAATAAGAAGTGCGATTTTTGAAAATCATACGAGCGACTTGGCAGTAGGAAATTTCAAAATTACTATGGAGATTATGCATCTTTCTACTGCCAATTCGCTCGTATGATTTTCAAAAATCGCACTTCTTGCCATCTGTTACGGATGATTTAAGGAGTAGGATAAACATTTCTTTTCATGGCTTTGTGATTAGAACAAAAATTGGATTAGGATTGAACTTGGATGTTTTAAATTAGCGCAATCAACCTCCTGATCTCAAAGTCAAAATTACAAAGTCACGATCGTGGCAGATTTTTAGGGTTCCATACCCAAAGGGTGAAAACGGGACCCTATTACTAAGCCTACGTTGTCCGTCTGTCCTACCTATTTAGGGCTGTAACTTTTGAACCGTAATAACTAGATAGTTGACATTTTCTCAGATTATGCGTTATTACGGCGGATTTGTTAACAATTAATAAAAATGTCAAAAAGTTAAAAATTAAGGGGGGTTGTCAACAAGAAACTTGTTTTTATCAACGTTTTTTCTTCACGCTCTAACGTAAAAACGGGAATACATACAAGCGTCGAACTTAGTGTAATTATAGAGCAAACTCTACAGAATAACAACAAATACTAAAAACCGGCTAAGTGTGAGTCGGTCTTGCGCTAAAGGTCCAGGACAAAATCTTTTTTTTAAAGTTATAATGTGTTCTGTGGTGGTGTTAACGGAACCCTCGGTGCGCGAGTAGCCCTACTCGCACTTAGTTTGACCGGTTTTATTTAATTTATTTGCTTGAGATCGGTTTAAAATCGCAACAATCATGCCTGTTTACAAGTTAAAACAGTTAGTACAGTTTTTATAAGGTCATAGAGGTAATGTTTAGGTCTAATGAATGTTTCGCGTGTCTTTGTGGCAGTAACTGCTTATTAGAGATTTGGCACTTCGTTGCCTAGCTCATTTTAGTACGTCTGTTGGAAAAGTTTCGCTGTTGATTAATGGAGACTACACATTTGACTTTCAACCATCCGTTTTTTCACCAAGGTTACATACCCAATTATTGGGTAGACTTTTTTAGTTGGCCAGAGTTTGCGTTGAAAATAGACGGATTGGAGAAGAAGAAATCCTACGAGATGTTTGCGATAATTGGGCGTACAGATTCCGTAGCATGCTACACGTGGTACGGCTGAATCACGTCTATTATCTCGTTCGTTCGCGCGGAAATAGAAAGAGAGCGAAGGTGTAATAGCGGTGTATTACGGTGGCATGCTACCCATGCAGATCGCGCAACGAAACATGAGCGATGACCTTGAATGCGCAGTAATCAAATTAGGGTCGATTTGGCTGGGGGAAACGGGAGGCGGCCGAAACGCGAATGCCATTGGCCGATTATACCTTCTACGTCATCAACCTGCGCAAAAATACCTTCAATTTTTTGAAATAACTTCGATCTATTGTACCTGTTTCATAATAGGCATTCAACAATTCAATACAAAACAATCTAGTAGTTTTGTAAAATAAAAGAATCAGTCTTGAAAAAACCGAGTTCATCATGCATGAAACAAAAGGTTGGCATTTGTTTCCGACTTTATTTGATTGTTCAATCGATCCCGAGGATTTTGATTCACAAAGCGTGGTAAAGCAGATACGTCAGTCAATCTGAATGGGATATTATACTCGTGGCGGTAGTCGAGCGAGTGAACATTTGCTATTCTATTAATATTGTTCGATATGCGTCAATCTATTTGAAAACCTAATACGATAGGTCTGGCCGCATCTTCTCTGCTACGTCAAATGACGTCAAAAAACTATCTACGCGACATTATTTTGAATCTTAATACCTATAATGGTAAGAATTAATATGATCGCCGTTGGTTCCAACTTAGAATAGGCCACCATATTTCTTCCAGTGGGTGCCGCCAGTACGATACAACTAAGTGATTGTAGTCTTGAACAGTACCGGATTAAGCCAGCGCGAGGCCTGAGTATGGACAAAGCAATGATTTTTTCTCATGTGCCCAGGCACCCTAGATTTTATTGCAACGACCTAACCTGTTTGGTAAATAAAATCTAAAACCTGGAGCGAGAACAAGATTTTACTACAATATGAAAAGATTTTTGTGGAATAGATACGATTTAAACCCTAGAGCGAGTAAAGCGAGCTTGAGATTTCACTGAATTCTAGAGCTATCGAAGTGATCTTGAGATTTTATTGCAATATTAGCTTAAGTAACTAACTAACTACCTGTAGGTAGGTAAGTAAAACAAAGTTTTGCAGTATTGCCAACTTGCGTGTAGTGCGGTGCAAAACATGATTTTTGGTATGACCAGCAGATAAAAGTTAAAATTATAGTTAGACATTTTGACGCAACTATTTTCTTTATAGTATGAATTGGGCTACATTGATTGGAAAAAATATTGTCACACTTCAATCTAATCTAAATACTTTTTATGGTCAGAAAAAGTTTGTGCGCAAAAACCCCAAAAAAGCCCCAAATGCGCGGGGCCCGTAGCATTTGCTACTCTTGCTACATGGCTAATCCGGCACTGGTTTTGAACACAGTTTTTGTGGGCGAAAGGCTAGTCACCGACCACTTGACATTGATGGAACGATTTGTGTTGTTTTTGAACATGGTAATTTTGTAATACCCACATGTTTCTAGTACAAAATACGCCTGTCCAACACATAAACAAGTTTCCAATAAATATAACGCAAATGTATAACATAGCGAGTCAATATTATATACTAGATAAGTACCTACATACAGACTTTAGGTCGGGTCCAAAATGTCCGTAAACCATAACTCGTGCCCGCAATAAAACCGACCCCGGGCCATCACTTATACATACTACTCATTTATAGTAGAGTTTTTGGAATGTCGAAATATTCAGTGATCAAATTTTCGTTAGGTTATGTTAGGGCACAGATAAAATAATACTAGTTAGGGTTACATAACACCGATATTTTTTTAGTTTATTTTTGTACGATTACAAAATATGTCCAGCTTCAAGTAACAGCAACCCAGATAGGTGTCATGAGAGGTGACTAATTCCTTCAAGTAGATACCTATAGCATCAAAATCTCTGATACCATATTGTGTACCCATAATACCGGTTATACCTACTCCATCCTATCTCACTTCTTATCGAATCCGTTTCACATCCAATCAAATCAAAAGGGAAGCATCTGCATTTAGCGTCTAAAAATATCCTGAAATAAAATGAATGGCCATCGATTGTCGTCGATTTCAACTAGGTACTTTGAACCTGCTATTTTTAATTACGTATCCAATCTGGTCTAGGCACGTCTGTCTAGATCTGCCCTTACCAATATTTTCTTCCACGCTTGCATAAGAATAATTAAAGTTTTAGGATAAAATAACTTATCAAGCGTGCCTTTTGCCTGCAAGAACATTTTATAAAATCCGTATCCCTTAGCTTCCACTTTAAGAAATAGGGTGGTCCTATTATAGCACAGTAAAACACCGTAAATATTATCTTCCATCATCATCATCTCAGCTGATGGACGTCCACTGCTGGACGGCCTCCCCCAAGGATCGCCATAACTACCGGTCCTGCGCTGCTCTCATCCAACGGGTTCCCGCCGCCTTCACCAGGTCGTCGGTCCACCGTATGAAGGGCCTGCTGCCCACTCTGCGCTTTCCGGTACACGATCGCCACTCGAGAACTTTTCGGCCCCATCGGCCATCGGTTCTGCGAGCAATGTGCCCCGCCCTTGTCGCTCAGTAATTTAGATGTATTTTTAAAATATTTATAAGGAACAAGCTTCAAATCGATCTATCGATGTAATTTTGAATAAAACTTATACCCTGGTACAAATAAACTTGGTATGAAATACTACTAACAAACCCGGAATAACTTAAACCTAGTATAACGTCGGCGTAACTGTTCTGTATCATAGACAACGTTTTGCCACCAACATTGTTACGAGTTTATAATTAAGAAATTATGATCTCCTTATTCGTAGCTTATTCGAATCATAACTATTCCTAACATAAAGTTTTTATTTGTACCACAGCTAGACTTATTCATATATCCTCGTATACACGGAATCTTCGACTATTTCTATAGATAAACACCTACATCAAAGTAAGTAGCCATAAACCACGGGAACGTATCAAACGCATTCATAACACTCATCACGAATGTAGATGTTCATCTCCATAGAGATGGTCTGATCAGCGCGGGGCACGGTCCGGCAATAAACACATAGTAAAACCGCTGGCCAGTTGAGACACGATACGCTATTATATAGGAGATCTTGTGAGACGTGAGCCGAATCGTGAGAGGATGTTTGTTAATCTTTGTTGGGGAATTTAGCTTTGATTTTTATAAATTATACAACTCGCGGCAAACTCTAGGGGTGACAATTGTAATACATATCATTGGTTAAGAATTACAATGCTATCATCTCGTTTTCTTTTAGTTTTTTCTAATACAGCCCCAAATTAGACTTATTTTCACGTTTCTCATTGTTTCATTTTTTCTGTTTGTGAAAGGCAAAGGGAACAAACCCATACAGCCATATGCAGTCAATACCACGTCAAGTTTGAGATTTTAAGTGCGATATTGTTTTTTATACGAACGGCATAAGAACAGTACGAAGATCAAGGTGTCGAACTTGACGTGTTCTCTACTGTATCTATGTATCATATTGGTAATTTCATAACATAACTGAAATGACACACCGATTAGAATATGACTTATAAGAATAATAATAAAAACTCAAGGCAACAAAAAACTCGCATATTACCAACCCTGAAAATGCCGTGAATCGCACAATAGTTATCGATCTATACCTAATTATAACATACAGACATGAACTTAGGAAGGTAGGTGGATTTGCTAGAGCTATCAATATTGCAAAGAGGCTCACTAAACTTACACCAATCCGCATTGGGCACGCGTGGTGGACTAATGCCCATAAACCCTCTTTGTTGGTAGGCCTATGCCCTGCAGTGGGACGTATACAGGAAGATGATGATGTCAAGAATATTGTATACAACGTGTTAATGAATTAACGCAAAACCTCATACACCCCAACTGATTTATAACAAAATAATTAGATTGAAACAATAATTTAATTATTTTGATAGTTAAAATTTAAAGTTATTCGCATTTTAAGTTTAAGGCAAAAATTATTTGTTATCATTGAAACTGAAAGAAAGCGGTAACGTATGGTTACATTTTTATAATCTTGTTTTGGTAGTAAGTAGGGTGAGTTTACCCGTGCGGTGGGTTGACATCGGGTTCAAAATTTTTAATTTTGCAAAAAAAAATTTAAATACTTTGAAAGAAATTACCTATGTTGAAACCATGATAATTCGACTCTGCTCTCGATTCTCAAACAAACTACTTTCTAGTTTTGCGTTAATTCATTAACACGTTGTATATTTGGATGATGTGTCGTGATGATTTTGACGTGTCAAGTACGAGTAGTGTTCTATAAAACATTGCATATCAATATATTTTATAGAAGACCAACTTTAGCACCTACTGATAGGAGGCTAGACTTTTAGCCACAGAAACACTGCAAAAACCTTTCCCTTTGTCGTCTTATCCGACTCCCACGAGTAGAAATCAGGAAGTCCGTTCAAAGTTGGAACCACACGGCTAAATGTAAATACTATCTATCTATTTTATGTTTCAATCTTACCCCTTAGTCACCTTATAAGACTCCCACTGAAAAGTAGAAATGTCACGCCTGTACAAACTAACTATGTTGTACATATCACCAATTTTCTACACCAACCAAACCAACCACAAGGACATCCTGTGAACTTCCCTATTCAAAGACATACATAATATAATTTCGTTTCTATCTCACATCCACTATCAATTACAGATGCGGGTGGGAGCAGGAAAGAACTAATATAATCAACTTCAGGAAGCCAAGCTAACAGAGAAAACCTCAAAGAGTAATTAATCGAAGTTTTATCAGACGAGATTCTTATCTGCTTCCTTTGATCTACTTACATGTAATGTGGTCTTAGAAATATAATCTTGTATCTTATTGTATAGGTACTTATAAAATCACCTAGTATTTACCACGTTTCTTGCTACTAGACGACTAAAGGGCGTGGTTTTGTTTCTTAAGAAAATAAACTTATTTGAAACACGTTTTAGAGGGTGCTACAGACCTTCAAATTAAATAACTTTCCCTACCGAGCCAAAGTAGATATCACGAGAAAGAAAAAAGTATTTTTCCGTATAACAAGTAAATGGTTACTTGAAACGAATTATGCAATAGATTGTTTTTTGTAGTACCATTGATGAAACTATAAACACTGAAGAACCACGAAAAGAAAGTTTTATTTTTAGATTTTCATATTGATCCCATTGCAAAAGTTTTTCAGTTTGACGGTCTAAAGACTCTAAAGTCTAAAAGTTCCTTAAATATTAAACACCTATAAGTTTATAAATACACCTGTACTATATACAGGGTGATTTTTAATAGGTCTGTATGGCTTAAAGGGGAAAGAGTACAGCCCATTAGAAGTCTAAAACTGTATGGAACCCCTGGTCCTAAAATTGTATGAAAATACAGATAAATTACTATGAAAACTCTTATCCGTCCTGTTATTCAAAAATGGAACGACCTTACATTGCGCAATAATACAATCATAATTTTCGAAAAAAAGTTAAAATGTCCATTATTTCCGAAACCAGTGATTTTCGACCAGGGGTTCCATACAGTTTTAGACTTCTAATGGGCTGTACTCTTTCCCCTTTTAGCCATACAGACCAATTAAAAATCACCCTATATAGGCCTATAGGATCCTTCTTAAGGTGTTGATCGGACTGTCAAACTGAACAGATTTCTCTATGGCACCAACATCGAAATCGCAAAGAAAAAAATCAGCGCTTAAATACAAAACTGCTAACCTACTCGAGCCAAATGTATGGGGAGGAGGAGGGGAGGACAGCAGATTTTTTTCGAAATTTTTTATGTTGGTCCCATAGGGAATGTTGTTCAGTTTGATGGTCAGATCATTATTTATTTAAAAAGTGCCAGCATATTAAGAAGGACCCTGTATGACCGTTTTTTTTAAACTTTCTGGTTAACTTTTTTACCTCCCTAATAAAGAATAGTCTTGAATTTACTACATACTTTATACTCATGCCTGTGTCCTATTATTGGGGTAGGCTGAAATAATTGAGCATCATCTGCTACGATCCTGACATGCCACTTCCACAGTCATAAGTCGTTACAATACACACTCGTCGTTTTCAGTTGATCTCGAATTGACGAAATTAAGTAAGCCGCTAATTTAGTCCGCATAATTTACGTCTAGGGTGACCCCTTTCGACTTGAATTTAACTGTTTTATATAATTAAATAAATATTTAATTCTAGAAATCAAAAACAAAGTAAACAACTAACAAAGTAATTGTCCACAAAAACGTCACTCCCATCACAACTATAAAGCAATAAACGAAACACAATGCGCCATAAAGCCTAAAGCGTGTGACGTAAGTCGTAAAAGGCCTAAGAGGAACTATCCAAAAACCCTTGTGTGTAATTAATGTTTCGCTTCTAAGCGAATTATGACATGCCTTTAGAATGTGAGCTATAAGTTACAGGAGAATGAATCGAATAGGAAGTAGGTAGGAAGTTTTTGATTTCATACGATTAGCCAATATTGATTTTTCCGGCCGCAATTTTTATTCCAGTAGCAATAAAATATACAGGGTGAAATTGATATCATTGGCATCCTTTTAAACTAAGAGTCTACCCATCAAACTGAACAACTTTTACCATGCATGGGAGCAAACCGATCGGAACGAAAAAAAATTAGCTGATGTATACATTTGAGGCGCGAACTCGCGCGTCGACATTGCAGTTTAGTATGGAACAGCAGATTTTTTTATTTGCTCCGATCGGTTTGCTCCCATTGTAAAAGTTGTTCAGTTTTTTGGCGAGGAAGGAAACCGCCGAGTACTGTATACAAGTTTATTGACAGAGAGTATTTACATCAACATTTACATTTTCAATAAGAGCTAATCGTAATAAACGTATTATTGAAGGCTCGAATATAAAAGTATTTTGTTTTTCAATACATAAAACCTAACGTGACATGAGTCATCTCTATTCTAAAAGACTTAAGCTTTTTATAAAATGCAGCACGGAGTTTGCACGCTTAATAAGAAGGTTGCCACAGTTTGATGCTAACCCACACAGCACAGAATATCTACTAGTTATCTATTAGATATTTTGTAGACACTTAGATATTTTGTAGATATCTATTAGACATCTTGTAGACATTTGTGCTGTTGGGGAATGATATCAATTTCACCCTGTATATTAGTTTTTAAATCAAATCATACGCTTTTAATTAAGTAAGGTACAATAATAAAAACGGGCCCGCCGGTTTGTGCTCTAAAAACAAACAAACAGATAAAAAATAAGTGATTTGGAGTCAGGGACATCAAAACACAAATATTGTCACCTTTTTTCTTCTTCGTGTAATTCTAATTACATTCTTCTCTTCTTCTTCTTCTTCTTCTTAGCCCTTTTCAACCATAATGGTGTAGGCCTCCTTCAGTCTATGCCATCCTTCTCGATCTTGTGCCATTTCTATCCATTTGACTCCAGCTGATCTATTGATATCGTCATATCAACGCATTTGCGGTCTTTCTCTTGGGCGTTTTTCTCCCCATGGTCTCCACTCCAACAGTGCTTTGCCCCACGAGCCTTCTTTTCTGGCGATATGACCAGCCCATTGCCACTTGAGTTTCGCGATACGCTTGACGACGTTAGTGACTTGGCTCTGCTCTCTGAGCCATTCGTTTCGCTTTCGGTCTCTTAGCATAACTCCTAGTAACTCCTAACATTTTCCTCTCAATTGCTCTCTGCGCTACTCTGAGTTTGTTGGTGACCTCCTTTGTGAAAACCCATGTCTCTGCTCTCTTTAATTACATTAAATTTAATTATATTTAATCTCAATGTTTTTACCTTTGCCATTACCTAGGTGTACAAATAAATCTTTGACTTTAATAAAATCAAAGTTCACATCCCACTTTTAAGGAAATGTTGATATTTTATTGATTCAGCCGAAACGTTCAATATTTAACTTTAATGAATCTTTTATTTCTCCATCCATTGGATCTAAAGCTTTAGTGTAAATATTATACTTACTTATGAATCTTATGATTCTTAATTACTTTTGAAGTTAAACATAAACTCTTAGTAAAGTGAAAGACGATGCTATCTTGATTATAACTTTGCTCACCTTTCACCTACTTGAAGTGCTAACGTCATTCCATCTTGAGACAAAATTGACTAAAGTCTCTTTAAAAAAGGTCAAAATCCTCCCCAAGACAGGTCATATTATTTTAATCGAACACTAAATTTTGACCGCGACTTCGTCTGCACCGGCTCCCGTTATTGTAGCTATAGTGAGAAAAGAAAAAAATCGGTCTAGTGTGAGTCGGGCTACTCGCGCACCGAGGGTTCCGTGCCACACCACCACACAACATATTAACTTACAAAAACAATTTTTTTCTCCGGGACCTTTAGCACGAGACTGACTCACATTTAGCCTGTTTTTATTATTTGTTGGTATACTGTAGAGTTTGGTCTATAATCACACCAAGTTTGATGCTTGTATATAATAATATGTATTATCGTTTTTACGATAGAGCGAGAAGAAAAAAAAATTGTTAGCAAATCCACCGCAATAACGCACATTCTGTGAAAATTTCAACTATCTACCTCTTACGGTTCAAAAGTTACAGCCCTAAATAGGTAGGACAGACGGACGGACACACGGCGACATAATTATCAAGCTATACAAAACCAAAATAACTGGCCGCGCGTTAGGACGAGTAACGTATAACGTCTCGCGACCAGTTTATTGGTTTTGTATAGCTTGATGTGTCGCCGTGTGGACGGGCAATGTAGGCTTGGTAATAGGGTCTCGTTTGACTCGTTTTCACCCTTTGGGTACGGAACCCTAAAAACTGTTTTTTTAGTATAATCATAAACTTATAAAACACAGATCACATAATTATAGATTGATGAAAACAAGAACTTTAACTAGTGCAATTTGCGAGCTTATCACTGAAGAGATTTCTCAAGCTGCGGTCGCTCGGTACTCTTTTCAATTTACAAAACAGATGAGGTACATCACTCATAATGTTATCTCACTTAACTTCAGTACTGTAGGCTTGAGAGCAAAAAAATTCTCCCTGGCATTATTATTACAATATTTTACATGTTAACAAATCCTAATAAAAAAATCCTCAAAACTCAGGGTACCTCGGGGGCTGGCAGTGTTGCTTGTTTCGATGTTTTTGGTTTAAACGTAGTTTATAAATTCAGTTTTGATGAAATCACTAAAGGTTGAGTTTATATTTGGTACGTCGTAATTTTCGTCAAGCATCGGAAACATTCAATTAAATTTTTAGGGTTCCGTACCCAAAGTTTGAAAGCGAAACCCTATTATCCGCCCACGTTGTCCGTCTGTCTCTCTGTCCTACACAGGGTTTTTTTACACCCTGTATAACTATGTTTTACACACAGTTTTACATTCAAATATCCTCTATTCCTACGCACCAGATTTTTGTAATCAATCGATCGCTGTGTTTGAATTATAGATTACTAGCGACCCACCCCGGCTTCACACGGGTGCAACGCTGATACTATGCATGTATTATATTATAAACCTTCCTCTTGAATCACTCTATCTATTTAAAAAACCGCATCAAAATCCGTTGCGTATACAACGTATTAATGAATTAACGCAAAACTAGAAAGTAGTTTATTTAGAATCGAGAGTAGAATCGAATTATCATGGTTTCAACATAGGAATTTTTTTCAAAATATTAAATAATTTTTTTTGTAAAATTTAAAATTTACTGAACCCGATGTCAATCCACCGCACGGGCACACTCACCCTACTTACTACCAAAACAAGATTTTTCAAATGTATCCATGAGTACGTTAGCGCTTTCATTCATTGCTGAAATGATAACAAATCATTTTTGCCTCAAAACTTAAAATGCGAATAACTTTAAATTTTAAGTATCAAAATAATGAAATTATTATTTCAATCTAATTATTTTGTTGTAAATCAGTTGGGGTGTATGAGGTTTTGCGCTAATTCATTAAGACGTTTTATAGTATGTACTGATGACCATAATTATATCACTAAGCTACAGTTTATAACTTAAGACCTTAGTAAACAATCTGACTAAGCATTGTCGCCCTTTGTTTTAGCTTAAATCTCTTCATAATTATACAATTTAGACGTTAAGTGTGACTAAGCTTTACGCTAGAAATGGTATGAAAGCTAGCTTTAGACATTTCAAAATTAATATTAAACCAACTACTTATACACACTTTTTTAAGGGGATGTCCAGACCATCAAACTGAACAACTTTCTCTATGGGACCAACATAGAAATCGTAAAGAAACAGCAGTTTTTGATGAAGAACAGGAAGAGATTGCGGATTGCGGAGCCTCGTGGCAGGCAAAAACGCGAAACAAGTGCTCGTGTCAAAACCTTCCACGTGACTCCCTCTCTCATCTTGCCACTCACCTGCACGCGAACGGTAGTGCTATCCGTGTTGCAAAATACTAGACAGGAAAAATGTTGTATGACTTTCCATCTCGATAAAATAAGCTCTCCCATACGTTTGATGTTGGCTCTACAGGGTGTATTATTATTTATTATTATTGGGTGCTTGGGGCCTTAACAGACTTACGCCTGTGCCACTTCGACCATCGCTGATCTTTTGTGAACGCCCCTTCTATAGTTCCCTATTAATCCCTACAGCATTTAGGTATCGCATTAGGTCTTTAGCAGAGATGTCTTGTATTTCATCTGGAGTCAACACCTGTCTTCCAAGATGAATACTTCGTTTGTACATTAATGGACCACAGTTGCATAGAATGTGTAGGGGGGTTTCCATGTCCTCCCCACAGAATCTGCAGCAGGTGGTGTCGCTTAGTTTCAAGGTGTGCATGTGTTTGTTTAGTTTGCAGTGACCTGTGAGTGATCTCACTATTGTACATAGGTTGTCTTTTTTAAGAGCTAATAGGCTGTTCGTATGTTTACGATTATACCCTTTGATAAGTGCTTTGGAGTGATTTAGGCCTGGAGCATTTCTCCATGTCTTAATTGCCTCAAATACACAATCTACAGGGTGTAACAAAACACCCTACTAATAATTAAGTTCTCAGATCTCTTAATTTAAGAAAAAAAATAGATATCTTTTGTTCATCTGACTTGGGCCTATTAGCCCAGTTATTTTACGGAGTTTTTTTAACAATATACATTATTTTTAAGTAAATATGTAAAAAAAAAACACTAGGTTTTTATAAAAAAATACGAACATATTTTTCAAAACCTTCATATAGACAAAAATATTTACGCCATGTTTGAAGTAGGTATGTATAATGGTAAATGCCTTAAATATGTGCAAAAAAAAATAACCATCATGTTTTTTTTATCGAGATAATAGCTAAATTTTAAATTTGGAACTGTTGCTGACGGATTTTTTTTTAATTTTGGTACATCTCTAAGCAGAATTTTTTTAGTTTGTATTTAAGAGCCAATTTGCTCTTAAATACTAACTAAAAAAATTCTGCTGTCCCAAACTGCAGTAGCGACTGTATGGGACCGCAGATTTTTTAACTTTATCTTGATGTTGGCTCCATAGCGAAACTTGTTCAGTTTGATGGTTGTAACAACCCCCCCTGGGGTCGCTTAATAAAATAAAATAAATACTAAACGAAAATCTTTACCTACAAAATATTTCGAAAATATAAAATTAGGAAATACATGAAGTTATAAGAAGTTATTATGGCCTTTGATGTGATCGTCTATTAGAAAGGTAGGAACCCTATATTGTGGACAGTTGTGTAGTAACGCAAGAACTTTGTAGAGGTTGCGAGATGTATAAAAAAAGATAATCTAGCATAAATAAATATTTCAAAATAAACTAGAGTAAGAGAATATTATAATTGATGGAAGTAGATAAGGTAAAGGGTATTCATACTGGTTAGTGTATTTGGAATCTGTATAGGTAAGAGGAAAGGAAATGGGGTCCTCTCAGAAGCGAGGGGAATAATGGGAAAGGGGGCCCCCCATGACAGAGGGGATCAGAGGGAGCCCCAACCTTCGCTCCCTCTACTGTGGAGGTCAACCAGGGGTAACCTCCTCCAGGAAAACTGGACAAACTAAAGGGGAAACCTTTTTTTTTATCTATTATTTTCCTGAAAGAAGGTATAAAATATATTAAAATGAAATTCGATGTTATTTGAATTTTATGGTTATAAACCATATTTAAACTGAATGACTCAAGGTATTTTGAATTGAATTAAATAATGAGTCGACTATCCCTAAGGAAGAAGCTAGAGTTGAATAAAACAAAACTACACAAAATCTATTTCATGTGTGGCGATCCATATTATTAAATTCAATATGTCCAATCAATACCGATATTAATGTAATTTATGTGGTGAATTATATGATAGTGTGAACAGCCTTCGTGCACTGCTAATAGTAAAATATTTTTTAACTCAAATAAAATGGGCTCTATGTGTGAATATAACCTGCAAAACCTCACCCTCCGTCTCTCAAGTTCTTCAATAAGGTGTCCATCAAGCATAGTAGAAGCCCAGGCCAAAGCATTGTTTTTTGTTCGACACGACTATATCCAATCCGGTCCTTATCGGCATCTCGAGGACTAGATAAGTGACTATTGCAATGGCAATCCCCACACAGAAGGTGATGAAAATGTTTTTCTACTGTAGAATTAAAAATATGCTATGCATTCCAACTTTTGTAGAGAGTCACTTTGAGATGGTCCTTCCTCCGTGTAGAGTCATATTGAAATTGAGGTGAACATATCCCGTAGTGACTGGCTAAAGATCTCTCACAAAATAGATTATTCAGTGAAAACAAAACTCTAAACTCCATCCCTGGAATTCTAGAAGGAATTGTGTCAAAGACACTTAAATAGTAGAGATAAAAAAGATGTTTGGGTCTGTATAAAAGTGTCGTAGCACTAGGGTATAATAAAATATATCAGAGATACAAGTGTATGAAAATAATTTCTTATGTAGGGTAGGAATCCATGTGATCATTGTATTTTGTTTTGTTTCATGATCATATTTTTGACTGACTCGACATTTAAGAGCTATTTCAGCAAGGTGCTTTGTCATTGAGAAGAAATAGCCAAACAAACTCCATGACTGCAACCAAATTATGATAAAAGAGGTTTTAGGTAAGGTAGGTTAGACAACCTGAAGTGTGCACTAGGAAAAATGGCAACAAGTAAAGCAACTACAAATAAAAGTCAATACCTGAAAATAGCATTGCCTTTTAACAACCAAAACCAGGCAAACAAGTACCTAGGTTTATAAAATAAATGGCATTACACCAATCAACCATAAATAAAAGCCAATGCCTGAAACTGACATCGCCTTTTACAACCAAAACCAGGCAAACAAGTACCTAGGTTTATAAAATAATCCTATCTAAATATTGAATTTAATTAAGTAGGTATTTAATAATAATATTATAGCAAAATAAATACCAAATATCAATTTGGCATCATGATAATTAAAAGCAATTGAAAGATTGCTTTGACAACTTGTTCCACTATATAGGATCACTGTAAAAATTTTAATTGATTATATTATGAAAAATAAAAATATCTATTAAAAATCGCACATGTTGGAAGTTTATTCATTAAGATTCAATTAGAAATATTAGACGTATGGCCGATGAAAATCATTTCATTTCCCAAAGGTAAAATAATAAAAGTTTTTGTAAAGCTAAGTTAGGAAAATTTCTATCTTATTCCGTTCTAAAGAAACCGAAAATAATTTTAAATAGCGTTGGTTATTTTAGAAGCTATCACAATTGATTTGGTTTATTTATATTTAAATAATATTATAAAATAAAATTAGAGTAACTGAATCATGTCACTAGTAACGACCTCCAGTGGTGACAAAGTGTACTACCTCAATATAATTGAGCGTTAAATACACAGAGCGCTTGCTTTCGTAAAAGTTCATAAATATCTCACCAGACGTCTCTGTATAAACATAAAAAAGCAATATAAAGAACTAAACTCATTCATATTTAAATAAATTTAAAGAATAAAAACATTCATTATAAATAACAAAGTTAGACCAATTGTATCACTAGTGGCGGCCTCTAGTCGCAAAGAATCGAACTACTTAAAATATATTGAACGTTATCTGTAAAGCGCACGCACTCTAAGAAATTCACGAATTTTCCACTAGATGGCGTAGTTATTACACGGCTGCCCCACAATTGAAGTAATTTTAAAACAACAAAGAATTCATATAAAATACGAACATAAAATATTCAAAATCTAAACTCCAATCCAATGTAAGCCTTGATCTTAGGAATATAAGGTAGATAAGAAAATATTCTAGACATTTCACTCAAATCATCCATCGAAACTCATGAATCTATATCCATTCCAAATAGCAACGAAATCAGCTATATCACGCCCCCCATCCCGTTCGCATGCATGCAAATAGAAAGAGAGCGAAAATGTAAGAATACTCTTTCGCATTCATCAAACAGAAACTCTGCACCCACGGGACTCGAACCCGCAGCCCTCGGCACAGCAGGCAAGCCTACCACCAATCCGAGCTATCGGCCGTACTAAAATACAGCCTATGTATCAAAATCAATGGAAATATAGGACACTATTTAAATATGAATTATCACAGATCCTTTCAAAAGCAAAATGTGAATAAAATATAAAACGACGATCATATTTAAATAATGTAGGTAACTATAAAATAACTAATTCCTCCAAATGAACAGATTTCATGTTTAGTTTAGAAATCATTATGGCATCAAAAGGATTCATACCAACATACATACATGTAAAACTATGTAGGTACAACCCGTAACAATTATACATACACCCACAGTTCGTACTAAATATTTTCACGCGGCGATTATTCTTATTGAGGGTAGACAGGCTTATAAGAACTGCAGTCCAACCTTGGCTGAGACACGCCCCGCGTAGAATTGCCTTCATAATTACTAGATATAAGTACATACAAACATACACCCCCACGACCGGAATCTCCCTAGGGTGGTCAGAATCCTTTAGCATAAATATCAAATCACACCAAACAGCTACAGGCGGTTAAGTCAGCCCTTTTGACCCTCATTGCACTGCATAGGAAGAAATCTTTATCCCTTAGTCGCATCATTCGAAATGCGAAGTAATGGGCAGTCCAGCTCCAATCCGAAACCTCATGGCCTTTATACATTCAATCATAAAATTCTACATTCACTTTCCGATATCCTCACGACCACAGTTTCCCTAGGGTGGTCAGATTTCAGTATAAAATTAAATACTACAAGATAGAATCACGCCATATAGCTACAGACGGTCCAGTCTACCCTTTGTCCCTCATACCACTGCACTGGAAGGAATCTTATCCCTTCGTTGGCTCACTCAAATGCGAAGTAATAGGCAGTCTAGCTCCAATCCGAAACCATGTGGTCTTTATACATACATACATATGACTATACATTCACATTTAGATATCCTCACGACCACATGTTCCATAGAGTGGTCAGAATTCAGTATAAAATTAAATACTACGGAAGGGAATCACGCCTAACAAATACAGACCGTCAAGTCAACCCTTTGTCCCACACAACACTGCATAGAAAGGAATCTTCATCCCTTAGTCGCATCATTCGAAATGCTACCTAATGAGCTATCCTGCTCCAATTTAGTTCAATAAAATGAGCCGTCTACAACATTTTATCAGAGATCGCAGCATGTTGCTTACCTACATCTACCTTCCTAATTTCTTTCCAACCCAATCGTATCTACCTACATTAAGAAAATTCTGCTAACCTACTCAACTACCTACCTACAGTTCCTATAGAATTTCGATATCAATCTGTTACGTAAATCAAAGTAAAAGAATAGGCATATAAATCACGTCACGTATTCAAAATGTCAATGAAAAATGGTACGATTAAAATAAGTAGGATAAAACACAAAGTTAATTAAAGAATGGTAAAATAAGACAAAATTGCTGAAAGAAAAATAAGATTAGACACAACATAGCTGAAAGAAATAAAACATAATTAGATTATGACAACCGGAGATCTGTAAAGAAAATAAATAAATTACATACACATACATACACAAATTTAGAACCCTGTAATGAATGGCACACCCTAACATACGACCCTAACCGATAATTATAAAATTCACTGACCTCGGTACAGCGTCAGGCAGACAGCATCTCAGGAAGCCAGGCTCAGGAGATCAGCATCTTCTGCAGCAGCTCTTAGGACGCGATAGCTAAATTAATCCCTACAATTTACGCACTCCCGTTCTTCTATACTTTATAATAAGCTGTTGTTCAGCTATACTAGTTCGGATTCTAAACCCTAAATTGACTTTGCTAAATTCGGAATCTGGGTACGCGAATAAATAGCACAACGGGCCGGTTGCCACGCGTTGGCTAGAAGCACATTTCCGAGGAGTGGAATGTTTCCCTCCAGAAAGCACTGTGTATCGGACCGACGCCAGTACTTCCGTAGTTCTCTGCCATCAAGATGGTAAAATAAAACTGATCAAATATGGGCTTGCACGCAGTTTTATATCATTATTTTGAGAGCGATAGCCAATGAAAACGGTTTCTAAGATTAGCCAATAGGCTCTCAAGCGCATTAGTTCCGATTTTGGCCACAAAAATTCAGCCAATGAGGAATCGAACAAACTTCATACATTAATTATATTTTGCATGAAGTTAATACCAGAAAGTAGATTCTACGATGCTGATTGGTGTAAACATCTAAGGTAAGGTATAGTACCAACCTAATATTCACTACGCGGACCGCTAGGCGGCGGTGGTAGTCGCATGATGGCGGTTTTAGAAAGGCACTGATTGGCGCACACGCCGTGTCGTGCCAACCTAATAATCTTGTATTAGTGACGCGTAAACTAGATGGCGCCTGGTGTCATAACAGAATGAATATAACCATCATCATCATAGCTTCTAGCTATCATAAAAGTAAACTAGATGGCGTTGTTAATGAAATGTTTGCCATGTGAAAAAAAACACGACCCGACAGGGGATTTTCTAAAATTCCTTAAAGACAGAGACAAGAAAAAAAACATGAATAATTCTATTTTTGAAAAGTTGGTTTCGTCACAATCGCCCCCTACATTTTATGAGGTTACAACTGAACTAAAATGTATTACTCAATGAGAAAAACCAACTTGATTAATTTAAATATCAACCGTATCTATTGAGAATAAAATACGAAAACTACACCGCATTTGTTATACTTTTCAAACTTCAGCCTGAATTGAAATCTGAGCCGTTCTCTGTAGCGCATTCTATTCACAACAAAGATGATTGTTAATTTTATTTTGTTAATTTTGTTTCAAAACGAAATGAAATGTAAATGAAATGAAATAATGCAAAAACATTTAAATGAAGCATTACAGCAGCAGCAACAGCTCCCACTCCTTTATTTTATCGTTGGTAAACTCGATCTCGATGATATTGACGATGGTATTGTTACAGGAATTTCTTGAAGTAGTGTACTGGCAGTGGCAGACGACTGTAAACCTTTCACCTGGTTGCTCCTATTTTGCAGAATGTTCGACGCCCCCACATTACGACGACCAATGATGACTCCCATGTGACTTCTGATGTCTCTCCTTGCATCCAGCTGTTCATTGTACAGCTCGCGTAGAAATTCTGTTGCTTTAAATTTGGATTATCTTTTTATTTTTTATTTTCATAACACCTGATCCTTTTTATGTTATCAGCATCACAGCGTAGGGTCCTAACCACTAGACGGTCATAACCTCAACATACCTTAACCGTTTCACACTTTTCAAAAAAATTCCGCAATCGGTGATTCTACGTATTTTACGATCTAGTAAACCAACTCTCACCCGATAAAGAATTATCCTAATTCCGTCAATAAAGAAATTATGTAACGCGTTATCATAAAAGAAACGTAATTGTAATCATAACATCCGTAAAAGAGACTTGAAACCGTAATTACAAATATATCCGTTGATAAAACGCAAAAAAAATGTAATCCTGAACAAAATATTCGAAAACACTAAACAAGTGCAACGCGCGTACTTACAAGGTCACGTCGTTCGGCATGATTCCCAGTCGCATCTCACTGCCTTGCGTTGAATGACTGAGCGATCGGTCATTCATTACTCACACATTTCATTCGTTCATCCTTTTTTCATTCGTCATTCTATCGTTTTCACGTCGGTATGTGAAAACTTATGTTGAAGCTTAGATTTTGTACTACATGAATTTAACTATAAACTCTGCGTTCGTAATCGTAACCCCATTAAACCTCATAAAACTTAAAACCTGTCGCTTTACATAAGTAAATTTCCCCTCGCCCCCCATTCAGAAATATCTAAAAGTTTTTAGAAGAATGAGCGTAGATTTAGAAAATGAGATCCATAAATTTTTCAACATCCCACATTTGAAACCTCTATCCATTACACGAACAACAAATTGTAGGCTAAAAAGCCTACACAGTATATTAATAAAGCAGTAGTAACACCAAGTCAAAACAATCCTGGTCACGGCACCAAATTGTAACAACCCCCCCTGGGGTCGCTTAATAAAATAAAATAAATACTAAACGAAAATCTTTACCTACAAAATATTTCGAAAATATAAAATTAGGAAATACATGAAGTTATAAGAAGTTATTATGGCCTTTGATGTGATCGTCTATTAGAAAGGTAGGAACCCTATATTGTGGACAGTTGTGTAGTAACGCAAGAACTTTGTAGAGGTTGCGAGATGTATAAAAAAAGATAATCTAGCATAAATAAATATTTCAAAATAAACTAGAGTAAGAGAATATTATAATTGATGGAAGTAGATAAGGTAAAGGGTATTCATACTGGTTAGTGTATTTGGAATCTGTATAGGTAAGAGGAAAGGAAATGGGGTCCTCTCAGAAGCGAGGGGAATAATGGGAAAGGGGGCCCCCCATGACAGAGGGGATCAGAGGGAGCCCCAACCTTCGCTCCCTCTACTGTGGAGGTCAACCAGGGGTAACCTCCTCCAGGAAAACTGGACAAACTAAAGGGGAAACCTTTTTTTTTATCTATTATTTTCCTGAAAGAAGGTATAAAATATATTAAAATGAAATTCGATGTTATTTGAATTTTATGGTTATAAACCATATTTAAACTGAATGACTCAAGGTATTTTGAATTGAATTAAATAATGAGTCGACTATCCCTAAGGAAGAAGCTAGAGTTGAATAAAACAAAACTACACAAAATCTATTTCATGTGTGGCGATCCATATTATTAAATTCAATATGTCCAATCAATACCGATATTAATGTAATTTATGTGGTGAATTATATGATAGTGTGAACAGCCTTCGTGCACTGCTAATAGTAAAATATTTTTTAACTCAAATAAAATGGGCTCTATGTGTGAATATAACCTGCAAAACCTCACCCTCCGTCTCTCAAGTTCTTCAATAAGGTGTCCATCAAGCATAGTAGAAGCCCAGGCCAAAGCATTGTTTTTTGTTCGACACGACTATATCCAATCCGGTCCTTATCGGCATCTCGAGGACTAGATAAGTGACTATTGCAATGGCAATCCCCACACAGAAGGTGATGAAAATGTTTTTCTACTGTAGAATTAAAAATATGCTATGCATTCCAACTTTTGTAGAGAGTCACTTTGAGATGGTCCTTCCTCCGTGTAGAGTCATATTGAAATTGAGGTGAACATATCCCGTAGTGACTGGCTAAAGATCTCTCACAAAATAGATTATTCAGTGAAAACAAAACTCTAAACTCCATCCCTGGAATTCTAGAAGGAATTGTGTCAAAGACACTTAAATAGTAGAGATAAAAAAGATGTTTGGGTCTGTATAAAAGTGTCGTAGCACTAGGGTATAATAAAATATATCAGAGATACAAGTGTATGAAAATAATTTCTTATGTAGGGTAGGAATCCATGTGATCATTGTATTTTGTTTTGTTTCATGATCATATTTTTGACTGACTCGACATTTAAGAGCTATTTCAGCAAGGTGCTTTGTCATTGAGAAGAAATAGCCAAACAAACTCCATGACTGCAACCAAATTATGATAAAAGAGGTTTTAGGTAAGGTAGGTTAGACAACCTGAAGTGTGCACTAGGAAAAATGGCAACAAGTAAAGCAACTACAAATAAAAGTCAATACCTGAAAATAGCATTGCCTTTTAACAACCAAAACCAGGCAAACAAGTACCTAGGTTTATAAAATAAATGGCATTACACCAATCAACCATAAATAAAAGCCAATGCCTGAAACTGACATCGCCTTTTACAACCAAAACCAGGCAAACAAGTACCTAGGTTTATAAAATAATCCTATCTAAATATTGAATTTAATTAAGTAGGTATTTAATAATAATATTATAGCAAAATAAATACCAAATATCAATTTGGCATCATGATAATTAAAAGCAATTGAAAGATTGCTTTGACAACTTGTTCCACTATATAGGATCACTGTAAAAATTTTAATTGATTATATTATGAAAAATAAAAATATCTATTAAAAATCGCACATGTTGGAAGTTTATTCATTAAGATTCAATTAGAAATATTAGACGTATGGCCGATGAAAATCATTTCATTTCCCAAAGGTAAAATAATAAAAGTTTTTGTAAAGCTAAGTTAGGAAAATTTCTATCTTATTCCGTTCTAAAGAAACCGAAAATAATTTTAAATAGCGTTGGTTATTTTAGAAGCTATCACAATTGATTTGGTTTATTTATATTTAAATAATATTATAAAATAAAATTAGAGTAACTGAATCATGTCACTAGTAACGACCTCCAGTGGTGACAAAGTGTACTACCTCAATATAATTGAGCGTTAAATACACAGAGCGCTTGCTTTCGTAAAAGTTCATAAATATCTCACCAGACGTCTCTGTATAAACATAAAAAAGCAATATAAAGAACTAAACTCATTCATATTTAAATAAATTTAAAGAATAAAAACATTCATTATAAATAACAAAGTTAGACCAATTGTATCACTAGTGGCGGCCTCTAGTCGCAAAGAATCGAACTACTTAAAATATATTGAACGTTATCTGTAAAGCGCACGCACTCTAAGAAATTCACGAATTTTCCACTAGATGGCGTAGTTATTACACGGCTGCCCCACAATTGAAGTAATTTTAAAACAACAAAGAATTCATATAAAATACGAACATAAAATATTCAAAATCTAAACTCCAATCCAATGTAAGCCTTGATCTTAGGAATATAAGGTAGATAAGAAAATATTCTAGACATTTCACTCAAATCATCCATCGAAACTCATGAATCTATATCCATTCCAAATAGCAACGAAATCAGCTATATCACGCCCCCCATCCCGTTCGCATGCATGCAAATAGAAAGAGAGCGAAAATGTAAGAATACTCTTTCGCATTCATCAAACAGAAACTCTGCACCCACGGGACTCGAACCCGCAGCCCTCGGCACAGCAGGCAAGCCTACCACCAATCCGAGCTATCGGCCGTACTAAAATACAGCCTATGTATCAAAATCAATGGAAATATAGGACACTATTTAAATATGAATTATCACAGATCCTTTCAAAAGCAAAATGTGAATAAAATATAAAACGACGATCATATTTAAATAATGTAGGTAACTATAAAATAACTAATTCCTCCAAATGAACAGATTTCATGTTTAGTTTAGAAATCATTATGGCATCAAAAGGATTCATACCAACATACATACATGTAAAACTATGTAGGTACAACCCGTAACAATTATACATACACCCACAGTTCGTACTAAATATTTTCACGCGGCGATTATTCTTATTGAGGGTAGACAGGCTTATAAGAACTGCAGTCCAACCTTGGCTGAGACACGCCCCGCGTAGAATTGCCTTCATAATTACTAGATATAAGTACATACAAACATACACCCCCACGACCGGAATCTCCCTAGGGTGGTCAGAATCCTTTAGCATAAATATCAAATCACACCAAACAGCTACAGGCGGTTAAGTCAGCCCTTTTGACCCTCATTGCACTGCATAGGAAGAAATCTTTATCCCTTAGTCGCATCATTCGAAATGCGAAGTAATGGGCAGTCCAGCTCCAATCCGAAACCTCATGGCCTTTATACATTCAATCATAAAATTCTACATTCACTTTCCGATATCCTCACGACCACAGTTTCCCTAGGGTGGTCAGATTTCAGTATAAAATTAAATACTACAAGATAGAATCACGCCATATAGCTACAGACGGTCCAGTCTACCCTTTGTCCCTCATACCACTGCACTGGAAGGAATCTTATCCCTTCGTTGGCTCACTCAAATGCGAAGTAATAGGCAGTCTAGCTCCAATCCGAAACCATGTGGTCTTTATACATACATACATATGACTATACATTCACATTTAGATATCCTCACGACCACATGTTCCATAGAGTGGTCAGAATTCAGTATAAAATTAAATACTACGGAAGGGAATCACGCCTAACAAATACAGACCGTCAAGTCAACCCTTTGTCCCACACAACACTGCATAGAAAGGAATCTTCATCCCTTAGTCGCATCATTCGAAATGCTACCTAATGAGCTATCCTGCTCCAATTTAGTTCAATAAAATGAGCCGTCTACAACATTTTATCAGAGATCGCAGCATGTTGCTTACCTACATCTACCTTCCTAATTTCTTTCCAACCCAATCGTATCTACCTACATTAAGAAAATTCTGCTAACCTACTCAACTACCTACCTACAGTTCCTATAGAATTTCGATATCAATCTGTTACGTAAATCAAAGTAAAAGAATAGGCATATAAATCACGTCACGTATTCAAAATGTCAATGAAAAATGGTACGATTAAAATAAGTAGGATAAAACACAAAGTTAATTAAAGAATGGTAAAATAAGACAAAATTGCTGAAAGAAAAATAAGATTAGACACAACATAGCTGAAAGAAATAAAACATAATTAGATTATGACAACCGGAGATCTGTAAAGAAAATAAATAAATTACATACACATACATACACAAATTTAGAACCCTGTAATGAATGGCACACCCTAACATACGACCCTAACCGATAATTATAAAATTCACTGACCTCGGTACAGCGTCAGGCAGACAGCATCTCAGGAAGCCAGGCTCAGGAGATCAGCATCTTCTGCAGCAGCTCTTAGGACGCGATAGCTAAATTAATCCCTACAATTTACGCACTCCCGTTCTTCTATACTTTATAATAAGCTGTTGTTCAGCTATACTAGTTCGGATTCTAAACCCTAAATTGACTTTGCTAAATTCGGAATCTGGGTACGCGAATAAATAGCACAACGGGCCGGTTGCCACGCGTTGGCTAGAAGCACATTTCCGAGGAGTGGAATGTTTCCCTCCAGAAAGCACTGTGTATCGGACCGACGCCAGTACTTCCGTAGTTCTCTGCCATCAAGATGGTAAAATAAAACTGATCAAATATGGGCTTGCACGCAGTTTTATATCATTATTTTGAGAGCGATAGCCAATGAAAACGGTTTCTAAGATTAGCCAATAGGCTCTCAAGCGCATTAGTTCCGATTTTGGCCACAAAAATTCAGCCAATGAGGAATCGAACAAACTTCATACATTAATTATATTTTGCATGAAGTTAATACCAGAAAGTAGATTCTACGATGCTGATTGGTGTAAACATCTAAGGTAAGGTATAGTACCAACCTAATATTCACTACGCGGACCGCTAGGCGGCGGTGGTAGTCGCATGATGGCGGTTTTAGAAAGGCACTGATTGGCGCACACGCCGTGTCGTGCCAACCTAATAATCTTGTATTAGTGACGCGTAAACTAGATGGCGCCTGGTGTCATAACAGAATGAATATAACCATCATCATCATAGCTTCTAGCTATCATAAAAGTAAACTAGATGGCGTTGTTAATGAAATGTTTGCCATGTGAAAAAAAACACGACCCGACAGGGGATTTTCTAAAATTCCTTAAAGACAGAGACAAGAAAAAAAACATGAATAATTCTATTTTTGAAAAGTTGGTTTCGTCACATGGTCTAAACTAAACCACCCCCTTTTTTAATTGAATGTGTTAATTCACTTGGTTTCTTGACTGTACACAACAAGTTCATCGTAGAAGTAATTTGATCGATTGAAGACTTGACGAAAAGAGAATTTGACTAAAACTGAAATTTGACGAAAAAAGGACTTGGCGTTACAATAACTTGACTGACAGCGAATTTGACATATGTCACACTTGACTGACAGCGATTTTGACATATGTCATCGAACCCAATATTACTAGGGTGTTTTGTTACAACCTGTATAGTGAAAAAGCCGTGGTGGTCCAGTGGCGAGTAACCTTGCCTGCCGTGCAGGAGGCGATGGTTCGATCCCCGTCCAGGCCGACTCGTACCAATGAGTTTTTCGGAATTTATGTACGATTTCGATTTGTAACACCACTGGCGTTTCGGTGAAGGAAAACATCGTGAGGAAACCTGCATGCTTCAATTTCGAGGCATGTATTGTGCTCACTGTCCATTACAAGTGGCGACGGGCTCACTCCCCGTCACACTGGACAGAGTTTCGGCACTACTAGTGAAACGTGAATGTTCTGAGGTTTCAGAATATCTCTGACTACCCCCTTGGGGAATATAGTCGTGAGCATATGCTTATGCTTATGTATAGTGAAAGTTGTTCAGCTTGGTGTTCTTGAGTTTAGAGAATATAATAATGCGTTCAGGGGGTTGTTGGGGCTGCCGCGCCACTGTAGCGCATCAGGAATGTTCGCAGAGGCGCACACCGATGGCTTCCCAGCCATCATGCGCAAGAGAGTCGCGTCCGTGATGCGGCGGGTGCGCGGCAGCGCAAACACCCTCCTGACCATAGTAGCAAATAGGGTGGATGGCCCGATACTCAGGCACTGGACTTCAACCCATGTAGTTTTATTTTATTTTATTTTATTTATTGATTTACCAACAGTTGTTACAATAATACATACACATGATATCATAGACTAAAGGGCTTAATGTCTAATTGCACAACCAATTACAGGTAAATACCACATGCACATAATAAGTAGCATCAAGTGACGACATGAAGTAAAAAACATGATAAGAAAACTTAAACTAGTTACAAAATGCGTTTTAGAATTAAGTACCAGCTTACTGCAGCCAAACATTATCTAGATTCATGTTTTATTTTTTATTTTGATCTGTAGGTACTGTTAACATTAAAATTATTTACTATGTGTGATGCGAAATAATAAATTGGTTGAGATACTACGTTTCATGAACTACTATCCGGAATTTGTAGAGTGAATCGAAAAATATATCTGAGGATGTACTGTGATGATTGTAGTGCCAGCTAGCCGCGCCTCTAAATAAATATTTTTCCAATATCTATATGACATGTCTATAATTGTATTTAATTTTATATGTTTTGTGTTTGTGTGTATTTGGAATTTGAATTGTTATTCTGCCTACTAACATAGTTATAAGTGCATTTTTGTTATTAACACATATGGACAAAAGAAGTCTGAAATAAATGATATACAATACAATTAGACTTTACACCATCGAACTGAAAAAGAATGTATATATTTTAATAGTTTATGATTCTGATGGGGTTAGAGTCTAAACCACCTTTGATACACTTTTTATAGTCAAATTAAAGATTGAAAAATTAGGTCTCGGGTGGGACTTGAACCCGCACTCTTCCAAACCGGGAAATTGCGTTATCCAATTTCGCCACCGAGCCACTAGGCCAGAGAACGAAATTTTCAATCTGTTGCGTCTTGAGGGGATGTGAGCGCCATCTACTGGAAGTTATTACAAACTAGCCTTTTACAGTATTGTAAATTCTTTTTAGTATTGTAAATTCTAACATAAGCACAGCAAAAAAGTAACGGGGTCTTAGCCTACTACTAGCATAGTGGAAGAAAAATTTAGAAATAAAACTTAAAAGTAGACCCCATCAGAATCATGAACTAGGTATCAAAAGATAGATATAAAAGGTAGGTAGAAAAGATACATTCTCGAATATGTCTACAAAAGAGTTCGTTTCTATGTATGATGCATCGCAGCACATCGTTTCTCACGTCAGGAAAATTGAGCGATGACTTTCCAATGTTTGCTAAAAACACCGGTTATATTTTATACCAGGACTGGCTAGGCACGATCTCTTCCAAATGAAAAGACCTAAAATGTAAACTCATCTCCAAAAAGAAAATAAGTACTGACATTTTTCAACTTCAAGAAAATACCTGAGTGAGTGACTCACGTATTTTCTTTGCTCACTTCCTTATTCGCAGGGTGGACAGAAACTTTGATAGAAGTATCAATTACGAATTTATTTAGGTTTCAGGATTGAAACTGGTGGCCTCTGTGTTAGATTCCTCGCATATCGCCGAAAAATTACAACAATGAATATTTATCCCTTAGTCGCGTTGTATCACACCTACTACGGAAAAAAATTTGACAGTCTACTTATTTCAAACAAAGAACCAAAATACTCACACATACTTAAACTCACGACCACAATCCCTTTGTAAAAATGTAACATAAGCACACCCCCGACACGCCATACCATAAAGTTATTATACCTGTCGGAATAGAGTAACTGACATGAGTTGTCAAATGAAACCGTTTTTTGTGCATTTGTCGGCACTTATCGGCACCCTAAAACTTCGAGTTCTGTGTATAATTGTGAATCTAACGTGAAATAGTAGGTAATTTAATGAAATAGTGTTAGTATATTTCACAAAATAATCTACGACTTCACTTTAGATTCACTAATTATTCACAGAGCACGAATATTTACCCAGTCGATTGTGCTGACAAGTTCCCAAAAACGGTTCTATTGCCTCGCGTCACGTATCTCTTTCTATTATACAGTGGCGCCGCTAGGTACATCTCGCTCTCTCAGCTGTCAGTTCCTCTATATGATACCTTTATGCTCCATACAATGTTCTCATGCGAAATATTCATCATCATCTTATTTAAGAGCTCTTAAATAAGATGATGATGAATATTTCGCAGTTATTTATTTTATGTTAATTAAATAAATAAATATACAGAGGGTACAGATATAGGTAAAAAAAACAAGGAAAAAAGTAAATAAAAACTCTATAAGCATAAAATACCTCATTTAAGGCCTCAACTTGGGGCGCCGTACCCAGGAGGCTGGCAGCATGCCCCCTCTGGATTGCTAGGCTTATCCGCTGCCGGAGGAAGATGCCAGCTCTCCTGTCTCCTGTGCACTCGACTAGACGTGCGGACAGCTCTAATCAGACGTTTTGCTTGTGGTCCCCATGGACCTAGGGTTTCTACCCCACAAGGAATTAAATATGCATCTCTCATGTTTATTTGAAGGGTTTATTTCTCTTTCTTTTGTCTCACTTAAAAAAATGATATCAATTAAAATATATTTTATTCTCCATGAACTGTTTACAAAGCCTTTCGTTAAAAAGTTACAACTTTTCTTTTCTAGTAGGTAATTAATCTTCTTCTTCTTATCGTGTGGGCAGAGCCCTGGTGTCAGAGTTTTTTCAGACCGCCTTTCGGCCTCTGACGTGGTTTTTATTTAACGACTACTACCACTAGAGATAGTAGCCGGGACCAACGGCTTAACGTGCCATCCGAAGCACGGAATCACTTTTCTTTTCAGACAATCAGGTGATTCAGCCTGCAATGTCCTAACCAACTGGGGAAAAATGCACAAAGTGACATATCACTAGGTGTCCCCCGTGGGAATCGAACCCACGACCTCCGTATCGAGAGCCAATGCTCTTAACCATTAGACCACGGAGGCAGTAATTAATTTTTTTAATGTATAATTTATTATCTTTGACGACCCGGTTGGTGTAATGGTTACCACGCCGGACTGCCAAACCAGGGTCCTGGGTTCGAATCCCGGTTCGGTCATGGATGTTATATGTTCGTGCCGTTGTTGTATGGTTTCCATATTAAACAAGCCTATAGTGCTTAACTTGGGATCAGCCTGTGAGCCTGTGAGCGTTATTTATTTATTTATTTATCTATTCTGTGCTAAGTTGTAGCAAGGACAAAGTCGAACCAATCACGAAGTTGTAGCAAGGCGCGCTTTTACCATTATAGTGAAGTTTTTTTCAGAATAGAAGCCAAGAATACAAGCCACAAAATAGTTTATAAAATAAATACCCGAACCAATTTCATTGACAGTGTAACGCTGGCCAGATCGTTTGATAGTGGTCGAATAACCTCGGCAAATCCAATCAAATCAGGGCTTTTAACCAAATTATTTTTAAAGGAAAATCAAAGTTTCCGAATAACCAACTTTTGGGGTCATACATTTAGTATATTTGAGTAGAAACTAAAAGGATTTAATGTATTTTAGTATATACACATTACGTTGTAGTTAAGGATAAGCAATACAGATAAAAATTTTCTGTTTTCGGTTTTGAAAGGCTAGAACGTTAAATTCGCAACTGCACTATTTAGGTGTTGCTAGATTTTTTACTATAATATAACACATAATTGTCGTTCAACACCACAAACTTCTGTGTGTTCAACACAAAAGAAATACACCCTAATTTTTTAATAACTAAATTAATTCTGATAATAAAACTAAACAACATAAGGAACATGGGTCGAAAAACGAGAAACATTTTTGGACTCCCATACAAAAGTTCTGATCGCCGATCGCTTTTTTATGAAGGTCCAAAAGTTGTTTAATCTTAATACAATCTTAAAATCTTTCTAGGTAATAAAAAATAGGGACGAGGAATCCCTTATTACAACATTAATGGGAAGAAATTGTATATTTTTAAGCCACGTCGGTAATACATAATACGAGGTTGTGACGTCACTTCCTTTATAACTGCCTCTCGCTCTAACCGTAAATTTTAAACACTTATAATTCATTTTTTTTAAAGATATTAAAAAATAAAGGACATCCGGCACATAATACCTAAAAATTTATAACCGTACTTCTATTTTTTATTATAGACTATGGAACACTAGAAACTAACTGCAGGCATTAGTTTATTTTATAATGATTTATTAGTTTTTGTCATTTTTATATATAAAACATTTTTGGACTCCCATACAAAAGTTCTGATCGCCGATCGCTTTTTTATGAAGGTGGGAGACAGGCGTGAGAATATGTATGTATGTATATATAAAAAAAATTGTGCTTGCATCACCTCCTACTAAACAACATTGACAGCCATTTTGGGGTTGCTGCTTTTTTATAATTTATTAATAATAAATTACTAAATAACTCGTTAAATAAAAATAAATGATAATATGAGTCGTTTTTATAAAACCCCATAATTTATTACACATTTTAACTTCAGTCAAAACTTCTATACATTTTAAGGTATTTTTTAAGGGAGAGCGGCGGTTGTCCTTTCACTTTAGTGTTTAAGACATCAAACAGTTTTTAAAATGAATTTAAAAATAAAATTGTCACCATCTCTATTATGTTGTAAGCAGCTTATGTTGCGTATTGCCCGTTTGAGTTTACCCAAACAAGCAGTATCTAAAAGAATCACCAGAGTAACCCCTAAGTCAAATTACACGCCACCTAAAAGGGCCTAAACATTTCAAGCATGCATAATTTGTCCCGGCGAATTCCAAAACCTACTTATGTTACAAGATCCAGTTTCTAATTTTCTATACCGATATGTTTAGGCTACACGCTACATCGACATCCAACAGCGTCCAAGGCGCGTTGCGGATGGACACTCAATCAAGACGGTCCTGGCTTGAATCCGCATGGACGAAATATCATGTACCAATGACTGTTTCTTACGTACATAATACCGACTGCTCGCTAACGGTGTAGGAAAATATCGTGAGGAAACCTGCATACGCTGAAGAAGAAATTCGGATGTGTAGTCATACAATCCGCATTGGGCACGCGAGGTGGACTAATGTCCATACAAGCTCCTTGATTGAGGGTAGGTCTGTGCCCTGCAGTGAGACGTATACATAAAGGCTGATGATGGTATATACTCCATCTCCATCCAGTTTCAGTATCCTAAAAATAGGGTTGCCAACCATATGCCGATCACAACTCCCTGACAACTGGGTGTAAAATGTTGCTCGCTTTGATTATCAATACGCTCTTATGTGTAGTCCTAGGCAATTTTGTACACCGAAAGACTTATCAGATACTTACACCAAAAAAGGTGGCTCAATAAGAATGGTGGCCATATAGGGTTGTTACGTTATTCACGGTAGTGCCAACAGGAAACATTTAGGCCAAAACAGAACCTTTTGAACGGATATTGATGATTCTTTTAAATATTATGATAAAATCTACTCTCTTTTGAATTTTTTTAAAATATTTTATACATTACCATAACATAAACAACATGTTTTTATGCTTAGAGATTGTGACAGGCCTAAGGATAGCAACCTTATTTTTTAGGATTCTTAAACTATGGTCTTTCCACTGGGATATGTTTTAATTGTACACCACTAGCATAGTTTTTAAATATACAAACATGCTGATCAGCCGATTTATTTTCTACGGGAGGTCCAACAATTTTATTTTGTTTTTAGACCATGTTTCTTAAAGAAAGTTGTTAAGTTCCATTGTCTGAATACACCCTTTAAATTAAATTTAATAATAAGTGGTGTATAATAGATGATAATGATAAATATATGGGTAAAGAAAACGTGTAATTGGGATCATAGTCTATTACATGAACCGAATACCCTCCTTTGTCCTGGTAAAAGTTTGTAGAATTTGACAGTAGCCCGGAATAAAGGCCCGTAATGGATGGGCGGCTGTTTAGCGATAATTAGCGGAGCTACGCTCAAAGATAAATCATGCAGAAGCGCCATTGTCTTTGAGAAGGGACCCGTTTCGACAGATTGTTTTGAGCCGTTATATGGAGCGTACATAATATAAAATGTTTAACCTTTCCGGGGTGCTATATAAATTACTTGGGCGCTCGTGTTCCGTGAAATTAACTGATTATGTAACTTTTGTTTTAAGTTATCGATTGTTTTTTTTATATACGCTCTTTATTATGCTCCTAGTTCGATACGAATCATGCTGGGTTAACATAGACTCAAAAAATAACCGAACTATACAGGGTGTTAGGGTAAGCAGTTGCATTACTTTAAGGGGTAGTTGTCTCCATGATACTGAACAACTTTCCTAAGAAACCTAATAGGAAATTCACAAAAAAAGATTTGGACTTTGGCTACTAAATGCAATGTGCTGATCGAACGTTTGTATGAAAAGTCAAATTTTTTTTGGTAGTTTCCTGTAGGTTTCTTAAGTAAGAAAGTTGTTCAGCATAATGGGTACAATGGTCCCTTATTGCAACTATTTACCCTAACACCTTGTATAGTTATAGATTGGAACGTAAAAGACATCGGTTGTACTATTATTTTTAACCAATTTTCAACTTTTGGGTTTTGATGTTTGCTTATAATATAGCAAAATGCATTAACATTGCCTTTTTGTATCTAATGAAACATTTATAGCCCTAAAGTCATATCTCAAATAAATAATGAGACATCGAAAAGATTTCAAATTTAGTCTCGAATATTAAATAATGATGATAAATATTTGTAGACACAAGCGTATTGAAAATTAAAAGCTCTTTTGGTATTAATATTATTGATGTCATTGTATGCATTGTGTTTCGTATACCTAGATTTTTTAGCTAAAGTGATATCGAAATGATAATGTTTTATTTACTGTTAGGAATTTAGTATAGTAGTATTTACCTACTTTTTTTAGAGCTTGTGATAAAGTAGTGATGCTTCTGTGATCACAAGCATCGCCCGTTCGGCGGCCGTAGCATGGCAGCATGATATACGCGCGTGGTGTTACTAACAGTCCTCTGTGCAGGGTGTGCATAGAGGTCGAAGAAACGGCTGCGCACGTGCTTTTGGAATGCAACGGGCTAGCACACTATCGGGCACAACACCTCGGATCACCGGGGTCTCTTCCAGAAGTCTTCGGCAGCATTAACAAGCTGGTGGGCTTAATGGAGGAGCTGGGATGGCAGGAGTAGTCATTCCCACCCAACGCCAAATAGGCGCCTGAGTCGTCGAGTTGCGGAAAATGAGCCTGCTCAACCAATACCAATACCAATACGCGCCTTGGCTCTCTTTCTATTTGTGGGCAAACGAACGAGATAAAAGGCGTGTTATAGCCGTATTGTTTTGCATTATGCAACGCTGATCGACCTTGGTTGATAAAGGATAAGTGATAGATATAGATTTTTGTCTGCAGCCGTACTTTAATGCGCGATTCACGCCTTTTATCTCGTTCGTTCGCGGCGCGACGGCGCTAAATATGTCATGCTGCGATACAACGGGCGCTCTTTGTTTATTTATTTGCGCATAAATTATATGCACAGGCCTTAAACAGAACATTTATTTAAGTTTGTAAAAAATTCCAAAACTTTATACTTATTAATAAATTGCAACCATAAAAGGTGGTTGTAGCAATATTTTTGTCAACCCCAAAAGGGAAAACGGCTGCGAGGTTATGTGCCTATGTATTAGGCTGACTCGGTCAGAAAATAATTTAATTTAATATTGAAAAAAAAAAAAACATTACCCTCCTTCTGGCGCAGTCGGGTAAAAATTGTCTTCCAATATTATGAACCAAACCAACTACGTAAGATAGGTAGCTTAGGTAACTAAGCAGAGTTGTAGATCCGAAATTGTTGATGCAAAAATAGTGAAACTAATAACGACATCCAGCGAACCAGAATGTAGGTACTAAATTCCGGTGTTTGCACCTTAATAATTATTATGGAGAATACCACTCTTTAGTTCTCCTTATCCAATGTTCATACCTACACTCCATATGTTACGAATCTATCGAAATCACAAACACAGCTAATAAGTAAATACAAAACACCTGACGACCAAGTTCCAGTGTAATTAATCATGCAAAAGTATCTAAAAACATAAAAAACTTAAAAGACTTTTCAACAAAATTGAGAAATTGCGTCAAATACAAATTGCCTTCTCATTTACTTGCCAAAGTTTTTAATAAACTTTTATGTTGCCTACTAGGAGTCGAAGTTTGCAAGTGTCCCATTTCGCAATTAATATTTCGTGAAGTTAGTTCACATGTCGATACCTGCCATTTTTTCCAATTAAAACTTTGAAGGCAAAGTTTAAAAAAGAAATACGATACGTCTTTTATATAAGGTATTAATGATAACGCCTTATATAAAAGACGTATCGTATTTCTTATCGCAAAACCTGAACATTTTTTGAACAGAATTGATATCAGCCCAAAGTTATTTATAAATGTTTATTTTTCAATAATAATATTGTTGTTGTTTTATAGTAATAAACAAGTTCTCACATTAATTTGAGAATAATGTAATTATACACAGAGTACTATTTGACAAAAAACAAAAAAAATATATGTATAACTTAAGATTAATTAATTTACATAACAAGATCAATACTACTTACATAATCTTATTAGTGGAGCACAAAATGTAAACTGGCTTTAATGAAAAAATGTTAACAATATTATCTTTGGTTAGGGAAGAGCGTCGGTGGCGCGTTGCAGACAGCGATGGAAACTCTATCTTGAGATCCAGGTTCGAATCCGAATGCACAAATGACATGCCATGTACCAATGAGTTTTTCTAACTTAAGTACGTAATGCTGACTGCTCTCAAACGGTGAAATAACATCGTGAGGAAATCTGCATACGCTGAAGAAGAAATTCCGATGCATATGTGAAGTCTACCAATCCACATTGGGCTCGCGTGGTGGATCAACGCCCATACACCCTCCCTTAGGGTAAGCCTGTGCCCTGCCAGTGGGACGTATAAGCGGTGATGATGATGTTAGGTTAACTGAATTAATTAACAATCAATTGAATGAGATGAATGAATGAATGCAGGTTTTCTTACGAATGTTTTCCTTCACCGATTGAGAGAAATCGGTACTTCGACTACGTACATAAGTTAAAAATCAAATATAAAAATAATATAAGAAACAATGTTTGAAAAACCAACAAAGTAAAAAAAACTATCCAAGTTATTGCCACCCTGATAATTTTCCCGCCATCTACACATTATTTCTGATGTTCATGATTGTTTTTGAGGTGGGGACAGCAATCTCTTGGATTTAATTGAAAATTTTGTTAAACATAGTTGTAATAAAAAAAATTCAATATAAAATTAAACTTTTTTGTACTTCATTTATGATATTGGACCAGCATCGAGTTTCAACTTCCTATGTCTTACGGTCTCTGAGAAAAATGCCTGTGACAGATGGACGAACGGACGCACAGACACCGAGCTGATTCCATAAGTGTTCCGTTTTACCAATTTTGGTACGGAACACTAAAAAGAAGGTATTGTTCAGTCGATATAAAAGTACTAACTAAATTTGATTCAAAATAAAAACGAGACCATTAACGTACCTTTCTGAAAGGGTAAAAAATCGTAGTCATTTAGTTAGTCGGTGAAATATAGAGCGATAAGAGAACACTAGAGGAAACCTTAAGTCTATTTTGTGTAATGGTACCTTAATAAATAATGTTCGATCAACTATGGTTCCGAAACCAGTTGCCGAACAAATATAACACGGAATGGAATAAAAGAAGCCAGTTAAATACATACATATATACAAAGTTACAGTCCGTCTATCGTATTAATCCTTAGAATGAACCACAGCATTTTTACCCGACTGCGCCACAAGGAGGGTTATGTTTTTCGAGCGTATGTATGTATGTATGTATGTATGTATGTATGTATGTATTTTTGTATGTTTGTATGTATATTTCTTTGGCACGGCCTACAGCCCAAACAGCTTGACGGATTTGTGTTGTTAGATTTGTAAAAATTGTGAGAGTGACATTGGCTATATTATTTTATTATGGCATCTGCGAGTTATTTCTAATGGATATCGTATTTGCGAGGCTACTAATAATGATACAATGCTACGATTGGCTATTATGTGTGTGTTACTTATGCAAATAAATTGTTTATCTATCTAATATACTAGGTGATTTTATAAACAGTTTTCCAATTTTCAGGGGTGTTTTCACCCAGTATATGATTTTCTAACGCAGTGTTTTTGCATGCGAAAGGCTAGCCATCTATTACCACTTGACGTGTCATTCAATCCTGAAACATTCTTCATCTGAATGCTAGTGTTGCTAGCTGTTAGTTGAAGCAATGATTCTGACCACTCCGGATGGTATTATGGTCGTGAGTTTATGTAAAAAAGATTTTTCCAACGTAATTTACGAATATTTGCTACCAAAGTCATTAATACTTGTACACAAATATTTATTCTACATTATCAGTAAATCACAACAGATACTACGCGATTCTTGTGATTCGATAATGTCCCAAATACTTATTTTTTTATCTACGCTCTTATTTATTGAGATTAAAAAACCTCTGACATGAGCACTTGTCTCGCGTGTTGTTCGCGCGTCGAGTTTTTGCCTGACACGAGGCTCCGCAATCCTCAATCTCTTCTTGTCCTTCATCAAAAACAATCCCTGAGATTGAGATAGATACTACTCCCACAAACTACTTGATACTGGCGGAAATGCAGGCTAACGCACAAGCAAGAATCCATTAATTATAAATTAAAAAATAAACAGAACAAAAAAAATATAATGAAATTTTTTTCGAGATGAAACTTGTACCATTCCACCACCAAATCTCTAAAATAGAAAATGTTCTACAAAGAGTTCAAGTGACTGCCAAAATTCAGGGAAAATCTGTTACCAGTACAAAATAGCTGCCCTCCTTAAAATCTGAAAGTGTTTAACATTCCATTACGCAGAAATTTGTCAGTAAATATTTACAGAACCCCATCTGGAGGAAGCTCCAAAATTCTGCAGGTATGTTAAAAAATTGCCTTACAAAAACCTATTTGCCTGAATTCTCGAAGCTTACCCTACTTACCTAAGTAGCCCTGGGACTCTACTTTCGACCTAATACGACGTTTTTTCACAATTTCAGAGAAATGTTTGCGTAATTTCGTTCTTCGATCGCATAACTGGCAGTGATTTTGCCTTTTGGCGTTTTTTCTCTGATAATAGCGATTTGGCGCCCAACATGGGGCCACGTATTATGAAAAAATACGACTCAGAGGCAATCTTTTCTTATTCACAGGGTTTATATCAAAGATATTTGCCTTAGGAAATATAAATAAGATATTCGTGAAGAGGAAACTACATAATATGATCTTGATCTACTTAAACTTTTTGCTTAGATCTCATCTTGCTCATTTCCTCACGTTCACATGAAAACGGAGCTTGATTTAATTCAGTCTCCTTTGATGTGTATGGCAGGTTTGGAATATAGACTGATATCTTACCTGGCTTTTAAGGTTTAATATTAAATGTGAACCCGACCTTGATATATTTTCCTAATTGCCAGAATATGTATCATCTATTGAAGGATTATGTATTTAACAAATATACTTCTAGTATAAAATTTCGTGATATTTCACTCTCTAAAAATATTGAACCTAAACGAAATCTCAGAAAAAAATACAAAAGCACAATACCTTGCAAAGTTATTCCTTACTCCTAACACTCAAACACAAAACATAACAATCCACTGACACAGACACAATCACTCGTTTTTTTTTCGATAATTTCGGGATCACTGTCACTCGATATGATATGCAAGCATGCGAGAGCAACGGGCGGCACGTCCGAACCGCACGGAGTCGCGGACACTACTGAGCTAGCGCCGCGCAAGCCTCTGCGGAACCATGTCAAAGATTATTTACCCGTTCGGGTTGGCAGAATCGTTAGGTGGCAACAAGATTGAATTTTTCATTTTGATTTGTTTTCGTGGATGATTTGTTTGTTTATTATTGTGAGTGAACTGTTAGCTGATATCGTTTGGATTCGAAGAATTTAAACCAAATTTTTATTATTAAAATAATTTACAATCTCCACAGAGAGTTTTTCAGTTAAAGGTCGCTAATTGAGGTTTATTTCTAGGAGCTATGTACCCCGGTAACTACAACAAAGTGTTAGGGTAAACAGTTGCATTACTTAAAGGTGTGATTGTACCCATGATACTGAACAACTTTCGACAAGAAACAAATAGGAAATTCGCAAAAACAATTTCGACTTTTCATACAAATGTTCGGTTAGTTGATTGCATTTAGTATAGAAAGTTCAAAAATTGTTTTGCTAATTTCTTATATGCTTCTTAGGGAAAGTTGATCAGTATCATGGTACAATCACCCCTAAAAGTAATGCAAATGTTTACCCTAACAACCTGTATAACATACAGAAATATAACACACTGATTTTTTTAAGATTATCGTCAGCAGCGGATGGTGTAGATGCTAGAATAATCTTAAATGTTTTTACAATCACAGAAGTCAGTTTTTTTTAAATAGGAAAAATTTCTAATCTAAAATAAGAAGGAATAATCTGTACACTTCAGTACGCAAGTCGACTTAAATAGCTTTTTTCAGCGAAATGAAAGTGGCGCCCAAATTGGGACACGTATACGAGCCAACGTTACTTTTCCTTCGTAGCTCAATAGATGTGGCATATAGCTACGAGTACGTAAATAGGCTTACAAATAAAGCGGTATTGAAGAAACTTGTAGTGGGATAATTCAAAATTGAGTAACACACAAATAATTTTAAAAGTGATATGGATATTTTTGTCGCAACAATATTAAGCTTAGATATAAGTATAACGATGTGTTTTGGCGGGTGAAAGGCTGAAAGGGTTTATACGTCCCACTGCAGGCAGATTGTCACAGGCAATATAAGCACAAGGCATTAACTTGACACGTAATTTCATCCTGAAACCATAATCATATAATGCTAAGCCTTGCTACACCTGCACAAATATAATTTTAATTTTTTATTTTGGTACTTGTAGCAAAGTTTTTGACCAGCTCGATGGGATCGTTAGTTTATGAATTATTAAATGAAGTGGAGCATGAATCAATGAGTCCATGAATATATTTATGAAGGTAAGTATGCTTTTACATAATTAGGTATATTAAAATCAATCAAATTGTTTTGTGGGCAGCCGTAGAACCATGCCACAATAACCTATCATTAAACTTCTGTTAAATATAACTGCATAGTTTGCTGTGACAAGATTCTAATTCCAACATTTAAAAAAGATTTACTATACAGGGCACTTATGTTTTTTTAATAGGATGATCAGACCATTAAACTGGAAAAAAAATTCTAAGGCATCAACATCGAAATTGCGAAATAAAATCTGCTGTCCCATGCGGGTCAATCCTACTCGGATTGCAGTTTCGTACGAAACATGTGATTTCCTTTTCGCGATTTCAGTGTTGGTCCCATAGGGAAAGTTGTTCAGCTTGATGTTCTGATCCTCCTCTTAAAAAACCGTCAGCATTTTAAAAACAACTGTTAGTTAACAGTTGCATTACTTTATGGGGCGATTGTACCCACGATACTAGTCAACCTTCCCTAAGAAACCTATACGAAATTCGCAATTTATTTTTTTCGGCTTTTAATATAAACGTGCGGTCAACTGATTGCATTTAGTATGGAAGTGCAATTTTTTTTTTTTTTGCTAAATTTCCTTTATGTTTCTTGGGGAAAGTTGTTCAGTATCATGGGTACAATCACCCCTTATAGTAATGCAACTGTTTACCCTAACACCCTGTATACAATATTAAAATACTTGCTCTTGTGTCAGAGGTAGATCAGCAAACAAGTCTACCAAAACGAGTACCTACATAATCTTTGCCTCATAACAGTAACTAGCCAGGTCTGCAGATTGACAAATGCAATTTTTATGACTGCGTCGCGGCTCTCACTAATGACGTACAAAGCGACATCTAGCGGGTCGCGTTGAGAAAATTACAGGTGCTCGTGTGAATCTAAATTGGGCTTCACCACCGGATCAAATCATTCAAAGGCCTCTTTCTTCTGTTCGACAATGTCTTTAATGTTTCCAGGATACTTTCTGATATGACTTACAAGCTAAAACAACAAGAAATCACCTTTTTAGGGTTCCATACCTGAAAAGGAAAAAACTGAACCATTATAAGTTCAATTTGTTGTCAGTCTGTATGTCTGTCAGTCGGTCTGTCCCTCTGTCAATGCCCTTTTGCCCTTTGCCAATGGGTAAAGGTATCAAATTGAAATTAATATCAAATCATAAGGTCTACGGTCTCTTGGAGGTGTAAAAGATTCAATATACAGCAACTCACTCATAGAAACAAAACCTATTGGCTATGTGCGAATTGGGTGTTGGGAACTGTCAAGTCGATCGCAGCGCCCGGGGTGGCAGAAATTTGTACTTTTGCCGGACAAGCTGTGAAAATGTGCTTGAATCTATGCAAATCCGCACACTAACTTAACACGAAATCTCCGAGACTGTCAAGACTACAAACTAGAAATTTGGCATGGAAATTTCTATTGGCATCTAGAAGCTCACTTAAAAAAGGCTTGACGCATTTTAACCCCCCAAAGGTGTTAAAACTGAGGTCAAACGTTTGTATGGGAGTTCCAATACAAATTAGATTTTGTCCGTGGCTTCGTCCACATCCGCTCCCGTCATCGTACCGGAATACAATATAATCTAGCTTTTAAGACTAATAATAAGCTTTTAAATACAAAAAGTTTTATCAAAATCGGTCCAGTAGTTTTGGCAGAATCCTCGAACAAACACAGACTTTTACAGTACCTACTATAATAGTATAAATAATTCACGGATGTCCGAAAAAGTTCTGTCAGTACGCCGCGCTAGTGTGGCGCTAGTGTCGTGCACATAGCCAATAGGGTTCTCCTCTGTTCGGCAAGAAGCGAGGTTCCACAGCATAAGTAAAGGAACAAATCTGTTTTTATTTTTCATTTATAGTTACACCAAAACAACAACAAAATTGTTTTACAACAAAATTGCGCGCTTGGCCTGTTTTATTAATTTCACCAACTTTACAATCACAACAGAGCTTATAAAAGTACCGTCCCATGTGTGAAAAGGCACAACACATCTACAGTGCAAAGTAAGCAAAGCAAATGTGTAAACGGTCGAGATAGGCTTTCTTTGACTCCTTTCTGCCTGTCCGAGGTAGTCTAAATAGGATGTAAACACGAGATAAAAACAGATGTCGTTGTGAATGGGTGACTTAGTGAATGTAAAGTTTACAGTTTTGAATGTGACTTTATTTTTATCACGATTCTATAGAGGAGTTACAGCTATGACTTTGTGTACCAGGGTGGATCAAAAAGTTCTTGAAATGGAGCGGTTCGAGAGGGGAGGGGAGATTTTTTTTTACTAATCACTACTTGGTGTCTCAATACAACTATAAATTCTAAATCGGGTCATTAACCTTTGAGATATAGCTGGATAAACAAGTCAATCGGGTAGAGAATGCTCACAGCACTGCGGAAACAGCAGCGCGGCGATTTTTGCGCGACTTTTTGGACCTGTGTACCTAGTGAGAACAGAGATGAGTTTATAAAAAAATGAAACATGGGTTCACCGTTATGAAACTTTTGTCATAATAAGAGTCCATGCAATAACACAAAAAGGCGCAGCACCGCTTAAGACTTTTAAGGTGTCACAATCGGCCGTAAAGATTTATGACCTTCGTTTTTTGGGATTCTGAGGGTATTTTATTGATCGATTATAAAGATAGAAGTGTCAATATTACGGTGAAAGACAACGGTTATAAATAAATAAAAAATCAATACAATCTAAAGAAAAAAAGAAGGAGAATGTGGTCTCGGGGTGTGATCCTTTTGCACGACAACGCACCCGTTCACAAGAGTCATGTTGCGATGGGTGCCTTAGACCACTCACCCTGTGAGGAGCATACATTTGAGTCGAGTATGCTTTGTAGTTTAGTATATGGAACAGCTGATTTTCTTTTTGCTTGCTTGCTTATCGTGTCGACTTCAACACAACAAAGTCGCTAAATACTTAGTACCTTACCAGAATTTTTTTTTTGCTCCTAACCGTTTGCTCGGTTTGCTCCCCATATTAAAAGTTGTTCAGTTTTATGAGTAGACTTTTAGTTAGAATTATGATAATGATATCAATTTCATCATGTATATACTGCTCAAATTTTCTAAATTTAGAAAAATATAAGAAACCATACTGCTCTCAAACGGTGAAGAAAAAGTGAGGAAATCGGCATAATGATGAAGAAAACATTCTGATGCCTATGTGCAATCTACCAATCCGCATTAGGCAAGTGTGGTGAACGTTAGTCCACCCTCCCTGAGGGTAGGACTGTGCTCTGCAGTGGGGTGGCTGATGATGATTATCTAAAATGTAATAAGGTAGGAATCTAATATACCTTGGAAACGAGTTGAGTAAGTACATTAATTTTAATTGACATTCGCGTGCCGCTATACAGGAATTGTCATGGAATTGTAAATGGATTTGATAAGGTCAGCTGTCACTCCTACACAACATTTCATAATGTACCTAGGTTTATCTAGAAGCAGGATTATGAGCCAGCAAATTAGAAATTCATCAATTATTTCAGTTTCATCGAAATTATCTAGTCTTCTATTTCTATTTCGAATGAATTATGTTAGGGTACTTACATTATATTTTATACAGGGTTCTTCTTAATATGCTGACACTTTTTAGTGTTCCGTACCAAAATTGGCAAAACGGAACACTTATGGAATCAGCTCTGTGTCTGTCCGTCCGTCCGTCCGTCCGTCTGTCACAGGCATTTTTCTCAGAGACCGTAAGACATAGGAGGTTGAAACTCGGTACAGATATAGCAATTGCTGGTCCAATATCATAAATGAAGTAAAAAAAGCTAATTTTTTGTATTGGGGGACAATTTGGGGAGCCAGAAAGGGTAAATAAAAAAAAAAATTTTTTCCACCCTATGGTGTGGGGTATCAATTGAAAGCTTATGAAAATACGAGTCTAAAAATATACTTTCCAAAACTTTGATAAAAACTTTGCTTAACAAAATTTTCTATTAAATCCGAGAATTTGCTGTCCCCACCTCTATTTCAAAAAATATAGCCGCATAAGATCTGAAAAAATCATGAACATCAGACATAACGTGTAGATGGCGGGAAAATTATCAGGGTGGCTCTAACTTGAATAGTTTTTTTTCTATACCCAAAAAACGAACACCAGTGAGACCAGTGTAAAATGATCTTCAGTTACTATGTGACCACATACTAACTAAGTGTCAATTTATAGTGGGTGTCATCAATGACCTATATTAAACAACTGGTAGTACGGAACACTAATTGCCCGAGTCCCGACTCGTACTTGGCCGGTTTTTTAAGGGGATGATCAGAGCATCAAACTAAACGACTTTCTCTATTCATTGAATAGGTATTTGAAAATCGTCAAACCTCTTATAATTTTCCACTTCGAATGACCATTTTTTGCACGATTGGGATTACGGGGATTACGGTCGTGGTTATGGTAGTTGTTTATGTAAAAGCAAGCAAAGCAGATGAAGTCCCGGGCAACAGCTAGTCTAGCTAGTCAGCTAGTGACTATGTCAAATGAAAAAAAATAGTTTTTTTTATATTTTAGGTCAATTAATGCGCAGGGAACCGCTATGAAATTACTACACAGGATGTAAGTGACAGCCTAGCAAATACTGAAACGTTGAACTCAGACTATCAAACTGAACAACTTTCACTATGGAACCCACCCCAGGAAACACGAAATCAAATCAGCTGTCCCATACAAAACTGCTGTACTGGGATCTTGTTAACTTGATCGTGGGAACTTGTTGTCAGCATCTGACTATCAATTTGTCTTTGTAGAAACCGAACTGTTATTTAGCTGTAAGTTCTCCAAAAAGGAAATAAATAAAAATAAAATAAAATATAAAAGTACCTACCCGACTAAAATGTATGGGACAGCATTTTTTTTTTTCGCGTTTCCTGAGGTAAGTTCCATAGTGAAAGTTGTTCAGTTTGATGGTTTGAGTTCACTGTTTCAGTATTTGCTAGGCTGTCACTTACACCCTGTATAAGGCTTAACAAAATTAGCTGAAACTATTTTAAGGGGATGATCAGACCATCAAACTGAACAATTTTCTGTATGGGACCAATATCGAAATAGCGAAAAAAATCAGCTGTCACATTTGAGTTGAGTTATGATTTGCAGTTTTGTATGGAAGAGCAGATTTTTTTTTCGCGATTTCGATATTGGTCTTATACATAGTCTAAAAAAACAGGTCTTCTATTCCCAGAGTGACATAAGCCTACGTCACAAAAAAATGGCCGCTAAACATGGTAAAAGGGTATGTGTCAGTCACGTGATCGGAAGAGGATACCAGGCGCAGTATATTATTGTACCATGGTCTTGTAGAAAGTTGTTCAGTTTGATGGTCTGATCATCCCCTTAAAATAGTTTCAGCTAATTTTGTTAGACCTTATAGATTTTTTAGTCGACAATCACTTGCGGACCCCGACACAGTAAATGACCTAAAATATCTTAAAGAAAGTTAAATAGTAAAACATACATTTGCTTACATCAAAAATAATAAGTGACCGAATTGTTTTTCACTTTGTAAATATGTTTGTTTTTAGCGTAGGGGGTTTTTTAAATTTATAATTAAGGAACCAGAAGGATAGTGTGATTTTATGTTTCTATATTTAGTAAAGGGTTCTAATAGAAGCGCATATTTAAAGGAAGTTAGGTTCGTCTCTTGGGATGCAGGGCGGAAGTTGGAGAGAGTACGTCCCTGCGGAAGTACCGTACCACTTTACTATTTCACGTATTTCCAAGAAAGTACAATTAAGATATTTTTAAGAGAATAGATAATAGGCTTTTTCTGGGGATCTACAGGGTGAAATTGATATAATTGGCATCCTTTTAAACTAAGAGTCTACCCATCAAACTGAACAACTTTTACTATGAGAGCAAACCGATCGGAGCAAAAAATAAATCAGCTGTTGCATACATTTGAGTCGAGTAGGTATTGCAGTTTAGTATGGGACAGCAGATTTTTTAGTTGATCTGATTGGTTTGCTCCCATAGTAAAAGTTGTTCAGTTTGATGGGTAGACTCTTAGTTTAAAAGGATGCCAATGATATCAATTTCACCCTGTATATTAGAATCCATAATTGGCTACTTGACAACTAGTCAAATCAGCTACTATTATCGGACGTCAAAACATGCGCTTTGTATGAAGATTTGTACTAAATATTGAGTTGTGACGTCATCAACATTTTCTTTACTTTTTATAGTTTATCTTGTTATTAAAAATAGTATTCAAGCTGAAATGGGAGTTTAGCGTTATTTTCTAACCCTTTTTTTATTGAGTAGATAAAAATAAAATATATTGAATGTAGTCAAATACCCAATTGAAAATGCCTATATTGAAAACCCTTAACACCTAAAACACATAATCATTAAAATCCATCCTGACAGACTGCCTCCGTGGTCTAATGGTTAAGAGCATTGGCTCTCGATACGGAGGTCGTGGGTTCGATTCCCACGGGGGACACCTAGTGATATGTCACTTTGTGCGTTTTTCCCCGGTTGGTTAGGACATTGCAGGCTGAATCACCTGATTGTCTGAAAAGAAAAGTGATTCCGTGCTTCGGATGGCACGTTAAGCCGTTGGTCCCGGCTACTATCTCTAGTGGTAGTAGTCGTTACATAAAAACCACGTCAGAGGCCGAAAGGCGGTCTGAAAAAACTCTGACACCAGGGCTCTGCCCACACGATAAGAAGAAGAAGAAGATTAAAATCCATAATGTTGAAATGTATATAATATATATCTTTAATATGAATAACGTAATTATGCCTAACGTTAAAAAAACGTAAAATGAATACACATCATTTTAACACGAATTAAATTAGTATTTGTATATTATGTTAATTTCTTTGACATGCTCTGCAGCCTAAAAATGGATCTTAATGTATGTCTCGTTGGATTCGTAAAAAAAGTGACAGTGACATAGGATTATGTGCATATTATTATGGCGTCCGCGAATCATGTCGTGGGGGCAAGGGGGCAAGGTGAACCCCCCGAGGTGAGAAAAAAAATATTTTCAGGTGGACTAGGTAAACAGTAGCGATTCGGTTCTGGCACCGCCGGCCGCTGCCGCGGCACGCTCGCTGCGCTCGCTCGGCTCATGCGCTGTGGTCGCAAGAAACCTAACATGCTCGTCGCTTCGCTCCTCGCTAACCTAACCGACTGAGTAAGATTTGGGGTCTAAACACGAGTTTTTAAAAGTTATGGATTTTCATTAATAGTTTTTCAAATTATGGATTTTCATTATTATGTCAAATAATGCTATACAACGTGTTAATAAATTAGCGCAAAACCTCATACACCCCAACTGATTTATAACAAAAGAATTAGATTGAAACAATAATTTCATTATTTTGATAGTTAAAATTTAAAGTTATTCGCATTTTAAGTTCAGAGGCAAAAATGATTTGTTATCATTTCAGCACTGAAAGAAAGCGCTAACGTACTCATGGATACATTTTTATAATCTTGTTTTGGTAGTAAGTAGGGTGAGTGTGCCCGTGGGGTGGGTTGATATCGGGTTTAGAAAATTAAAAATTTTAGGAAAAAAAAAATTTTTTAATTTTGAAAAAAATTATCTATGTTGAAACCATGATAATTCGATTCTGCTATCGATTCTAAACAAACTACTTTCTAGTTTTGCGTTAATTCATTAACACGTTGTATATTTTCATATGAAACATTTTAATTGTTATATGAATTAGCATTGTCATGTCTGTTATGGATTTTCAAAATAGGATTATTAAAGTTATAGAACATAAGGGACACCCTTTTTCTGGGTAAGCGCGTTACGGCTGAAGACGAACGTGAATAAGCGTTCTCAGCTTTTCATGGAAGTCAATTTCGAATAAAAAAAGAATGGTTTTCGTTCTAAAACAAACACTTTGTTTGTGAACTCTGCCCTAGAGCCTTACTACCTAGCTACCAAAAAGCCAAAATATTGTGTTATCACATAATTGATACTTGAAACTATACAATTTATCATTGTATTGACCCGTGTTTTTATATCTCATTAAATACCTAAGTCCATCCATCCATCCAAATGACTGTCTGAAAAAACATCGCTTAGTGATAAGGCCGCTTTTTGAACCAAACTATTCCTAGTTTCTATGCTTGCTTATCGTGTCGTTTTTATAATAAGAGTATTTTCGTAATGCACCAAAAAAATATTTATGTTATGTTGTATTTTGGCATGTGGCTGCTAGATGACTATATTATAATGAGAATATTAATAGAAGTTATTCTTCTAACTAATTTATCGAAACCTAGTGTGGCAATTAATTTGCCATAATTATATTTGCAAGTGACTCGAGAAAGTATCTAATAAAACTTTTTTTGAATAGATATTATTAAATCGCCCTCTAGCCCTGCCAGTGCCACGCACTCTACCGATACACGTTGTACAACACTACTCGTACCTATATTCCTGGCAAGTTGTAGCTGTCAACCGTAATATTTAACCAAATGTGGTAGTAGGTTCGATGCCCGTTCGCCTGGCGGTGAATAAAATATCAGGCCGCTGCCTGCAGGCCGGAGGGAGTTATTCCTAGTAAAACTCTAGTTATTTTTAAAATTCTCGTGCTTGAAGGTCTGCGAAATTGATTCTTTATTTGGTACCTATTTAGTTTTACTCTTCCAGCTAGTGGTTTTAGGCGCTATCACGAATCGTTCGCTTTATTTGTCGAAGATCACCATAGCCTCTATTCGATACCAATGCAAAAAAATTTAATTTTTCTTTTTTTCAATCCAGATTTTTTTTTCTGAGGCACTTCCTATCCTACACAGGTAATAGAAAAGAAACATAATTTTTAAATTTCCTATTTATTCAAATACCGAAATCTGAAAAGGCCGAATTTTGAAAATCTCCGGCTAGTTACAATCTTTAAGGTGGCGATGTAACGGCAACCACGTATGTGTAAAAAATTTCATATTTACATAGTTTACCATTTGTTTTTAATAGGCGGTCACCTTCTATACCATCGAGAGGATGATGATGAGGTCAAAATTGGTAGAGGTCTCGAAGTGTCCATACTGTACCTACGTCTCGCTACGCTATGCTTACCTATACTTTCTTCAAACTCAAAGAAGTTAAATATTAAACTAAGGATCAATACGATCTTAATGAGCTACTTTGATCTGTCCGAGTGACTAAATGTTAATTAATATTAAATATCCTGTTATCATTCTAAATATTGTCAAATGGAAGGAACTCGAATGGAATTATTAATCAAAAGAGACAAGAATTAAAAGGTCGCGACTCGTGACGATTGACTCCGTACTCTGTCAACTTTAACATTTTAGGTCGGCCCCACATTGTCAGAAATTTCTGACAGAAAAATACCGCGTACCAATGAGAATCAACGTACGGAATTTCGTCGGACCGTCCGTCGACTCTAATTGGTGGGCGGGATATTTCTGATAGAAAATTCTTATAATGTGCGGCCGTGTTAGTGGGATCACACACGAAGACGCATTGACGGAGCGGCAGACGTCAGTCCATCATTTGTGAAGCAAGGAGTTGTATGAATTTGCACGTAGAAGCACACATGGTGATGGATTCATGCACCGTGTGTGCTTCTACGTGCGGTTTCATACAACTCCTTGCTTCACAAATGACGGACTGACGTCTGCCGCTCCGTCATGCGTCATCGTGTGTGATCCCACTTAAGAGTAGTTTATTCTGCGACCGCAAATGCGCGCTGCATACAAATGAAGTCTGGTGATATTTTTAATACTATCCAATTAAAGTCAATAAAATTTTTCAGAATGCTAGGATTAATTTAAGATTTGTATGAAAATCTTTGAGGCACTGTCACTTTAAAACTATACCTACATTTTAAGGAAAATCGGACTTCATACAAACATAGAGATAAGTTTCTAGAAAGTTTTCTTGTTCTGAAAAATTTCATTGATTTTAATTGGTTAGTTTTAAAAATTTCAGCAGACTTCGTTTGTATGGAGCGCGCTCCGAATTATATTCCCGTAATTTGCAAACGAGTGTACCTATTTGCCACTAATATTGTAACGTGTCACTGTAAACAACACACAACTTATCAAGGTTCGAGAATGTCTTGTTTTTGCAGTGTAAAGCAACTAAGAGCATTATAGGTTACCTCAAAATTTTCCTCCACCGAAAAGCTGGTACCTCACCGAAAGCTAATATGCCCCGTGTCGGAAAGCATAACTAAAGGGATGCATAGTATGGAAGCAACTTCTTAAAACTATTTAATATAAAAAAGAAAAAAAAAATATTTTTCGGTAAAATCATAGTCTAAAAAAACAAGGTCTTCTATTACCAGAGTGACACAAGTCTACGTCACAAAAAAATGGCCGCTAAACATGTTAAAAGGGTATGATGACGTAGGCTTGTGTCAGTCACGTGGTCGGAAGAGAATACCAGGCGCAGTATATTATTGTACCATGGGTAAAATTAATCCCAGGATGTCAGGACCTACGTCAGGACGTTCGGGAATGCAAAACTAATCAGATGCATAGTAGGAAAGCGACTTCTTAAAATTAAACAAAAAACATAATTTTTTTATTACAAAAGTGCACTCCATAATACACACAACACCTCAACATTATTAAGGTAAATACATCCGAATATCCGGTCTCTAATAATAACCTACGCGTCATAATTACAGCTATACAATCTATGCAATTTATTGTGGTAAAAAGAATAGAAGTGACCTCCAAAAGCCATCTACAATCTGTTTTAAGGGGCGTCCGTCCGGTTTTGAGTAACTTTGTAACCATTTTATACATTAACTATGGCACTTTTTAAGCAGAAAACAAAACTGAACAATCTACAGGATATGAGAAGTGATGTGGTTTTTCTCGAAATCTATTTTAATTAATAAAACTGAAGAAAAACGACTCCGAAGTCACCCCTTTTTTTCCAGTTGTAACCGTTTTACTCTTACATTGTAGATCAGAAGAATATGAAAAGTTACAATATTCTTCACAATACAATATAAAATGATGTGGTTTTCTTATTTTTTGAAAATTCATTTAAAATCATAGAGGTTTTCGAAGAAAACGGAAAATTCTGATCGGAGCCGCGCAATTGAAGCTGGATGGCTAATTGCAAAAGTTTGCTTGTAAGAAAGAGAGCCTTGCAGATGGGAGGAGTAGCCTTAAATAGGTCGCACTGAAATTATTTATAAATGAACTTATTATATTTTTATCTCGCTCCTTTAAAATAGATGGGAAAGATTACCCAAAACATGGTTTAAATTTTATTCGATGGCTATAAAATTCAAGAGGGGCTCAGCATAATAACCGGGAGTTCTTTTTTGTGCCAGGATTATCGCGCTAAGCTCGGATATTCAAAATTGAAAAATTGTTAGCGGAGAAAATAATACGCGTGACATTCCATTGAAAAATAAATTTCAAGCAAAAGCTTATAGTACTTGCAAATAAAAAGGGGTTTTAAAAAAAATTACTATTATAGATACTAATTAGAAGACTACAAAGAATATACTAGGTACTCTTTGCCTAGAGCGTTTCTATTATGGTGAACTCTACACTGAAAAAAAAATGTGTTTACTTCAACCAACATCATGACTTCTCCAAGAGAACTTTGTTAAACGAATTCGGCTTGTTGTTACAACTAACCATCTTTTGTTTTTAGTAAACAATCATAACGTCATTTCAATTATTTTGGTGCTAATTAAGAGTCTTAGTAGGCTCGCATTTTTTTCAGTGTACAATTGCGCTAGACAAAACGCTTAGGATCAGCATACACTGAGCAGGAAACAACCGGAAACAAGGTATCTCTTACGCGCTATTTTCATTTCAACTCTATTTTAGTTGAGAATCAGTTCATTATAAACTTATCAACAATAAAAACTGCTCGTGAATTTTTTTGCTCAGAATGCACTCTATTATAGTGATTTGAACTAATTAGTACACCATTTAGTTTTTAATTAATAACAAAATTGTAAGGTTTTATTCTATAAACGAGTTTCCGGAACTTGTGTCGAAAAACGATGTATTTTTGGATTTCCCATAGAAAATTGATCGGCTTCGGAATTTGTATGGGTGGTCCAAAAACTAGTGATGTATACAGGGTGTAAACTTAAATACGTTAAATACTTTATGGGGTACTTCAGACCATCAAACTGAACGACTTTTAATACAATGGGACCAAGTCTCATACACCTCGGTCGAAAGCTAATGACATTTTCTATGGAAAACCCTTTTTTTTTTTCAATTTTGAGTGCATACTGAAAGTTATTCAGTTTGATTGGCTGAAGCTCCCTGTTCGATATATAGCGCATTAAATTTTACATCCTGTATACAAGTTTTGGTTTTCAACTATAAGTCGATCGTTCTTTAGAACGACAAAGCGACAGAACGAGAAAAACGTCATGCGCGCTCTTTTTGGCATTCGAAAAAAACAAAGATAGAAGGCACATCTCGATTTTTATCGTTTTTTTCGGGGGTGGCATGCTAGGCTTACTGGCGAAAGATCCTTTGTGCACCTCGCTTCTGTATAATCTCAAGGTCAACATCTGCCGTAGATGCCTAGATGGTTCACTCTATTCCCTTGCAATACGGTCCAGAATGGTCATTGTTCTAAATAATTTGTACATTGAACCCTCGTCCAACCAAGAGGAATCCGGCCTCGCATTTCCCGGACAACCCCCGGGCAATATTAACACGGTCCCCGGATACTTTTCACTTGCAACGCGTACCGATGCATACGTTTTATTTTAATCTATGTTATTTCCATAAAGCTTTTAGATTAGAAAAGATAGGTAACTTAATGCTTGTAGGACTTCAGGGCACAGGCCTGCTCTCATGAATAAGGGAGAAGGGTATACAGGGTGTAAGTGACAACCTAGCAAATACTGAAATGGAGCTCAGACCATCAAACTGAACCACTTTAACTATGGAGCCTACCTCAGGAAACGCGGAAAAAAATCAGCTGTCCCCAGCGTTGCCAGACCTACGGATTTATCCGTAGACCTACGGATTTTTGACCTGGCCTACGGATCTACGAATTTCACTGGCAAATCTACGGATTTTTAGAAATCTTCTGAATTCCTCCCTGAAATTTCAATTTGCTACATAAAATGATACCCAGTCAGCCAGCCGCATATAAATCAATTTATGTTTACTTTTTTGTATATTGGACTGTGTTTCATAAAATATGGCTCGTCCCTACTCTTTTCCATCTCCTTCCTTCTACTTTCTGTCACACCGATAGACACAACCGATATATTTAACTGTAACATGCATGACAAAAGGACTGACACAGATAGATTTTCACGTTGTCTGGGCATTATTCTCGCATAAACTTTTCTATATTTCCATTTTCTTCGCCAAATTAGAGGGACGTTTCGGGTCAAAAGATTCAGATAAAACATTTTAAAAAAGTCTGTAGATCTACGGCTTTTTCAAGAGTCCATCTACAGATGGGGGTTGGAGTCACTCGCGTCCGTAGGTTTATCCTCGAGACCCTACACGTGACCCCTGGGTGGTGCTAAATGAGTGACAACTTACCGGTGGTAGGTTTCGGCCGATGCTGGTTACCACCCTCCGGACTGAGCCGTGTCGCCAAGTGGTATTAACCATGTTTCGCCATGAAGTCCGGAGTTGCCCCATGGAGGATGGGTCTGAGCAGTAGTGTCGCGTCAGAAGACCGTTCACAGGCTGCTGAACTCTGCTACACCGGCTGGCTGGTTTTGGAGGCTAGCGGGATCCGAAGCACGGTGCTCCGCTGGCCGACCGCAGGAAGTAGGGGGCCCAATTAGCGGGAAAGCCACCCGTGAAAGGCTGCCCCGCCACCTAGCGAAAAATCCCGGGTTGCTCCACCATGCCGGTTGGCGACCGGATGGGAGAAGTTGGTGGGCAATCCCGGGGGGGTTCGGGCGTCCCCGCGGTCTCCAACCCAGCTATCTTAATGTGTGGCAGACTTCAGTATACTATTTGGCTCGATTGATGCGACTCCTCGCTCAACTACCGTCCTCCTGCCTATTCGCTCTTCGAAAAAACTATGAAAGGTTCTAAAAGGAAGAAAGTTAAACAGCGGTTGCACGTTCTCCCTTTAAAAGTGCACCTTTGCAATATCCGAGGATTGCACTCAAATCTCGTAGCAGTCCACCACCACCTAGAGACTGAAAAACCACAACTGCTGTTTCTCACCGAGACGCAGATCAGATGTCCGGCAGACGCGGCGTACCTCAGCTACCCTGGGTACTCTCTGGAGCATAGGTTCGTTCCGCACGCCGGACTCTGTGTGTACGCTCGCGATGACATCTGCATCAAGCGTCTCAAAAACCTTGAAGACCCTTCCTTCTCAGTATTGTGGATACTGGTGGAAACAGGTTTCGAACGAATTGTTTACGCCTGTGTCTACCGTTCGCACAGTGGAGATCAGGAGACAACTAGGTTGTTCGACTATCTTGGAGAGGCGGCTGAGGAGGCTCAGCTTAGGTATCCTGTGGCGCAACTGACCCTTCTGGGCGACTTTAATGCTCACCATCAAGAATGGCTGTTCCCCTACCAGAAGACCGATCACGCTGGACGAGAGGCGCGCAAACTTGCACTATCGCTAGATCTCAGCCAGCTGGTCAATTGTGCCACACGGATACCTGACGTTGACTTTCACACGGCCAACTGTTTGGACCTTCTGCTGACAACTGATCCAGACAGATATTCTGTGTCGGTATGTGCCCCTTTAGGTACCTCCGACCACTGTCTGGTGAAAACTGTATCCGTATACTCCCCACCTGATCAGGGCCATTGTGGTAAGAGACGGGTGTGGCGATACAGGTCAGCAGATTGGGACGAGATGCGACACTTCTTTGCTTCCTATCCTTGGCGGCAAACCTGCTTTTCTTCATACGTCAGGGTATGGAATATTTTATTCCGTACTCTGACGTGTCAACCGGCGCCAAACCTCGCCCATGGTTCAACGCTGATTGTTCTCGTGCTGAGGTGCTGAAACAGTCAGCGTATATGTCCTGGGCTGATGCTCGAAAGCAGAAGGCTCCGAACACAGAAAAACTGAAGAAAGCTTACAACAAAGCCGCCAAGTCTTGCAAAAAGGTGTTGCGAAAAGCCCGGTTCGACCATATAGGTCGTATAGGGGCTAAGCTTGCCTCCTATCCAGCTGGCAGCAAAGCGTTTTGGTCGCTTGCCAAAGCAGTGGAAGCAAACTTCGGCCGTCCCTCCCTGCCACCGCTAATAAAACCTGACGGATCGCTAGCTCACTCGGCGGAGGAGAAAGCAAATTTATTTGCTAATCTTTTTGCCGGGAATTCGCATCTGGAGAACTCAGATATAACACCACCTACCATTCCTCGTACTGAATGCTCAATGGCATCAGTTTACATTCGCCAAAAAGAGGTTCTTAAAATCCTGCGTTCTCTAGACGTGAACAAGGCTAGCGGACCCGACGGAATCCCAGCGATTGTCCTACGCACCTGTGCTCCAGAGTTGTCTCCTGTTTTAACACGCCTGTATCGCCTCTCACTTAAGACTGCGGTAGTCCCAAGGTCATGGAAGCTTGCCAACGTGCAACCCGTGCCCAAAAAAGGCAGTCGCGCCGACCCTGTCAACTATAGACCAATATCAGTCACTTCCATACTCTGCAAGACTATGGAACGTGTACTTAACAACCGGCTCCTGGCATACCCGGAACATAACGACCTCCTCAGTGACCGTCAGTATGGGTTCCGCCCAGGACGGTCCACGGGGGATCTTCTTGTGTATGCCACTCATCTGTGGAGCGAGGCTGTCGAGAGATACGGGGAGGCACTTGCCGTGTCTCTTGACATATCCAAAGCCTTTGACAGGGTCTGGCATGCAAGCCTTTTAAGCAAGCTTCCTTCATATGGAATTCCGATTGACCTATGCAACTGGATAGCTGACTTCTTGAGCGAACGATCCATTCGAGTACTCATTGATGGATACTCATCGGATCAAATGGCTATTCATGCCGGTGTTCCTCAAGGGTCAGTTCTGTCAGCCACTTTATTTCTGCTGCATATAAACGACATGCTTGTGCCCGGAACCTTTGGGTATGCAGACGACAGCACTGTTGCTGACAGATATCTGTCCGGTGCAGGGGTCAAATTGGACGTTACTCAGTCTTGTCGAGAGGCCATGGTGCAGCGAATAAACTTGGCCCTTGAATCTGTGTCCGACTGGGGTGATACTAATCGGGTCAGTTTCAACGCAAGCAAAACACAGGCGTGCCTTTTCTCCACAAAACGGAGTCCCTTCGCTTTGACCCCGACTTTCCGAAATGTGTCCATACCGATAGCTGATCGCCTGGAGCTCCTTGGCATTAACATATCGTCCGATCTGAATTTCGGACGGTACATTGAGTCCATGGCGAAAACCGCAGCGAAAAAACTGGGCGTCCTCTCGAAGGTCAGACGGTACTATACTCCGGGACAGCTTCTACAACTTTATCAAGCACAAGTCCGATCGTGTATGGAGTACTGCTGCCATCTCTGGGACGGGTCTGCCCAATACCAGCTGGCCGCGCTGGACTCAATCGACAGGCGTGCCAGGAAGCTCATAGGTGATCCAACCTCGGTGGCGAAGCTACAAAGTCTTGAGCATCGTCGCAAGGTAGCCTGTCTGTCTGTTTTTTATAGGATACATTTCGGAGAGTGTGCGACTGAATTACACGATCTGATACCACCGTCTCCCTTTCATCTGCGGGGGACGAGACGCAGACTGGGTTTCCACCCCTATGTCGTTGACCTACCAGCAATTCGCACGAAGAAGTTTGCTTCTTCTTTTATAGTGCGCACGGCTAAGGAGTGGAATGCCCTGCCTGCGGACCTGTTCCCTGAGCAATACAACCTGGGCCTCTTCAAGGCGAGAGTGAATAGGCATCTTTCTAGGTAAGCATGCTACATCTTCGGCCTCATCATCACTCAACATCAGGTGAGATTGGAGTCAAATGCTTACCTGTCACACATAAAAAAAAAAAAAAAAAAGATTTCTCCGGATTTTTCGACCTTGACATACGGATTTCTAAACATTGGATCTGGCAACACTGGTCCTCGGCTTTCCTCATCCAGTCGCTCCCCGCTACGATATGTTCGCAATAATCTGGCAATAATAGTAACATTTTTGACCACCTCAAAAGAGATTATGGTCATGGGATCAAGTATTCGTACCTATGTTCTCTCTCATGATATGAGGTGTGGTGTAGATGGAACGCAGTCGAACAGGGAGTTTCCAACAAACGGTCGCAGTTAGGGCAGTTTCCACTAACGGACGCCGAATCATGCTGACTATTTATCACGGGAGCGGAAATATGCGCTAACACCCTTTCTGTTTGAGTTGGGATGTGTTATCGATAAAATTCTGTCAATACATTTTTATCGATCAGATATTCGTAACTTTCTCGTTCATTTTAAATTATGTTGTAACTTTTTTTTTTTTTTTGTCGTGTTTTATTGGATTTTCTAATTTTACTTATACATTTCAGGGGTCACCAGAGGTTGAAGATTTATAAAAAACGTGTTAAAAAGAGAAGAAAAGTGGACTGAAATATTTAATCTAAGTGAAGAGAAAAACATGGTTATACCAATACCAAGACTCGCCCTTTGTATAATAATTATTTTATCTGATATATTTTGTGTACAAGTGTTAAATAAAATAAAGAAATCGAGACACATGCATGCAGTGGTCTTGATTAGCGATCGGACAAAAGCATGGCTCTAGAAAATTATGATGATAAATTTTTTTTTAAATAATAAAAAGTTTAAATTGGAATGATTATAGTTTGTTGGTAGTTCTCGAATTGACTATTCGCTATCTGTTCTGGTTTTCATTTCTGCGATGATACGATTTGAAAAAGATGAAATTTTACGCCAACCACATGCAACGAGATGATAACGATAGAAGATTAATCCTCATCGTCATCATCATCAGCCTTGTAAACCCCACGGCTGGGTACAGGCCTCTTCATTTTCACGCCAACCAGTACGGTCCCACGCTAGTCTCATCCACTGGTTGCCGGCTACTTTACAAATGTCATCCGACTACCTGGCTGCTGGTCTGCCTACTGACCGACTAATCATGAATACAATAAAATAAAAAATCCTTGCGGAATGTAGATTCTGAGACCGATAGAATACCATACCGACCCATATTCTGTTAGTGCCGTGCCAGTTATGCCGTGCTATCTATTCCAAACTAAAAATGTCACTACAGTATAATACTTTTATCGACATATTCCCACCCCTAGCGTGACGCATCGTCATCATTACTCGCCTTGGTCGGATATTTGGTATAAAAATCGTATTAGCTGGTGTAACGCAATCATTTGCCACAAAATAACCCTGCCTTTGTCGTTAGCTATGAAACAAATACCTACGTGCAAACAAACGTTTGTTAAAGTAGAAACAATTAATGAATAATTTTTAAAACTAAATTCGTATGTACTGTCTAATAACAGGAATACTTTATGAACTAGTACTTACCTAAATGTTGGAAAACAAAAAAATATATTATTGTACCTACCTATTATATTATTTTATTTTCTAAATCGGAGCAAAGCCCCTAATGACGGATTTTTTTATTTATTTGTTTAAAATTGTTGTTAGTACCTACCTAAAAACGATACCCACATTTTCATCATTAATTAGGCAATTAGATTAAAAAAAATTTTTTTAATTAATTTAGAAGTTTGTATACTTAAATAAATTATAGTACCTATTTAGGCTAGAGGTATTGACCATTACCTACAGCTAACAGTTCTTCAAAATGTTTGAGATACGATACTTTTTTATTGATTTAAGTATGTGTATTTTTTATGTGATACTTATATACATACAATCAATGTAAAGAGTGTCATGCTTCAATAATATTTTTTTCCATATCATAGCTTGAAAACCTGTAGTAAAACGGTAGAAATATCAACAGCGCTGTACAACCGCCATGCAGTTTTTCAGATGGTTATTGAAACCGACGCGATGAAAATTCATAGTGCACGGCGAGCGAAAGTTTCCTAAAAGTTATTGTTTAGAAACAAAGTTAGATCCAAACTGTAAAAGTTAAACAACTAAAAACATGAAATTTCAATTGTTTCTCAACTTTGTAGAAGTCAGAGAACCCGATGGGTGAATAAAGTTTTCGTTCCCATGTTTACGTTCGATTCTTCTTTCAAAACAAAATGTCTGTACCTATACAAGGTGTAGACTTAAATGCATTACATTAAGCGAAAAAAACAGCTCTTAAGGTGGTTTCAGTCCATACAAACGTTTGACGCACAATACGCGTAGACGGAATTAGTAAAAGTAATATTTTATAATATATGGAAAAATAGTTCAGAAAATCTAGATGTCGCGTATCAAATAACATTTGCAATTTATAATATAATCACGAAGATATAAAGCTTTGAAAATTTTGTATGAAAAATTTCAAAGCTTTATATCTTTGTAATTATATTATAATTTGCGAATGTTATTTGATACGCGACAACTAGATTTTCTTACCTATTTTTCCATATACCTATACAAAGTTACTTATACACCGTCTATGCGTATTGTGCGTCAAAGTTTTGTATAAAATTAACCCCTCTGCAACCGCCTTAAGTAACGCATTTATGTTTACACCGGCAAGATAAATGCTGTTTCATTAATTATGTTCATAAGTATAATTATATTATACTTCTGCTGTATGTATACTTATAAGTAAGTTAAGTATACATCACGGAGGTTTCTCTACTCCGTGGCGTGGTATACATGCTTAATAATTAGGTACATAAGATATTTCTTAATATGCTGACGGTTTTTAAGCGGATGATCTGACCATCATACTGAACAACTTTCTATATGAGACCATGGACGTAATGGCAAAAAAATCAGCTGTGTTTCATACAAAACTGCAATATCTCTCGACCAAAATGTGTGGGACAGCAGATAAATGTTTTGCTATGTCGCTGTTGGTCCCATAGAAAAGTTGTTCAGTAAACTGAACAACCTGATGGTCTGACCATCTCTTAAAAAACCGTCATCATAATATCAGTTGGACCCTGTGTTTAAATAGCCTACGTTGACTGGTGCTTTAAGCTTACAATGATTGTCTAATAGAGGTAAGAATAAGAATGGTACTGTTATTGGGATAAAATAAAGCCTATATTTTGCTTTTCAAACAATGATGAACACCAAATCAAAATTAGTCCATATAGTAGATTTTACGAAGGACTATAAAAACAACATTCATAATGATAATGGCATACAGAAAAGTCAAAAATCACTGAAAAAATTTTTTTTTTCATACATACATAAGCTCACGCCATTGTCCCAAGGGGGTAGGCAGAGACCACGGAACGCCACACGCTACGACTTTTCAGCGTAGCAATGCGACACTCCGCAACCCGCTTTTCGCCCCGTGGTACACCGACTCTACTATTTAGTATTAGGTAACGCCTGGGGACTTTTCTTTTTTTCTATTCAACTTACATAAAAACCTTTTTTATATACTGTTTTATTGCCTATTTGTATCCAGATAAGATAGAAGATTATAAATTTTTTGTTCCTGCACGGCTAGCATGCCACCCACGGCAAAGCGTTTAAACAAGAAAAAGGTCATGCGCGCTCTTTCTGACATAATTATGTAAAATAATCAAGATAGAGGCACATCTCGATCGTTTTCTCGGGGGTGGCATGCGAGGCCTACTGGTTAGAAAAAATTGTGAACCGTTTTCTTACTGTATGAAGCACACCTTCTAAATAAATCTCGGCCTCAGAAAGAAACATGAAAGTAAATCCTTATCTTTCAACATTCATTCTTACTCAAAAAAAGTTTTGCCAAATCTTCACGTTTCTATACGCATTATTCCGTAAAAACTTGGGTTTTCCTCAAACTTCAGAGTTCCACGATCGCGTATAAACTCCCAACGTCCCGAAATGTTATTTTAATCAACAAACCAAAAACTTAGCAACCTTTTGCGACCTCTAAATATGCTTTTCCACAGTGGGACAGATGTACACAGAGAGTGCGTATACCTTTTAGAAAATACAAATGTACCTACCTAAATACACACACACGACCGTTTTCCCATTTTGAAATAATTGTAAAATACCTAAACATTAAAATAGTTCTGTACGGTTTCGAGGCATGCTTTTTTAAGGAAGCTACTCGCTAGAAACTAGAGGCAATAGAAATGTGGTTCTACCGAAGAATGCTGCGAATTAGTTGGGTTCAACGAGTCACCAATGTGGAGGTTCTACGACGTGTCACGAAGTCCCAGGGGTTTTTACAAACCATTAAAAAGGAGGAAAGTTTCCTACCTTGGTCATATCTTGAGGAATGAGTTATACCAACTGCTCCAATCTATAATAATGGGCAAAGTAGAGGGCAAAAGAAGCGTCGGTAGGCCACGAATGTCGTGGCTCGCGAACCTAAAAGAATGGACAAGCGTGGAAGAGCTGTTTCGTTTGGCGAAAGATAGACAGGGATAAATGCAATGCTGGCTGCCAACCTCCAGTAATGAAGAGAAACCCGAAGAAGAAACGATAGTTAAAACTTTTCAAGTCATTAATAACTTACAGATCGAATTTATCTTCAAATCAAATTAAAGAGAAAGAAACGTGAAGTGAATACACAACATGGCTGTAACACGTTTATAATCAATAGTATTTAGAATTGATCAAATACTAATTGATATACAGACATACATAAACTCACGACCGTAATCCCTTTCGGGGTACTCAGAAAAATCTTAGTTGAATCTCAAGAAAACAACAAGTTTTTCGCCCATAAAAGCAACCTACAAAATAATGTACATACCAGACGCCTTGGGTTTGTTATAAGAAAACATACTGGTTTTTGATGGGTTAATACCTAGGTCCGTGTGGTGTCGGCTAAGAATAGCACCATCCCATTTCTTCCCGTGGGTGTCGTAAAAGGCGACTAAGGGATCTGCCGAAGGATGGGCAGCAGCATCCTCTGAGTACACACATTCAATCCAACTGCGATCGCCAATCCGCCTGTCAAGCGTGGCGATTATGGCAAATCCCCCCCAGCAGTGGACGTCTATCGGCTGATATGATGAATACCTAAGTCAATGTCAATACCCTCTTGAAATATAATGCAGAGTGCATTCCCACGCTATAAGGATTAACAGCAACGAACGATTCACCTAAGTCTAGTGACTAGACAATAATACAACTTAGTACAGTTGACAGTGACTAAAAGATGCAATAAAATGGAGCACACACTGCCCGACTAATTTCTAGAATTCATCCATAAGACACAAGCTTCGTTGGGAGCCTTAACTTCCCCCGTGTCTTACCCTATAACAGTTTCTGACTTCGCGATTGCTTAAAAGAGTTTTTTTTTTCTGTATTTGTTTTGGTAAAGGCACTTTTGTCGTTTTATTTGTCTTCTCTTTGTACGTGACTTTGATGTCAGATAAGTTATCTACAGGCCTAAGTGAATGTTAGGAAATCTTACACTGGCTTTGAGATAAATGTAAGCTTCAATAGCGTATCATATGAGTCAACACAATGTTCTGTTTAATAATGTACTAATGAGAGTCGTATATAGTCAACAATTGTATATGTACTAGATGAGGCGATCAGTAGGAACCACATGTTATACTGGGTTACGGCTCCGGTACCGCGTTGATATTAGTTAACTTCGTGCTAATGCAGATGACAGACCGCAGTGTTACTTATAAATCATAATACAAACGTACTTATTTCACAGATAGTTCTTACCTCACATTCCTAACATAAAAACTTAGAAAAAGTATGACCCAAAATCAAAATCATCAAAAAAATATATTCAAAATAATATCACATATATAGCTTTTTGACGTCATTTTTTGACTCTACAATATAACAGAACTCTACTACTATATAACTCTATAAAACAAAAGGGACCAACTTTCTATAAAACTATTTTTATTATGTATCAGGTACATTGAAGATATTTTCAAGAAAAAGATTACGATATGGTTTTTAGGTGTTTCTGACTCCAAATCACCAAATTTTATATTTTTGTCTGTCTGTTTATTTGTTTGTTTGAGCATCACGCAAAAACTACTGAAACGATATTGATGAAACTTTTTTGTTTGAAAGCCTTTACTTAATTTGTTCTAAAATCTCGTTTATCTGTGCAGTCGAAGTCGCGGGTAAAATTTCGTAACTCACATAATTATAAATCTAATGCTTCAATTGCTGTTACTAATCAAAAAGTAGGGGATCTCTGATGGTGAGAATGACCGAACTATGGATCAGATAAGTAACCAGCTTAAGGGCATTCAGATTCCATTCCATTTTAGAATTTTTCATGCACCATTTTGAAACCTATAAAATTTATGAGCCATCTTCGAGTTTTGGCATTTACTCCGCACATTGGTTCTAAGGCCTGTAACACAATAGCGAGCGTAAGTATACATATTGGTTTTATACATACAGGGTCCTTCTTAATATGCTGACAGTTTTTTAAGGGGATGACCAGAGCATCAAACTGAAAAACTTTGTCTATGGGATCAACATCGAAATCGCGATAAAAAAATCTGCTGCCTCATACATTTGGCTCGAGTAGGTTTGCAGTTTTGTATGGAATAGCTGATTTTTTTCGCTATTTTGATATTGATATTTTTATGCTGAGTGTGATGCGATATCGCAGGCCACTAGGCATTTAAAGGAAAGCTAGTCAGAATATAGGATCCCATTAGATGTTATCTAAACCAAATTGTTAATGGTAAGTAGCCAAAGTTGGCCTGACACAGCACATGGCACATTGGTGGGGCAGGAAGTGTTCTTACTGTATTTAGTAAGTAGGAGTACCCTAATATTCTTTGTTATACAGTGCTCAAAATTCAAATTCAAAATTCAAAATTTTTTATTCAAAATAATATCATAATACATAGATAGCTTTTTGACGTCATTTTATGACTCTAACCGCGTCGGAAGGTGTTCCGTTGAGAGAAGATGCGGCCAGAAACTCTACAACACACATCTTTTAAACAAAACACAATGTACAAAGTACAATTAAAATACAATATTGCATTACATAGTGTAAAATTGTCTAGACCAGACATTTTGGTCATTCAAATAATCATCGAGTTTATAGTAACCTTTTTTACAGAGGACTTGTTTAACATGGGACTTAAACTTTTTGTCTGGTAAGTTTAGAATATCCTCTGGTATCTTATTATAAGCTAAGGATATAATGAGTTACTTGTATTCTTGCCCTCTCCTTGCTCCTACGTTAAAGTCGCCAGTGTACCAACGCCCTACCCATTCACAGAAGCTTGAGGCGAACAGTAAAATCTTTATCAGCAAGATCATGGAGCACAATCGTAAAGACGGCAGACGCCCGTCGGCGGAGAGTTAATAACTCATGTTTCTATTACAGGGAATTGCTCGAACACTGCGTACGGAGTACATGGGGAAATGTTCATTGTAAAAATGCTTTGGTTATAGCGTTATTCTTGATAAGGCAGCCGTAAAATCGTTTGATTTGAATTGTTACGTCCTTATGGTTATATTTTGCTTTGCGTGGCTAAAAGTACTGGAGCTCTTACCATATGAATAAATAATAATAGTACACTATAGAAGCGAAACTGTGGTTAAACCAACATTGAAATTGAAATTGAGACAATTTTACACTATGTAATGCAATATTGTATTTTAATTGTACTTTGTACATTTTGTTTTGTTTAAAAGATTTTTAAGTTGTAGAGTTTCTGGCCGCATCTTCTCTCAACGGAACACCTTCCGACGCGGTAGAGTCAAAAAATGACGTCAAAAAGCTATCTATATGATATTATTTTGAATAAAAAATTTTGAATTTTGACTTATCTTGATTCATATTAATTATGCTCTTACATACTTTTAAACATAATTTATGCAGTTTTAGTAAGCTATACTTTCCGCACTTTTATCTTAAGAGGATAGGCGGGCTGAAATGCTAATTTGGAGAATAGGTCACTTTTCTGGCGGTATACGTATTTGTCCGATCTGCCCCACTCATACACCCCGCCGACTAGAGTGCAAAAGAGACAACTGCAGCTTGGACCGATTTTATAGACAAAAAAATAGACGAAATCTGCATTTCGTATTTCCCTGTGTTTCTTCCTCCAAAACTAAACCGATTTTAATAATTCTTTCAACAATAATATGAAAAGGGCTTTGGCTATGTCTGTATGTTTTGCTTTTTATGTTTATATTCGTCGAATTTGTTTACTGGATGTCTGAAAACGGGCTGTAAAATTGGTTATTTTCGAAGGTCCCTAGTTCTTACAGTATGTAAGTAAGTATAAATGCAAAAAAGCAAAACATAGGGGCATGGCAGAGGTGACAAGATTGTATGGTAAAAAAATATTTGCTCTAGTGTTATTATCCAGGAAGAAAACAGGGGAATACGTTTGTATGGACAAATCCGTAGTGGTCTATCCTCTTAAACATTTTTGTAAGTTTTCTTCAAGTTTAAATGATGACGTGTCAAGTGGTGAGAAGCTTGCTCAAGAAGTCCCAAAAAGTCTCAAAATATACGTTATCCCTTAGATATATTTTCGATGTTATAATAAAATTGATGTTGGAAGCATTTATTCCACATTATTTTATAAGCCTCTCTATTGTATTTTCTCTCTGTATATTTTTGGTGTAAATAAAGAATATTTGATTGATTATGCCTCTTGTTGCCTGCAAGCCATATTTTTCATTTGTTTTTTTTTGGGTTTCTTGATTATTTCCTGAATACTATATTTATGAATTAGTCAGAGAACGGAAACAATTTTTTTTTTTTTTTTCACTATTTCGGCCCTAACTTTTTTTGTTTTTGACTTTCTCGAATAATTCTTTACTACAGCACTTGCACTTTTACGTGAAATCGGAGCCTACACTGGAGCGAACGAAAAGACATTTCCAATGTCAAAATCTGCTGGTCCATACATTCAGCTCGAGTAGATTTGTAGTTTAATAAGGAACATCAGAATTTTTACGCAATTTCTATATTGGTCCCATGGTTGATGGTCTAAACCACCCTCTTAAATGTTTATCTATATTTTTGTAACACCTTGTAAAAAGACACAGAATATAATAGGTAGCTAAAATTGCACAGTAACCATGCTCTGTGCACGTAGCACATAAATATAGGAACGCGATTTGAGCCGTATGTCCTCGGTGTATGCGTCCCCAGGGAGCCTCTCGAAAGTGAAAGCGCTGTTCGCTATCGTAACACACACTTAGTTACTTTACACGATCATTTTTATACTCCATATTACACTGAGTTTTTATGGGCGAGCTGGTAGCTACATAATTATCAGCACTTAACACGACGTGACAGACATCGTCAGTCACCACAGAAGAGACAAAATAATTTAAGTACCTACTACATACAGAAACGGCCAATCCCTGCCCATCTATAACTTCATATACAACGTGTTAATAAATTAGCGCAAAACCTCATACACCCCAACTGATTTATAACAAAAGAATTAGATTGAAACAATAATTTCATTATTTTGATAGTTAAAATTTAAAGTTATTCGCATTTTAAGTTCAGAGGCAAAATAGATTTGTTATCATTTCAGCACTGAAGGAAAGCGCTAACGTACTCATGGATACATTTTTATAATCTTGTTTTGGTAGTAAGTAGGGTGAGTGTGCCCGTGGGGTGGGTTGACATCGGGTTTAGCAAATTAAAAATTTTACGAAAAGAAAAATTTAAATTTTGAAAAAAGTTACCTATGTTGAAACCATGATAATTCGATTCTGCTATCGATTCTAAACAAACTACTTTCTAGTTTTGCGTTAATTCATTAACACGTTGTAGATCGCGGATGATGAGTGCTCGGGGAAAGTTGTAGGAATTTTTGCTCAGGTTGATGACGTAAAAGGCGACTAAGGGTTGAACCTCATCTGGCAGCATCACATCGCCTTTTTCTGTCGGTCCGTCCTTTTCTGTCACTTAGGAACGTCATTTGCTAGAGCAAATAAGATAGACGGAACGCGACAGCACACTGCAGCACCACCGCGCGCGATCGCGTTCCGTCTATCTTATCTATTGCGGTGCTGCCAGATGAGGTTCAACCCTAATAATGGCGTTCGCGCGTCAGCTGCTAAATCGACCTGAATTTGATTTCTGCGCATTCAAGGTCATGCATGACTCGTTACGTGATCTGTACAGATCTTCACTCCAGAACTTCAGAGGTATATTTAGAGCAACCGAGCAAGAAGCACACCTAGCAAGCAAGCGCGTGCAAGTGGGAGGTCGTCTGTGCTGGCTAACGTCAAGTATCATGAAAATGTTGTATGAAGTACCAGGGGGCGAATTATTGAACCCCAGATACTTACATCCCGCGCATTGTTAGCATCTTGGGCAATTAACAAGGATCTAAATGCAGATTGAAAAATATTTTCATCACGATGGCAAGTCGTCATTCCATCCTGAATACTTTTATGTGCCAAAGGGATGCAACTGTGGTGCTTCAAATAATTACCGTTATTGAAAACATTGCGAGTGGCTTATACACAACTCGATATCTTTGTATTTTTTAGCATCAATTTAGGTAAATAATGTAAGTGACTTTACGAAATTAACAATAATGACCGCTATAAGTTGGATTCCTACCCCTACATACCTATTTTACCCTTCTATCTGATGAAACAAGAAACCACTACGATCAGAGAAGGGGTAGAATGCAGTGACTTTAAACGGTAGCCGATGCGTGACCATCAGAGACAATACCTGAAGGCATTTGTTGCCCCTTATTATTATTATTTAAGGTTTGAGGCCTTTACAGCCTTACTAAGCCTGTTCCACTAAGACAATCGTTGATCCTTGCAATCGCCCTTTTTAGAGTTCCATACCAATTCCCACTGCAGCCAGAAATCGTAGTAGGTTTTTGGTCGGGACGGTTTGTATCTCATCCGGTATCAGCACCTGCCTACCCAGATGAGTACTGCGTTTATACGTCAGGTGCCACAGTCACATAGTAGGTGCAGAGGAGTTTCCATCTCCACTAATGTCAGTGTGTGCATCGGTCGGTCGGTCCGGTCGTGTGTCAGGCGGTCTGAAAAACTCTGACACCAGGGCTTTGCCCACACGATAAGAAGAAGTGTGTGCATATGCCTGTTTAATTTACAGTGGCCTGTAAGTGACCTTGCTATTGTAAAAATTTGATTCTTGCTGAGGGCAAAGAAACTGTTCGCAAATTTGCGATTGTAGCCTTTGATAAGTGCTTTGGAGTGGCCTATGCCTGGTGTTGTGGTTGCCCCTTACAACACCCTTCTGGTGCTATTCTGACCTCGACACCACATAACCTTAAATTTCTTCCTTTGTAGGAAGTCTCTGAGTTAACAAATACAAGAGTCGTCACTTCAAAGCGAACAGAATCCAGTGGCAGTTCACATTGAATGCTGCGAGTGTCAGAGATGAGTGTCTCATGTCATTTCATTCCGGAGCGGTGGCTCGTGGAGCTGCGAAATGTTAGGCGTTTAGATATATGGCATATTTAGGATGGAATTATTGGGGCGGATCAGAATTTGGTCCCTGTTGTTGCTATGATATCGTGAGGAAGATTTTTCTGGTATTTTAAACAACTTAAAAAATAGAGAATTGATTGTATTTTTTTGGCGATGTATGCGCATAATTTTATTACAGAAAACGGCTCTATGGATTTTATTGTATTATCAAAACATCTACGTCAGCTGTCAGGCGCGATCACGTAGGTATGTCAAAGAAAACGAGCATGGTAAATAATTTTCTATTACATCTTGTTGTTGTTATTTATTTATTATTAATCTTTTTAGTTTGCTTTGTACGGAGTCAAGTTTTTGGATTATTTGTTACTATTTGCTTTCTTTTACAACTGTTCTTTAGGTGTTGGTTCTGTTTGTCTTTTTATAAATTCAATTTTATCTGCTGTCGAGTCGATGTCATTGAGTTTGACTGGTCATCGTGGTGAAGAGATTTACCAACCAGCATTAAAGGCATGCTGATTGCACGGGGTGCGCTGCAAGTATCAGGGTCTCTGTACATCACTAGGGGAAGCTCGGTTCATGAACCGTTCATTTGTAACCAAGAATAGGGATGATGACTGATCCTGGAAATTCATATCTTATAACGAATTCTAAAAAAGGTTAAATTCAATAGCAAAATGTTAAAACGAAATTACAATCAAACAGAAAACAAAAAGTTATAAGCGATTGAAATACGTTTTTTATCGTCTTCTATCTCTTTCATGCAAAACAGATGTTTGTATGACACTTCGTTATTATTTGTATTAAAATACGAGGGTATGACGTCACTCCCTTTATATCTGCCTCTCGCTCTAACCTTAAATTGTAAATACTTATATTTCGGTTATTTTTGAAGATATTAAAAAATCTGATTCACTTTTTTAGTGTTTAAGATATCAAACAGTTTTAAAAAAAGAAATAAAATAAAAATTGTCATCATCCCTATTATAATCTAACAACCGCATCTGCTCTCTCATCGCACTCTTTGTAGACATATAAACGGGTATGTACCACGGAAGGTTCATATCAATAACGTTTTATTGCATTACTGCAATAACGAATACATTTTTCGGGTAGCAAATTTTGGGGGGAGATGACTGAAGTAGTAACGGTATTACATTTTCATGTGTACGTGTATTTGAAGAAATGAATTCTATTATAACATGAATAATGACATGCGAAGTGAAAATTTTATGAAGTTTTTGTAAAAATAAATTATGCTTGCTCTTGCTTATAGAGCGAAACATAGAAATGAAATACAACTGCACAAAAAATTTACATACACGCATAAACTCAAGACCATAATCTGTTTCAAGGTGGTCAGAAACTTTGCTACTTTGTTTACAACTAACAATGTTTAAAGCATACTTGCGTATATTTGTAGCGATATCGTTCGAAACATGGACGACACGCCGTAATGTTATATGGCATATACCAATTAGTTTTTCTAATTCTAACTTATGTAGGTACGTAATACAGACTGCTAATAAACGGCGAAGGAAACCATCGTGAGGAAACCGGCATACGCTGAAGAAGAAATTCTGATACGTATATGTAGTCTATCAATCAGCATTGGCGGACTGACGTCCTTACACCAACAGGAAAAAAATAGAAATTCACAAATAACCGCAATGTCTACAATTACCTCTTCAAGGCAAAAAAACATTGAATGTATTTATATCGTCATATGATATCGCTTCCGTTCGAATATCGCTCGGGGCTAAGCTTTAATGGAGGAATGATTTACTCTCAACGGTTCATTATGTTGGGATACGAGATACTTACTCTATCTACCTACATGCATAGATAGATAATAATAAGATATCGGGTAGCAGCATAGTAGGAAAAAATCATAAGAAAAAGAACTGAGCAGAGCACTCTGTGCCATTTATTATGTATCTAAGTATATAATTATATATACATTATGTAGGCAGGCTAGGTACGGCACGGCACTTTGAAGCTAAACGTAGGGCTGATCCCGATGCCAAACGCGATGAACTTAAAGCCAGACCACCCGCGGCCAACCGATACAATTGACATGTAGTCTGTGCGAACGCACTTTTAAAGACAAGATAGGCTACATCAGCACATCAACGAAGCAATAAAGCTCAAAGTCAACAGCCATAATCAGTGGCTGTAGTCGAACACGACCATGAAGCATTAGCATCATCAGACAAGCATCATCAGGCATGCGAATATTCGCACGACTATATTCCCCGAGGGGGTAGTCAGAGATATTCTGAAACCTCAGAACATCCACGTCTTATATAGGACGTACGGACAGACGGGGAATGAGCCCGTCGTCGCCACTTATAATGGAGAAAAAGATGTTATTATTATTAGTGATCTATTTTTAGTTACATAACTACGGAATCCAACAACAAATAAGTAAACAAACCATCGTTTTACAGATATAACAGTAAAACAAAGTTGTTGTTTACCTCCAAATAAGCCTACAACTACAAGCTCGTCAAAGTTCAGGAACCTTCCTAATTGCTGATTGAGCGTAGTTCCTTTTCAAGGTACATACCTACACAGGAATAAACTCTACGCGTTCAATCAGCACCCAGTTTATTAAACAAGCAAACTGAACTGAAACAAAACTTTGACATCACAATTAATAATTCAATATAAACAATAAACTTGGTTCTTCAGTTGATTTGAACTCAATGGAGAATAGGACATTTAACCTTTAGTAGTGCTCATGATGTATTAATTTTAGACCTTTGAGTGTCTTTATATTGACTAAGCGGCTGCAAATTTAGAATGATAGGATTAACATTTTGTCGAAGCGTGTTGCTGATGGGATCCTGTTTATATATTTATTTTGCCGAAGCATGTTGCAGATACAGACATTTTGCCATTTTGACAAAACGTGTTGCAGATTTGAAGTTTGTTCTTTCTTATGCATTTATTGACTTAATAAATATTTATTTTTATTTAGAATATCTCAGGGAACATCTGGTATCCTAAAGGAACATAGTCATGAGCATATAAATACAAGTATTTAAACAGTATACCCGACTGAATCTCACGTAAGTTGTACAAACGAATAAGAATTCAAAACTTTTTGAACATAGAAATGCTTCGATAAAGTATAGGGGTAGATTTTGAAACGCCGCTCGGAAAATGGCACCATCAAAACAAAGCACAATCTGGCATTGTGCATTGTTTCGCTCTCAGTCGCTAATCGACCGTGCCTGCAAAAACAACTCACGAAAAGTGCAAAAAACAATATGGAGTGTCATACTTTCAGTAAGTATCGCTTTGTAATCACATTATCTTCAATATTTGTCATATATCATGGCATTTAATCGCATTTTTTCAATATTTTTGTTCATTTACAACCACGCGGCAAGCACGCAACTATCCCTTTCACTCTCGCCTACGCGAGTATAAGCGAAAAAGAACCAAGGATTATGTCGCCGTACTATTCTAAAACGCACACCAAATTAAATGAGCACGTCTCGCTCCGCGTGTGCTGTTCTCGGCTATGACCTTGGTTCCGCAGTTCCAAAATGACGTTACACGCATATCCTTTGAGACGATTTTGTGCTTTATTGCTATAGCAGTAAAGGCAATTTCAAAATTAATATTTTTTAATAAGTAAAAACTACAACAAATGGCTACCGTAGTTATATCTGTGTAAGTATGAATTGACGCGGCGCCGCAGATTGGATGTGATTTTGTATAAGACTGTTTGTCTATTCTATATTTGGTCGCAGTAGAAATGTAACATTTTCTATCTTCTTCATTTTAGCAAAGTTTTGCCTCTTGGTGTCAGATATAAAGGATTAATTAACTAAATGGTAAACCTTCAATCTCAAACACACGTCACGTTACAAACCAACGTTTCTCACCATAATTATTCTGTCAAACGTTGTTATGGGCAATTAATACTATAGAATCACTTATTAACATCGCATAGCTTATGCTCCATATAGCGAAGGTGATTATACTTGATTTAATGACTATTGGATAATCAATTTAAACGTCAAACTACCTGCCTACTGTGATTTGTGAAAGCATTAGTTTCCTATATAATATACTAGCTTTTGCCCTAGATTCATCCACGTGGATTTTCGAAAACTTCAACACCCTGTTGCATCGAGGTTGATTTTTGAAAAATCCATTCTTAGTGCACCCTTATATTGTTTGTAAAATATGTATTTCTCATGCTTCTATCTTCAGTGGTATAAGCTATTATATAAGTATAACCCTTACCCAGACTTTTAGGTATTCAAAGAGAAAACTATGAACTTTACATCAATCAGATTTCTTTTTTAAACATTTCGTGTTTTCTACAAAACGTATTTTTTCTTCAAAAGAATCAATTTAGTCTTCGAGGAATTACAATTACAACTTGAAGTAAGTCTGCTTTCTTGACGATTTTACATATTTCTTCAGAAATCAAATAATTTTACGATAAAAGAGCGAAAATCACTATTTTTTAAATAAATAAAAGGCAACATCTTAATCGTCTTTCCATTTCGGAAAAAATTCAGTTTTATTTCTTGACTCTCTTAATCTTAATACTTAAAGGTAACGTTTAAAAAGGGCAGGGTTTAGTAGGGGTTACCTTACCAATTTAATGGGTTTATTCAGATTGTAAGGTAAACTCTACCTCTCAACCTTGTTATGTATGAGCATCACAAGAAATCGACTATAAAGTCGAATTCGGCTACAGTAACGCTTCGCGACTAAATAAGTATCAGTCAGGCAGACAGTCTTCTTTTTCTATCGAGACGATGGCAAGACGTTCTGAATGTAACCCAGTATTTTTCGAAATGACAACTTTTAGAAATTACAACTTCTCAAAGTGACAATTTCTCGAAAATTATCTAAGTAGGTTTGAAAAATAAAAACAAAAAACTGGCCAAGAGCGTATCGGACTCGCCCATGATAAGGTTCCGTAGCCATTGTACGACAGAAATATTCACAATGTCTGATCAGATCAACTAAACAAAAATTTTCTTATCCTTATGAAATTCGTGACATTTCTGTCCTTTGTAAAAGAACGTAGACACGACCGAAAACACATTTTAACTATACCAATAACCGTCAAACTTAACAATTCATAATGCGTAATCGTAAACCCCCTTTCAGATCGTCAAACAAAACACAAGACAAGTCAGCCAAAAAAGCGGATAAATAAAGCTATATCGATAAAAAGGCGCTCGGTAAACGACGACGTGTCAAAACCTGGCGCAGCGCCTGCAGGCGTTTCATTACGTGCCTGGACTGCTGACATGTTCGACACACTGCTTCGAGGGATGACGAGTAAACTATGGCTCAAATCTTCAATTAAAGAACTGCCGGTCTGTGCATCTTATCGTAGAATCAAAGACTGGTATAATTTTGGAAGCTATATTTTAATATTGTACTTTCACTGCACTTTTATAATTTTACTAAACTATTTTAATTTTAAATATATCACAATTACTTCACAAATACAAGTTGTCACTTCGAATGCCGGCTGAGAACTGGCTGTTCGATCCCTTTTTCCCCACTTCGATCGTCCTCCCCACCCTTTCAGATTCACTGTGCCCACCAAACGCGCCTGGCGTTTTATTGGTCCAGCGCTCCGGCGACAGCCAATCACAAAAGTCAGTATTGCCATATGAATGAATCCTTAGTAAAATATTTAACGGCTCTGGATACAAGTCCTTTTTAAGCTATTCGTTGGTTATTGTACAGGTAATTTGAATGTAATAGAATATTAAACCTATTGCTAGTACAAAATAAAGGTTTAGTAACAAAATATCACTTAATTTAGTAAAGAATCACGACATTCGGCCATCCGACCCTGTGCAACCCCCTGGTGCACAGCCATCCAACAGTCAGTTCTCATTACCATTTAGTCAAAATTATTCAGAATAATCTTTATATAATCACAACATTGAAACATTTTACAGCAGGTTTTTCAAAATTATTAATTAAAAGTTTTTATTTGTATATATATATTTTTTTTTTAATTTACCACCGCTTCGTTATGTGTTATCACTACAGAGAAGATGCGGCCAGAAACTCTACAGCAACACAATGTTTAGTAGTTAGACATTCAGTTACAACATCTGGTTCAGACATTTTAGAATTCAGCGATGTTACTTTTGTATTTATTTTTATTATGTAAAAATTATTTAAGAATGAATGAATGAAGCTGGTACACAAAACTGGTACTTGAGTTTAATTTTAGAAATTAATTTTAGGGAATGATTTTTTTTTGCATCATATAAGTGGCTCTTACATTATTTAATCTGTTTTCTTATTTAAGGTTATAATAACGTTTAAGTAGTAACTATTCGAACACATCACGACATTTGGCTGCTTACACTAATATCAATATTTATAAACTTAAATATTTGTGAACGTTGCTGCAGTTCTAACAGAGGCAGCTCTAATAGTTGCAATCTTCCTCGTCCAATGATTTATTTTGGAATAGTACATTCTGATTTAAGTAGACTGATATTCAAAGTTTTAAATAATAATAAACAGAATAACAACTCTTCTTTTCATTCTGTTTGCTGCCACAACGTTCTCAATTTTTCAAAATTTTTATGCTTCTTATGTTTATAAAATACAATACAATACTCTTTATTTGCAAACCAAAACATACCGTCCCCGTTTATACTGTTTTTAAATTAATTAAAAAATATCCATCACTTATAGGTAATCAATCAAAACAGTGGTTATAACGGCAGCCGGGTCAGTCATCGTGTACAGACATTCAGCATTTTCTTAACCTGCTTTTTTAACAGGAAGGAGAAACATTACAATTTAGTCGTATTAACTTTTTAACAATAATTTCGTAAATCCATTCTCCATCTTACAAATTCACAGATAAACATGAAGAAGTATGTAATTATCTCCTTTACTTAATTACAAAAAAAACAGTATTATAAAACAAATTATCCATCGATTAAATCTGGTAGTCGCACAATAAGTCATCTGATAATAAATCTTGTCTTGAGCTCAGTGTAATATACTGTCATCACCATCAGCTAGTTATACTGTCTACAATACTTTACGCCTTTCGCAAAGCCCACCTAACTGGGATGTACTATGAAACAGTTGCTGTATACAGTTGCAAAAAATTGTGTTATTAATGAGAAGTATACCAGCAATAATGGAATTAAATCTATTATAACTTAAAACACACAACACATTACAGCAGCAGCACCGTTTCTATTACAATTATAATTCAGATTACTATATATATTTTTTTTTACTAACAAATTTTTGTTGTGCCTATACTCATTCTATACAAAGTACAGCTTTAATCCCATTTTAGACGACAACAAAAAGGTTTGGAACACTTTCTGTGAACGGCTGCAATAATTATAATCATCATGAAGTAAATTGCATAGGAGCTTTTTTTTTAAATAAAGAAATCTAATCAGATGGCGTTGGAACTCATCGAGTAAGTATTCGCTACGAATAACTTCTGCAAATTAATATGATTACGATCGTAAAATTTTGAAGACTTTTGAAGAAAAAAAAGAATACTTTATAGAAGTATGTCGAAACCAATCCACCCTCTATAAATTAAATTAAAAATTGTTTATTCGTCTCATAAGAATTAGGTACAACATTAAAATGAATCAATCATTGATTAATAATTCTTTGGATGTAGGTACCTCAACTAATTTGACCAGAAGAAAACACGCTTCTACCTTTTATTTCGATTCAAAAACCTAGAATATTTGATTCTTGTCATAATGGAAACCTTACTTTGAATGGTGTCCTACAAGGCTTAGTGTACCACATACTTGTTAAGCCAAAAATGCAAATGACAATCAGTTTGGTTAAAAACTAAGTAGCACCTGCGATAAGGTACCTACAGGGGTGTTATACAGTCAACAAAATCAGGATCTAAAATCGTCAAACTCGTTAAAGAGAAACGAAGGCAATGTCTTGTCTTCCAAGCCATATCTGCACGCCGGTGTTGTGATTTTCTTTTTTAAATTATTTGACAAACAAAGCAATCTACAGCCATTTTGTAAACAAGAAATGTACTTAAGGTCATTGGGCGAAATCTGACTCGGCTAACTAAATTTTTCCTACAAAGCCCAAATTGGTTTTAAAATGTTTAGTCACCCACAATCAATTTTATGTAGTTTTTGTTTTTAAACCATGGGAAAATGTACTAAATGTACTATAATACTAAAATGTACGAAATGTACGAAAATGTCCGAAATGAAGAAAATGTACTAAAATGTACTAATTGTACTAAAATGTACTTATAGTACTAAAATGTACTTATTGTACTAAAATGTACTTATTGTACTAAAATGTACCTATTGTACTAAAATGTACCTATTGTACTAAAATGTACCTATTGTACTAAAATGTACCTATTGTACTAAAATGTACCTATTGTACTAAAATGTACCTATTGTACTAAAATGTACTTATTGTACTAAAATGTACTTATTGTACTAAAATGTACTTATTGTACTAAAATGTACTTATTGCACTAAAATGTACATATTGTACTAAAATGTACTTATTGTACTAAAATGTACTTATTGTACTAAAATGTACTTATTGTACTAAAATGTACTTCTTGTACTAAAATGTACTAACTGTACTAAAATTTACTAATTGTACTAAAATGTACTAATTGTACTAAAATGTAATAATTGTACTAAAATGTACTACTAGTACTAAAATGTGCAAAATGTAAGAAAATGTATTAAATTTACGAAAATGTACAAAATATTACATTTTTCTCTACCCGTTATTGGCCTGAATCCCATTATCTACAATAATGCGACATATATAAACATGAACTAGAGACATTCATTTAAACATCCTATACCATTTTTTTTTTTTGTAGGTCGTGCGCATAGGTTTCATACTAAGGTGCCTAGTGGCCTTTGTCTAGCGGTTTCCTGGAGGAAATATCGTATTAGAGCTAAGCTCGCTTCTGTTTACTTAATTATGCCAATATGATGTGTAAATAAAATAAAGAATCTATAATTCATTAAATATCAATATGTCTACATGTAGGTAGGTCTACGAATAAGAATAACTATGGAAGAATAACTCTAAACAAAAGCAACATAATTTTCGGCACCCTTTGAAAAATGACATTTTGTATGAGTTTTGGCGGCAAGGTGTAGTTTTTAAGAAACAATATTCGAACACTGTGTACTTTTTTTTGGGGTCACTTTTTGAGCTTGATTTACATTTCTATACATTCTTATTCGTAGAGGTAGGTACATTACTTCATAATTTTTTTTTTATTATACAACAATTGCTCATCAGTAACTAGAAAGACTAATGTGTATTTAATAAAGTATCTTATAATTACGTCACTAATTTTGTGACAGTCTAAATTTGCTGAAATTCTGCCGTGAACATTTCGAAAGACAATTGGCACTAAATATGATGGATCTCAAAGTCACGTGGTAGCGACCTCCTTCAGATTCACCATTACCTCGGAACAAAAAAAATGCATTAAGAAAAATAATAAAAATAACTGTAACTTTGAATATTAGCTCGCTAAAGTGTGCACCATTAAATTCGATCTCTGAATTTTTAATGATCAGTATTTCTTTAAATTAATTGTTTGTGTTAAAGACAATGAAACAAATACGGTCTCTTGTAAGTTTGTAATAAAGTAAAAATAAATGACATCCGGCACATAATACCAAAAATGTATAACCGTACTTCTATTTTTACTATGAACTATGGAACACTGGAAACTAATTGCAGGCATTAGTTTATTTTATAATGCTTCATTAGCTTTTATCATTTTTATATAAAAAAAGAACATTGTGCTTGCATCACCTCATATCATACAACATTGGCAGCCACTTTGGGGTTGCAGCTTTTTTTTTTTACTATTTATTAGTAATAAATTATTAAATAACTCGATAAATGAAAATAAAGTATAAAATCTGAGTAATTTTTATAAAACCCCATAATTTATTAAAAATTTTACTACAGTCAAAACTTCTGTACATTTACTGGCATTTTGTAAAGGGAATGTGGCGGTTGTCCTTTGCTGGTCTGGCGTTATTAAAAGCTACACGGACTGTGACGATGATGACACAATTAATCGACCATTCGACACAAAGTGTATTTAACCATAGTGAAAACTATTTGAAATTTGGTTTTACAGACAAATCACTTGTTACGAGATTTAGTGGCTATAAATCAAATCAAATCAAAATCTCTATTTCTTTATAGATACATAACTACTGGCACACATATCCACAGAACTACTTGTGGAACATACATAGCTCCTAGGCACACATGGCCTTGAACTGATTGAGGAACATACATAGCTCCTAGGCACACATGGCCTTATGATAGACATACATAGTCTTAAGTTCTGTTCTGGTGGTATATATGGCCTCAACTACGTGACACATTTGGCCACCATGCATAATAAAATATTTTAATTCGATTTGTCCACATGACTCTGCCAGTGACTTCACAAATTATGACATTATTATATCTGAGTCTTATTTTCTTTAAGCACCGATTAATGTAGGTATAAAAATATAAATATTAATTAACTAAATTTTAAAATATAATTGAAAGCAATTTAGCTCGTATACTGTTTTATCGCACACTAGCACTATCAAGGAGTAGCCTTGACCAAATGGTCATATACGATCACACAGCATCGTTTTAATACCAGAAAAACGGTGTCAAGGAGTAGCCCCGACCGAACGCTAGTCTGGCAATTGATCAAAATGCTTGCAATTTCAAATTCGGTGGTTAACGGTTTATGAATATTTCGGAGCACAATGACAGGGAGTTGCCCTGACCGAATGGACTACGAAATAAAATCAGACTTAACATTGTCATGGGGTAACCTGACCAAATGATAAATCCAATGTAACTATCAACCATTACGAAAATTCTATAAAATTCGAGAGAAAAATTAATAAACTCAGTAGGTACTTTAAGAAAACAATATAATCTTTCAATATTCAAAGAATCAGTGGACTTTGACCGAATTCACGTACCTTGAGGGCTGAAGATTTTTTTCCCGCTGCTGATTTATCGTAGAATCAAAGACTGGTATAATTTTGGAAGCTATATTTTAATATTGTACTTTCACTGCACTTTTATAATTTTACTAAACTATTTTAATTTTAAATATATCACAATTACTTCACAAATACAAGTTGTCACTTCGAATGCCGGCTGAGAACTGGCTGTTCGATCCCTTTTTCCCCACTTCGATCGTCCTCCCCACCCTTTCAGATTCACTGTGCCCACCAAACGCGCCTGGCGTTTTATTGGTCCAGCGCTCCGGCGACAGCCAATCACAAAAGTCAGTATTGCCATATGAATGAATCCTTAGTAAAATATTTAACGGCTCTGGATACAAGTCCTTTTTAAGCTATTCGTTGGTTATTGTACAGGTAATTTGAATGTAATAGAATATTAAACCTATTGCTAGTACAAAATAAAGGTTTAGTAACAAAATATCACTTAATTTAGTAAAGAATCACGACAATCTGATCTAAGATCACCAGTGACCGTAGATCTGGGCCCTGTTTAAGAGGCTATGTGAAAAAAATAGGATTCTTCAAAGCTTCATATATCATGAAGTACTAACAGTAGGAGTATGATTTTCGGATATGTGTAAATATAACATTAATTGAAGTTTTGATTAGAGCTAAAACACGATTAAGACACATTTTATCTATAGAAAAACAAGCCAAAGTAGCCTCCGTTTTTATCTATAAACGCTTGGAACTGCTAAACGGTGAATAATAGAAACACAAGAGCTGATTCAAAAAAAAGAGATTGATATTTTCTATATTTTGATTAGAGCAGAATTGAACTTACATAAATAGTACAATCACAATTAAATAAAGTTTGATTTGGCGCTTGATTCGTTTCAGGCGCGCGCGCCGCCCCATCTCTTTCTCTCGCATCAGGCCGTAATATAAGGTATCCCACGCCTGTTTCGCTTAAATTATTTTTCGACTTAGGCCCTTTATAAACGCGACAATTGACAATGACAATTCAGAGTACCTACATTTCTGGTTACTGATGATGCTAAACCCGCAGTAGGTAACATGTGTCCTAGCATTCTCAGGAATGTACTCTGAATTGTCATTATCAATTGTCATGCTTATTAAATAGGGCCCTGGATAGCTTCCTTAGTCAACTAATTAGCTTGGTTATTCAAAGCGGGGACGATGTCTCGTTGGGGCGATCCCGATCCTTTCGGCGGTTTTGGACCACAAATAAAAATGACTACAAATAAAAATGACTACTTCTTTAAATGTCCACTTCTACAAACGACCACTTCCTTAAATTACCACTTCTTTAAATGACCAGTTCTTGAAATGTCCACATTTCTTATACCTTGTTTTGGAGTTGAAGTTGTATGCTAACTAGCTCGTTTCGCTTACACTGCGCCATGAAAACGATTTCTATGTACAGTTGAACGGATAAAATACTTCCCGATGACCTATTTGATTTTTGAATCATTTTCTACTTAGCTGCATTGTTTTATTACAGTCATTTTGTCTATAATTCACAATATGCTTGAATTTAATTATCTGGGTATTGTTTCCATCTATAACGTCACGCCTCATTCCCTGAGGGGTAGGCAGTTACTCATTCGCTGAGTTCAGCAGTTGAAAATGTCAAAATTACTGTGGAGATATGCATCTTTCTACTGCTGATTTGACTTTCAAAAATTATACTTCAGGAGTGCGATTTTTGTAAGTCAAATCATGCGTATCTCCACAGTAATTTTGACATTTTCAACTGCTGAACTCAGCGAATGAAATTCAAAAATCGCACTCCAAGAGCAGCTGTATGTTCCAGCAACCGATTTCGATTCAAACTATTCGTGGAAATTGTCATCGATATAGCTACTTACTAATAATCACATACATCGAAATAGCTAATTAGTTTGAAAACAAAATTTTAACAAAACATTAAAACCGCCTTCAAAAAAACTAAAAAGTTAAAAAATAATATTGCAGCCGATGACTTTTTCGTTCGCATCATAAGAACATTAATTTGTTTTATCGAAGTCGCTGTCAAGCCTTGCAATAGTTTTTTGGGCTTGCATTAGTTTTTTGGCTTGGCTTGACACCGACTTCTATAAAACAAATTAATGTTCTTATGATGCGAACGAAAAAGTCATCGGCTGCAATATTATTTTTTAACTTTTTAGTTTTTTTGAAGGCGGTTTTAATGTTTTGTTAAAATTTTGTTTATTTCACAATTTTCAGTGGTGAATTCATTAGTTAGATTTAAAAGTAATGCTTCAAATTAACAAACGCACTAGTCGGCACTACGATTTTCGAAGGTTCCCCTCGATTTCTCTGGGATCCATCATCAGATCCTGGTTTCCTTATCATGGGACCACCCTTGGGATATCTCCTTTCCAACAAAAAAAGAATCATCAAAATCGGTTCATAAACGACGAAGTTATCCGCGAACACACATTAAAAAAAAATATATATATACGGTCGAACTGAGAACCTACTCCTTTTTTTGAAGTCGGTTAAAAATTACAACATTTTAATAATTATTGTTTTCTAAAACAAGCAGCAGTGTGTCTCTTTAGGTATACCGTGTAAGGATGGAGGAGAACGAACGTCGCTTGTGACAAAATGATTGAAGCTTATTGACTAAACAGGTAACTTGCCTCATTAGGTAACCATAACCATTCGTGGTTTAATAATTCTGAAGCTTCGTTATTAGTTTACTGTAAAACATTGAAAACATTTCTAATACTTATACTATTTAGCTTTAATTTTGTACTAATAGGAGAAAGAACACAGAATAGGGATGAACGGCTTGTTTTGTTGTCGGAGGCCAAGACCAACTTCGGGTCCCATCAGCCAGCAAAGTAAGTATGTAAGAAGAAAGGACACACATACAGAGTCCTTCTTAATATGCTGACACTTTTTTAAGGGGATGATCAGACCATCAATCTGAACAACTTTATCTTTGGGATCAATATCGGAACCGCGAAAAAAATCAGCTGTCCCATAAAGGCTAGAGTAGGTTTGCAGTTTTGTATGGAAGACCAGATTTTTAGGGTTTCGTACCCAAAGGGTGAAAACGGGTCCCTATTACTAAGCCTACATTGCCCGTCCGTCCGTCCGTTCATCCGTCCGTCTGTCCGTCCGTCCGTCCGACTGTCCTACCTATTTAGGGCTGTAACTTTTGAACCGTAATAGCTAGATAGTTGAAGTTTTCTCAGATTATGCGTTATTACGGCGGATTTGTTAACAAATATAATAAAAATGTCAAAAATTTAAAAATTAAGGGGGGTTCTCATCAAGAAACTAGTTTTATCAACGTTTTTTCTTCACGCTCTATCGTAAAAACGGTAATACGTACGAGCGTCAAACTTAGTGTGATTATAGAACATACTCTACAAAATTTTAACAAAAAATTAAAACCGCCTTCAAAAAAACTAAAAAGTTAAAAAATAATTTTGCAGCCTATGACTTTTTCGTTCGCATCATAAGAACATTAATATGTTTTATTGAAGTCGCTGTCAAGCCGGTACGATTTGCGACAGGGCTTGCATTTTTTGGCTTGGCTTGACACCGACTTCTATAAAACAAAGTAATGTTCTTATGATGCGAACGAAAAAGTCATAGGCTGCAAAATTATTTTTTAACTTTTTAGTTTTTTTGAAGGCGGTTTTAATTTTTTGTTAAAATTTTGTTTATTTCACAATTTTTAGTGGTGAATTGATTAGTTCGATTTAATAGGAGTGCTTTAAATTAACAATCGGACTAGTCGGCACTACAATTTTCGAAGGTTCCCCTCGATTTCTCTGGGTTTCCATCATCAGATCCTGGATTCCTTATCATGGTACCACCCTCGGAACATCTCCTTTCCAACAAAAAAAGAATTATCAAAATCGGTTCATAAACGAGGAAGTTATCCGCGAACACACATAAAAAAAAAAAAAAAAAATATATACGGTCGAACTGAGAAACCTCCTCCTTTTTTGAAGTCGGTTAAAAATAACAACAAATACTAAAAACCGGCCAAGTATGAGTAGGTCCCGCGCTAAAGGTCCAGGACAAAAAAGTTTTTTTTTCTAATCTAATAATGTTGTGTTCTGTAGTGGTGTGGTACGGAACTCTCGGTGCGCGAGTGGCCCGACTCGCACTTGACCGCTTTATTTTTCGTGATTTCGATGTTGGTGCAATAGAGAAAGGTCAGCATAATTATTAAGAAGGACCCTATATAATTATACTTAAATCACGACCATAGACCCCTTTCAAGATGGTCAGAAACCTTGTTCAAGGCACATGCATAAATGAAAGAAGCTACAGAATAAAAGCTTCTTACAAGCTTCCGCTGTGCGGTGCATTCACACATAGTGCACGTTAGAGGACGTACGAACCGGTGCACACACTCAGCTGGGGTATGTGTGCACCATTTTATACGTCCTCTAACGCGTGCTGTGTGTAAGTGCATCAACAACGGCCATCTGTATGAAGCCTTCATTCTTCAAGGATATTTATTCATCTGCTTAAGGCACGATTCTAGATCAGAAACACGAAGATTGCCTAAGCGCATAACTTGTATAATTTCAAATACAAATATAAAATGCTTATGCATTCGTATCTCGATCGCATATTCGCACAATGCAGAAGCATCTCATAAATCTCCGATCGAGGTGAATGCATGCCACAATATGTAGGTACTGGATCTACGCTTATCGCAGGTAAAAATGCATGCAAAGCGCTCGGACCCTGGCTATCGTTTACTGAGCCATGGTTACGTGAAGCTGGGAAAAAGATTTGCGTGACTGAAAATGTTTCGAATAGAACTAGCAAATGTAGTCCCTGAGTGATTATTATATATATACCATATTCAGAATATCCTCATTTTATTAACAGTGTTTAATCTTTGCCCAAATGTGACGAATAGTGAGACACCCACGCAATACGCGTACGCAATATATATAATTATCTCTTCTCCTTCTCTGCCTTGGGCTCGCGTTGTGGACTGATGCCTGAGGATAAGTCTGTGCCCTATAACAGTAATGGAACATATATAGGCTGTTGATGATGATGGTGATGATATCTCATCACGAAATATCATCTGGGGTGTTACAAATTGTATATAAAAACGAATTGTTACGAGTCGGCTTATGGGCGGTGATCGAACTGTCGTCTCCCGCACCGAAGACGAAAGCTTCTCGCCGCTAGACCACCAGAGCTATTTTGAGGATTTTGCAACTTGCTGAACATCGATTGATGCTCGTGTTATGTTATGTGCCTCCCTTAGATATATTATGCACTGTTTGATCGTAATCATAACACCGTAGCATGATTTCACTGAGTGTCATGAACGCAAGTGATAAGCGGAGTGAAGATAGAGGATCCGCCAAAGAGACGGTATTTTAAGGCTTCCAATTTCTAAGGTCCTGGACAAACAACAACATAGCTGTAAGAACAAAGAAAAAGAAATTAATTCTCCATTTTATTTCTACCTCAACGTAACTGAAGAGTTCGCAATACACAATGCTTATATCGGCTATGTTTGGCATTCGGGCCCGCCCACTCCACTCTCCACTAGTAAAATGGCTAGCGAAATAAATCTACAGAGAATTCGAATACACCTTAAGAAATTTACATCTTAGATTTAGAGGCTACTTGCTAAGAGGATACCTATTTGGGATTTACATGAAATTTCTGACCAGAATGAGGTTTCTGGTTTAGTCTCGCTGTATGCGGGCCACTGGCCACCGACCAGTCCTGTCCACACGTGACAAGCTGCTGTGGAGTACAGTTTTCGTACAGTTAAAAAGGACTTGCGACTCATGGCGTATGGCAACACATGCTTCTTGTGACTGCACTGTTGACTGAATGTTGACGGTGCCAACACAGGTGGCTGTGTTGCCTGTTACCGCCACTGCAGCAGCCGTTGGTATCTGGCTTCAGGAGGCAAGGCGCTTCTGGCTGTCACCGGGCCCATGTGCGGCTAGGCTAGAGTAATGTCTTGAATCAGCCAAACAATTGAAAAAATAACATTTATTTAGCACTTATTTATATAGGGTGTAACAAAACACCCTAGTAATACTTAAGGGGGTGCTTCAGACCATCAATCTGAACAACTTTCACTATAGAGCCAACGTCGAGAAAAAAATAAAAAGAATCTCCTGTCCCATACATTTGAGTCGAGACGGTACAGCAGTTTTGTATGAAAGAGCAGATTTTTTTTCTCGATTTCGATGTTGACTCCATAGTGAAAGTTGTTCAGTTTGATGGTCTGCAGCACCCCCTTAAGTATTACTAGGGTGTTTTGTTACACCCTGTATACATCCATCCATCCTGTCCATTACAAGTGGCGACAGGCTCACTCCCCGTCACACTGGACAGAGTTTCGGTACTACTAGTGAAACGTGGATGTTCTGAAGTTTCAGAATATCTCTGACTACCCCCTCGGGGAATATAGTCGTGAGCATATGCTTATGCTTTATGCTATTTATATATGGTGGAAAATAAGCGATACGTATTTTTCTTATTAAATTTTTGTTCAATATTTCTATTTTATTTATATTTTGAATTTTTCTTAAGTTTCCGGTATCATGGAAAGATAATGAAGAAAATTTCACAGGAATATGCTTTGCTTTCATCTAAGGAAATAATATCAACATGATGATTAGATTAAGGAAATGTGGGATGCATTTCCGTTGCATTAATCATTCAGCTGTGCAAGTAATTTGCAGTACTTTTCTTTACAAATTAAATCTCGCAATCTATTTATCGCTCGAAATCTGCATCTGAAAGATAAAAAGATCTGAATTTAAAAACAACCAAGTCAGACCAACATTGACTCGGAGAAATTCCAGCAAGCAATGCGATTTCTACAAAAAAAACTTTTCCCAAGTTGGAAAAAAGTTTTAGTTCATTCTTTGGAAGTGGGAAGCCGGGTAAGAAGTTCGATGGGCATCGTGGATTCCACTCGAGCTCTGGATTGCTTACCGAGGCAATCGGTGGCAATCGGTGGGAAGCTAAACTTAACTAGGGTGCCAATTCTGCAGACACGCTGTGGACTTTTATATTTTATTATTTAAAATGGTTGCAAGCACTTCTCATTCATGAACATGGGTGAAATGGGTGAAATAGTTGCTTCGATACATAGATTCTTCAATTGAACACACGTTAAACTTAACACACACAACACCTTAACACTTAACACGGCACTTTCGTGCACCTTTCGGGCTATATAGGCAACTCTAGAGATAATTACTGATAATTACTACTAAACTTTATATGCAGTGTTGCTAAACTCAACAATATAGGTGCCTATATAATATCACGACCATAATCCCTATCTAGGTGGTCCGAAGCTTTACTACAACTATATTTTATAAAGTGCTACTGCACGTCATAAAAACGCCAAAAAAAGAGCCTTCAGAAAGAAGGAAGGGAGAAGGGTGAAGCGACGTGTTTACTGATAGAAGGCTATCCAGTTAACCTTGTATGTTACCCAAAGGAAGAAATGGTGGGCAACAGTCTCCACTTGACATTTGTATACTTACTATAAAAAATGGGTTTGCTCTTGACCTCAGGACAAAGATGGGGTCGAAGATGTAGCGAGCTAACCCAGAAGAAGCCTTTTCACTCGTACTTGTACTCTTATGTACTTTGTGACCTTACCTATCGTTTTAAAAAAAAAAACGCTAGAAAAAGAAACCTTCTCTGAGTCAACTTGTAAGAAAACCACGAGAAATGTGTACAGGTAGTCTCTTCTAATTATAGATAGAACAAATCTAAATCTGTGTTTTTCTTATTTAGTTGATAACATTTAGAAACAAGCATTTTCTGTACCAAAGAGATTGCTCTTCATGCCTACAAAAGCTATTTGAACCTATACCTATCTCACAAAGTATAAGTCAAAGTAGAGTATCGCTATGTGAGCTACGTAGCCCAGTTGATCCAGAGATCGTGCCCCTGAGCCCTATTGTAGGCCAATCCTCTTACTAGCACAATATGCTTAGGATAGCGATGAAATATGCGCTGTTTTGTTGTGCTCGAGCTAGAAAATGGCTGTTTATTTTCTTTATTATGTATTTATCGACACATTCATAGTATAGCATCACATAATGTACTCGGTGACATTTCCAGAGGGGGTAGTCAGAAACATTATAATTAATACAACAAAGTCAAAAGTCATTCATTTTTCAGAACTCATCTCCAGTTGTGTCCGAACTAAATTCGATGTGATGCAGAAACCTTGCTACAACTTTCCTAATAGTCACTCATGAGAAGAAATGTGATGGTCTAAGGTTTGAAACATTGACATAACTGCAGGGTGTACAATAAAATGGGAGAGCTACTTAAAGGGGTGCTTCAGACCATCAAACTGAACAACTTTCTCTATGGGACCAATATCGAAATCGCGAAAAAAAATCTGCTGTCCCATACATTTCAGTCGAGTTATGTTTGCAGTTTCGTATGGGAGAGTGGATTTTATTTCGCGATTTCGTTATTGATCCCATAGAGAAAGTTGTTCAGTTTGATGGTCTGAAGCACCCCTTTGAGTAGCTGTCCCATTTTATTGTACACCCTGTATATAAAATATTGTGACTTATAATCATAACTATAAATTACGTCTAGATATCTTATACAGGGTGGAACATAACGAGGGTCTTTCTTTTTAAGGGTGTATTCAGACAAGGAAACTAAACAACTTTCCCTAAGGAACATGGGTCGAAAAAAAAATGTTGGGCCTCTCATATTAAAGTATGGATCAGCCGGTCTATTTTCTATGGGAGGTCCAAAATTTTAATTTTTTTTCGCCCCATGTTCCGTCTGAATACACCTTTAAAAAGAAAGACGCTCGTTACATTCCACCCAGAAAAAAAATTACAATAAATTAAAAACAATTTTACAAAGCTTAGTATAAAATCTAGGAAAGCTTAGCAAAGTGCACTAACACTATTATCTACGACCTAGGCTAATCGGAACAACTTCAGGCAACCGTCGCCGCAATCCTGTTTTAACACCCTCACAATTTTCAGAACACTGAACACGACCGGGAATGTCTTCAAATAAAAGCACTGAGGTATCAAACCAACGAGATCTTCAGTCGTGGTCCCTGTGAGGTATTTTAGGGTTCCGAAGGCACACAATTAAACCTTAGAGAGTCTCTACCAAAAGCCAAAGACTCGATCTACTCCCTTAATGCTCTCTCTTTGTGCACCTTTAAAAACATAACCCAATAAAAAAACTTATAATTTAGTAGAAAGAATTTGTTGACATGATTCCATGACTTAAGTTTTTTATATAATTTAATTGCTGCTTTTAAATTATTTCAAAATTTAAATACTGCGTTTAAATGACTATATAAAAAAATCTAAAAATATTCAAGAATGTGGCACTGCGTGCTTTGTAATTTTGATATAATTAATACTTCGTCAGTATTACACTTCGACTTTGTTAGATTTCGACATTTTTGACATTCCTCTTTTAATTTGAATTGAAAATTGAGTTTTATACCTTATCATTTTAGACATTGGTCGTGGTCGCGTTGCCTAAATCCTACACAAATATTTTTTTTATAGACCAAAAACAATCGTTGGCCTCCTAATTACTTTTAATGAAAATAATAACAAATGCTGTAACGCAATCATTAGGAATACGATGCTATGGAACCCTTTCATCAACATTTTCGACAAAGTCAAAAAAACTTCTGAACACAGAAAAATGGTAAATTCCTAAAAAAAATGAATACCTACTTCAAAATAATAATAGAAAATATTATGTTACTTCTAAGAAATTATTTGAGTTTGACCTTATCATTTAAGAGTCAGGTAAACGCTAATGCGGCATACTCGACTTTCAAAGTACACCTACAGTCAAAAGCACCATTCTGAAACCACAATACTTACCTCTCTAGCTCGACAGTAAAAATCCCATCACCACACCTCTAATCGCCGGCTATTACCAAAGCAATGAAACTTGCACTATCTAACGTGCGAAACTAACCACATCCTAACGATTACCTAAAACCAGAATTGTCGCACGACAATAAACTTAGAAGCGTTCTCGTGTCTTAGCTCTGAGAGGTGTACGACTTAACGCATAATATAACCGTTTCTATAATAGTGACCTGTTAAGGAAAAGATTTTAGTTGTTATATAAGAGTCGTATAATAAACGTGGACGTCTTTGAGTACGTTTATTGGTCGTAAAACGGTATTTTTACAAGGTGCGTCTTAAAACTTTACCCGTATGATACCGTATGACGGCGATTTCAACTGTTACACTGGCCAGTTTGGACTCTACTATACAAACAGGGTCCTTCTTAATATGCTGACACTTCAAGAGGATGATCAGACCATCAAACTGAACAACTTTCTCTATTGGACCAATATCGAAATAGCGAAAAAAAATCAACTTTCCCATACATTTGGCTCTAGTAGGTTTGCAGTTTAGTATGGAAGAGCTGATTTTTTTTTTGTTAACTACTTGGCAAATACAACGTGTTAATGAATTAACGCAAAACTAGAAAGTACTTTGTTTAGAATCGAGAGCAGAATCGAATTATCATGGTTTCAACATAGGTCATTTTTTTCAAAATTATTAATATTTTTTTTTGAAAAATTTAATATTTACTGAACCCGATGTCAACCCACCGCACGGGGACACTCACCCTACTTACTACCAAAACAAGATTAATAAAATGTATCTATGAGTACGTTAGCGCTTTCATTCATTGCTGAAATGATAACAAATTATTTTTGCCTCATAACTTAAAATTTTAAGTATCAAAATAGTGAAATTATTGTTTCAATCTAATTATTTTCTTATAAATCAGTTGGGGTGTATGAGGTTTTGCGCTAATTTATTAACACGTTGTATAGTCTTCTTTCTTCTCCATCGTAACTTTTTCAGACGCGTTCGATGCGTCGAAGCTTTCTATACTACAAAACTCATACTCGAGGTACTGATCAGCAAAATAAATGTTGCCTTCCACAAGTACCAGCACTTAGCCACTTAGGGAACGCTTAGCTCTGCCTGTTAGTGTTGCTTCTCTATTGTTTCAATAATATCGATAATTTTAAAATTTAAAATATATGAACATTTTCGATTGCATTGAACTTAAGTATCATTGCTTATGTTGTGCTGTTTCAAATGAAAGAACTTGAACCTGCAGTGTTTATTCTCATTCATCATTCAGTTTTTGGCCGCATCTTCTGTACAGTCGGCCGCAATAAGTTATATACACTTTAGTACTACGACGTAGAACAAAAGTGTATACAACTTATTACGGCCAACTGTACAACGGAACACCTTCCGACGCGGTGGTATAGTCAAAAAATGACTTCAGAAAACTATCTAAGCAAAGATTTAGTGGTCTATACCCAAAAAAAATCTTTGTATATAAGGCTGGCTTGCACCAAAAAGTATTTAAGCTTAAACATGTTTAAATATGATGCTGTCTCTGTCATTAGTATGAGCAGTGTGAGAGACAGAGCTGTCACTACATACGTTTAAGCCTAAATACATGTGGGTACAAGCCAGGCTAAGTCTATGTGATATTAATGATTAAGAATGAAACATTTTTGTATACCAATCAGGGGCTTTCCTTTCATTCAATTAAAAAGCCGGCCCTTCAGTCCATAACTTCTAAATTCGTCAATCTCATGCTTCTTTAAGAAACCATTAATTTGTAGTATCAACCTTTTTTTTTAAATTGTGACATTACTTCTATTATAATTAAATCACTCTGTACTATAATAGCTGTGCTATGGTCAGTATAATTGCTGTTCATCGATAAAAGACATTGCCCACGTGACGAAATGTATTCGTTTCACAACTAACGAAAGAGTATTATGATCAAAGAACACATACAAATAGTCATGTTAGCTAAAATTATACACAAAATAGGAGGAATATCATGCTTCCCAAGGAAATGAAAATTATCCTTTTCTATCGTAGCATTTCTTATAAAATTCGAATTCAAAAGACATTGCCCACGTGACATAGTGTATTCGTTTTGGGTCGTTTCGCAGCTGGCGAATTTGTATGATTAAAGAACAAATACAAATCGTATGATAGCTGAAATTATACACAAGATAGGAGGAATATCGAGCTTCCCAATGAAGTGGAAATTATCCTTTTCTGCAGTGTGATTTCTTATAAAATACGGGATTGGGCAATGTCTTTCACCAGTTTTGAGGCGAAACGGGATTGGGCGTTTTTTCGACCTCATTGAGGTCCCGTAATGCTACGGCAAATCCGTTAAAACTGTGCTTCATTTTATTCTTTATTATTTACCAATGATTATACTTTTTGAATTTTGAAAATCGGTCCAGTAATTCCAAAGTTATTGAATTTTGAAGTGTGCTCGAAAATAAAATGCCCCGCGGACACGTGTGACGTCACCCGGCATTACTGCGTACCGGTTACAAGGGACTTTAGTATTAAAAATGTTATATCTCGGATATGGTGCGTCCTATGTCGAAAATTTATAGAACCAAAAATATTTTCGTGGATGTGTTCTACAAGATACGTACATAAAAAGTGGGGGTCATGCAGACATCTTAAATTTTATATAATATTTAAGTCCTAGAACCAATGTTAATTTACTACTAGGAGCCCATGGGGCGGCTCGAATTTAGGGGTAGGGAGGAGGGGGGGGGGGGAGGTGTACGGGGTGGGGAGATAATTTGGTAATTGACTTATTTATTTTATTTATTTATTTTATTTTATATTTATTAGGATCAACAACAGCATATTGAACTTAGCTAAATTACAAGAGTCTTATACATAAGTAGCCAATAAAAGTTGACCGCGATGTATTACACAGTAAGTGAGTTAAATTAACATGAGCATGCATTATCATTTCATTGCTACCCCAGAGGGGGGCAGTCAGAGATACAATGAGACACTTATAATAAATAAAGTCAGTAAACAGCACTGATAAATTATATAACTAAGGCAATATACGATCTGGAAAGGAGTAAATACATAAATATGTAAATATAGAGGGAACGATATAACTACATAAATTGTACATACATAAAATAATATAATAGATATTCTAAGGAAGAGAGAAGAAGATATTGAGAAAAAAAAAAAACATATTACGAACCTGGAGTGCGATTCTCGAATCGCACACGCTGAACTCAGCACCCGAAAATGTATGGAAATACGCATACCTCCACAGCCGACCCGGCTCTCAAAAATCGCACTCCTGGAGTATAACCTTCGAATGACGAATCAGCAGTAGAAAGATGCATACACGCACAGAAACATTGACATGATTGACATTGCTCGAAAATAAAATGCCCCGCGGACACGTGTGACGTCACCCGGCATTACTGCGTACCGGTTACAAGGGACTTTAGTATTAAAAATGTTATATCTCGGATATGGTGCGTCCTATGTCGAAAATTTATAGAACCAAAAATATTCTCGTGGATGTGTTCTACAAGATACGTACATAAAAAGTGGGGGTCATGCAGACATCTTAAATTTTATATAATATTTAAGTCCTAGAACCAATGTTAATTTACTACTAGGAGCCCATGGGGCGGCTCGAATTTAGGGGTAGGGAGGAGGGGGGGGGGGGAGGTGTACGGGGTGGGGAGATAATTTGGTAATTGACTTGGACAACATAAACGACCTGAACAACTAGAACAACTCAGGCAAATCGAACAACTTGGCCAACTCGAATAACATAAGCCACTCGAACAACTTGAACAACATAAATAACTCAAACAACTTGGCCAACTTCGTCAACTTGGACAACATAAACAACTCGAAATCAGGCAACTCGCACAACAGGAACAACTTGGTCCCGAATAGTCCCGATCAAGTTATTCAAGTTTTCCAGTTGACCAAGTTGTTTGAGTTGTTGGAGTTTTCTGAGTTGTTCGAGTTGTTTATATTGTCCAAGTTGATGAAGTTGGCCAAGTTTGAGTTATTTATGTTATTCAAGTTGTTCGAGTGTTTATGTTGTTTGAGTTGTTTATGTTGTTCAAGTTGACCAAGTTGTTCGAGTTGCCTGAGTTGTTCTCAATTACCAGATTACCTCCCCCACCCCGCACACCTCCCTACCCCTAAATTCGAGCCGCCATGGGCTCTAGTAGTAAATAAACATTGGTTCTAGGACTTAAAATATTACATAAAATTTAAAATGTCTGCATGACCCCCACTTTTTATATACGCATCTTGTAGAACACATCCACGAGAACATTTTTGGTTCTACAAATTTTCGACATAGGACGCACCATATCCGAGATATAACATTTTTAATACTAAAGTCCCTTGTAACCGGTACGCAGTAATGCCGCGTGACGTCACGCACTCCGCCGCGTGGCCGACTGGCCGCCCAACAGTTGCGGCATTCAATTGATCGTAGCTCGCTCATTTTTGGTCGTAGGAAAAAAATAAAAACACCAATTGTAGTGTACAGCAATAAAGAGTAGTTAATGTGGAAAGCGCCGGTAGCGCCGTCTATCGGCGGACGCGGTCTGTGGTGAATATCTATCGTGCATTCGCTCGGTATTCGTGCACCGACCGCCGTGCTGCGCGGACGTGTGCCAGTCACATTCACTAGTGAAGACTATATCTGTGTTTCATTATATACATCAACCTCAACCAACCCTTAGTAGAAAGGTGTATTCTACATTGGCGACGAGGATGGGATTCGAAATTCACGTGAGTAAAGTGCTTATCAGTTTGTTGAGAGTTGAAAATTAAAAAATGCAAACGGTGCCTACGAAATAAAATTACACTGTTCCTTTAAGGAAGCTAAGCGATTTATTTAAACACAATCGAAGACGGTTTCTACTAGCGTTGCTTTGTTTGTTGCCTAAAAAGTTACACAGTGTTAAAATATATTTCAAAAGAAAAGTAAAAATAGTTTTGTCCCGATTTTAAATCGTTTATTGGGAATTATCTTAATTATCTGGTGTCTGCTAGCGTTGCTTTATTTTTGCCTAAAGTTCACAGTGATAAAAATATATTTCAAAAGAAAAGGAAAAATAGTTTTTTGTCCCGATTTTAAATCGTTTATTTGGAATTATCTACATACTGTATTTCTTTTCCCACATGTCGACCATCGAATGCTGATGCTGGAGGAAAGAGGGTAGACCAGACAGGAGTAAGGTGTGGGACAACACGTGACGGCGCGGCGCGGCGCCTAGGATGGACAAATGTACGCCAGCTGCGGACATCAATCTTTAAGGTCACGTAATCATTCTGTATTACTTTACACGATTAAAAGAATTTATTCAAAGCATTCCGCAAATATAAAAGGGCCTCGTAGTCCGTAGCTCCAGTTTCACTGCCCGTTACACGTGACTGGACGGAGTTTCGGTGCTGGTGGGGCAAGGGTGTCCTGGGGTTTTGGAGTCTCTGACTGCTCCTCGGGGAGTGTAGTCGTGAGCATATACTAATGCATGCTTGTAGTCCGTCATTATGGCCTAATAGGTATCCAAAATACGCCCATTAACCTCTCGTATGCCGGAAAAACCAGACACAATAGAAATAAATGGTTTTCATCATGCTGATCCGCGTTCTGGCATACCAAAGGTTAAGAATAGTGTCTTGATTCGAGACGAACAGGATTAGGTAACCAAGATATGCCAAGTGAGTTTATTTCAATTGTTTTTTATACTTATATTGACGCATTGTCATTTTTAAGTTATTGTCGTACTTCGTAGTTGTCATGGTCTCTAATAAAAGTTACTTATTACCATTATGCGTACCGAACATTCTACGTATAGAACATTCGGCGTAACGGATGTTCGGCGTAACGAACATTCAGCATAACGAACATTCGGCGTAACGAACATTCGGCGTAACGAACATTCGGCGTAACGAACATTCGGCGTAACGAACATTCGACGTAACGAACATTCGGCGTAACGAACATTTTGATGTCACAAAAACTTTAAGTTGAAATCCAAAGTTTTACGTTTTAAACGTTTTACTTATTGGACATTCTCAGTGTAGGTATGCGAGAACAATAATAATATACAACAGCTTATTTGGTGGTACTAGTTCATGAAAATATTTCAATACAAACATCAATAGTACCAACATAATTGCCAATCATCATCATCATCCTATTTGTTACCGGAACTTGTTTGACGTAATCTATACTTTATAGAACTTCAATTCGGTAACATTACGTTGATCTTATCTTTGCAACATTGTTGTTAATGTCATAATTATGGATGTAATCACTCCAGGCGAAACTAATTAGTTTCTTTGGCTATTTGAGCAAGGAATTTTATATTTTAAGGATCAATGTTAATTCAGACAATTATTTACAAAAAGTATCAAAAAGGATCAGAAAATGATCAGGTGATTTCATATTAAATTTAGTATTTCTTGAAATACCTACTCACATTTTAACAAGAAACGCTCATCTCAGTTGAGAGAAGATTAATAACTATATCATATTCAAGCATCATAACATTCATAACCAAACCGATAATACTGGTTAACAATTTTGTTCGCAGATTGTATGTTCCTAGATGTCACAGAAAAACCAGCCTTCAACAGGACGACTGCTAAGGCGCCGATTGAACCATACCTCCTTGCTTTAGTGCTTAATAAAGAGAAAATGTCTCCAATTAATAGCTAAGAGGTTTGAAATGGTCAGGGTGATTACTCTCATATTGTCAGCTTGTAATGTTAATGGTTAGTGCTTTGCCATGTACAACAAACAGTTATTAGCAACGTACAGTTGGTCATTCAATTGACATTGGCAGCTTTTAGCTGGTCATTCAAATGACATTAGAAACTTGTAGCAGGTCATTCAATTGACATTAGCATCTTTCAGCTGGTCATTCAATTGACATAGGCAGCTTTTAGCTGATCATTCAATTGACATTAGAAACTTTTAGCTGGTAATTCAATTGACATTAGCATCTTTCAGCTGGTCATTTAATTGACATTAGCAACTTGTAGCTGGTTATTCAGTCATTCAATTGACATAGGCCGCTTTTAGCTGGTTATTCAATTGACATTAGAAACTTGTAGTTGGTCATTCAATTGACATTGGCAGCTTTTAGCTGGTCATTCAATTGACATTAGAAACTAGTAGCAGGTCATTCAATTGACATTAGCATCTTTCAGCTGGTCATTCAATTGACATAGGCAGCTTTTAGCTGATCATTCAATTGACATTAGAAACTTTTAGCTGGTAATTCAATTGACATCAGCATCTTTCAGCTGGTCATTTAATTGACATTAGCAACTTGACATAGTAACTTGTAGCTGGTCATTCAGTCATTCAATTGACATAGGCAGCTTTTAGCTGGTCATTCAATTGACATTAGCATCTTTCAGCTGGTCATTTAATTGACATTGGCATCTTTCAGCTGGTCATTTAATTGACATTAGCAATTTGTAGCTGGTTATTCAATTGACATTAGCAACTTTCAGCTATTCATTTAATTGACATTAGCAACTTGTAGCTGGTCATTCAATTGACATTTGCAACTTTTAGCTGGGCATCAAATGCTATCAAATTTACTATCAGCAGCTTGTAGTTGGTCATTCAGATGACAAGTCAAATAAATAAAATAATTATTAGCAACTTGCAGCTGGTCATTCAATTGAAAAAAAAACTGTTATTTCATTATCAGCAGCTTGTAGTTGGTCATTCAAATGACAAGTCAAATAGATAATTATAAGCAGCTCGTAGTTGGTCATTCAGATAACAAGTCAAATAAGTAATTATTAGCAGCTTGTAGTTGGTCATTCCATTGACATTAGCATCTTTCAGCTGGTCATTTAATTGACATAGTAACTTGTAGCTGGTCATTCAGTCATTCAATTGACATAGGCAGCTTTTAGCTGGTTATTCAATTGACATTAGAAACTTGTAGCTGGTCATTCAATTGACATTAGCATCTTTCAACTGGTCATTTAATTGACATTGGCATCTTTCAGCTGGTCATTTAATTGACATTAGCAATTTGTAGCTGGTTATTCAATTGACATTAGCAACTTTCAGCTGTTCATTTAATTGACATTAGCAACTTGTAGCTGGTCATTCAATTGACATTTGCAACTTTTAGCTGGGCATCAAATGCTATCAAATTTACTATCAGCAGCTTGTAGTTGGTCATTCAGATGACAAGTCAAATAAATAAAATAATTATTAGCAACTTGCAGCTGGTCATTCAATTGAAAAAAAAACTGTTATTTCATTATCAGCAGCTTGTAGTTGGTCATTCAAATGACAAGTCAAATAAATAATTATAAGCAGCTCGTAGTTGGTCATTCAGATGACAAGTCAAATAAGTAATTATTAGCAGCTTGTAGTTGGTCATTCCATTGACATTAATTATTGTGAGTAGCTACGCTATGAATAACTCTAAAGGAATTAATGACTTACTGCACTTTCTTCTTTGTATAGATAAAATCTGTATCTTACCTAATCTAATCACTGCAGGCACTGCACTGTTAATTTAATCATTTGTATGTGTTAAAGTATACTATACTGTACTTGAACCAAATCGGTTAATCATAAATTCATAATATTTTAAATAAAGAACATAATTTCAGTGCAAGCAAGTAAAAAAAACAAAATGATTTGCAGTTCTGTAATAATATGACGCCAGGCAATTAAGTTTAAACAACAGTTGCACTTAATTCATGTAAATTGTAATTAAAAATAGCATTATTTTTTTAAAGCCTACCAAATGATATAACTGTATGGTTCGTAAAATAGTATCTACATATTAAACGGGCCCATTAAATTGAAACTGCTGATTTCTCAAAACTAGTCTAGTCGACTAACTAAAGGTAACTACTGAACATAGCTGGTAACGAAAGCGACCTAGTGTACCTTACTTAATATTGTTGTCAGTCAGCGTTATATCAGCATTCATGAAACTGTAAAATTATATGGGTTATAAGACCATGCAACTATGAAGTTGTTAGCGAAAGCTAAAATATCATGCAACAATAAAATGATATGGGTTACAGAGCCATGCAACTATCAAATTGTTAGCAAAAGCTAAAGGGTCATGCAAATAAAATAGCTGTGAGTGCTTTATTGCAATGGCTGGCACCCGCCAGAATATTTTGAATGCATAAGTGTATGTGCTTATCACAGATTCACTCTTTTGTCCTTACCTCCTTAATTTGATAAAACGGAAATGGATACGATCTTGAAGCAGTGACTTTGACTAGTAGTTAGCCAAAATAAATAAATAAGAGATAATAAAGATCTATGGAACGTTATTTTTGTAGGTTTACTTACCTACCTATCAATAGAAAAATATTTTTACAGGGAAGGGATAGTATAGAACAGAAGTAACAATAACTCAAATGTGTTAATATAATGAGATTGTAATTTCCATAAACATTGTTTATCGTTGAATTTGGTGTTTGACAATTTCAGATCAATATTTGATAAATATCTATTTTCTGTAAACAAATTAGTCTCAATAAGTAATTCCTAATTTGTTTGATGTAATAGCTTTGATAACAGTCAACACTGCATTGTAATAAGATTTAAGAGATTAGCTAAACTGTGGAGTTTCTTGCGCCGCTTCTTCTCCACGGGCTATACATTCCGAAGCGGTGGTAGATTCGAGTAAAGGTAAAAAATAAATTAAAACAAGAAAGAGATGTAGTGTACAGCAATAAAGAGTAGTTAATGTGGAAAGCGCCGGTAGCGCCGTCTATCGGCGGACGCGGTCTGTGGTGAATATCTATCGTGCATTCGCTCGGTATTCGTGCACCGACCGCCGTGCTGCGCGGACGTGTGCCAGTCACATTCACTAGTGAAGACTATATCTGTGTTTCATTATATACATCAACCTCAACCAACCCTTAGTAGAAAGGTGTATTCTACACCAATGTTCAGGATTTTTAATGTACTTTAATACTACATTCAAAACCAAAATCGTTACGGATCCTCATTCTAGATCTATCGATATAATTGTTTTATAACTATCGATAGATTAACTGATTTTCAAGGTCAACAATCGATAGTTCAGTAGCAGCACTACTGCCTGCGAGGCAGTAAGAAGGCAGGCAGTCGGCAGGGAGGCCAATAAAGCGAGTGAGGCGATAAAGCTGGGAGCGTTCCGCTGTCGCCGCCCAATTTACACTGCCGCCGTGCCGATGCCGTCGACGTTTTGTGTTGCAAGTCCGACACGTGTTAGGTTCTTTAGACAAATAGTTGTTTTTTTATTGTCGATGATAATCTTTAGTAATCTAAAAGACATTGAAAGACACACAAAAGTGTATTCGTTTCGGGTCAGGACCATCAAACCAACAAACTGAACAACTTTCACGATGGAGCTTTGTTTAGTTTGATGGTCTGAGTTCACTGTTTCAGTATTTGCTAGGCTGTCACTTACACCCTGTATAAGTCCCACTACAGGGCACAGGTCTACCTTCAGGGCGGGAGTATGGGCGTTAGTCTACCACGCGTGCCCAATGCGGATTGGTAGACATCACATACGCATCGGCATTTCTTCTTCAGCGTATGCAGGTTTCCTCACGATGTTTTCCTTCGCCATTTGAGAGCAGTCTGTATTACGTACATAAGTTAGAAAAACTCATTGGTACATGGCATGTCATCCGTGCGGATTCGAACTTGGACCTCAAGATTGAGTTTTCCACCGACTCTCTCACAGGAAGATATTATCAGTTTAAAATAACAATGTGCATGACCTTGAAGGGCCGTTGGATAACTTCACTCGGTTGACAATGGAATGTAGACTCTATGCAAAGGAAACAATCATTTGAATGACTCAAGTGAAGTTCGTGTGATTGAGTGACGTCACATTTGCGAGCGAGGTCATGCACATTGTTATTTTAAACTGATAGTAATACTGTGGTTAATATTCAGCCTATAAGACAAATCATTCATTTAAAAACCAGACATTAACATACAGAACTATGCAAAAGACTTCAAAGAACTCTGAAAACGTACAAGCGAAGTCATAAGTCATAAAACATAAGTTGTGAATGCAAACTCACGCGCAGCGGGAGGTCCGGGGTCCACAAATCACAAGTTTTGTTACATAAGTGCTAAGGCTTGTGACACTGTAAGTTATTTTACTTAATCTTCATAAGAAGAAACAAAACAAATTCAGAAGATAAATACACTCTCACGCCTGTGTCGTATTGGGGCAGACAGAGACAATGATAATGACATATCAGACAAGCAAAGACGAAGGCAATGAAATGGTGTTATTATTTTATAACTAGAGTTAACCTGCGACTTCGTCCGCACAAATTATTCATAAGCTATCAAATAAAAAAAATCGTTAAAATCGGTTCAGTAGTCTTTGCGTGATGCTCGTTCAAACAAACAAACAGAATGACAAAAAATCCAAAAATTTGTGATTTGGAATCAGGGACACCTAAAAACCACATAGTAACTTTTTTTTGTTAATATCTTCAATGGTACAGACACACTTCTGTTACAGTTTTATAATAGTTTAGAAGTACCATTAATTATTTTATCTCATCCTACCTATATCATCCAACTTTTTTTCTAAATTGTCCATACAGCATTACTCAGGTAGCATCGACTGCAGTTATGCTGCGGACCATGGGCGACCACACCAGTGACGACCAACCAAGCACCCCGTACCAGTGAACGAACTTAAGGGGTTTCCCTGACCGAACGACCTTGACTCTTTCAGAGCCACCTCACCTCTACTAAACTACGTCATTTTAGTAGGTATTCCTATTTTTGACTAGCTTGTCCTTCATTATGTCACAGAGGACCCTTCTAATCCAAGGAAATCACTTTCTAAAATCATAAGAATTCGCCCCAAATTTAACAATTATCTAATTAACTCATTTAATATTGGTCTTAAAAAAAATTTGCTAAATAGCAATTTTAGATCTTAATATTGTCTACACTAGCGTGTGTGTCTCAAGTAAATGTGACTTCAACTTAAAAAGTAGATGCACATAATACAGATTTTTTCCAATATTTAGGTTTTCCTTTGAACACAGGTTTCATATGTTGGCGGCCCGGTAGCACAGTCGGTAGTGAACCTGCCTGCTGTGCCGAGGGTCGCGGGTTCGAATCCCGTAAGGGACAAAAATTTGTATGATGAATATGAATATTTGTACCCGAGTCATGGATGTTTGTATCTATATATGTATCCTATATCGTTGTCTAGTCACCATAATACAAGTCCAGGCTAGATTCTGGTACTTTACATGTGGCTAGATAATTTGTGTGACATTGTCCAAGATATTTATTTATTATCCAAGGTATTTTATAAAAAAATTAGAAATATGATCTATAGCAAGTAAAGCCGAGATGTTGAAGAATATTGCTACACTTTTCAATTATTTGTATGAATGAGATAAGGAGAAGATAGCTTCTAAAAACCAGTAAAATATGGCCCGAGCCGCGTTTACCTATGGGGAGCCTCTTAAGCAATCGGCCTAAGGGCACCCAGAATAGGTTGGTATAGGGACTAGGGCGTTACTGACACTACTAGGAGATTGGTTAGACTCATTCTATTTTCAGCTGAAAGATGATCACTGGCAGTCAAAGGCACCCCTCAATGATTTTCACAAAGATCGATATTGTGCAACTTGCATCCATTATCAACAGAACTCTCCGCTTCTTTCAAAACCCCACAAATCAACCATAATAAAGTAATACTAACTTATTATAACTATCGATATTGATATCGTTTTAGTTTACTAATTTCGTTTACGAATTAAGTTGAATAATTTCATAAAATTCCCGGTGTCCAAGCAGTGTAAATGTTTTTAACCTAGTGGATATTTAAAAATTAATTCTCTATCTCCTTGACCTACACAACACGCAGTGTGCCTCATACCTTTGCCAGTGGACAGTTTTATTAGAGTCTGAAAAGTAAGACGATTCTTAGCAAAAACTTTCAAAGATGAGAAACTACTAATTTAATCAAATAGTTAGTGTCCGTTCTCGAATTGAATAAGTACGTCAAAACAAATGACGAACGATAAATTTAATTAAACATTTTGTAGAGTCTCTTCTCTATACTACGTACCTCCGTGTACATACATGGTTGTTGATTGAAATAGTCACTACAGATAGTGATGTATTTCGAACGTCATCGATTTAAGTATGGTCCGTAGTTTTGTAAAAATTAAAATAAACATTTGATTTGAAATTTACTATGCATATACATCGAAATCTCGAAAAAAATCTGCTGTTCCATAAAAAACATCAATTAACTCAATTATGTATGACAGCAAGTAAGCAGCAGTAAGGCAGATTTTTTTTCAGTTTTTCAGTTAGTTTTTTATGGTCCACCCCTTTTAATACCACGACACCTTTCATAGATAAACAGGATGTATCAACCCTCAAAACGTACAAAACGAAGGGTTAACCAACCCCCCAGCCCAGTGAGAAACAAATGGCTCTCACTAGACGACTAATGGGTTCGATTCCCGGCCGCCGACAGCGCCGCCGGGGTGACGGACGTTCAACGACTGCGTGACGAAACGACAGACGTGCCTGCTTCGTGTTGACTCTATCTTCGTCTGTGATTTATTTTTGTTTTGATAAGCAGTTGGATGGGGAAAGGAGTGACTTGGATATGATGCTAGCGAATCATTACCATTAATATTTAAGGAATAAGGAAATTTATGCCCTTTGATTAAATTAAAATAGAGGAAGATACGGTACTAGCTTCCAGCGCATGGACCGCATAAAATTGAGCTCTCGTCGCCTAATTTGACTCAGTCACAATCCGAGCGGCATTCGCATGACACGCGTGCATGATTGAGATTACATTGATACATTGTCTTGCTCGCGAGTCACCTTATCGCGTAATTCAGTCTCTTTAATTTTTGATGTATAATATAAACATTCGTTTGTGTGAGTAAATGTATCTGTGGTAGAAAAAGGTCCATTGTTCGTGTACATACGTAATGTAAGAACGTAACGTATCTTCCGCAATTTTAATGTACTTAATCAAAGTTTATGCCGCATGCATCCGTAGAGGTGGACCAAGATGGAAACAGAATGGGTTCCACAAGATGCCGGTGCAAGACTCTGTACCGATACCAGTATAAATCATCATTTATTCTATCTATTCTGTAATATTAATGATCATGAATGACACCGACTTCTATAAAACAAATTAATGTTCTTATGATGCGAACTAAAAAGTCATCAGCTGCAATGTTATTTTTGAACTTTTTAGTTTTTTTGAAGGCGGTTTAATTTTTTGTTAAAAAATTTTTTTTTCACAATTTTCAGTGGTGAATTCATTAATTCGATTTAATAGTAGTGCTTTAAATTAGCAAACGCACTAGTCGGCACTACGATTTTCGAAGGTTTCCCTCGATTTCTCTGGGATGCCATCATCAGATTACATTTACGAGATTGCAATATTTATAAAGACTAATATGCATTTATTTGAATATGAAAAAAGTAGACGCCGCTGTGACATGTTGAGAATAATAGCAACTAGAACAAAGTTCATGCATAAAAGTATATTTGCCATAGCGCCAAAAATCTGTAACAATATACCGAAAACTATACGGAATTGCAACACCTTAAATGCGTTTAAGAGAGCTTTATTTAGGTTGTTAGTAAACAAAGCCTACTATTCTTTAAATGAATTTTTATCTGACGAAGTTTTGTAACATAGTTATTGTTATTGTCATGTCCGAATTACTTGTATGTCTAATAGATATACTGTAGGTATGGTTCAATGTATAATTCATTAATTAGGATATTGTAATTATTATTGTAATGACAACTTTATTTTGTTTGAATGTTTTGATAAATGTATTTTTTTTTTGTAGTGTTGTTTAATTTAGTTTTTTTTATGTTTATTTAAACTGGACATTAATTTTGTAATAATTGTTTATTTATGATTGTTTGATAATATTGTGTTGTTAATTGAATGAATTGAATGATTTGAATGTAACACCTAATTAATTAAGATCGTGTTTGTATTGTTATGCCCTGACGGGGTGCTTCATTGTAAAAAAGTTTAACATCCTGTACGATTACTTCATTACTATGTACATTATAATGTAGCAATGCAATAAAAATATCTGAAATCTGAAATCAGATCCTGGTTTCCTTATCATGGTACCACACAAGGGATATCTCCTTTCCAACAAAAAAATAATCATCAAAATCGGTTCATAAACGACGAATTTATCCAAACATAAAAAAATATATATGTATGTATATATATAATTTTTTATGTTTATTCGCGACCGTATGGTCGAATTGAGAAAATTTTGTTTTTCACCTATTATGAAAAGCGAGTGGACATACTGTGTTTTGGGCGAAATGCGTATTGAACCAAGTGCTACTTGGTCTTTTCCTTCACCCATCTCCGGCGAATCTAAAATGTGTTTTGTCACATCGCACGCTTCAATAGCCACGCAACAGTTTATCGCATAATGGACATTCGACTTTATGTCAAAAAGGAGAGTGGTTCTTTTAGATAAACCAATAACTTTTCAGTTCAGTTAACCTTAGTAAGTTTTGCTGCAGGAAAACTATACAAAGTTATTTTCAGGACAAAGTAGAGGAAGTAACAAAATAGATAGATTGGATCCAGTAAGGGTTTGTGGAGACAAGTTAGAATAGGTAGAATCTATTTTTTCAAATCAACTCTGTAGTTTCGAGTTTAAGAGGATAGAGGGGTACCGTTTTTTCCATACAAAGGTATTCCCTTGTTTCCTCCCTGGATAATGACACTAGAGCAAATATTTTTTAACCATACAATCTATAATCCCTCTGCTATGTCCCTATGTTTAGCTTTTTTGCATTAATTAATTACTGCAAGAACTAGGGACCATTTGAAGATGTCAAATTTTACCGCCCGTTTTCAGACATTCAGCAAACCAATTTGACGAATGTAAACTAAAAAAGCAAAACATACAAAAATAGCCAAAGTCTTTCTCATATTATTCTTTTAAGAATTATTAAAATCAGTTTAGTTTTTGAGGAGAAAACAGGGGAATACGAAATGCTGATAATGATCCCATTGTTTAGGGGATCTAAGGACACAATCTAGCTACGCTGTGAAATTCAACGCGATTTTTATTAGATCCTCTTTAGACACGATTCAGAATGCTCATCCAATAGTGTAATATTGAAGACTCTCTCTAGACACATCTTTACCCGGTTCTAATCGGCAAATCGCGCGGAACAGCAATTAATCGCGCCATTAACCACGAATGGCTGGAAGCCAAGACGAATTAATTACACATTAAAATTGAATCAAGTTCCCGACATTGTTTATTTTTTGATTATCTTGAAAAACTGTGTTCTTATTGGATATGCATATGTCATCCAAGATCTTTAAACTAATACAGAAGGTTTAATTTGCAGTGAATGCAAGCCACTTTAGCAAAGCCACTTTGTCGTAGCTTATCTTAGACAATTTATATAGGGACGAGTTACGCGTGTCATTCTACTAAGAAACATTTCTGCCACTTTTTGCGGGGTTCGAGGTAACATGAAATCCGCAACTTTGGATTTTATTCCCCATAAGTTTAGATTCTAATTTTGAATGTTAAAAATCATGAAAAGTAGTCTCTTGTGAACCCCAAACGTTCTAAGTTCAAAATTATTGTTTCGCTAATATAGGCTGTCTCGTTTAGTGATAAGGTATAAAATTGGGTGTAAATGCACAAGATCAATTGTTCTTATACCGTGGCAGAGGGGAAATGCTACCGCAAGGCGAGTCCCTATATAAGTTGAGATGTAACGAAACACCCCAAGTGCGATGATAGCCCATGCGGAGGAGTGCTATAGCGCCTCAATCATGAGGCCATGGTTCGATTCCTGGCCTGTACCACTGTATTAATAATTTACTAGCTCCGCGGTGAAGGAAAACATCGTAAGGAAACCTGCATTCCCGAGGATGAAAAGAACATACCATAAGGTCGGAGGTATGCGTAAAATATGGGTGAGCTTGGGGCGAACACAAAGGACCAGCGCTGGTCTCAGTGTTACAACCACCATTGCTTGCAATAGCCCAACCACAAATAATAATAACGAAACACCCTAGTAAGAAAAGAGGTGGTTTAAACTATTAAACTGAAAAACTTTCAACTATTATAGAGCCAAATTCGAAAACACAAAAATAAAAACATAGTGCCTGCTCGACTGAAATGTATTGGAGAGCTGTTTTCTTTTTTCATTTTGTCTCTTAAAGTGAAAGTTGTTTAGTTTGATGGTCTTAACCACCTCTTTAAATATTACTTAGGTGTTTTGTTACACCCTACAGAATCTCTCTTTCCCACTGCAGTGCAATGAGAGAGACAGGACCTTTACTTCGCTACACTGACCCAGTACAGGAAAATAAAACTAAAATGTAGTATCCTCTAAGTGCAAATAGATTCCAAGTATTCCTACCTTACCTGACGTTCACACGAGCAGAGCCGTCGACGACGGGGCTAGTATATTCACAGTCTTGGAGCAGCACTTTTGATTTGTTACAATAAACTCACCTCTTATCGCGAGTAGGTTTACTCGAAACGTAAGCAATAATGGGACGAAAACAGGAATCTGTATTTTGTGTAGGTATAGAAAGTGTTTCCATAATTATTTTATCTATCTATCTATCTATAACGTCACGCCTCTTTCCGAGTGGGGTAGGCAGAGACCAGAGCGCGCCACTTACTACGATCCTACGATTATTTTAACCTTAGGTAAAATGATGATGAGGATCATATTGCGGACATCTTTTTAGATTTAATTGCCATGAGGAGGAAACAATTGTTGTTTTTCTTCTGGGGGAAAAAATTTTATTGCGGAGAAAGACAGTATTGTAGTAATAGTAATATTAATAGTATAAAAACATAAATATTTATAAAAATCTTAACTATTCTGAAAATCCGTCGCGGTTCGTTTCTGGGCCAAACGAGCCCATGACCCAGGGCAATGCATTAGACTAGAAACGAAACTTCTTCTTTTTAGTATACCCACCATTCAAACCCCCGTTAGCCGCCCGTTGCCGTTTAAAACTTCAAATTTAACAATTATTCGTATTACTTCGTAAAATCATAAATCAAATTCTTGTGACGGACTTTAATATCGTGTCACTTTTAATTAGACGTAGACACAAGTTGTCAAGTTTATTTTGCTCTGTTTTTGTGTGCTGCCCCAGTGTCGAAATCTAAGTTCGCTTTGCGCACCCTGGGCCGTCAGCCTTGATACTGACTGTTTGCTGAGTTGAAAGAAAGAGTGTGCGAAAAGCGAAAGTAATCACCACCACCACCACCGCCACCACACCTTGAAAACTTAGGTATGTCTTCTTTGATTAATAAAATAAACTAAAGATGAATCTTATCAAAACTGCACGCTTATTTATAGGAAGTCCATTAGTCGCAGCACCATTTCTAGTCACATCAAAAGATTTCCACAGGCTGTCCTACAACGCACAACATAATTAGACACCCTCTCGTCCCCGGCGCGAACTCGGTATAAATCTGAACATTTTTCCAACACGAGCAGAATTCGAAAAAGTTTAAAACTTTGGAACTGTGTTGATACATGTGATGGGGCTTACTGTTTGACCTACTAGAGTAAACTTCTCTTACAAAACTTTTTTGTTTCATTGCTGAAAGAAAATTTTTATTTTTAGTGCTTTTACGTCACATCGTAGAGATACAACGTGACGGATTTCGTAACGTAAGGCTTTAAACTAAGTTTAGAAACTCGTTAAAGGTCGGGGAAGTAAAAGGTTGTCAAGCCACTTGTGGTGTGTTGACGGTTTTTTGTACATTTTTTTTATCTTCTTCTAGGAAATATGCGATGTATAGGACTATAGCAAGGTTATTGCAGAAAGCGGATAACGAAAGGGAATGCGATCTCAAGTTTATTTACATATAAGATAACATAAGATAAGATAAATGTTTATTTTAACTTTTGCTTAAAACTATAACATTAAACGGTAGACCAAAAACGAGGCAAGCCTGATACGCGAGGTCTACGAATTGGGTCTCCTTAACAATAAACAAAATAAGATGCAAAGAAACAAAAGAAGATATAAAGGGTCCTTCTTAATATGCTGACACTTTTTTAAGGACATGATCAGACCGTCAAACTGAACAACTTCCTCTATGGCACCAACATCGAAATCGCGAAAAATAATCTGCTCGTCCTTACAAAACTGCAAATGTAATCGAGCCAAATGTGTGGGACAGCTGATTTTTTTTTTCGCGATTTCGATTTTGGTCCCATAGAGAAAGTTTGATGGTCTGATCATCCTCTTAAAAAGGTGTCGGCATAATAAAAAGGAACCTGTATAAAGCCTCTATAGTGGTTGTTTTAAGGGACAGCAACGAAAATATACTGGATCGGTGAATTCAGACAATCAAACTGATAAATTTTAACTATAGAGCCAACCTTAGGAATTTAGAAAAAAAAAAACAGCGATTCCATATTCCAATTGTAGTATCTGCTCGACTCAAATATATTCTGAATTCAGCGTTGAAGCAGTCGCTGTGACCGAAATCGGTCAGGAACAATACATACAGTAACCAATTTAGGCAAAAGTCAAACCTGACCCTCTAGCATGATTTCTCTACTTAGGCGCGACTCGGCTTTTTGTCATACAGCAAGTCGCGGCAAACGCGGCTTTCGCTCTCCGAAAAGCGCGGGAACAGGTTATTTTGTATGCAGCGAAGGCGCGTCGCGCGCGTGTAGAGAAATCATACTAGACCTGCTGGAGTGCGATTTTCGAAAGTCACCGGCCGGCTGAGTAAAATAGCAGATATTCACAGATTTCTCGTTTTTTTATCTCACCGGTGACAAAATGGAGAAGAAGAAGAAGAAGAAGAAGAAGGCTTTTGTATGAGATTCAAAAACCGTTCAAGCTCACCGGTGACATTCAAAAATTGCAACCCTGTCCAATTTCCAAAAAACATTCTAGCGCTACAATTCTAGCGTGCCACTAAACGGCTAGCCATATTTCCTGCCGGTCCACCGATTTAAAATATAATAAGGGTAGGAACGCAATAGGTTCTGCGGGGCTAAGATAAGCGCTATATTGATGGTCTGGAGCGCTGACTGATTCGACGGTGGCGCCCTCCGACGTTAGCGTTCTATTATTAATATTGCTACTGTTTTCGGAAAGGATTTCGTTTGAGTTTATTGCTTGGATAACTTCGAGACTGTCGACTTTTGTCTTATCATGAATATTCTGATGACGACCCGGTTGCTGCACTGAAAAAAAAATTGTTTACTTCAACCAATGATATGATATGAATCCATAATAATATGAGCCTGTCAACATCATGACTTCTCCGACTAAGAGAACTTTGTTAAACGAATTCGGCTTGTTGTTACAACTAACCATCTTTTGTTTTTAGTAATCAATAATAACGTCATTTCAATTATTTTGGTGCTAATTAAGAGAAATTGTACTTCTTAATTGGCTCGCATTTTTTTCAGTGTGTAATGGTTACCACGCCGGACTGCCAAACCAGGGTCCTGGGTTCGAATCCCGGTTCGATCATGGATGTTATATGTTTGTGCCGTTGTTGTATGATACCCATAACAAAAAGCCTGAGGCTTACTTGGGATCATTACAATGTATGTGCCTGTGAGCGTTATTTATTTATTTTTATTTATTTAATCTCCATAAAGGGGGTCAGAATATCAACAGTTCTATAGCAGTACCTAGGTATATAGGGTCCTTCTTAATATGCTGACACTTTTTTAAGGGAATGATCAGACCATCAAACTGAACAACTTTCTCTATACCGCGAAAAAATATCTGCTATTCCATACATTTGGCTCAAGTAGGTTTGCAGTTTAGTATGGACAAGCAGATGTTTTTTTCGCGATTTCGATGTTGGTCCCATAGAGAAAGTTGTTCAGTTTCATGGTCTGATTATCTCATTAAAAAAGTGTCAGCATATTAAGAAGGACCCTGTACAAGTAGGGTCCAACATAATCGTAGGCTGACGGTTTCTTGAGAGGATGATGAGACCATGGAACTGAACAACTTTCTCCATGGGAACTGCGATTTTAATGTTGGTCCCATAATTGTAGTTGCTCAGTTTGATGGCCAGAACTCAAGAAGCGACCCCTAAAGTATGTAATAGTTTACATCCTGTATTAATATATCTACGTTCATGGACATATAACTCTTTGTTCATGGACATAGAGTGTAACTATGGGTAGGTTGATACACAACTGAAGTCGTATCAACATCATTTTGGTATGCAACAATTTGAATTAAGTTTTGATCCAGCACATAGAACCGGACAAATAAATTGTTAGTGCAACAAATCAAAAATGTTAGTCATGTTATCTTATAAATTCCGTGCAATAAGTAGTAGAAGAAATTCAAAATATCAAATTCCTCGAAGAGCACTAATTAAGTAATTAAGCTGCATTTCGTGTAAAAGCTTAGGTTGTAAAATTCAGGTGCTTTTCAAAATCAATGCTCTTCGTGGAATACCTCGTTTGTATAGTTTGTGTTCGTTTCTTAACTGCGTCAATTTGTTCATAGGACGTTAAATTATAAAGGGTTTTAGGGTAAACATTTACATTACTTTAAGTGGTGATTGTACCTACGATACTGAACAACTTTTTCTAAGAAACCTATAGGAAATTCGTTAAAAAAATTAGGACTTCCAAATGCAATCAGCTGATCAAACTTATGTATGAAAAGACGATATAAGTTTCTTTGGGAAAGCTGTTCAGTATCATGGGTACAATCACCCCTTAAAGTAATGCAACTGTTTACCCTAACACCCTGTGCATTTTATATGACTTACAATTTTACGTCTCTCACACACTCATCTCTGTATCGCGAATCGTCAACCTAGTCTGAAACTGCCTTGTCCTTCATTTTGTACTTAGTATTATCATTAACGCTAACTACTTTAACTCGACGCTATAAAGCCGGATTGTTTTACCGTATTATAAGTAGCACCAGTCTATCTGCACCTATCAGCGGCAAACAGCCTTCGAACAATTAAAACTGAATCCTGAAACTCAGTTGAAGCACTAAGCCCAAGATAATTGCCACGATTGTCTCCGGGGTCGTAAGCCATCGACGAAGTTTAAAGAATTGACTGCAGTTATCTCTCGAATTGGCAAGGGTTAATGTGGGTGCGGTAATTAAAGTTGGTGATCCCGGCCGGCAGTGGGGTTCGATGTTGATCCGGGAGGGTTGTTACTGATTCGGATTAATTTGGCTTCGTATTGGATGATTTTGTAGTGGGTGGAAAGCATTGGACGACACAACGTGTGGATGTCACCAACATAATAGAGTAGTTAACAAAAAGCCTTGAATAAACACCATTATACTCCTTTGCGTCGCGCAGTCGGGTAAAAAATGAAGATCCAGCTGTTTATGATTGTATTATTTCTTTAGATACTTTAGACACAAGTTTATTCATTAGATAAATATATCGTGTATATAAATGAGATTAACCTAAACTTGACATAAGGTATGCAACTTTATATTGTTGATTATTTCCCAATGTTCCCTTCTTGTTTAAAAAAAAGGTGGGATAATATTTGCTACATTCCACCACTAATATCAATCCATCAATTTATTCAGCCCATATTCGCCCATCTCTGGGCATAAATTTTACTCTATTTTACTCAAATCAGCGAATAGCGATGGACACACTTAATCTGTTACACAATAGGTACAAGAAAAAGTAAGGACAATGTTGTTCCTTGCTTATCGTGTCGACTTCAACACAACAAAGTCGCTAAATAGTACCTTGCCAAATGTTGTTGCAAGGTGGATTTTGTACATGTTAAACTTTCAATGCCTCTTATGTCCCATGACAATATTGTCGGCTTCTCGCAAGAAATCATTAACGTCAAAAAGTCACTAAGTACAGCTGACTATACTACTGACTTCACCGTGACGAGTACTATTATAAGCAAAGATCATTATCTGCACAGAGTTCTTCAAAAGTCACCTTTATCGGCTTATCACAAGAAGTCATTAACATCAAAAAGTCACTAAATACAGCTGGCCATACTACAGAGTTCACAGCGATGAGTACTATTATAAGGAAAATTCATTATCTGGATAGTACTTTAAAACCTATGCATGAAGTCCCATAACCCAACAGAAAAAATATTTTGCTAATTATTGTGTTTTCTCGAGTTTTACAAAATGGTAGTTAATGACCTCTTGCGATAAGCCGACGATATTTCATTATTGTTCTTTCGTGCAAGCATAAGCGATATCATAAGACAGTAATTCTATGCTCTAATGAAAAGATTAGAGGCTGACTGCCCCAAGGTACGCTGGACAAACTCAATGTAGATAAAACGAAAAGACCGCATTGAGAAGAGCCCAAAACGGGGTGATTCGTGCGGCTAATTCTTAGGGATTGTTTATTTTGATTGCTCTAACCACTGGAGTTGTCTTTGTATTGAAGGTTGCAATCCGGGCTCGGATGGTGTCTTAATTGTTTTCTGTTTATACTGTTTGTTTGTATTTCAAATCATCAAAAGTTTTTCGCTTTGACTACTGGAATATTGCAATAATAACATTAATTACGCCGATTGCCACCAAACTAAGCAGCCTACAATACATGGTACAATAATATAGGTACTGCGCCTGGTATTCTCTTCCGATCACGTGACTGACACAAGCCTATGTCATCATACCCTTTTACCATGTTTAGCGGCCATTTTTTTGTGACGTAGGCTTGTGTCACTCTGGGAATAGAAGACCTTGTTTTTTAAGACTATGCCTACAATACATCATTCCCGCACGCTTCACTTGGCTAGAAAATTACATAGAAAATGTCTGGACAAGAAAAAAACAACATTGTGAAATTATGTGCATATCAAAAGACTTACAAGTAGGTTGCCTAAATGATATTATTAGTTTATTAGGTAATAATATTCGAAGTTATCAATGATATAGCAATCAACTCTTACCCATTTAGAAATAGCCCCAGCCGTGCAAGCAACAATTTTTCTTTTTCTGACTATTGTCTCCTAACAATTTTTTCCGTGATCATGATAAACATAACCGTGCATAAATTTTGAAACTTAGTGCCAATGCCAGGAATCTTATAGTCGGAAGCTATCTTCCGTCTAGGCATAATAGATAAGGTACAAAGGGAAATCTTTGTGCAAGTCAAATGAAAGTAAACCTTTACAAAATCATAAAAAAGATAGAAATGACATCGGTATAATATTGTGGAACTAATAGCTATTAATGAAATACTTTTCTCATGTACACACGGCGACAGATCAACCTACCCATATTTGAACTCTATGTTCATGGACATAAGGGTATGATGGGTAGGTTGATCTGTCGCCGTGTGTACATAATTTATAAAATTAGTTGATCATTTTAATTACGCTTAAAAACAATACCAAAAGGCGTGAAATTTCAAAATTACAACACATAATGTAACTTATACAGGGTCCTTTTGAATATGCTGACACTTTTTTCAGGGGGAGATCAGACCATCAAACTATTCAAACTAAACAACTTTCTCTATGGGGCCAACATCGAAATAGCAAAAAAAAATCAGCCGTCCCATACATTTGGCTCGAGTAGGATTGCAGTTTTGTATGGGACAGCTAATATTTTTTTCGCGATTTCGATGTTGGTGCCATAGAAAAAGTTGTTCAGTTTGACGGTCTGATCATCCCCTTAAAAAAGTGTCAGCATATTAAGGAGGACCTAATGAATTTAATAAACATTTCGGGATGACGCAAATGTCACAGCTCTGCGCCCTTTATGGTAAATATTACAGTTATTTATATTACTCAGGTACCTTTTGTTTCACTATAACAGTCTGAAACTCATAATCGTTCCTATTTCAATCGAAAACAGTGGTAATTGCGACGGCGGATTCACAATTACCAACTCTCGTGCACAGCTAATTCTGACGTCTTGAACTCAAACAAAAGACAGACTTCAAAAGGACTCATTAAGTTGCTACTTAAATAACGGGCCGAGTCTATAGCCATAGCTTGAAACATAGACAATTTAATCTAAAAGACACCTAATTTACATTTACACAAACATTTTTAAATTCATGTCAAACGGTCAAATTGTTCTTGCCAAAAAAAAAATCTTTAAATGTTATATTTTAATTATTTATTTGCAACGTAAATTATTGATTCCACAAATGACATTTTACAGAGAAATTATTTAATTTGTGTCATCTGTTGATGACAGATTTAATAAACGGTACTTAGGTACCAAATTGGTACTTAGGTTCGAAATTAAAAATGATTAGAGAAACCTAAAGTTTCTAGATTTAAAATACCTATTCAATGATACCCCACTCAACATAGTTCGTCAACTTTAATATTTTTGCCATATTGAATTTTGATAACTGTCATGTATGTAGTGACACTCGCAACATTATGACAAATTGACTGACGGAAGAATCATCAAAATCGGCCCACGCGTTTGGTCTCTCTAGCGTGCCACAAAGGAACAAACTTACATACAACATACATACAGGGTGTAACAAAACACCCTAGTATTTTTTTTTAATTATTTCTCGATGTTGGCTCCATAGTGAAAGTTGTTCAGTTTGATGGTCTGAAGCACCCCCTTAAGTATTACTAGGGTGTTTTGTTACACCCTGTACATAGGCTGATAAAAACATTACCCTTCCTTGGCATCGCGCAGTCGGGTAAAAAAGGCAAAATACTTTAATTTTGTGATACACACAAATAATTTACATTTATTTATCATTTATTACATGTTTATTACTCACAGTTCGCCCTACGCTATGAGTCAATTAGGTTAATTTAGTATATGGTTTCAAATATCGACTATGTTCGTAATGGCTGCTTTATTGCACAACGTAATTATGAAGGATCAAAAGCAGACTCGTGTTAAGAGGTTTATTATTGGAAGTAATAAACAAGGTGTTTAACCTTTGAAAATACTAAAGTCTAGTAGATTTAGTCCTTTGTCGCCGAATTCCTTATTGAACGGATTCCGTTTTAGCCAGATTCTTGTTTGGACAGATTCCTTTTTCACCGGAAAATGTACTGTCATTTAGGCGACGAAAAAGATTTTAATATAAGTATTTCAGTAAAGAGAATCGTATCAATTGAAGACATAGACGAAGAATTTTTCGCTTTACGATTGAAGAGCATTCGCTCTAGCCTTTTTAGGTATATAAAACAAAATAAATTTCATTATCACTTTCGATTGCCATTTATTTTGAATTTATCTAAGAATAAGAACCTAATACTAGTGAATTTATACAATAGTGTATTTGACAGGTTTTTAAAAACTGTTCTACTTTAATCACTGATGTCTAAGGACTCTACAGAAAATGTATATTTTACGTTCCATTACATATAAGTAGTGCAAGAAAAAACGAAAACAAAATATATTCCTTAAATATCCCGCATAAACTCTTATGATGTCATCGTGACGTCACCTGCATATGACACTCATACTCTGCACGCAACTGTCTACGTGCAGTTGATGTCATCAACCATTCGGCCAATCACAGTCGTTTACGATCACGTGAGACACAACAAATATTTTCTTTGTAGATTTTCTCTTAAAATATCCAGTATTGTTGGTTTAATTCGTATTCAATACGGATGCCATCAATAATAGATCCTACTTTTATATTAAAACTTCTTTTGAATTTGTAAAGCTATATTTAATAATTTACTTTCACTGTATTCTAATAATAATAATTTTACTAAACTAATTTAATTTAAAATTTCAAAATCACTTCACAAATTCTAGTTATCTCTTCGAGCGCCGGCTGAGAATTGACTGTTTTTTCCGTTTTGCGCCATTTCCAACGGACTCCCCACTTTTTCCCGTCCACTGTACCAACCAAACGCACCTCGCGTTTCATTGGTCCAGCTCGCAAAAGTCTGTGCTACCAACCGAACGAATCAAACCGTTAAAAATAAATTTCACGGCTCTGGATACAAGTCCTTTTTAAACCATTCAATAGTTATGTTTCAGTTAATTTGAAAGAATATTAAACGTGTTGCTAGCACAAAATAAAGATTTAGTAACAAAATATCATGAATCACGACATTCGGCCATCCGACTCTGTGCAACCTCCTGGTGCACAGTTATTAAACCGTCAGTTCTCATTACCATTTAGTCAAAATTATTCAAAATAATCTACATCAATGAAAGTGCACTAATAAACTAAGTTAAAAAAAATCTCAACATTGAAACATAAGGATAACTAAAGTTTCTCTTATATAAACTAATTTACATGTTTTTCAAATTCACTTATTAAAAGAAATAATTCTTTTGTATTTTCATTTTAAATCTACCACCACTTCGTACTGTATTATGGCTGCAGAGAAGATGCAGCTAGAAACTCTACAGCAACAAATTTTTAGCAGTTATGCATTCAGTTATACAATATCAGGACCAGAAATTTTAGTATTCAGTGTTTTAACTTTTGATTTAATTTTAATTAAGTAAAAATTATTTAAAAATGAAAGCAGGTACACAAAAGTAGGTACTTGCGAGTTAGATTTCCTGCATCTTCTTACTAGCACTTACATTATTTTATCTGTTATCTTATTTAAATTTATATTAACCTTAAGTAATAATTATACGAACAAAGCACGACATTTGGCAGTTTACACTAATATCAATATTTATCAACTTGAATGTTTGTGAACGTTGCTGCAGTTCTAACGAAGGCAGCTCTAACGGATCTTCCTTGTCCAGTGATTGGAACTTGGATTTTGTTTATTTGGGAATAGTACATTCTAAAAATAAACATTTTAGACACAGAAATATTCAAAAGTTTTAATATACAGGGTGGCCGGGGAGTTGACGTTCAAACGAAAAATTTTGGTCCGGTATGTCGTGGGGTATCCGAATCACCCCCATGTATGTTCCACGATTTTTTATAGTTTTCGAGTTATGATGATTTTTCCGATTTTTTGAGGAAACTCGACATGACCGGCTTGAACAACTTCTAAAAAAAAAGTGTAAGACTTTTTAGAGATTCTTTTTTTGCAACTTAATCTTCATGAATTGTGCCTTTATTCATAACATCATCAGCATCGTAACTTTGATAAAAGTTATGAAAATATTGATCTAAAGTTAAAAATTTGCGATCCGTGAATTATGACTAAATTTTCAACTTTAAATTAAAACTCTAAACAGGTGACCTTATGATTTTTTAGCCAATTCCAAAAATGCGCCCAACTCTCAGCTTTCATAATCATAAATAAAAAGTAGTACTTAAGAGGGCTACTTTGGCTAGAATTGATCTTCAAAGACAACAAGGCGGAAAATTCTTAAATTTAAAAATATTTTTTTTTGCCATAACTACCATGCCTAAGGCTAAATAATGATTAAAGAATGCTGGAAACCGAAACGGCGACGGGTTATGCCGGACTCTTACCGGCTAAAACCCCACCGTGTTCCACCTCATCCCATATTGCCGTAGAGCCTGAGGGCCCGTGAGGAATCTTCCACACTCTACGGCGCAGCGACCGACCTTACCAGGTCTCATCTCTGTTGGCCTTGACAAGCCTACAGGCCTTTAGGTGGTGCGTGGGAACACGCACACAACCACCTCGAGTCCCTATGATCGAACGCCGGACCCCCCAGCCCGACGCCCAGAGACTCAAAAATTACGGGGGAGGCAGACCGCGAGCAAACGCAGCCCGTCTGCGCCCCGTGCGTCTTTGGCGGATCGGGAGTTCAGAAGTCGACTCCCTCTCCCTCTCCGCCGTCTCCTTCTGGAGCATTACTGCCTCACAGAAGGAGAGAACCGCGCGCCAAGACGCCTCACTGTCGACCTCACTGTTGACTCTTACCGGCTAAAACCCCACCGTGTTCCACCTCATCGCATATTGCCGTAGAGCCTGAGGGCCCGTGAGGAATCTTCCACACTCTACGGCGCAGCGACCGACCTTACCAGGTCTCATCAATAATGATTAAAGAATGCTGGAAACCTATCGTGTTGGTGGAATAAGGAAAGTTTTAAGTAAAAAGTAGATAACCTAACCTAACCTAACCTAACCTAGGAGGAGGGAGCCGACAGCCGGGTGCCACCACTGCGACGGCTGTCTCGACGAGACGGCGCAGCACGTGCTGGAGGAGTGCCCTGCGTGGGCGGGAGAGCGCAGTGAGCTCTCCCAGGTAGTTTCAGACCTCTCGCTGCCGGCCATGGTTCGCGCTATGGTCGACAGTGAGGCGTCTTGGCGCGCGGTTCTCTCCTTCTGTGAGGCAGTAATGCTCCAGAAGGAGACGGCGGAGAGGGAGAGGGAGTCGACTTCTGAACTCCCGATCCGCCAAAGACGCACGGGGCGCAGACGGGCTGCGTTTGCTCGCGGTCTGCCTCCCCCGTAATTTTTGAGTCTCTGGGCGTCGGGCTGGGGGGTCCGGCGTTCGATCATAGGGACTCGAGGTGGTTGTGTGCGTGTTCCCACGCACCACCTAAAGGCCTGTAGGCTTGTCAAGGCCAACAGAGATGAGACCTGGTAAGGTCGGTCGCTGCGCCGTAGAGTGTGGAAGATTCCTCACGGGCCCTCAGGCTCTACGGCAATATGGGATGAGGTGGAACACGGTGGGGTTTTAGCCGGTAAGAGTCCGGCATAACCCGTAGCCGTTTCGTTTTCCAGCATTCTTTAATCATTATTTAGCCTTAGGCGTGGTAATAATGGCAAAAAAAAAAAAAAAAAATTTTAAGAGTTTTCCGCCTTGTTGTCTTTGAAGATCAATTCTAGCCAAATTAGCCCTCTTAAGTACTACTTTTTATTTATGATTATGAAAGCTGAGAGTTGGGCGCATTTTTGGGATTGGCTAAAAAATCATAAGGTCACCTGTTTAGAGTTTTAATTTAAAGTTGAAAATTTGGTCATAATTCACGGATCGCAAATTTTTAACTTTAGACCAATATTTTCAAAACTTTTATCAAAGTTACGATACTGATGATGTTATGAATAAAGGCACAATTCATGAAGATTAAGTTGCAAAAAAAGAATCTCTAAAAAGTCTAACACTTTTTTTTTTAGAAGTTGTTAAGCCGGTCATGTCGAGTTTCCTCAAAAAATCGGAAAAATCATCATAACTCGAAAACTATAAAAAATCGCGGAACATACATGGGGGTGATTCGGATACCCCACGACATACCGGACCTAAATTTTTCGTTTGAACGTCAACTCCCCGGCCACCCTGTATACTCTAACACTCACACTCCTTAATTTTAATCTCTTTGCTGCTGCAACGTTCCCAATTTTACTTTATTTTGATGCTTATGTTTATACAATATACAATACTCTTTATTTGTACATCAAAACATACCGTTCCTGTTTATACTGCTTTTAAATATTTACTACATTAGAGAAAAACAGTATTATAAATATATCCATTGATTAAATCTGGTAGTCGCTCAATAAGATAGCTGATAATAAATCTTGTCTTGAGCTCAGTGTAATCACGAGTGTAATATAATGTCATCGCCATCAGGTAGTTAAACTGTCAGTAGGTTTATCATGAGCCCACACTGCAGTATACTACAGTAGTTTCACTGTAGTTTACTACAGTTTTGGTATTAAATTTCGTACAGCGCTTCTAGAAGTTACGCTGAGAACTAATTGTGTCATGCAAAATTGGCGCCGCGACTACTACAGTAGCAACGTACAGTGAAAACTCATGGCAGGCCCTCTGCAATATTTTAAGCCTTTCGCACAGCCCAGCTTACTGGGGTTAAATATGAAACAGTTGCTGTATACATTTGCAAAATATTGTGTAATTTGTGAAAAATATACCAGTAATAAAGATAATGAAATAAAATCTATTACAACTTGGATCTATCATAATATCTACAATAGCAGCATAGTTTTGAAATGTTTGTTTATTTTAATTGTTTTTGTATTATAATTTACAGATCTTTGATCTTAATTTCATAACAAATTTGTTTTGTACCTATACTCATTTCCGAACAAAGTGGAGCTTTATCTCCATTTCGCACGACAAAAATATATTTGGAACACTTTTTATTCTTAGAATGGTTTTACCAACGTCCAATTAAATAATTATAATCATTATTAAGTAGGTAGGTACCTAAATTGCATAGGAGCACTCTTTTTAAATTAAACAAATCTTCGGCACTCACTAGAGGGCGTTTTCAAACTCATCAAGTAAGCATTTGCAACGATTACCCAAAATTTTGTGAGATTATCGCTAGTGAATTAATAAAATTATGATTACGATGGTAAAATTTTGAAGATTTTTATAAAAATAATTATTATGACTACTACAACCAACCCCATCTAGCGACTTTGCTCAAAACAATCATGGAAATAGACTAGTCTCATTGTTAAAACAAAATCTATAACGAACAAATGGAATATCTTTCCATTGTGAAATGGAACGAAGTATAACAATTGATTTCATGAGTATCTACTTATAACACTTACTCAATTGTCATACAAACGTTCATAAAATTTACCTATTTTCCTTCGGAAAATAACAGTAGTTACCTTAGCCAATGTTTTTAACGTGAACACTCTTTAGCGAAATAAGTCGAAATTAACCTTTGGTATGCCGGAACGCGGATCCGCGTGACGAAAACAATTGATTATTTTTTGTTGTGTCTGTAATTCCCGGCATACGAGAGGTTAAGCGATCCTAGATAACACTAAATAAATTAATGATTCTTTGAATGTAGGTACCTCAACTTATTTGACTAGAAGAATAATAAAAAAAATACGGCATATAGAAGCAAATATGTTTCTGCTCTTTATTTTGGTTCAACATCGAGAGTATTTGATTCTTGTCATAATGGAAAACATACTTTGAACGCTTGTCCTACTTGATCGTTAAAGTTAAGGCTTAGGGTGCCCGTAACTATCAGTTTTGTAAGCTAAGCAGCATTTGCGATAAGGAGCGTTATTTAGTTTACAAAATCTGGGTCTAAAATTGTCAAACATCTAAAGACAAACGAAAAGGCGCCGTCTTGTCTTCTAAAAGCTACTTATAACTGTACACTGGTGTTCCGATTTTATTCAATTATTCTACAAAAAAAAAAACAATCTATAGCTATTAAGTAAACAACAAATATATGAAATTTACCCATAGTCGGGGAAATCTATGGATTTTTGTATGGAGTAGGTTGCATTAATTGCACTTTAGGTGATAATTTGGAATAAAGTGCAAGACATGCCTGAAAAACATAAATTTTCAATAATCCCCGGTTAATATCGTAAATTTGAGTAGATATTTAATATTTTGTAAGTACTCAAAAATTATAACATTAAAACTAAATTATTTACTGTTTGTTTGTACACATTAAATTTGCCTTGTGATAGTAAACTGTCCCTGTGCTGGTATGCTGCATGGAATATCTTTAGAAATAAGCTTGCCCTTACTAAATTTATATAGATTTTAAGGTATTTCTCAGGGTCCTGAGCCTAAAACAACCTCGAAATCTCGACATAAGTCTTATTAAACTAACAGTTATATTAGTTCAAACACAATTTACTAAAGTGTCTTTAATGCAACCTCAAACCGTATTTTTCCTAGACTACCAGCGGTTTCCTGGAGGAAATTTTGTATTAGATTTAAGCTCGCTTCCGTTCACATAATTATGCCAAAATGATGTGTAAAATAAGGAGTTTATTATAATTCATTAAAACAATATCAATATGTGAGTCCTAGGTAATAATTTATTTTACTATCGAACAATTTCTTATTACGTAACTAGAAAAACTAATGAGTATTAAATTTTATTGCCTGTGTGAGAGAACGAATAAAGTATTTTGCGTATATAATAAAAGATCTTAAAATGAACACTAATTTAGTGGTTGTCAAAATTTGCAGTTCTGCTGTGAACATTTCAGCATAAACATGTCGGACCTCAGACTCCCATGATGGAAAGTAGTAGCATCTCTGTCAGTGAAGGCGACCTCCTTCATATTCACCAATACCTCGGAATAAAAATTTGCATTGAGAAAAGTAATAAAAATAACTATAACTTGGGAGATTAAGCAGATTTTACACGGATCAATTTCGGTTCAATATTGCTTTCAATTCCATTGCTTCAATGGCATTGAGACATCTAAATACATTTCAATTTGATTATTGAAAGCTAAGTATAGGAAATGCGTGCAATGTTTAATGTTTTTCAATGGAATTGATGCAATTTGGTTGATCCGTGTAATATCCGCTTTAGATCGCTAAAATGTGAGACAGTAAATTCTCAACATCTCACAACATCTCTCAACATCTCTCAACATCTCTCAACATCTCTCAACATCTCGCAACATCTCTCAACATCTCTCAACATCCCTCAACATCTCTCAACATCTCTCAACATCTCTCAACATCTCTCAACATCTCTCAACATCTCTCAACATCTCGCAACATCTCTCAACATATCTCAACATCTCTCAACATCTCTAAAATAATTATTATGGCTCAGAATATTAGCTCGCTAGGTGTGCGAGAATAAATGTGATCTCTCGGAATTCTTAAGACTTTAAATATTTGTTCGCTAAATGTGCGATAGGAAATTTAGTTTCAGAATATTTGAAAATATCTTTTTTTTTAATGTTCGCGTTTAAAGACAATGAAACAAATACGGCCTCTTTGTATGTTGCAATTTCAAACTTGATTATAGGACACCTATAATTTATAAGGCAGAGGCTTATACACTTTTAAAAAAATCCTGCGTACCAGAGTTCTTTTCTCATAAAACATTAGTCAAAATTGGGTTTAATCATCCAGTATCAAGCCTTTTAAGCAGTTTCATAACTTTTAACAACACAACAAATAATAATATCTCACTTGTTCACTGTCAATTTTATTTGATATATTACATGTCATTTATAAACTGATAAATTATTCTTAGTACCAGATCAGAACATCACGAGCCAGAATTTGGCACAGATAAGGTAATTTTTAATGAAATATTTCGAATAGTGGCATGTTATCAGTGTGCTGCCTGGATTTCATTGGGAATACTATCTTTAATTTTTTTAGTTTGTAATAAAGTAAAAATAACATTAACTGCACATGACTAATAAAATTGAAAGCTGCACGGACCATGCTGATGATGACACAATGTATCAATCATTTGACACAATAAAGTGTATTTGACCATAGTGAAAGCTATTTCTGGGTACAACATTAGTTGTACCAAGTTGGCATTAGCCAATAATGAGAAAAACTTACTCCTATACAATCTATACATAAAGGTATTGCAGCACTAGCAACAATTTTAATAAATGCTACTTTAATCTTTTAAACCATGTTTTTAGTTGGTTTATATTACTACACGTCTTTAGGTTTGTGTAGTTTAGTCTCGGACACATTTTTCGAGAATTCTGTACTAAACCCGGCGTCCATAGTATTCTACGTCAATGTTTTAAAACATGAAGAAAAAAAACTACTAAAACCAATAGAATGTTGATTTATGGATACACATGGCCCAAATTATGTGACACACCTGGTCATTATATAAGCAAGAGTGATGGACTCACATGGCCCAAATAAAGTGATGAACTCGCCTGGTCCAAATCATGTTTGACACGTAGCCCCACCATACATATAAAACGTTGGACATACTTATCCCGAACTACGTGACACCCACATCATATGAGACACGTGGCTACCATACATATAAAACGTTGGACATACTTAGCCCAAACTACGTGACATGCAAATCATGTGAAACACATGGCCACCATACATAAATAAAACGTAGGACATACTTAGCCCAAACTACGTGACACACTTGGCCACCATGCATAATATAAAAAAATTGAATTCGATTTGTCCACATGTTTGACTTTGCTAGTGATTTCACAAATTCTGTCATTATTAATATTAATAGTATTCTGAGTCTATTTTCTTTAAGCACCGATCAATGTAGGTAGAGAAATAATATTGAATTAACAAAATAATAAAATAATTGTAAGCAATTTAGCTCGAATACTGTTTTATCGCACAATAGCATTATCAAGGAGCAGCCTTGACCAAATGGTCATATACGATCACACAGCATCGTTATAATACCAGAAAATGCTGTCAAGGAGTAGCCCCGACCCTACATTAGTCTGGCAACTGATCAAAATGCTTACAATTTTAAATTCGGTGGTTAACGGCTTATGAATATTTCGGAGCACAATGCCAGGGAGTCGCCCTGACCGAATGGTCTCCGAAATAAAATCAGATTTAACATTGTCATGGGGTAGCCTGACCATGATTAATCCAATGTAACTATCAACCATCACGATTTTTTTTATAAAATCCATAAGAAATAATTAATTTATAACTCAGTAGGTACTTAAAGAAAACAATAATGTTTCAATAGCCAAAGAATATCAGTGGACTTTGACCGAATTCACATACCTTGAGGGCTGAAGATCTTGTTCCCGCTTCGGAAGTTTTATATTAAAACTTCTTTTGAATTTGTAAAGCTATATTTAATAATTTACTTTCACTTTATTCTAATAATAATAATTTTACTAAACTAATTTAATTTAAAATATCAAAATCACTTCACAACTACTAGTTATCACTTCGAGCGCCGGCTGAGAATTGACAGTTTTTTCCGTTTTGCGCCATTTCCAACGGACTCCCCACTTTTTCCCGTCCACTGTACCAACCAAACGCACCTCGCGTTTCATTGGTCCAGCTCGCAAAAGTCTGTGCTACCAACCGAACGAATCAAACCGTTAAAAATATATTTCACGGCTCTGGATACAAGTCCTTTTTAAACCATTCATTAGTTATGTTTCAGTTAATTTGAAAGAATATTAAACGTGTTGCTAGCACAAAATAAAGATTTAGTAACAAAATATCATGAATCACCACACTACATTTTACATGCTGTCAAATACCTGAAAATTTCAGAAATAATTTTATGATGTCTAGTAGAAGGTACGTTTAATGAAGCCGTGGAAATTGGTGATTCAAATATTCGCAAAATAATCCGATTGTTGGATGAAGTTTAATGTTGTAAAGCTAACTAATAGGTACCACTAATCTAAAACGAGACAAGTCAGTGTAGATAGGACTCTGACATATTGAACGTGGAAGCAATTAGAGATAGGTGCCTATTTAATTAAGTCGGCAATCAGCAAACCTTATAGTTACTGCTTTTGAAACTGTGACGTCAAGATCGTCAGAATCAATAACTAAATGGCATTCTATGAATACACACGGCGCCACATCAAGCTATGCAAGAGTAATGTATAACGTCGCGCGGCCAGCTTATACAGGGTGAATTTGATATCATTAGCATCCATTTAAACTAAGAGTCTACCCATCAAACTGAACAACTTAAAAACCACGTCGGAGGCCGAAAGGCGGGTTGAAAAAACTCAGACACCAGGGCTCTGCCCACACGATAAGAAGAAGACTGAACAACTTTCACTATGGGAGCAAACCGATCGGAGCAACTAAAAAATCTGCTGCCCTGTTGATTTTTTTGTTGCTCTGATCGGTTTGCTCCCATAGCAAAAGTTGTTCAGTTTGACTCTTAGTTTAAAAGGATGCTAATGATATTAATTTCACCCTGTAGTTTGTACATGTTTATATTTTTGGACGTCTCCAAAGAATAAAACTACAAAATTAACAAAATTTCTACAAAGTATACTCATAAACTAGATATTACACACGAAACAAGCCCGCCTAAATAATTCCACACATCTTCTAGGGACAAACGGCATACACCTGTAAGTTAGTAGGTCCCCAAGGAGTCCATCCTTCAGTCTTCCGACCATGGCAAGTGTTACCAACTTGCTTCCAGGTTTTCGGGCTTTATCTTAAAAAAAGGCGATCATTTTCTGAAAATTACCATCGTCATCATCATCATTGTGAGGTGTCGAGCACATCAGCCAAAGCGGCCAATTCTTTGGAAAATTTGGCTGCTACAAAAAGTTTTTAGTATTGGAACAACGTCAAGTAGTGGCAGGTGGCGGCTAGGGTTACCTACAAAAACACAGCAAACAAAATTTTATCAATTTGGCGCGTCATACGACACTCACGAAAAGAAACGGGATCCATTCGGGAACCACAAAAAAGGTAAAGTTCAGTATGTCCGTTCGAGTCTAAATTTCGATAGTTTATTAAAAGCATAGGGCTAGATCTAGCCCCGAAAGAGCTAAGTTGGTAACACTGTATAACATGGCAAGGTCATTCTGGATTCTATTGGCTCTTTTACGTCATCCCTCGTCGAGATCCTCAGGGGAAGGGGAGGATAACCGCTTATTATTTTCTGGAAATATGGCACGTCCCCGAAGAAAAGACTTTTTTGTTTCGAATATTAACTTGAGGTGAGAATTTTTATAAAGGGTTGGGAAAGCTGACTCTTCTGGTTGGACTATTTAGCTAACATTTTTAACTTTACAAAACTTTATCCTTTCACTATATTTTTCTTACTTTATTTATTTAAAATTAAACGTATTTAGACGCTGACGCAGACGCAGACGCTGTTTGAAACATCTATTTAGATGAAACAAGGCCCATGATGATGAAACGTATTTAGGGACGGTTTTCTATCCCTCCCGGTACTTATACTAATCACAGTAAAATTTGTATTTGTGTTAGCCAAAAATGTGTATAATTTAAATACTGTGATTTACAAGTTGACGTGACGTCGTTATGTCGTTGAATTACATTTGATTGATTGATTGATCTTAGGATTTCAGAGGTTATACGTTCATTGTTATGATCTCAAACTGAAGGTTCAAGGTTTTTGATTATGGAAACCAGATATCAGACTTTCACAGAAAAAAAAATCGGCTATTATAATGATATTGAAATCTTTTTTTTTTTCATTGTCGCCTCGTACGTTGTACGTGTCGTACGTAAGACGTCCATAACAAGAGACTAGATAAGTAGGTACTATATAAAGCGTTGATTTTAAGCGGATTGAACATCATGGCTAACCTAATCTACTGGCAATAAAAAATAGTGTTAAAACACAACACCAACTGCAGTACTCCGGTCCCATTAGCTGGGACCACAATCAGAGGCCTCGTTAAGCGTTAATCCTATCACCGCCGGTCACTATTGACTAATCACTCATTCATTTACATACGATTTGTTTCCGCGTTTCGCTGAGGCACTACGAATTAGCTGTCCGATTGTTTAAGCTTCGTTTTGAATGATTTAGAGGCAAAATTACATTAACATTTTACTGTGGTGGCTAGTAAAGAAAATGACAGTCGCACAAAATGAACTGAACAAAGAGGGTAAGCTAAAGTACATATGTGGTAAGGCTTTGAGCAGACGACAGAATTTTTGTGACAGAAATCCTCAGTATGGAACTAAAGATGGACATTTTGTGTACCGTGTGCGTTTCCTCCTTGAATTCCATACCGTCTTTTTCATGGCGGACAGTAAATTTCAAGCTTGAATCGCGCTTTCAAATATTACCAAGAACACAACACAGCCCATGTTATATCCTGCCCTTCCTACCCGGACACATGTACGCGAACGGAGCTCACCGACACTATCTATTGTGGCTTTAATACTGAGCTGGAAAAATATATAGAATTACATGCCATCGCAATCAACAGAACATCAAATATTTTCAATATCATTAAAGCGAATCATAATGAATAGACCCTAACCCAAAGCTCGCTGGCATCCCATTCCAACCTAGATAGTTTAACATAATTGTACTAATATCAGCTAATCACAACCTGATTACCAATTTGCCATTCAATTCACAGATAACAGGTTTCCATCTACTGATTCGCTATGCGGTAGCTAAGCTAAAATAGGTTCTATTGGAGGTTAATTAATGACGTTAGTCTGTTAGGCAGTGTTCTGAAGTGTAGGTTGACGAGATTTGATATTATAAGACGATTTGTAGAGCGATGCTGATAGCCAGAGTCTCATCCACGAATGGATAGGCGTACAGCTTTTGGCGCGATTGAAAATTCCCAACCGGGATCTTTAGCTACTTAATTATTTTCAACTAGCGACCCGCCTCGGCCTCGCACGGGTGCAATGCTGATACTTCATAAATATAAACCTTCCTCTCGAATCACTCTATTGTTAGCGGAAATTTGGTTTTTGGCAGACCCCCCCCCCCTGGGTGCTCTATGGGTCGCCCCTTTGCCTTCACCCGGAAGCTGTCAATACTGACAGCTGTCACCTGCTCCCCGCGCTCAGCACGAGTTGCATACGCCGATCCGATAGTTTTATATAATAATTGAGGAAAAGTCTAGTAAAATGTATATTTGCCAGTATCCAGAGAGTTTCACTCTAATACTATCTATTAAAAAAAAACGCATCAAAATCCGTTGCGTAGGGTTAAAGATCTAAGCATACATAGGGACAGACAGACAGCGCGGGAAGCGACTTTGTTTTATACTATGTAATGTTGGTCTATCAAACGCATTATTCACAAATCAAGAACATTGTACTTACCTGTAAAATGACAAGCTTTTACACCAATCGACAAATTGCGCATGTGCCGAAATGTGTGGCATGTCTTGTCGTTCGTAAATTAGTAAAGTTAGATAGATTATAAATGTTGAATTAAAAATAAAATAATTATTCGCAGTCGGTAGGATTCGAACCTACGCTCCCAGAGGGAATCTGATTTCTAATCAGACGCCTTAACCGCTCGGCCACGACTGCTTCATATAAAATCAACGAATTTCTACTCAAAATATAGTTTATTTGAAGTTCATTAATATTATTGAAACAGATGCATGTTAATGAATGGGTGCAATTAGTCTAACAAACAAATATGAAACAAGCTAGATGGAAAAATGCCTATAATTATGATGTTCACACGGCGACAAGCGCGTAGGTTGCATAACGTAAAATGTCGCACTGCCAACTTATTTTGGTTTTTAGGGTTTCGTACCCAAAGGGTGAAAACGGGTTCCTATCACTAAGCCTACGTTGTCCGTCCGTCCGTCTGTCCTACCTATTTAGGGCTGTAACTTTTGAACCTTAATAGCTAGATAGTTGAAATTTTCTCCGATTATGCTTTATTCCGGCGGATTTGTTAAAAAATAATAAAAATGACAAAAAGTTAAAAATTAAGGGGGGTTCTCAACATGAAACTAGTTTTTATCAAAGTTTTTTCTTCACGCTCTATCGTAAAAACAGTAATACATACATGCGTCAAACTTAGTGTGATTATTGAACATACTCTACGTGTGCACGACAGAATATGAATCGACCATTTGTACATAGTTTTTGTCTCAATTTACTTTACTTTGCATTGTTTTGTATTGTTTTAGTTATAGGATAAGTTTCTATTTTAATAAAGTCGTAATTTCTTATTAGGATTAGGGCCTAGAACATAAGTTATGTAAATAGTTAGAATAGGGCTTGTATTTCATTGTTTAAGTGATTTCCCTTGAGATTCCTACCTCAGTTAGATAGGTACACATTTCCCTAGTTAAATTAGCACATAGTTTCATCAGATTTTAAAGTAAATAACACGATTAGCTTACATAATTCCAGTTAGAATTTACCCTGATTAGACTTAGTATCTCATTAAAAGGTAGGAACTTGAGAGAAATCAACGACAGAAAGAGACAGTGCAACTGTCCCTGTCGGCGCATACAGGCGAGCGAGGGGGGCCCCGACTCCCGCGAATCCGCGGTATGCGGAAGCGGGGGACGGGGTCATATAAATATTGAAATCTTTCGCGCGCGCTCCTCACTCTGTTTTGCGCCGGCAGACGATGAGAATGATATGTTTGGATGTTAGAAAATAAGTAAGTAAGTAATGAACATTGTTTCTTTGCTGTAAAATGTAAGATTGACATGTAAATAAAGAGATTTGAGTACAGGGGAAGAGTGCGGGGTGAAGGGGAGTGGTCGCTCGAAAATGATATATAAGAAGCGCCGATTCGGCGCAGATTCAGTCCGGATCCAGCACTCGAGAAGAAAACATCTTGAAGAAAGAAAACTCTCTGCGACCACTAGCCCTCTCTGCCCCACCCTCCAGCCTGGCTCACATTCGGAAGATTTCATCGGCATTTTTATTTAGAAGAAAGAAACCCCTACTTACAGTCCACGCTCCACATTTTGGTCCTTCGAGCCGGATAAGAAGAATCGGTGAAATCGAAGAGCTCCTGTGAAGAGATTTTGAAGAATCGAAGATGCCGATTACCACACGCAGCCAGTCTGGTAGAGAGGGCGACGGGTCGCAGACCACGTCGCGGAACGCGTCAAATCCCACCACGAGCGCCGAGTCAAGCGCCACCGGGTCCGGAACCACCACGACGGCAACGAACACGACGTCGTCGGGCACCGCCGCTACGTCGTCGGGCACCGCCGCTACGTCGTCAGGCACCGCTGCGACGTCGCAAGAGACCATGAAGCCGCCGTCGAAACCGCCGTCGAGAGCACCGTCACGTCGATCTACCGCCTCCCGCAAGAAACTCCTCGCGGAGCTGGAGGCCAGGGAGCGCCTGGCGGAGCTAGACAGAGAAATCGCGAAGCTTCGTCTAGCGAAGATCCATGCAGAAGCTGAATCGTCGGACGAAGAAGAAGAAGAGAACCAAGAAAAAGAAGAATCCTCCGTTCGAGTCGAAGAATGGTTGAAGAAACAAGAAGAAGAAAGAAGAGCGACGTCACCCCCGCCCCGCACGCAGCGGGAAGCGCCACGGAAGGATGGACGAGGACAGGGCGATCACCGCGGTGATCACCAGGGCAACGAAGAGCCCCGGCCTGCGCGTCAAGACATCTCTGAACTGGCGGCGGCCATCACCCAGGCCATGAGATCTGTTACGAGGGAGGCGCCGAAGTACATTCAAGAATTACCCATCTTCAACGGACAATCGAACGCGTGGCTGCCATTCAAAGCGGCGTACGAAGACACGGCAAGAGGATTCTCCGACACCGAGAACATAGCAAGACTAAGAAAAAGTCTCCGGGGCATCGCGCTAGAAGCGGTCCAGAGCCTGCTCCTATCCAACCCGGAGCCGAGCGTCATCATCGCCACGCTCGAGAGAAGATTCGGTCGCCCTGAAGCTATCGTCATGGGCGAAATGGAGAAGATCAGAACACTTCAGAAGGTAGGAGACAACCCACGCGATCTCATCGTGTTCGCTAATAAGATAGCGAACATCGTCGCGACCGTAGAAGCACTGAAGAAAATCCATTACCTGTACAATCCCGAAATGGCGCGAAACGTGATTGATAAATTGTCTCCGATCATCAGAAGCAAATGGTTCGACTTCGCCGCCCGAAACAAAGAAGACGTTCCTGAGCTGAAGCGACTGGCCACCTTCCTGAACGAGGAAGCAGACAAATGCGGCGCCTACGCTTCACTTGAGACCGTCACAGAGGAAAAATCGAAGAAAAGACAAGAAAGAACATTCAATGTGAACACGCTACGCTGCCCAGCCTGCAACGGACCACACAACCTACCTGACTGCAAGAAATTCGTAGCTGCCAGCACGGACGAGCGGTGGGAGATAGTGAAGAAAAGTCGTGTTTGTTTCCGCTGCCTGCGCAACAACCACCGCCACGCTGACTGCAGAGCCAAGGTATGTGGTCATCAGGGTTGCACCATATCGCATCACAAGCTTCTTCATCAATCGAGACCGAAGATCGAAGAACCACGTAGCGAAGAACCACCACGTCGCACACAAGAGCCGCCGCATCGCGAAAAAGTCGGCTCTACGTACGAAGACACGAATAACACAGCGAGCAACGGCACCGCACGGCGCGCCTATTTGAAAATTGTTCCTGTAGTTCTCACCGCAGCCAACGGAAATGAAGTTGAAACGTTCGCGCTACTCGACGAGGGCTCTACAATCACCATCATCGACGAGAAAATCGCACAAGAACTCGACGTCGACGGGCCCACCGATCCAATGCGCGTCCGTGGTGTGAGCGGGACAGAGCTACAGTTCCAGAAAAGCAAGCGCGTCGACCTGAAAATCCGCGGGAAATACGCAGACGAAACTTGTGATCTACGCGGGGCGCGCACCGTGCGAGGGCTCGACTTCGCTACACAGAGGGTCGGCAGAAGAGACATCGAAGATTGCCCGCACTTGAATCAGATTCAAACCGAGCTCGTATACGAAGAGGCGCATCCGAAGCTACTCATCGGTCAAGACAACTGGGATTTAATTATCTCGGGCGCGGTGCGAGCGGGACGGAAAGATAAACCCGTCGCATCGTACACAAAGCTGGGATGGGTTCTTCACGGCTGCCGCTCGTCTATGGCGTATCCAGTCACCTTCTGCGGTCACATCAGCCTCGAGGAAGACAGCGAAGTCACCATGGAGAAGATGATGAAGAATTATTTCGAGTTAGAATCCATCGGGATAGAAAAACGAATACAGAAGAGCGATCCAGAGCAGCGCGCATTGAAAATATTGAACGATACGAGTCGCCGCCTGCCCGACGGACGCTTCGAAACGAGACTTCTATGGAAAGAAGACGACGTGAAGATTCCAAACAACTACGAAAACTCACTCAAACGGCTGCACAATCTAGAGAAGAAACTAGACCGAGATGAAGACCTGAAGATGAAATATGAAGAAAGAATGCAAAACCTCTTCACTTCGGGCTACGCCGAGGAAGCAACTTCACCGCCGGTACCAAATAAAACATGGTACCTACCCCACTTCGCGGTCATCAACCCCGCGAAGCCGAAGATAAGGGTCGTGCACGACGCCGCTGCGAAGACCGCCGGACGCAGTCTGAACGACATGCTGCTCTCCGGGCCAGACCTGCTGCAGTCGCTGCCGGGAGTCGTGATGCGCTTCCGTCAACATCAACACGCCGTGTCAGCTGATATAAAAGAGATGTTTATGCAAATAAGGATTCAAAATGAAGACAGAGACGCACTACGGTTCCTATGGCGAGGCGACGAGAGAGGCAACGGACGACCGCGAGAGTACCGCATGACATCGGTGATCTTCGGAGCAACGTCGTCACCGTGCACCGCGCTGTATGTGAAAAACAGAAACGCTTCAGACTTCAAAGAGATGTACCCCGCAGCCGCGCGAGCCATCGAGAAAAATCACTACATGGACGACTACATAACAAGTTTTCCAACCGAAAATGAAGCGAAAGAAGTATCGAAAACAGTCGACTACATACATCGGCAAGCCGGCTTCGAGCTACGCGGATGGGTGTCCAATACAACTTCGGTAGTACAGCAGTTCGCCGCCGACCCGGGCGGCGCCACCGTCGCCATCGGCGGGAGCGAGACAGAAAAGACACTCGGTCTCTTGTGGGACGTCAAGACAGATTGCATCGGTTTCAAGCTAAACACACTCAAGACGCCTAGAGAAGTTCTCAGCGCCGAGCGACCGCCGACAAAGAGAGAGGCATTAAGCATAATAATGTCTCTGTTCGACCCACTGGGACTCGTCTCGCCTGTCACAACCCCGGCGAAACGAATAATGCAAGAAACGTGGCGCTACGGGACAAGCTGGGACGAACCGCTGCCGGTCGAGCTACAGAACAAATGGTACGAGTGGCTACGAGTGCTACGAAACATAGAAGAGCTACGAATCCCGCGCTGCTACGACGTCAAGCCGGCGAGCGCGCGCGACCTACACACGTTCGTAGACGCGAGCGAAGAAGCCTACGCCGCCGCCGTGTACTGGCGGATCGAACGAGCCGACGGGAGCGTGCAGGTGGCCCTGGCTGCGGCGAAGAGTCGAGTCACACCGCTGAAACCCATCTCCATCCCTCGGCTGGAGCTGCAGGCCGCACTGCTGGGCGTCCGCCTAGCCGAAACCACCGCACGCGAGCACGATTTCGACGCGAGAAGAAAGTACTATTGGAGCGACTCGCGGACGGCGCTAGCATGGATCCGGTCAGAGCCGCGCGCGTACAAAACGTTCGTAGCGCACCGCCTGGCTGAGATAGAAGATCTCACGAAGAAAAACGAGTGGAGATGGCTGCCTACGGCTGACAACGTAGCCGACGACGCTACGCGCGCTACGCCGGCCGGTTTCAACGCTACGCACCGATGGTACAACGGGCCGAGCTTCCTGCGCAAACCCGAACGAGATTGGCCGCAAGAAACGAAGATAGAATCACCGAAGACAGGAGAAGAGAGGGAGACATGTCACGTCACCCACCAGCGACCTGACCACGCTCACCTCCCTCGAGTCGAGCGCTTCTCGTCGTTCACACGCTTGCTACGAGCTACGGCACGCGTGCTACAGTTCGTAGACCTATGTAGGCGTAAGAAAAACGAAACAGTGTTGGCTACGAAGCGAAAACGAACGCGAGAAAACAAGAAAAACGACTCCGATTGGAAAACTGATAAGAAGACTGATAAGAAAGCACGCAAGAACGAGACGACGCACGCGAAGAAAAGAGATAGCAACATCATCGGAATCGAGGCGCACTATCTCATTCGCGCCGAAAAACTGTGGTGGAAAGCGGTACAAGAAGAATGTTTTTTCGAAGATTTACGTCGAGTGAAGAGTGGCGCGGCGCCTCAACCTGGAGACAGGCTATCGGCGCTATCAGTAGTGGTCGGCGAAGATGGAGTTCTGCGCCTCAGGGGAAGAATCCACGCTTCGCCTGACATCGACGAAGAGACGGCCAGCCCGACTGTACTCGACGGGAAACATCTTTTTACGCGACTGTACATACATCACGTACACGAGCGGCTACACCACGGCGGCATCGAGATGGTAGTGAACGAGCTACGACAGAGAATGTGGATACTGAAAATACGACCGACGGTGCGTGACGTCATCAAGCACTGTCAGCGCTGTAAATTGAGAAGAGCGAAGCCTACGTCCCCGGCGACCGGCGACCTGCCCCCGGCGCGTGTGTCTCACCACGCGCGGGCCTTCAGTTTTACAGGCCTGGATTATTTCGGGCCAGTGGAAGTCACCGTCGGACGGCACCACGAGAAGAGATGGGTCGCGCTTTTCACCTGCATGACATCACGAGCCGTACACCTGGAGGTCGCCGCCTCGCTGAGCGCCGACTCGGCGATCTGCGCCCTACGACGGTTCGTGGCACGAAGAGGAGTGCCTAAGGAGCTGTGGAGTGACAACGCGACGTGCTTCAAAGCTGCAGAGAAGGAGCTCGCCGAGGCCGCGCTGGCGGCGATTGGCGAGGAGGCGACGGCGCGACGCATCGCCTGGCGCTACGTCCCCCCGGCCTCCCCCTTCATGGCCGGCGCGTGGGAGCGCATGGTACGCACCGTGAAGGAGGCACTGCGCGTCACACTACACGAGCAGTACCCTAGCGACGAGACACTGCTCACCCTGATCGCCGAGGCAGAGAACACCGTCAACTCCCGCCCACTCACCCACGTGGCGGTGAGTCCAGATGAACCGGAGGCGCTCACACCCAACCACATCCTGTTGGGACCCAACTCGCACGTCCCACCACCTGGCGAGTTCACCGCAGACGACCTCACCGCGCGCAAGCACTGGCGGCGCGCACAACGCCTGGCAGACGTCTTCTGGAGCCGCTGGGTCAAGGAGTACCAGCCGCTACTCCAACACCGGCGGGAGCCTCGCACGACCGGCGCGTCACCCGCTGTCGGCGACCTGGTGCTCATCTGCGACCCCAACCTGCCACGCAACACATGGCCGAGAGGACGCATCATCGCAGTCTACCCAGGGCGAGACGGCGAGGTGAGGATCGTGGACGTCGAGACCAGCAACGGGCACGTCCTCCGAAGACCGACCAAGAGGATCGTCGTGCTACCTGTTGGATCGCAGAGCTGCGACGGCGGGAGAAATGTGCACGACAGAATATGAATCGACCATTTGTACATAGTTTTTGTCTCAATTTACTTTACTTTGCATTGTTTTGTATTGTTTTAGTTATAGGATAAGTTTCTATTTTAATAAAGTCGTAATTTCTTATTAGGATTAGGGCCTAGAACATAAGTTATGTAAATAGTTAGAATAGGGCTTGTATTTCATTGTTTAAGTGATTTCCCTTGAGATTCCTACCTCAGTTAGATAGGTACACATTTCCCTAGTTAAATTAGCACATAGTTTCATCAGATTTTAAAGTAAATAACACGATTAGCTTACATAATTCCAGTTAGAATTTACCCTGATTAGACTTAGTATCTCATTAAAAGGTAGGAACTTGAGAGAAATCAACGACAGAAAGAGACAGTGCAACTGTCCCTGTCGGCGCATACAGGCGAGCGAGGGGGGCCCCGACTCCCGCGAATCCGCGGTATGCGGAAGCGGGGGACGGGGTCATATAAATATTGAAATCTTTCGCGCGCGCTCCTCACTCTGTTTTGCGCCGGCAGACGATGAGAATGATATGTTTGGATGTTAGAAAATAAGTAAGTAAGTAATGAACATTGTTTCTTTGCTGTAAAATGTAAGATTGACATGTAAATAAAGAGATTTGAGTACAGGGGAAGAGTGCGGGGTGAAGGGGAGTGGTCGCTCGAAAATGATATATAAGAAGCGCCGATTCGGCGCAGATTCAGTCCGGATCCAGCACTCGAGAAGAAAACATCTTGAAGAAAGTAAACTCTCTGCGACCACTAGCCCTCTCTGCCCCACCCTCCAGCCTGGCTCACATTCGGAAGATTTCATCGGCATTTTTATTTAGAAGAAAGAAACCCCTACTTACAGTCCACGCTCCACACTACGGAATAGCAACAAATACTAAAACCCGGCCAAGTGTGATTCGATCTTGCGCTAAAGGTCCCGGACTAAAAAAAGCTTTTTTTTCTTAATTAATAATGTTGTGTTCTGTGGTGCGGTACGGAACTCTCGGTGCGCGAGTAGCCCGACTCGCACTTGCCCCCTTTTTAATATTATTATCACATGTGTGTACTCATATAATAATATCGAAACATTTCAATGACTTTGTAAACTTATTTAGTCTCTCTTCTCTCTGTCTCTGCCTTTTCGCCTCTTTGCTGAAGGTCGCGATCACAGCAATAAAACAATAAACTGGCGGAGGGTGCTGGTTTTGCCCTGCAGTGGGTCATTGAACAGACTACGTAAAAAAATTCGCAGTCGGTAGGATTCGAACCTACGCTCCCAGAGGGAATCTGATTTCTAGTCAGACGCCTTAACCGCTCGGCCACGACTGCTGCTTGTGTGAGTATTGAATCTTGACACTTGTAAGCTTGTACTTATTCTTACATTGACTTTTGTTTGGTTACATTGAGTAGAAACGACGCGTCATCAATGGCGTTCAAGACTATTCATTTTAAGTAGGTAAAGTTAATATACGATGTACTCGTAAATGAGGGAGTACCTAGTTGACAAATAGTCGCACCTAAAGTTGGCATACGAGAAATCGGTTAATAAAAGGGCTTATTTGAGTAGCTTTAAAGTTGAACGTCTTTTTTAAGTAAGGGTCTGCATAGACGGAAAGAGTGACGGCGAAACTGAAGTTATTTTAACATAAGACTGAAATAAAAACACACTGAAAGGCTCGATGTCCTTATGAATCAATGTCAAACAAATGTAATGATTTCGCGTAGATTTAACATATACTCTATAGTTTCTTCTTTAAAGTATTAATTGAGGACGAAATGTATAAATGTGACCAAAAGTATGTCGCAGTCGGCAGGATTCGAACCTGCGCTCCCAGAGGGAATCTGATTTCTAATCAGACGCCTTAACCGCTCGGCCACGACTGCTTCATATAAAATCTACTAAAATCTATACAACAATATAATTTTCTTGTATATATATTTGACACTGTCTTGAAGTTAATTAATATTATTGAAACAGATGCATTTGAATGAATGCGTGCAATTAGTTGAACAAACAATGCTTTGAAACTAGTAAAGTAAATAATAATCTATATACCTACTTGATTCTTTGGCCATAGAATAATGAAAGTATAATTATTATTTATTTCATTCTGTTAAAGTACATGGTACATTTATTATTGCATAATTAAGTATGAAAATATTTTCAAGGTTCGTACACGGATAAAAAGGATTTCTTTAAATAAGACATCATAATTATTAGTTCCGATATAATATGAGAGCGCCACATTCTTGGTTCAATGCAATTTCTTGTTTCAAGAAATCATTTTTTTCCGTGTAGCTACAAGGTTACTGATAATACTGTCTTTTGTAAAATTCAACTTTTTATTTTATTTTAATTTGTCGTCAAATATTGTACCATCATCTCAGCCAATAGACGTCCACTGCTGGACATAGGGCTCCCCCAAGGATCTCCATGCACAACGACCGGTCCTGCGCTGCCCTCGTCTGATACCACCTTCACTAGGATTGCGATTTTTGAGTCACACGTTGAAATCAGCAGTAGAAAATTACCTAAACAGTATGAAGTTCGAGTATTTATTCGGTAATGATTTCGAATCTCACGATCCAAAAATAGCATTTCTGGTCATCAGTCCGCCTGATGGCCTAACCACTGCAGTACCCACGCTGCGCTTTCCGGTACCTACGTAGCCCCATCGGCATCGGCCCACACAATATTGTATGGTTCTCTTCTATCCAATAAAATAAAGGATCGCACTGCAGAGTTTGTCACTAGCACCGTGTAGACGGAAATCATACAGGGCATTCCAAATGCATGGGACAGCAGATTTTTTTCGCTATTTTCATGTTAGTAAACAAAGTTATTTAGTTTGACGGTCTGATCATCCCCTTAAAATGCTTTCATTTCCAGGTGTACATTTTGTCCACTGTCCATTAAAAGTCATCTTTCGCAAAACTCGTAAGTGTTTCTTAGGTTTTCCTTTATAATTCTTAATTGCTACTCCATCCATACTACACAACCTGCTTTTGACAAATCTTGATGCAATTAAAATAATATCACCGATAGACTGCACGAAGGTACTCATTATAGTTTATGCATTTAGTAGTGAGTGCCGTAGTTCCTACTAAATTCCTTTCCCATTCCCAAAGTCTCAGTCTCTCTGCCTTTGAGGCAGTCACTTTGTAATTTCGCCTATAGAAAGCTTCAAACCCAAAACCAATTCTCGGCACTTGATGTAACGTCTATTTCAGTTTAATAGTAAAATTCCGTCGCTTCTAATTTTCCAGTCTGTCTTTCAAGGAATTTCTTACCTTTGTCGATTAGATGGAAAGTCCTCGTTAAAAATAAGACAAAAGCATTTATGTCATTCCCTTTGACCTTTTAGACGTCTGCAGACCCGCTTTCTGACTTCTGAATTATTTTGAAAATTTAAGGCAGGAATGATTCTTCAGTTGTCTACATATTCAAATTTAAATTATTTTGTACTGTTTTTCACCAGCGGCTTTACTTGTGTATTTCATAAGTTTCTTACCTAGTCATTTTTCCGAATTATTTTATTTTATCATTTTTAGGAAAACTGAATGAACGTTCTGTACTAAATAGCAATCCTACTTGACCCAAATGTATGGGACAGCTGTTTTTTTTTCGCGTTTTCGACTTTGGTCCCTGAGAGAAAGTTGTTCAGTTTGATGGTCTAATCCATACCCTTAAATGTTGATTTGTATTTTTGTAACACCTTGTATAATCTCAAAGATCTTATCTTAAGAAGTGTTATGACTTTCTGGCCGCATCTTCTCTACAGCGACAACACGTCCCGACGCGGAGGTAGCTTCAAAAAAGAAGTGTACTTTAAGCTCTATATTGAATTAATTATGAAATTGAGTTTGGAAAGAGATATCAAATAAAAAATCGATCTATTCAAAATGCAACGAAGAGAGCTTCAAACAGACAGGTGGTGGAGCAAGTTAACAAATTGGCCGCGCCACCACCGGCACCGCACCGCACCGCACCGCACGGTAAACAAGTTACAATCAGCGGTGTGCAAACACGACCGTTTTGTGTGTACACAATGACCAGTCGGGGTTCATAACTAGTTTTTTAGCGAATTTGTTTTTGAATTTCAGCATTTAGGTTATTGTTACTATTGTCATTGTTAATTTAAACGTAGAATGACATGTACACTAAATAAAATCTTAATTAATTAATAATTATCTTAATTATGATACCTACTCTACTATTTTTATTTTTAGATTATTCTCTCTCCGGATACCGTACAGTACGGACGTGTCTTAAGACATTCCGCTATTCCTTAAAACTTAAAATATTAAAATATTATATTCAATATCACCAAAATAAAGTACCAGGATTGCAGTGATTAGAAGGAAGTTAGCCGAACGAAGTGTAAGCGGGACAATACCACCGGTGAGTGAGACGAATCTATTTTCCCACCTGTCTCAGCGTCAGCTGCAAATAGATAACCCCACGCTATTGGTTCAACGCAGACACGCCCCCTCAGCGCAAGAGCAACTTTCACGTGGTGGGGCACCCGACTACACCACTTCATCATAACTATAACTATTTATAACTACTCACCTGCACTTTTCCCGACGGCAAATTTAGGCCTACAATCATAATAACTTCCGTTATAGTTGCAAGTTTTTGTTTACAATATCATTAAAATGCAGCGTTCGCCCACACGAATGCGTCAATCAGGCTTTGGGTCAGATCCTAGCTTATTGAAGAACCCAATGAACCCAGAAGACAACGAATTTCTTAACCAAAATCAACGATTCAAACGGATACGAACAGAATATGAAGATAAACCCGACTTTAACCAGGAATTGATGGATGTCCTCGCAAATTGGAAAACCGATCAAGACTCAAAATTATCGCAAATCCATGACTCCATCTCCGTATTGGGTCAACAACTATCGGAAGTACAAAAAACCAATACGGAAATAGAAAAGTCGATCGAGTTCCTGGCACGGCAATACGACGATATGGCTACCAAAGTTATGGTGTTGGAAAGGAATAATGAGTCATATGAGCAGCGTATTCTTTCCCTGGAGCAAACTGTGGAGGAACTACGACGCCAATCCTGCCAACATATGATTGAAATACGAAATATCCCCGGCCAATTTCTTACAACCCAGGATCAAATGCTTTCTGTGGCAAAGAGACTGCTCAATGCTGTTTCTATAGAATTATCGCCACTGGAAATTCAAGACATCCGTCGTATCCCAGCAAAACTGGATAATAAGACCATACTTTTGTCGCTTTCTTCTGTTATGTTAAAAAATAAGATTTTAACAGCTGTAAAAACTTTTAACTTAGATAACAGTTCCACAAAGTTGAATACTGGATTAATTGGACTAAATTGCCCATCTCAACCGATCTACGTATCAGAACACTTGACACCCAAAAACAGGCGTTTGTATTACCTGTCTCGCGAACTAGTTAAAACACGTCAGTATAAATACTGTTGGACTTCCAACGCAAAGGTTCTGCTACGTAGAACGGACGGTGACCCTGCAATAACGGTCACTGACGAGTCACAAATTATTAAACTAAAAATTCCGATGAGTCAATGACTCAATTTATGTATGTGTGGAAATAGAAAACCTTTATTTACTCAAACGCATGTTCAACAAAACATACTTTCTAAAAACTGTCTACATATTTTGATTTTTATTCTTTTAAATACAAAACTTTTTTCATTTTACTTACCCTGTTATTATGATGTTCTCTTACACTTAAATAAACAAACAATAACCTTATCATCCTACCTATACCTGCTCACAGTCACTATACTAGTACACACACTCACTCATTCTTCTCCATTCACGTGCAATCAACAGTCACAATACAATAACACTAATACCTATCCAACCCACATTACTCGTATAAACGAATACATACCTAACCCTCTGCTGCTCCAACGTATGTACTTACCTATTATTTTCCATTCGATTTAATAAACCCAAATATAAATACTATTGACGAGATATCCGTGTCTGAATCCAAGTCCTGTGACCCGGAGGCCTGCCGCCCTATTTCGGACAAGTGTGCTAATACCTTAAATGTTTTAACCCTAAATATACGAAGCATAAATGCTAATCTCCCAAATTTTTTAACTCTTCTTGCTAGACTAAAAGTCACGTGCGACATCCTAATACTCACAGAGTGCTGGCTTTCCTGTTGTGCGTCCAAAATCCCCTCTATTGATGGCTATGACTCATTTACGTCAACTAATCCTTGTAACCAAAACGACGGAGTGATAGTATATATTAAATCTAACCTTAAACATACTATAGTCGAAGAGCCAGAATTTGCTGATGCGAGTTGTCTTATAATAAAAATAAACACGAACACAGCTATAATTGCAATCTATCGCCCCTACGAATATAAAACTCTTGATAGTTTTATGCAATCCCTGAACTCAACTCTTTTAAGTCTAAAATCCATCAATAACGTAGTAATAGCAGGTGATATAAATATTGATATTATGCCCCAAACCAAAGATCCTCACTCTGCTAGTTACTTAGACCTGGTAGCCCAACACGGCCTCTTGCCGGCTCACGTTTTACCAACCCATGGGTCAACTTGCTTAGACCATATCCTCCTTAAGACTAATAAAAAAGCCGTAACCTCAGTCATACAAGCTTCTCTAACTGATCATGAACCAGTCCTCCTACAATTAGCCACAAAGAAACAACTTGTAAGTACCAGAACGCAAACAAAAATAAATGAGGACGGGGTAAAACGTGACCTGGAACTTACCGATCTGTCATCCTTATATGCTTCCTCTGATGTCAACGAGGCTGCTCAAATACTAATAAATGCTCTGCAGGTTTCATTAACTAAAAACTCAACCACTCATCACCTCCCCCGCAATCTTCGACCTATCAAACCATGGATTACGCCAGGTTTGCTACGATGTATGAAAAATAGAGACAACATGCATAAACAACTAAAAAGAACCCCCAACGATCCTACCCTCACCACTACATACAAAAGATACCGTGCCTTCTGTAACAACCTACTAAAAAAAGTCAAACGCCAATACGAAAAAAATGAATTATCCAAAGCAGGAAAAAACAACAAAAAAATTTGGGAAGTGATTAAAAACGTTACTAATCTAACTAAACCTAAATCATCACCAGACGAACTTCTTACCTGTGACAGGACTCCGGAGGCTTCAATCAACATGGTCAATTCATTCTTTGCCACTGTTGGAAAGTCATACGCCGAAAGAACCATCGCAAAGTCAAGTAACCTTTCGCAGCCGTCTCAAACACCTAAATATTCCTATAGGGATTCCTTTGTGGAGCTAGGCACGGACGAAATCGAGGTAGGTTCCATTATAGACTCGATGAAAATTGACTGTGCTATAGGTCTTGATGGAATTTCCTCTAACTTCCTCAAAAAACACAAGTCATTTTTATTGCCACCCCTTACATTTCTCTGCAACCTCAGCCTTAGTTCGGGTATCTTTCCTGACTTGTTCAAAAAAGCCCTCATACATCCGATCCACAAGTCTGGGAGTCGAAACCAGGTTAACAACTACCGTCCCATCTCTGTTTTGCCAGCGATTTCTAAAGTCCTTGAGCGTCTGATGAACTCTCGCTTAACCAAATATATTGAGAAGAACAAACTTTTATCAGACGGTCAATATGGTTTTCGAGCCAACAGATCAACTTCGGATGCCGTGCTCGAACTCACCAACAACGTTGTTAGTAAACTAGACAAGAAAAAGAAATGTCTAGCTATTTTCCTTGATCTGGCGAAGGCTTTCGACACGGTTTCGATTCCCATCCTTCTATCTAAGCTGGAACACATTGGCATTAGAGGCACGCAACTTAATTTATTTAGCAGCTACCTGGACAATAGAACTCAATGTGTTAAAATAGGGAACAGGACTAGCTCGGAGCTCCCTGTTACCTATGGGGTACCACAAGGAAGCATCCTTGGCCCAAGCTTATTCTTGGTATATATTGACCACCTGTCCAGGCTTGATATTCCTGACGGAAGGATTATTTCCTTTGCTGACGACACCGTTCTCTTTTTCTCTACGAATTCATGGCTGAAAACCTTCGCAGCGGCCCAGAAGGGGCTTGATATTGTTAGTGAGTGGCTAAGAACCAACGTTCTCACACTAAACTGTGATAAAACCAAATACTTAACTTTTAGTATCCAAAATTCCTTTTTGCCTTCAGAAAGCGACCATAAAATTATTGCTCACTCCATCCACGATGCTAACCTTCAATCTTGTGATTGTCCAAAATTAGAACGGGTCAATTCTGTAAAATACTTGGGCATAGTTATTGATTCCCGCCTTACATTCCAGCCACACATAGCGTTAACTTCTGGAAGGGTGCGTAAACTTATAGTGGTGTTCAAACATTTAAGACACATAACCAACCCCAAATTATTAAAGACCGTATATCTGGCGCTCTGTCAGTCTTTGCTAACGTACTGCATAACATCATGGGGTGGTGCAGCTAAGACATTCCTTATTCAACTAGAGAGAGCCCAAAGAGCTGTGCTTAAAGTTATTCACTTCAAACCCTTTCTGTTCTCTACCACTGAGCTTTACAAACTCTGCGAAGTACCTACCGTTCGTCAAATGTTTATCCTCCACACTGTCTTACGCCAGCACTCTTTGACGCCTTACCAACCTAACAGAAACCGTAGAAACCATATTGTAGTAAAACCTACTTCTATCAGCACCTCCTTTAGTAAACGATTTTTATATTTCCTGGGCCCCTTCCTCTATAATGAATTCAATAAAAGCTTGTTTATCACTTCGTTGAACAAATATAATTGTAAATCTATCTGCCAAAACTGGCTCCAACAGCTTACGTACGACCAAACCGAAGACCTCCTGCATCCAATATCTTAACTAGGTATTTCTTTCAAGTTTCCCTATATATCCCCACCGTATTTCTCACTCTGATACTCCCATCCCTTGCACATAATAATATTGCCTCCTCATACAGTAAACACCATACATAATATGTAACACACACAACACAAACACACACACACCATACATAAACACATACCATACACTAACACACATCACCAAACACCAAAAACACTGGTAAGAGAACAATAAATCTTCCTTTTGCTTTGTCACAGACTTATTCAAATTTTTTATATACTTAATATTTTATTATTAGATGTAAGTGCTTTAAATGTAACACCATATAGAACACACCGTACTGGCATGCTGTATCATTTGTTCTCAAAGTCGGTGCTTACAGTACAGTATTCTTCGGAATATTTTATGTAGCTCCGCCTATATCCCTCATGTTTCAAAATGCCGTGTTTTAATTTATACCATCAATGTGAAGCCTCCTTATGTAAACTGGTATTTTCTTAAGCACAATAAATATATTATTATTATTATTATTATTATTATTTCATAGCTTTAAAATATATTTTTTTTATTTTAAAGATACTTGTTCTCAAATCTGTCTGCTTATAAATTTTTATGTGTTTATGTTTATACTAAACATATCAGGAATTTAGGAAGTTGCCGAAGTTATCATAATAATTATGTTATTTTTATTGGCCTGTTTCTTCGAGTCAAAAGCATCATGCGAAAACTATACTAAACCGATTTTGACGCAATTTCCGCTACTTGAAATGGCCTTATGAAATGTGATTCTGTGATAAAGAATCGAATGAATCGATTTTGTATAATATGTAGTTGGTAACTGATTTGGTTGGTTGACTAGTTGGTAGTGTCAGAGTAACTGATATAGCCCAAAAAATTGCTAAACTTAAGTGGCAGTGGGCGGGGCACATTGCTCGCAGAACCAATGGCCGGTGGGGCCGAAAAGTTCTCGAGTGACGACCGCGTACCGGAAAGCGCAGCGTGGGTAGGCCCCTCACACGGTGGACCGACGGCCTGGTGAAGGCGGTGGGAAAACGTTGGATGAGGGCAGCGCAGGACCGGTCGTTATGGCGATCCTTGGGCTGTCCATCGGCTGAGATGATGATGATGATGATGTAGTTGGTAAGCCTTAATAAATAAATAGAATAAAATAATAAAGGCAGTGACCAATGCAATATCATCCTTTTCATCATTCTCATTATTGAATCTACAATCGAACATGCACTTTATCGCATTAAAAGAGAGATCTAAAAGAACAGAGAGGCCCACTGCACACGAGGAAGTAAGTAGAACAAAAATAAATCAGACTGGGCGACAGAAATAAAGTTCGGCGACAAACTCTAGAAAAACTTACGTCGTCGGGAACTTTCTTTCTTCTAATTCAAAGCAAGTTTATCTTCATTTGGCCTTTTGTAATTTAAAGGCTGCAGTTTTAACTGAAAAGAAAACGAAGTGAGGTCGGATTCGGATATTATAAGAAGAAAAAGGTATTGAACAACATTAATTGTATTATCAATATTATCATAGCCGACTTCGACTACTGACAGCAACGGCCGCTTCATTAAGAAAGTGGTGTAGTTTTTATTGAACATTGTATGTACCTATATTATCATTTTTACAATAGAGGAAAAACTAAAAACCTTGAAAACAAAGTTTCTTGTATCGGGACAGCAATTAAAAAAAAAAATTATGGCTTCTCTACCCAATTGCAGTACTTATGTAAAGTTTTCGTTTTCTTTGATACCCAAAAAATAAATAAGAGTATAGAAAAAACCGGCTAAGTGCGTGTCGAGCCACGCGCTATGTAGGATTCCGTAGTTGCCCGTCACAATTATGCGGACTTTGAATGTTTGGTTATATCAAAATGTTCCTTTTTGCTTCTCCAAGTACGTTTCATAAGTTGGTCGACTATTACTCTGTTCTTCTTAATTTGAGAAGTTAAAAATATATTTGTTGCAAAGCTTGTGACTACCTCGAATGGAATTATAGTCGTGAGTAAACATCCAGTACAATATTCGTATTCGTCACACAAAATATTTCCGACAGGGATTTGAACCTGTGACCCTGGCTTTCGCAGGTTTACTGCCAACTGGGGTATCAGGCCAGCTGGCCAACTAATTGCGCCTTTAATATCAAAAGAAAGTAAAAGTATCGAATCTTTGTTTCGAGGTTAAATACGCTCGTGAGCGTATGAGTGAAAGTTAATTTTGGCAATATGTAGGTCAACGCAGATGTGATCGAGAAATTAAATGAAGCTTGCACGAGCAGTCGTGGCCGAGCGGTTAAGGCGTCTGACTAGAAATCAGATTCCCTCTGGGAGCGTAGGTTCGAATCCTACCGACTGCGAATTTATTTTTGTTAGATTTAAATATAGACCTGAATGTCTGAACGTCAGTTTACATCACAGCCAAACCATTACGTATACTTACAATATAGCAGCATAGAATACGTATTTTAGACATTGCATTGGTTTGGTTTTAGAAGTATTTTGCAATATAAAATTCTAGATTAGAATAAATAACATTCTTTTCAACAATCATTCGTTTTATTTGGTGTTCCGAGATGTATATCTAGCAAAACGTCCCACGTTCGTACCTACGTGAAATAAAAAGAATGGACTGTTTGTATGAAACCGCTTAGATTAATTGAGAAATAACTCAAAATAAACTTAAATGAATAAATGAATGAAATAGAATAGATAAGTACTTTGTTTACGACAAACACAAAAAGAAAATTTTTTAGACAAAAGACAAGCATTTTTGACTATTGACGGATAACAAAAACACTGCTCTAATTGTTTCATTTTTGGATTCTTTAGGTACAGTCGGCCGCAATAAGTTATAAGTTTTGGATTCTTTAGGTACAGTCGGCCGCAATAAGTTATATACACTTTACCTTACGACAAACACAAAAAGAAATTTTTTTGGACAAAAAGGCAAGCATTATGGATTATTTACGTATAACAAAAACACTGCTCTAATTACTACATTTTTAGATTCTTGACGTTTATGATTGGAACTAATACTAGTTAAGTTGGCTTAGGACGGCATGGACTAGTGCACCAAAACGTCGAATTTACCAAACGGACTAGTTCCCCAAATCATCTAGTCTCAACATGTCTAGTGTCCTAATACGACTAGTAGCCCATCAGGTCTAGCGTGTGAGATTGTCCGATATACCAAAAGGAACTAGTTCCCAAATAGTCTAGTCCAAAAAACAAGGTAGTACCGTGACTTGGGGTGCTATAAATAATTACTATAAATCCTCCTTGTTTACTATTGCGTTAAGTACAGGGTGTAACAAAACACCCTAGTAATACTTAAGGGGGTGCTTCAGACCATCAAACTGAAAACCTTTCACTATGGAGCCAACATCGAAAAAAAATAAAAAAAAATCTGCTGTCCCATATAAAACTGCAGTATCGACTAAAATTTATGGGACAGCAGATTTTTAAAATTTTTCTCGATGTTGGCTCCAGAGTGAAAGTTGTTCAGTTTGATGGTCTGAAGCACCCCCTTAAGTATTACTAGGGTGTTTTGTTACACCTTGTAGAAGTCCAAAATATAATGCACCTAAAATCTTATTATGTATTACCCCAACTAGTACCTACCTACTCTCAAAAATTTTCCCACTATTCCTTACCTAACTGAAAAACAAGTTTTTCACAAACAACTAAGTAACTTTAAAATCAACAACGCGAGTAGTTTCTTTGAACCTAAGACTGTCCGGATAAAACCGGATTTCAGATTAGTCAATTATCCGGTCAACTCGACTGCGACCCGGAATATCCGGCGACCGGATCGACACGGTCGAATGTCCGATGTCAAACGAACTCACAGTGAAATATTAAGTTTTCTGATGCTTTTGTCGTATTTAACAAGTTTTAGCTTTGTCAAAGAGAATAAGTTTTTGAATGGTGAAATCATGTACGGAGTGAGGACAGAATTATAAACGAGATAGTACTGCTACTGTAAAAAAATCTTAAATAAAATCTGTGAATGTAGGTAAACTATAAGGTCCAATACGGGCATCTAATTATACCGGGTGTAAAAGTTAAAATATGCGAGGATACCTCAGACTTCATTAACTCATTTAATTTTACACCTTGTATTTCAGTACAACAATACCTGTACTGTACCAAAGAATACTAACGAACTATTAGTCGAATTCGTTGCGACATATACTAGGAGACTTTTTCATCTAGGTACTTAGACTACTTATTATAAGGACCGGCCTTGCGGTAGCATTTCCCCTCTGCCACGGTATAAGATCAATGATCATTTAGGTACATTCAATTTTATAACTTATCACTAAACTAGACAGCCTATTATTGCGAAACAATAATTTCGAACTTAGAACGTTTGGGGTTTACACGAGACTACTTTTCATGATTTTGAACATTCAAAATTAGAATCTAAAGTCATAGGGAATAAAATCCAAAGTTGCGGATAACATGTTACCTCGCCCCCCGCAAAAAGTGGCAGAAAGTTTGTTAGTAGAATGACACGTGGTTATAAAAATATACCCAAACTTTGTTAAATATACCCAAACTTTAGTGACTACCGAACTGTTTTGTAGCACATAACCAAACATTTGGTTGTAATAACTAAACAATTGGGTATTACAACCAAATGTTTGGTTATGTGCTACAAAACAGTTCGGTAGTCACTAAAGTTTTTTTCAGTGTAGATACCTAACTAACTTAGACTAATTATATCCGGACCGGCCTTGCGGTAGCATTTCCCCTCTGCCACGGTATAAGATCAATGATCATTTACATTCAATTTTATAACTTATCACTAAACTAGACAGCCTATTATTGCGAAACAATAATTTCGAACTTAGAACGTTTGGGGTTTACACGAGACTACTTTTCATGATTTTGAACATTCAAAATTAGAATCTAAAGCCATAGGGAATAAAATCCAAAGTTGCGGATAACATGTTACCTCGCCCCCCGCAAAAAGTGGCAGAAAGTTTGTTAGTAGAATGACACGTGGTTATAAAAATATACCCAAACTTTGTTAAATATACCCAAACTTTAGTGACTACCGAACTGTTTTGTAGCACATAACCAAACATTTGGTTGTAATAACTAAACAATTGGCTATTACAACCAAATGTTTGGTTATGTGCTACAAAACAGTTCGGTAGTCACTAGTAGTTTTTTTCAGTGTAGATACCTAACTAATTATAGGCCATAGTTCAATATAGTTCCATCATTGGTCAATTAGACAATCAATAATCATGGAAAAGGTACCGAAGAATAGGAATAAAGTCTCTATCTGAGCCAAACCCCCAATTCTTAATTAAATCTATTACTTACCAAAAATTAATAGAATTGAGCGCTTTCTATTGAACCCTGTTCTATACTAAAACATCACCATAAATAAGCAGGCAAACAGTACAAACGGCAACACAAGTTAATCAGGCATCTCCGCAATGTTGCGTAGAGGCGACATTGGCAATAAATCGCCGACTAATCCCGCGCCTGCCGACCTCCTCTGTGGCACAGTGTACTCTAAACAGAGTAAAAGCTTCCTAAATAAGACAGTTTATTAACTATGCTTTGTATTCTTAACTGAGCTTAGATCATCATTAACCTTTGTTATGATATTTTAATAGATATTTAAAAAATGTATTGTTTCGGTCGACGAAAAGATTTTAGGGTCATTTTAGGGTCGTTTTTATGATGACGGTTTTTAAGAGGATCATCAGACCATCAATTATTTCATTTCATCAATTTTGGTTCATTTTTCAAATCAAACTTTCCCTATGCAACGTCGAAATTGCGATTGATTGCAGTATTTATTATTTTTAATTATGTTTAGTCTGAATACGTTTTTTTTTTTCCAAAACGATTAAAACAAAATATTATCCGCAGTCGGTAGGATTCGAACCTACGCTCCCAGAGGGAATCTGATTTCTAGTCAGACGCCTTAACCGCTCGGCCACGACTGCTTGTACAATTCACCACGTTTTATACATTCACATCTGGTTTCAATTAGAGCCACACATACACTTTAAAGTGAAAGGAAACTATTTACTTTCGTAAGATAAGAACGTTATCTCATGGCTCAGAAATGCTTGGGTCTGAGAACTTATAGTATTATATATAATCAATTATTTGATTAAATAGACTATGTATAATTATTGTATAAGTACATAACTTTAGCTTAAGAATTAGTATTGTAGTAGTTACGAGCTTTTACCCGCGACTTCGTCCGCATAAATTATATACCAGATTTTAAGTCAGATGATAAGCTATCAAACAAAAAAAGTTTCATCAAAATTAGTTCAATAGTTTTTGCGTGATACTCGAACAAACAAACACCCAAACAAACAAACAAACAAACATACAAACAAACAAACAAACAGACAGACAAAAAATCCAAAAATTGGTGATTTGGAATCAGGGACAGATAAAAACCATGTTGTAATTTTTTTTTGTAAATATCTTCAATGTACAGACACACTTCTGTTACAGTTTTATAATAGTTAAGATTAAATCTTGTTATGTTGTAGAGTTTCTGGCCGCATCTTTTCTACAGCGACAACACATTTCGACGTGGTGGTGGTAGCTTCAAATAAAGACTTGACGTTTAATAAGTGTGCTTCAAGCTCATAATTATATTGAATAAATAATGTTGACTTTGACTTTGTCACCTATTAATATTGGATGGGCGACGGTTGGTATACTGTTGACACTATTTAGACTGTGGCAGTTGTTAAACTAAACAATCTCTACCCTGTATTGTTACATGTTTCGTGAATTTCATTTCGGGATAAAACGGATTCGTTGTCTTCAAAACTTTACAGTGTTATATGACTCAACACAAACATGTTTATTTAAATATAATTATGTATGTAAGTGTAAAGGTCCTTCTTAATATGCTGACATTTTTTTAAGGGGATGATCAGACCATCAAACTGAACAGCTTTCTCTACGGGACCAACATCGAAATCGCGAAAAAAAATCAGCTGTTCCATACATTCGGCTCAAATAGGTTTGCAGTTGAGTATGGAACAGCTGATTTTCTTTCGCGATTTCGATGTTTGTTCCGTAGAGAAATTTGTTCAGAGTGACGGTCTGAATATCCCCTTAAAAAGTGTCAGCATATTAAGAAGGACCCTATACAGGGTGAAATTGATATCATTAGCATCCTATTAAACTAAGAGTCTACCCATCAAACTAAACAACTTTTACTATGGGAGCAAACCGATCGAAGCAACTAAAAAATCAGCTGTTGCATACATTTGGGTCGAGTAGGCACTGCAGTTTAGTATGGAACAGCTGATTTTTAGTTGCTCCGATCGGTTTGCTCCCATAGTAAAAGTTGTTCAGTTTGATGGGTAGACTCTTAGTTTAAAAGGATGCTAATGATATCAATTTCACCCATTTCACCCATTTCATTTTTCATTTTCATAGGCTAATAATGATATAAAAGTGTAATCCCTACATCTCACAACCACTCCATTTTCCCAGTGTGTTCATTCAACGTTATTCTACAGGGTGTTAGGGTAAACAGGTGCATTACTTTAAGGGGTGATTGTACCCATGATACTGAACAACTTTATCTAAAACGAGCTTTTACCCGCGACTTCGTCCGCATAAATTATATACCAGATTTTAAGTCAGATGATAAGCTATCAAACAAAAAAAGTTTCATCAAAATCGGTTCAGTAGTTTTTGCGTGATACTCGAACAAACGAACACCCAAACAAACAAATAAACAAACAAACAAACAAACGAACAAACAAACAAACAAACAAACAAACAAACAGACAGACAAAAAATCCAAAAATTGGTGATTTGGAATCAGGGACATCTAAAAATCATATCGTAATCTTTTTTTTGTAATTATCTGCAATGTACAGACACACTTCTGTTACAGTTTTATAATAGTTTAGATAGTAGAGCATCGTGGCAATTAGCCGGAGAGTAGGCGACCGCCCAGTGTCAGATTTGCAATGCGACTAACATTTCAATCTCTCTACTGTCATCGGATTCAACGAAAATGTTGAGGTGGCTGATTAATGGGTCGGATGCCCCTCCTAGGGAGAATCTGTAGGTACGCCAATACCCACCCCTGTAGAACAGAGGCCAAAGTATTTATGTAAGTATACAGGGTGCAACGAAACTCCCTAGTAATATTTAAAGGAGAGGTTTGAACTTTAGACCGTAAAACTGAACAAATTTCACTATGGAGGTAAAAACGAAAATAAAAAAACAATTAAATCTGCTGTCCCATAAATTTAAGTCAAGTAAGGTGGGTACTGCATGTTTGAATAAAACAGCCTGTCTTTTTTTTTCGATGTTGGTTGATTGATTCTACAGGGTGTAACAAAACACCCTAGAAATAATTAAGGGGGTGCTTCAGACCATCAATCTGAACAACTTTCACTATGGAGCCAACGTCGAGAAAAAATAAAAAAGATCTGCCGTCCCATACATTTGAGTCGAGACGGTACTGCAGTTTTTTTATGAAAGAGTGTATTTTTTTTTTGATTTCGATGTTGGCTCCATAGTGAAAGTTGTTCAGTTTGATGGTCTGCAGCACCCCCTTAAATATTACTAGGGTGTTTTGTTACACCCTGTATAGTTAAAGTTGTTCAGTTTGGTCTAAACCCACCCCTTTCAACATTGCTAGGGTGTTATGTTACACCTTGTATTTATATCGTAAAACGTCCAGTAAATTAACTGTCAAGTTGTAAAAAGTACAAAAAGTAATTCCTTATTGAATAAGACAGGCACTTATCCATAGCCATTATTACGTCCGGCGAGGGGTTAAAATCGTAATAATCTGTGTTACGTCCCTAAACTGCTTAACGGGATCGTAAATAAAGTAAATAGGCCAGTTTCGTAAGCCCAGTATCAAAGTACGCTTAACGCTTGTGGCCATTAAATAAGCTTTTTTTTGGAACCATTAAAAAAAAGAAAATGTATCTATTCTTGTGTTTTACTGTCTTTATCTGGACGCTGTTAGGTTCGCAATATGGAAACATTAGTAGAACAAATTACACGAAAAAAGAAGAACGGTCTCATCGTTGGGGGAGGCCTATGTCCAGCATTGGACGTCTATCGGCTGAGATGATGATGTAAAGTCGTGATGTAAGCTAGAACTGGATACGAAGCAATAATAATCATCATCATCAGCTTTTGTCTACCCACTGGAGCGTATAATTAAGCCTATATTAAGAAATGGAACAAAATAATCTTTAAGACGATTTAAACGTCGAACTTGTCGCCGAACTTTGTCTCGAAATTGTCGCCGATTTCCTAGCCCCAACGTAAGTGGCGTCCTTTATTTATTATTGTATTTATTGTTATTGCTGTAGTTTCAACATTCTACTATAAGATTTTAACTCCAGCTTTATAATTTAGCAATTATTACACTATGTTTATCTATGCGTGATGCTAAACAATAGATTAAGTGTTAAGGCGCGAACACTTATTAATACGAATTCATCATTGATTTTAATCTTGTTTATCTTTTTTTGTTAATGTCGATTGAGGGAAATGGCAATAGTATTTTAAGTAATAAGATGGATAGACTAAGAACATATTCTCAGTCTTAAATGATTTTTTTTTTTCGAAAGTGGGTTTCGTCTTTGGATCAAAGTAGTTCAAAGCAATGACTTAATAGACATCGCCTAAAATAATTATGTATTTTTCACTATTATGGGTTTTTACCTGTTTTCAGAATGAGACATATACGTATAACTGGACAACAAAATAACGCTTATTTAGCTGTCATTGCGATAGTGACATATTAATTTGGTAGGGAAAAAGTACACAAATAACAGCGATGCACTCAACAGCGTGATGACAGATTGAAAAGCTTTACGTGTAGAATGACGCTATAATAGCTCTATATTACTTATTTCTCTGAATTATTAGTGTATACTGGCTGCAGACCTACGGCAAAACTAGTTTCGGAGCCAGGGCTACATTGTACTATTTCTAAGCTAATTATAATAAAGAATTTTATGTTTTATGTTATGTTATACGTAATAACTTTACCGTTGTTATCTTCTTTTCATGTAAAGTTGTAAATTTTTGTTTTTCTTTAAATCGTCACTTTAAATGTCATTGCGCAATCTTTATCGCTCTGTCTAACTAGTTAATATTAGTTTTTTTTTATAAAGTTCAATTTGTTTATTTAGAAACTAGTAATTAAAAAGAAATAAGTTTCAAAAATTATAAATTAAAATAAAATTATTTTATACTCTTTAAAACTTATTAATTAGGTACTAAAAATCAAATGCAAGTGATAAATATTTGCCATATCAATAAATTCAAACAAAATTAATCTCAATTCTCGCAGTAACTACTTCCGCTTCCGTAATAAACTTACAACACTATACTCCAGAAGTATTAATAACTGCAGTTTTTTTTAATTATAGATTGAACAGTTAAAACCTCGATTAAATTTTGAAGAGATCCTATAGTGCACTGCTGCTGGCGCCTTAAATATAGTGATATAAATTGCATCTGCTACTCTGATTATAATTAGATTTAGTTTTAATCTGTTCTTGGGCATTGTTTCGGGTTCAAGTTATTTGCCTTTGTTTGTAATTTGAAACTTGTTTGTGTAATAATAACCATAAAATACAACTAATAAGTAAGATTAACATTAACACAACATTTTACTATCTCATAAATTGGTCATAAAATTCAATATGCTACTGCTATTTACTTATCAGCTAATCATAATCACACATCCAGTAGAGACAAATAAACGACTAAAATATACAGAGTGAAATTGATATCATTAGCATCCTTTTAAACTAAGAGTCTACCCATCAAACTGAACAACTTTTACTATGGGAGCAAACCGATCGGAGCAACTAAAGAATCAGCGGTCCCATACTAAACTGCAATGCTTATACTCGACTCAAAAGTATGCAACAGCAGATTTTTTTCTGCTCCGATCGCTTTGCTCCCATATTGAAAGTTGTTCAGTTAGATGGGTAGACTCTTAGTTTAAAAGGATGTCAATGATATCAATTTCACCCTGTATATATAGGATGATATAAAGTACCTAGGTACATAATAGAAAAGTACAAAGGACGAGCTTATCTCTGGAAGAAATCTCTTCAGAGATAAGCTCGCCCTTTGTACTTGTCTATTCCGTGTATACTATAAAGTGTTAATAAATAAAATAAATACATCTTGGAAACCATAGATTTAGTTAGCTTCGTTTTGGAATTAGTGTGACTTTTTCTTTCGATAGCAAGAAAATATGCTACATTACAAGGGTACAAGGAGACTCCCCGGATGACTAAACCCGAGTTTTTCTGGCGCAGCCTGGATATGACCGTTGCTGACTGCCTAATCTCGTCTCCACTGTAGCATGAGTGATTATCGTGTGATAGAGCAAAGGCTAAGGAATAAGGATGAGAAGGAGTGTACCATACTCCACCACGCGGGCCCAGTGGATTGGTGGAGGCAAGTTAGTGGTCAACTTGCTGTCACAGAATTTTCACGCCGAATTTTTCCAAAGCACGAAGACATTCGAGATCTTCTTATCGTGTGGGCAGAGCCCTTGTGTCAGAGTTTTATAAGACCGCCTTACGGCCTCTGACGTAGTTTTATGTAACGACTACTACCACCAGATATAGTAGCAGGGACCGACGGCTTAACGTGCCATCCGAAGCACGGAATCATTTTTCTTTTCAGACAATCAGGTGATTCAACCTGCAATGTCCTAACCAACTGGGGAAAAACGCACAAAGTGACATATCACTAGGTGTCCCCCGTGGGAATCGAACCCACGACCTCCGTGTGGAGAGCCCAATGCTCTTAACTATTAGACCACGGAGGCAGTCGACTGATCGGACCTGGCCCTGTACCCGCACTTTCGATGTTCACTATTTCGCCACTGTGTCGGTCCACACTTCATTGGAATAGAGTTGACATTGGAACGAAAATTTTCACGCAATTGCGAAGTTCTAATCCCGGGGTAGATTGATCGTCGAAAACCAGCGCCTCTACATCTTACTATTCCCAAACTAACTCAAACGGTTACCGCTAGGCGGCGCGATGTATGTAATTAAATTTGTAAACAGCCATCAACAACGATAACTGGCCCAAAGTTAAGATTACATTGTGAACTAATTACACAACTTGTTTAATTGCCTCTGTACACCTGCTCTTTTATTCACATGCAAATTTTGAGTTTATTTTTGATCAAAAACCGCGCACCCATTTCAGCCTTTAGGTGAAAAATACTAGGCGATTAGGAAAAAGTGCTTCTCTAGATCCTTGAATCATCTGTAACAGATGAAAAAGGCCTGATGATGATGACTAGGTAATTAATTGAGACAGTTTCTTGTGCAGATTTCTTTGGTGAAAGGAAACTGTTATGTTCAGACGAAGGTAGTGTACCGGACAGGGACGACCATCAAACAAGCTGGCTCACTGATTTATTGTCAGAATAGAACATGGTCTCAGCCACCTTGCTTACATTGATTCCTACACACACAACAGAAACGAAATCATCTAGCACTTTTCATGTGTACAATCAGCTGCAGAGAAATCTGACCCCTCTGTCTTAATCTTTATAAGCGCACGGGGGTTTGATTTCTCTGATGCTGACCTTACTAGTCGTCTACCAATGTTTATCCACTGTTTGCTGTTGACTGTACCTGTTACCCGCCAAAGCAATCCCGGTTCAAGTTGACTAGTCGATACGTTCTTTCTTACCTACTATGGTGTACTCATATCATAATACACAAAATTGTTGATACTATTATTATTGACGTCAATCAAAACACGTTATGCTATAGGATTTTAATTCTTTTAATTTTAAATAATTAACATAGAAATCTACATTTGTTAAAACAATCATTAGTGCTCTATTGAAATCTAAAACACATTATTATCTACCTACAACGTAAACAGCTTGATCAATAACAAGCAGAACCCAATTTTCCAAATGACGTCACAATTTAATATTCAAAGACAAAATACAATTTCGCAGTCGGTAGGATTCGAACCTACGCTCCCAGAGGGAATCTGATTTCTAGTCAGACGCCTTAACCGCTCGGCCACGACTGCTACAAAGTTTTGGCACAAAATCTCGTTTGCTTTCATGGCCATCGTAATCGCGGTTGTAAAATCGTATCGTTAATCCGAATTAATAACACCTGTATAATCCGAGAATTCAATGGTAGATAAGGCCCTGCACTCACGAAAGATAACCTGAATGGATTTTTAATACGCCAATAAAGGGTCTTTCTTACTTTAGGAGACCGTGAAATTGACTAACATACCAACATCGACGTAAAAAAAAGAAATCAGCAGAGAGTTTGATGGTTTGATCATTCCTTGAAAACCGTTGGCATAATAATAAAAAAAATCCTCGCGACTTCGTCCGTTACTAATTTATTATCACCGTAGCGCATTGGAAAATTATACGCACTTTTCCACTGTCAGGTTATCGAACCGTGAAAACCGCATCGAAATCGGTTCAGAAGTTTTTGAGAAATAGTATACCTAACTAAATGTTTTGATTTTGGAGATTTCTCGATACCTATCCCAAGGTTTTTTTGGGAATATTATTCTTAATGCCTTTAATTAGACTACTCTTTTACAATTTTATTAGTTAATTAGTTAATTGGGTAATTTTATTAAGTAGGTATTATTGTAACTTCTTTACCTTACAAAATTTAGATGGTATCTTAGTTATCTGTTTATTTTGTAAGCCGTAGGAAGCAATATTGTAGTACGGCAGTAATTATTATAATAGTACTTTGTGATTGTAGTTTCAGATACAATGTAGACCAGTCGTAAAGTTACAATTGATAATTGTTGTAAACGTGTACTATTGCTTTGTTACAATGTATCTAGAAGTGAAATTAATAAAAGGAATTTATTATTGTTTTGCATTGCAGTTGAGATTTTAATTAGTGATCGGTAGTTGATTATCAGAACAGCTCCCTTTTTTAAAGCTGGTGATAAATGACAACCAACTTCAAAAAGAGAGAGTAAGTGGTTCTCTGTTGAACCTGTATACGTACACACGACGATACCTAAATCTAGCTATACAAAAGGAAGTACCTATAGTCCTCAAAAACAAAATTTTATATTCAATTGTGTTGCAAAGTTTCTGACAATCCTGATTCCCGATAGGGATTTTGGTCCTGAGGTTATGAAGTATAGGTACGTAGGTATTTAGTCTATGGCGGTACCACTGACTCAGTATCACATCACACTTACCTCTTATTAAACACTTGACCGTTATTTGAAGCTTAATAGGTTTGAGATAGGCCCTTCTCTGTTTTCCGCATATCGTACCTCTCTTTCTACCTTAGTTTACCCTTTCACTCGCACATCTAGTTGCATCAACTCACCACCAGGTGGCGCGGCGGGTCTTGAAAGCGCGCGCGCCATTTTCTAACCATTGGCGTCCTGTTTTCCGCCGCGTTCGGTCGTGCTCGCAGACTCGCAGTAAGAAAGACCAATTTTATTATATTTTGTTATAGTATTTATAGTTATACACGTAAACGGTGTTACCGTTCGAAATTTAGAATTTTGCAGCTACTTGAATATTAGTAGCACTGTACCGACGTAAGTATTACTGCCTACTTACGAATTATTGTGTTCAATATATTTCTTTCTACCTTTGTTTTTGTTCGAGTTTAGGATGGAAAATTTTAGTGATAAAAGTGTGTCCTTGGTTTTTGTTCGATTTTAGGATGGACAATTTTAGTGATAAAAGTGTCTCAAATGTGAACCCCGTCGCGGGAACAAGTTTTGAGTTCGTGCTAGCTCTCCGGTGCCTGAAAAACGAACTAGAAAGCCACGCACGTAATTGTTCTAGCAGTAGCTCATCGAGCTCCTCGAGTGATAGCAGTTCTTTCTCGTTGTCACGTAGTTCGACTCCACCTCGTGATAATAAAGCCTCGCGCCGTCGCCGCCGTAACAAAAAAAGGGGGGGCCATAAGCGAAGTCGTCGTCGCGACTACCGCCGACTCGACGAATTAACGTGGGAGGTAGTCGAACTTCGCAAACAAGTGAATACAGGTGATTGCGATTCCGCAAATTGCGCTAATCAGACCACCCGCATGGATGAATTTTCGATTATTGTCGGTAAGTTAGTGGCGAGTTATTTAAAGATGTTGGTCCAGATGACCCTACCCGTAATTCTATTGACCCAGAATTTGTGTTTGAAATTTAGACGAAATTAAAGGAACCCGCAGGTCGTAAAACTCCTCAAAATTGTTGCATACCTACATTAAAATAAATTCTGCACTTCGACAGTATCAGACAAGTTCAGACAAGTTCGTTATACCGATTCTTTTATTTTATGTATTTTAAATGTGAACGACGAAGTTAAGGGTTACGACTCGTTGCGCCATTTGGCTTATGCTGACAAGGCTTTGTCTTTTCATGTTTTTAAAACAACGAGAAACTTTACAAGCTTTTCTTAGGAGCCTTCTCCAGTGGGCTCGTGATTCCGATTTGTCATTGGAAGCGTTAATGAATTATTTTTGAATAATAATTTTAAAGTATAGTCAGACTTTTATTGCATTTAATTTGTGGCCATGGGGCCGAAGTGATTCAAATGAAAAGAGACGGTATAACGATCTATCTTCGTGTGTGATTTCCTCAATAAAGCTGCGTTACGTAAAATTCTACCGTCATGCCAACACGTGTTCAATACGGAGGCGCGGACTACGACCCTTGGAAAAGCAGGAGGCGTTCGCACCCGCTCCACAAGCGGGATCAAGCAAGCAGCCTATTCACCACCTCTGGCAGGGGCAGGCGACTCGAAACGTGCCCTCGCAGGGTACTGCTCAAGGATGTTGTGCCTCAGGGAATATTACCCAAACTTATTTTCAACCCTCGCAGGGTTACTATACCGTTCCCGTGATCCCGTCCCTCGCAGGGACATGGACCCGCCTATAATAATGCTGATACACGTTAAACGTTTCACAAGCAACCTATTCACCACCCCTCGCAGGGGCAGGCGGTTCGAAACGTGCTCTCGCAGGGTACTGCTCAAAGATGTTGTGCCTCAGGGCATATTACCCATACTCATTTTCTACCCTCGCAGGGTTACGACCATTCCCGTCCCTCGTAGGGACATGGACCCGCCTATAATAGTTCTGATACACGTTAAACATTTCACAATCAGACGAGAGGAGGCTGCCAGGCCAATAGATAGCCGAACAGAGGCGGTCGTAAGCGTGCAGGGTCACCCTCAAACGCTAATAAAAATACAAAAAACGTCAGTATTGACTCTCAAATGTGACGGGCGATTACTTGTATTTCATCTTCGTTGACATCAATGAGGCGCTTCAAGTTTCTTACTGAGCATAATAAAAGGATTCCGCATACCCTTCCTTCAGAAGCCGCCATTAGTAGTGCCACGTGCGAACGATACTCGGTTCAGCACCACTGTTTCAGAAGCAATGTGACTTGCCGTATCAAACAAAACAAAACAAGGGTTCCTGGATATAGTCAGACCCAGTCCAAGTCGAGTTTGTCTCGACCGTGTTTCGCGTTCCCAAGAGCGATGGGCCTCATCGACCCATTTTCAATTTGTCGATCCTGACTTTTTGCGTAATTAATTACAGACCGATTCAGACTCGTAAACGTATACCGTGTCCCCGAATTTCTGCAACCACGAGTTTGGATGTGCCAAGATTTTCACCTGGCAATAGCACCGTGTCACAGACGGTTCCTTTGACTAATTTACGAAGTCGAAATTCTGCAAGTTACCTACCATTCGGCTTCAGTACGGCGCCGAAAGTATTTGCTTCGCTATCCAACTGGGCAGCTCAAACATTGAGAGTTCAAGGGATACTATTATCGTTAATTTGGAAAATTTCTTCTGGCCCATCAGAGTCAGCAAATTTTACAAACCCATATTCAAATATATTCGAAACGAATCTAATAGTGAAACGTGGACGTTCTGAGGTTTCAAATTTTCTTTGACTACCCCCTCGGGGAATATAGTCGTGAGCATATGCGTATGCCTGCGTATATTCAAATATTACTCGAGAGACTGCAGTTCCTCGGGTGGCAAGTGAACTTCGACATGTTCATATGACTCCACAGCAGAGCCTTGTATTTCTATAGGCATCCAGTGGGAAACTTGGGAAAACGAAGGCTAGAAGTCTCTTCCTAAAGAAAATTCGGTTTCCCTCTCGTTAAGGATCACATCAATGTTAGAGAGTGGATTGTAGCTCTGAGATAACTACAGATCATAGTAGGATTATTAATCTTTGCAAGCTTTGTGGTGCCAACGGGCAGACTTTATTATCGAGAAGTTCTTGCCTTTCTAAACGACTGCATCAAATGTCCAGTAGAAAAAGTATGCTCTCCCATTCCAAGCATGGTGGTTACACAACAACCATCACACACCTACCACAATTTTCTCGAGACACATACATCCGACCTAGTATGGGGACCTCAATCAGATAATCTCTCGCTGTCAGGCTCATGGTTCGATCAGGAACAACACGTTCACTGCAATCAGAAAAAGCTTTTTGCGTTTCTAAAAGTGCTACAAGATCAGCATCAGTTCTTAGTTCATTACACAGTTCTATGGCAGTGCGACAACAGAACAGCAGAAGGTGGGACAAGGCCCACAGCTCTTATAGATAATAAACGTTTCAAATTTTCAATTACTAGATCTCTATCTAATTTACGTATCTGCTCATCATATCCCTGGCAAATACAGCGGACACGCAGACCATCTATTTCGATCTCGGCTGACCCCGGAATGACATCTGTTACCTGCCTGTACAGACAGAAGTAATTTTCAGGAAGTTTGGTGTACCTGTGATCAACCTATTTGCTTCAGCTAATGCCCATGTAACTAGTTTCGAATTATGTGTCATTAGATCTGACCGAAAAGCAAGCTATTTCACGACGCTTTCTCCCGGCCGTGGAAATGTGAGGGTAGTCAAATAACCTCACTTACTGGAACGAATCGCAATTAAACTTACTCCACTCGTCGTGGCGCCCATCTACCTGTAAAACCTACTAGGTCGCATGGAGTAGATGGATTATATGGTGTAAAACTCATACGTTCGACCCAATTTGTCCATATGGGTATATTTTATTTAGTGCTGTTTTTGGCAGACTTATTTCTTGAGTAAAAGTTTTCTTACAATACATATTGCACAAGACTGTGGTGTTAACATTGTGTAATACTGCACCGCTGCTGTGCCTGGCCAACTCAGCACTCATGTTTTGGTTAAACCTATCTTAAAATCAATCCCCTTGCAAAGGCCTGTGCTGTGCCCCATAAACCATTAATTTGGAATATTGATACCTTGGTCTCGTTCATGAGTATTTATGGAGTAAATGAAAATAATACGTTCTCTACAGGAGGCTTAGACATACGGCTATCCTACTTTTATTATGTTCAGGAAGACGCGTCTATGATGTTACTTACCTAAACGACAACATTTAATTGAGTGAAAATCACTTAATTTTATGGCCGAAGTTCGGTTCTAAAACAGAATAATACTAATTTCAGACTATCGGTCTGGAAATTATTAAGAAATCCACAAAACAGGAAACTAGACCCGGTTTTCTGGGTTAAACCAATGATATTAACCCATACTGCAAATCTCCTTCGTGACAGACGTGATTCAGTGAATAAGCCAATAATAGTTCATTTATTAATTTAAGAGGACGGTCAAGACCGGCTTCTCGAACAGTAGTCGCGGTATAGATTAAGTTTTGACTGATTGAAGCTGATATAATTGTGTCTCTTGGCAGCATACGTTCCGCAGTTGCTTCTAAAAACTGGTCAGATATAATTCCTTTCCGTGAAATCTGGCGATCTGTAAATTCTTTCAGCCATTTTTATAGACAAGAAGTTATACCAGTGTCTGCCTATGTTACGAATACCTTCATTCCTACAATTTAATCTCGTTAGCTGCTGTAACGATAGTATATTATTCATTTATCTTTTTGTTTCAATGAATTGATGTTTGTCGAACACAAACTCAATAAGTAAATAGACTTACTTTACCTACTAGGTTTATTTTGATATAAAGCTTTAACTGTTTCTTCTATTTCTGGTATTTTCTACCACAACAAATATAATAATTAAAATAGCTATGTGTTTTCTATTTCATTGAATATTTACATAATTACAGTTATATGCTTACCGAGTTTACTTTTCGCACATCTCCAACTATTTTATATTTTGCTCTAAATGTATTTAGTTGCTTACATACCTAGATAACGTACATGTTTATCTTAAAATACACAGAACTGAGGGATTGTGCTTCTACACGCACCTCAGTCACATTGGCGTCCCACCACCAGGCGATAACAAACACGTCTCAAACCTATTAAGCTTCAAATAACGGTCAAGTGTTTAATAGCAGCGTTTTTCCTGAAATAAAACGCTTATTAAATACTTACCTTATTTGAAGCTTAAATTTTAATTCTGCCTGGTGTTTTTCGACACAATGGTTAGAAAATGGCGCGCGCGCTTTCAAGACCCGCCGCGCCACCTGGTGGTGAGTTGATGCAACTAGATGTGCGAGTGAAAGGGTAAACTAAGGTAGAAAGAGAGGTACGATATGCGGAAAACAGAGAAGGGCCTATCTCAAACCTATTAAGCTTCAAATAAGGTAAGTATTTAATAAGCGTTTTATTTCAGGAAAAACGCTGCTATTGTCAGTGCGACCAGGATGTGTCTAAACTCAAAATCCAGACTAGAAATGATAATACCATTTTGCACAAAGAGTGTTAGTCCCCATAATTTTCAAAATTAAAACGTTCTTCCCCAATTTGTGTCCAACAATGCCGGTGACATTGGATTATCCGTTATCACCCACAAAGGCATATTACAACATTATTTAAAGCCTGTATCAAAGCAAAGTATGGGTTTTATTAAAAAATACCGGCCCGCAAAGGTAGCCATTTGTATTTTTAATCGAATTTGAGCGTGATGGCGAAAATGTGAAAATTAAAGAACTTTTAAAAGCGGGGTGTTGTAATTATCGCGTTGTAGGGAAGTTTTTAATTTTTGTTTTTTTGGTTGGCTTTTTTTTAAATTCCACATCCGAACACGGGGGTAGTTCATGTAGGATACTAGTAGCTAAAAACTCATCATATAGCACGTGATATTTTAATTTAATTTAATGTATTTATTAACTTTAAAGGGTACATGTGTGTCTTAAAAATTACCACGCCAAACTGTACAGCAGTTTGTCGGCGATTTACGGAAGATCATAAATTATGATGCATTTAGTGATTGGGTTTTAGGTACTATTATTCTGTTCTGTGCTATAATTAAGCTATAATAAGGCGTAGTGGAGCTACGAGTCCGTAAAACCACGTCGTGGATTATAAATCCAGATTCTTCACTCAATCTTTAATAAGCTGTTTCTTTTGACAGTTTGACTATCAGAACCGCCTAAATAGATTCACAGTTTCGTGGCCTGTCCCTCTAGCCTTGCGCTGGCAACTACATAGTAGATAGATAACAAAAAAAAAATCTATTGGGTGACAACTTAGACTAATTATATCCGGACCGGCCTTGCGGTAGCATTTCCCCTCTGCCACGGTATTAGATCAATTAATCTTGCGCATTTACAGCCAATTTTATACCTTATCACTAAACAAGACAGCCTATAATAGCGAAACAATAATTTTGAACTTAGAACGTTTGGGGTTTACACGAGACTACTTTTCATGATTTTGAACATTCAAAATTAGAATCTAAAGTCATAGGGAATAAAATCCAAAGTTGCGGATAACATGTTACCTCGCCCCCCGCAAAAAGTGGCAGAAAGTTTGTTAGTAGAATGACACGTGGTTACGCGTCCCGATATAATTAGTCTAAGGGTGACAAAAATGTCTGTAAAACTACTTTTGACCTTTCCAATAAAAATTTAAAAGGTGTACGGCTTAAATTGTGGTAGAATGGTCCTACGCCAAAATTTCGCAGTCGGTAGGATTCGAACCTACGCTCCCAGAGGGAATCTGATTTCGAGTCAGACGCCTTAACCACTCGGCCACGACTGCCTTGGACGATCCCTTTAAATTCGCATTTTGTACCTGATTTACGGTCATCTGATGAAAGCAAGATTTTTTTTACCATACCAGCGGATTGTGCGGATGCAGGGATTGTTGGTAAAATGCTGTTGAATTTTTATTGTACCTATAATTACAGTTAAGGTGGTTTCAGTCCATACAAACGTTTGACGCACAATACGCGTAGACGGAATTAATAAAAGTAATATTTTTTATATGGAAAAATAGATTAGAAAATCTAGATGTCGCGTATCAAATAACATTTGCAATTTACAATATAATTACGAAGCTTTGAAAATTTTGTATGAAAAATTTCAAAGCTTTATATCTTCTTAATTATATTATAAATTGCAAATGTTATTTAATATGCGACAACTAGATTTTCATAACTATTTTTCCATATATACAAAGTTACTTAAATTAATACCGTCTACGCGTATTGTGCGTCAAAGTTTTGTATAAAATTGACCCCTCTTCAACCGCCTAGGTCACTTTCGAATGCATGAGAGGAGAGGTAACTATTAGAATACAATTTATTGCCGCAAGGTTTTCTCTTTATACAGTGTTAGTTAGACAGTTGCATTATTTTAAGTGACGATTGTACTAGTTTTTATTACGAAAATAAATGAAGTAAAGATTAATGAAGTAGGTAGTAAGATCAAACCTCTTAGCTTACTTTGTTATCTCAAAAATATCTTAAATCTCATTATTGACCTTGTAATGCATGGCACTGCCAGTAGAAGAAAGGAGGCTTTCAAATTATCAATATTATTTTTTTTATTTATTCACTTAAGAGGGCTATCACAGTCCAGTGGCGCCCTCATCACATTAAAAAAGATTTCTCAATAAAGAAAGCCTAAATTAAAAAAGTGCTCAACATCAAAACTACAAAAGCCTTCAAGCTATTGTCATAGAATACTTTTATAGGTTCTAAACATTCCACTTTTAGACAATTTCGAATAAAAACAAAAGCGGCCGTTTTTTTCTTTTTTCAAAATTTGTATGTTTAGACCTTTAAAAGACCTATAAAAGTATTCTATGAAAATAGCTTAAGGCTATTCTACCGTTGGCGCGCTCCATACAAACGTAGTATGATGATATTTTCAATACTATCTACTGAAAGTCAATGAAATTTTTCAAAAACAATCAAGTAACTAATTTCTATGTCGGTATGAAGTCAGATTTTCGTTAAAATATACAGTTTCAATGCTAGGATTAATTTAAGATTTGTATGGAAATATTTGTGGCACTGTAACTTTAAAACTATAAATTTTATCGAAAATCTGACTTCATACCGACATAGAAATTAGTTCCTAGATTGTTTTTGAAAAATTTCATTGATCTTAATTGGATAGTATTGAAAATATCACCATACTACGTTTGTATGGAGCGCGCCAACGGTAGAATAGCCTTAAAGGCTTTTGTAGTTTTGATGTTGAGCACTTTTTTAATTTAGGCTTTCTTTATTGAGAAATCTTTTAATGTGATAAGGGCGCCACTGGACTGAGACAGCCCTCTTAATCATAATTATTTATGTATTAAAAGGTTATATAGGTATTATTAGGTTTTGACGGCCCGGTAGCACAGTCAGTAGTGAACCTGCCTGCTGTGCCGAGGGTCGCGGGTTCGAATCCCGTAAGGGACAAATATTTGTATGATGAATATAAATATTTGTACCCGAGTCATGGATGTTTGTATCTATATATTATAAGACTGAAACTCTCTGGATACTGGCAAATATACATTTTAATAGACTTTTCCTCAATTATTATATAAAACTATCGGATCGGCGTATGCGACCCGTGCGGAGCGCGGGGAGAAGGTGACAGCTTCCGGGTGTAGGCAAAGGGGTGACCCATAGAGCACGCAGGGGGGGTCTGCCAAAAACCACATTTCCGCTAACAATATGTATTCTATATCGTTGTCTAGTCATCATAATACAAGTCCAGGCTAGATTCTGGTACTTTAAATGTGACTAGATAATTTGTGTGACATTGTCCAAGATATTTATTATATTTATTATCATTAAGTAATTATTATTATTACATTGGAGTAGAATTACACTAGGATAAAAAGCGTTGTATCAAACACAAAGTACAAAAACAAACTGTGAATATCTCAGTTTCTGCAGCACTTCTAACATACATACGGTTGTGCAGCTAAAAAGTCCGAGTCCACACATTAGCATAGAGAGCGATCGAAGGATTTGCGTCTGTCGGTACGTCCGCACGCGCCTCTGTACGGATATACCACCTTATGGACTTCTATTGCAAGGAAAACTCTTTATGTCATACATGGTCCTTCTTAATACTGACACTATTTTACGGGGATAATCAGGCCATCAAACTGAACCACTTTCTCTATAGGACCAACATCGAAATCACAAAAAAAAGTGTTGTCCCATACCTTTGGCTCAAGTAGGTTTGCAGTTTTGTATGGAACAGCAGATTTTTTCTCACGATGTTGAGAGCATTTTCGAAGAGCAAAGAGCAATATCTAGCCAAAGTCAATGAATTAGGTACTAGTTTTTATTTTCTTAAGGACTAGCTGTATAATAAAAAAGAAAAATAAGACACTTTAAACTCATAATCAATGTTGTCAGAAACATTGCTACAACTACCAACTACTTTTTTGAGCATGGAACTACATGCTGTAGAAAAAGATACTACATTTTGAAAGGTTTCACAAAGAGATTTTTTTTTTACAAATAATATGTGTGCTACCCGCTTATCAATCCCACAAGTCTGGGCCTCTACTCGCACATTCGAACTTCACAATTGCGTGACGAACGTTTTCGTTCCAATGTCAACTAACTCTATTACAGTGAAGTGCGGACCGAAACAGTGGCGATATATCGAAAGTCCGGTTACAGGGCCTGACGTTGAATTAAATTTACCATTATTCGTTTTTATAATATGTAAAAAATATAGATACTCCTAAAATATTACGATAGAAATGGATTATGATGAAAAGCTACAATACTTCTTTTATTAAACTTTCTCGCCAGCTTCATGATGGCTAGTACAGTCAACAAGCTTGACACTTTGGACTTTGTACCGTTCTTATTTAGTGCGTCATAAGCGTTACAATCGAACTGCAAGTGTAAAGCTTGATATGCTCTTGACTGCACTTTGAACTTTTCGTAAAATTGTTTTTGCTATAGGTTTCATTTGTGTGCTGTACACACTGCGACACATTAAGCTATACAAAACCAACATAAGCTAGCCGAGCGATGCTGTGCGACCGATGCTGGCCGAGCGATGCTGGGCGCGCGTATGTTGGTTTTATAAAGCTTGATTTGTCGCCGTGTGTTTTAAATTTTTTGTGGTCAAATAACAATAATGCATTAAATTGTTAATTAACCGTTCATTACTGATTTTAATTAAAATAATTAGAAGTCTGTGGGATACTTGGTCGGTGTACGGCGGTATCGGTGCGGTGGTGGGAACGCAACAAAATGCGAGCTTCTGTACGCTATGTTTTATTCAAACAGCTGTTTGTTTAGAATACATTTTTAAAATCGTTTTTGAAGATTGTGCGGTTCCTTTGTGGAGTGTTCGCTTTGAGGTTTTTTCTAGATTCATTTTGAACTTTATTACTAAAGGAACATGGCTAAAGCTTCCTTAAATAAGTATTTTCACAGCGGGACTAGAAGGTTAGTTACTAAGCAATTCGAAATTCTAATTGCTTAGTAACTAGTTTCTAGTCCTTTCGAATGCAGAAATTTTTTACATGAGTTCCTATTTAATCAAATAATAAGTATTTTATCATCATCATTACAATTAGTCCGATAAATTCCACTATTGGGCCAATATTTCATGCCATCTCAAACGGTCTTGTACTACTGACATTGGCTACTTAGATTTTGACCGACCATTTGTTTGCCGGTCTACTTACCACATGCAAACACTTTAAACTTTAAATATGCTGAATCTTCTTCTTATGGTACCTACCATCTTATCTTATCTTATCTTGTTGTGGGGGCTGGCAAGCCAGCAACACTTCGACCCAGTGGGATCTTTTGTGTTAGCCCCAATACTTTTTACTTTCTTCACCCTTCAAATACATGGTCAATGAAGGAGGCAATTACCATTGAGGGGAAGAAGCCTAAGATCTCCCGGTTTTGGATACCTACTATGGCTATCATTAGGGCTCTTTGGACCCTGGAAACTGCAGCCATAAAATAGTGAGGTGGTGTTCATATCGAACCAGTCACACAGGTTCAAGTCAGGAATTCATTCTCCTACTAGACATTCGTCTCCCTAAAATTTTCCCCTGCCGAATAATCTGGAGAACTTGGTATTGTATATTACTTCTGATAGTGTGACCGAGTTTATGATTTTTAGGATTTGTACTCTCTTATTCATCCTCTTCAAGACAATTCTGTACCTATATCCATGACATCTTCAACATGCTGAATGATTGCTACAAATGCACGTATGGGCTGACACTTTTTAAGGGGATGATCAGACCGTCAAAGAGAACTTTCTCTATGACATCAACATCGAAAACGCGAAAGAAAAATCTGCTCGTCCACACAAAACTGCAAACCTACTCGAGTCAAATGTATGGGACAGCAGATTTTTCCTCTCGATTTCGATGTTGGTCCCATAGAGAAAGTTGTTCAGTTTGATGGTCTGATCATCGTTGTCATCGTCTTAAAAAAGTGTCAGCATATTAAGAAGGACCCTGTATAGCTTCAAAAGACTGTTCTTAGTCGTATCAAAATTTTCCGTCTACGACAAAAGGGAATACTTTAATGTGTTTTTCTCAAACATGCTTGGAAATGTGAGCATTATTTTGACAACCTTCTTCGAGATAAATCGAAATTGCAGTACTGGCCAAATACATGCGCGCAGCGGCCGGCAATGTTGTATGAAAATCCATATCTGTCGTGTTTAGCGGCCAAATAAATTACATAGTAAACTCATATCTGTCGTGTAATTTAAAAATGGAACGATCTTTTTCTCCGAAACATAGCGACCAAGGAGGTAACTCATCAAAGGTTTTATTTAAATTTCGAACTGGCTTGCAAATAGAAAGCTGGTTATTGAAAAAAAAAAAATTGTTGTTCGTTGTTCGTCATTGATTTTGAAAAGAGTTTTAATTTCCGCGAATTATTTGAGAAAATTTACTGTTTTAATTTCCGCGCATTATTTGAGAAAAGTACTATACAAGCCTTGGCCACAACTAGGCATTGATGGACTTACGTATGTGTGCCTCGGCTTCGCCTCGGCCCACATTTACACGTTCGTCCATCAATGTCTCTGTTGCTGGCCGCTGCAGTAATGTACTATATCTATGTATTAAGATGTAGGTACCATAAAACTCCTCGGTTACCGGAAGGAATATTTTCCCGAAAGCGTCTGGTCTGAGAGCTACAATAATTTTACCTTGTAATAGACATTTCGTTGTTACTTCCCGCCATTAGCGTCTTTTTTTATTTACGATAATCATTTAAATTACGTTGCTTGGTTTTTGAGAATTATTACCGTAATATTTGAATTTATAATTGGGTGCAGTGAAATACTTGGGGGCAAGAATCGTTTAATATTTGGCTGTGTTTCCGGCTTAGAATATACTACCCCATTACTTTTTGAGGGTGTCATACGAAGCTAATAAGGGATAAAGGCTCTTTGTAGAGTGTATGGAAAGGCTAACAACTTGACTAGTCATTCCATTCTGAAACCTTTAGTAAAATACCAAACGCGAAAACGAAAAAAACTAGTTCAAAACTAAAAAGCCGTTGTAAGAAATAGTCTTTGCAGCGCGCTCTATTCGAATTAAGTTTTATTGTATTTTCAGTACTACCCACTAAAAGTCAGTGATTAAAATTATTATTTATTATTATATATTATACGAGCTTTTACCCGCGACTTCGTCCGCATAAATTACATACCAGATTTTAAGTCAGATGATAAGCTATCAAACAAAAAAGTTTCATCAAAATCGGTTCAGTAGTTTTTGCGTGATACTCGAACAAACAAACACCCAAACAAACAAACAAACAAACAAACAAACGAACAAACAAACAAACAAACAAACAAACAAACAGACAGACAAAAAATCAAAAAATTTGTGATTTGAAATCAGGGACATCTAAAAATCATATCGTAATCGTTTTTTTGTAAATATCTTCAATGTACAGACACACTTCTGTTACAGTTTTATAATAGTTTAGATTATATTATATTTTTTTGAAACACGGTCTAGAAACTAATCTTCTCGTTGCTAATAACCAAAATAAAACCAAACTTCAACCATTTTGTATGGAGCGCGCTGTGTTGTGCCTCTACCAATAATTCAGACGCATTGTATACATTATAATTTTTGTTAGTGATATAAGAAGTGTTTTGTATGTGCCTAGTTGGAGCCTTAAAAAATAAAATAATAAAGATAAAAGGCTTATTTTCTTCAGAAAAGGCGAACCTAAAAAGTGCAACCTAAACGTAATTGTTAATTTTACTACGAAAACAACACACTATCACACCACAAAGATTTGAAGATAACAGTCTGTTTATTCGAACACTCATTTGTACCGTAAAATAGCGCCCCCTCGCGTGCAAGCGCCCCGGGGCGCTATCTTACCATCAGGCCCCATTACAAGGCCCCGCCTTCCGTGGTACTAGTTACGAGTCACTCAACAACTAATATATTACGGTAACTGTTACTGATACTAGATACTTGGTAACTATCATTATAAGTTTCAGCTTTGGATATACAGGGTCCTTCTTAAGGGCCTATGTCGAAAAATTATTTAAGCGAAACAGGCGCGGGATAGCTTATATTACGGCCTGATGCGAGAGAAAGAGATGGGGCGGCGCGCGCGCCTGAAACGAATCGAGCGCCAAATCAAACTTTATTTAATTGTGATTGTACTATTTATGTAAATTCAATTCTGCTCTAATCAAAATTTAGAAAATATCAATCTCTTTTTTTTAAATCAAGTCTTGTGTTTCTATTATTCACCGTTTAGCAGTTCCAAGCGTTAATAGATAAAGAAGGAGGCTACTTTGGCTTGTTTTTCTATCGAGAAAATGTGTCTTAATCGTGTTTTGGCTCTAATCAAAACTTCAATGATATGTTCAATTTACACATATCCGAAAATCATACTCCTACTGTTAGTAGGTACTTCATGATATATGAAGCTTTGAAGAATCCAATTTTTTTCACATAGCCCCTTAATATGCTGAACCTTTTTTAAGGCGACGATCAGACCTTCAAACTGAACAACTTTCGAAATCGCGAAAAAAATCTGCTGTCCCATACATTTGGCTCGCGTAGGTTTGCAGTTTTGTATGGATGTGCTGATTTTTTTTCGCGATTTCGATGTTGGTGCCATAGGGAAAGTTGTTCAGTTTGACGGTCTGATCATCCCCTTAAAAAAGTGTCAGCATATTAAGGTGGTTTCAGTCCACACAAACGTTTGACGCACAATACGCGTAGACGGAATTAATAAAAGTAATGTTTTATATAAAACATTACTTTTATTAATGGAAAAATAGGTTAAAAAATCTAGATGTTGCGTATCAAATAACATTTGCAATTTATAATATAATTACGAAGATACAATAGCTTTTTAATTTTTCATACAAAATTTTCAAAGCTTTTAATTTTTCATACAAAATTTTCAAAGCTTTAAGTATATCTTCGTAATTATATTATAAATTGCAAATGTTATTTGATACGCGACATCTAGATTTTCTAAACTATTTTTCCATATACAGGGTGTACAATAAAATGGGACAGCTACTTAAAGGGGTGCTTCAGACCTTCAAACTGAACAACTTTCTCTATGGGACCAATATCGAAATCGCGAAAAAAAAATCTGCTGTCCCATACATTTCAGTCGAGTTATGTTTGCAGTTTTGTATGGGAGAGCGGTTTTTTTTTCGCGATTTCGATATTGGTCCCATAGAGAAAGTTGTTAAGTTTGATGGTCTGAAGCACCCCTTTAAGTAGCTGTCCCATTTTATTGTACACCCTGTATACAAAGTTACTTATATTAATACCGTCTACGCATATTATGCGCCAAAGTTTTGTATAAAATAGACCCCTCTGCAACCGCCTTAAGAAGGACCCTGTATAAGGTACGATCAAACGATAACGCTTCGTTTTTAATATTCACAAGATATTGATTCGGTCGCTCGGTTTTCAACTTTCCCATGATATTAGTAAATATTTACTTTGATCGTCATCAGAAGGGCGGCCATTGGTCGGAAAAAACTACCTAGAAGCAAGTTGGTCGGTAGTTTTGCTATGAATCACCGATCAGATAAGAACTTATTCCTATGAATAGTTGCTTGATGTTGGTGCAGCAAAAAGCGTAGATTGAGTGGGCTAATTTAATTGATTGATTGATTATTTTCATTCTCCCATGCCCTTGTCCCATTATTTCGAAAAATCGATCAAATGATCTTCACTGGAACCTCGGGAAACGAGGACCCAATGCATATTCTTCTTCTTCTTATCGTGTGGGCAGAGCCCTGGTTTCAGAGTTTTTTCAGACCGCCTTACGGCCTCTGACGTGGTTTTTATGTTACGACTACTACCACCAGAGATAGTAGCCGGGACCAACGGCTTAACGTGCCATCCGAAGCACGGAATCATTTTTCTTTTCAGACAATCAGGTGATTCAGCCTGCAATGTCCTAACCAACTGGGGAAAAACGCACAAAGTGACATATCACTAGGTGTCCCCCGTGGGAATCGAACCCACGACCTCCGTGTCGAGAGCCAGTGCTCTTAAGGCTGGGTATTAGTCCTGAAAAAAATCTGTTTTACACCCCGCTTCCCCGCTCAGGCCCCGCCCACCAGACGTAAAACTTTTTCTAGCACTGTCATTGTCACATTTCCCCGCCATATGTACGTAAATATTGCCATGTATAGAAAAGTCACTCCACATAAAAAATAGCATGAATGCAAGACTGATAAATTAAACAAATAAATTTTTGCTATTAAAATGGGTAACATAAGAAATTTAAAAAAAATGAAATCTCGGTTGAAGGCGAAACAAATAGCTAAAGGAACATGGTACCTAAGTTTTTTCTACACAATTCCCCGGTTCTGAAGAGTGCAGTCAAGTAAATGAACGAGTGGGTTCAAGTTCCTCCCGAGACTTAATTTTAAAATTTTTTATTTGAATTTGAATAGCTGAGCACAACATGGCTGTAACATGTTTATAATCAATAATATTTGAAGTTTTTTCTATTTATCTATCTGTGCAAAATTGACCACAGTCTAAACAAATGACAGATCAGTATGTTCAAACAGAGAAGGCAAGTTACCTATTCCACGGAATATATAAGAGGTACACACTTTAAAGAAATTATGAATATTGTATCTAACAACAAAATCGCGATGTTGAAAGACCTAAAGAAGCAGTGGTGCGCACATGTGGTTCGTCTTTGTTTCAATGAAGTTTTTTTAAAGACTTATGAAAAAAATCCGTCAGATGGCGCTAGTAGTATATGGACAATTCGAAAAAATATTTTTTCTAAAAAATTGTACAAAAATTATTCTGACTTTATTCAAATCGTTATGATCGTCATCGTATTAATTTATGAATAAAGTCCCTAAACTTGGAAATCGAGATAAATACGTTTGGCAAGCATTGGTTTAGTAATTACTGCGGCAAATTTTTGTTATCAAAACGCCTCATTGATATAATCAAAGAACATTACAAGACGGGTTACGAGACGACTATCGCCATTTGTCTTCCCACTCATGCTTCTACAACTACTTTACGCCCTCTCGCTCGCACCACGCCGCGCGCCTTATGGTGCTATGCAAGTCATTGCATAACCGTGTGGCACGCGTTCCATGCCTACTTTGCACTTCTAACCTCCTCCTCCTTCCTTCTCTCTTTCTCTTATAATGTTCTGTGGATATAATCGTCACGACATAATGATGACCAAAGGCGAATTTTTCACATCATGACTCAATGCAGTGATGGTTCCAACGTAATATGACTACCTACGTCAAGACTGCACGCTTGAGGGCCGCATTGGGAATTTATTCTTAAAAATGGATAGGACCGCAAGAAAACGCACTGTGGTCCGCGTGTTGCAAGTTTGACATGCCTGTTTTACTATGTCTGCGCACTTACTGCTAGAATGCAACGGGCACAACACCTCGCATCACCGAAGTCTCTTCCAGATGTATTCGGCAGCATTAATAAGCTGGAGGACTTCCTGGAGGAGCTGGGATGGCAAGTGTAGTCATTCCCACCACACGCAAAATAGGCGCCTGAGTCGTCGAGTTGAAAATGAGCCCGCTCAACTAATACCAATACCAATACCAAAGGTGGATCACACAAGATGACGCATGACGGAGCGCCATACGGCAGTCTGTCATTTGTGAAGCAAGGAGTTGTATGAAACCGCACGTAGGAGAAGAGCATACACAATGACGCATTGCCGCTGCGTCAATGCAGCAGCCGTCACCGCGGCGACGTCGCATGGTATGACACACGGGTGACACAGTGACGCGCGTAATGTTTTCAGCAGATAAACCATAAAATGCCATGAAGCTCTGCTACTTTCGATTAAACTAATGAAACATTGTAACATAATTTATTTACTGCAAAAGGAAAATAAATAATGTAGTTTCTGACTGATTGCTAATTTAAATATATATATTAGAAAAAATTATGGTTTCTGCGAATGAATCTGACGTCAGAAGTTCAGAACAGTAGCTTTTTTTTTTGTTAATTTTATAACATGCTATCGGTCTGAGGACTGTGAGCAGTTCTTTTGCATGTATCGGTGGTTGCAGGCATGCCTTCCCACTGTCGGGCCGCCTTCATTTGGTCACTACGGGTCATAAGTTATCCCAAATGTGTCGTCGTTTTAGACGTCTTATGCTAAGTGGTTTACTTAGAGGCAAAGCCAGCTTATTAACGTGGTGAGTGATCCTATCTCTGTAGACCTTGGTAGAATAGTTCACTTCGTCTTTCACAGTGGGGATATTTAAATACTCATGAATTTCCTCCATTTTCGTGAACCATGGAGCGCATGCTATTGACTTCAAGACACTGTTTTGATATCGCTGCATTATTTCTATGTTGGAGTTCTTTGCTGAACCCCAAAGTTGTATGCCGTAGGTCCATACTGGTTTTAGAACTGTTTTATAGACCAACACTTTGTTGTTTACAGATAGCTTTGAATGTCTTCCAAGTAGCCAATTCAACGATCTTGTTCTGCAGTTCAACTCATCACGTTTCTTTTTAATATGTGTCCTCCATGTCTGCTTGCGGTCAAGATGAAAACCGAGGTATTTGCCAACAGTGTTATGAGGAAGTATGTCATCTCCAAGTCTCACGGCAGTCTCCTTGTCGCAGGGTGAATGTTATATGGTTTGACTTGACTGAACTTGCCTTAATCCGCCAGCTTCTCATCCAGCTATTATATATATTATACAAGCTAGCTAGCTAGCTAGCTAGCTTATTAGCTATTTATTTCATCAAGATGATTTTGCAGTTTCAATGATGCAGTTTCCGAATATCGGCTTGATGTTAGAACAGCCGTGTCATCAGCAAATGTGGCTGTCATTACACTTGGTGATTGTGGCACATCTGCAGTGTAGATCAAATACAATATTGGGCCTAGGACGGATCCTTGTGGAACTCCTTGTGGAAGCCTTTATATCGTGAAAGGTTGAGCTCACATCGTTAATTTTGACATCAAAGATGCGGTTTTCCAGGTAACTTTTGAGCAAGAGAAAGAGATTATGTGGCAAGGTCTTTTTGAGCTTATAAAGCAATCCATTGTGCCAAACTTTGTCGAATGCTTGTTGTACATCGAGGAAAACGCCAGAACAGTATTCTTTCTTTTCTAAAGCGTTTCTAATTTCTTCACAGACTCTATGGACTTGTTCTATTGTAGAATGATGGCTTCTGAATCCAAATTGGTGGTCTGGGATAAGCTGATTTTCTGTAATACTTTCATTTAAACGTCTGGAGATGATCTTCTCAAAAACTTTTGACAGAACTGGTAAAAGGCTTATTGGTCTATAAGATGAAGTTAAGTGTTGTGGTTTTCCGGGTTTAGGGATCATAGTAATTTGCGATACTTTCCATATACTAGGATAATGAGATGTTCTTAGTATACCATTAAACAGCAGTGTGAGAAATACTTCTCCTTTTTTCGGTAGTTGTCGTAGTACTTCGGCTGTTATGATATCAAAGCCCGGGGCCTTTTTTTAATCCCAGATCTTGAATGGTTCGACGAACCTCAGCAGGACTACAACATCGGAGAGGCGGACTTAGTTGAAGATCCGCATCAAGGTATAACTCAACTTCTTTGTCTAGGCTTTCAGTTCCCAGGTCATTGTTAGGTATGAAGACGTCACTCAAAAATGCTCCAAAAGCTTCAGCCCTTTCTTCATCAGTTTTCGCCCATGTACTGGACTTTGTTTTAAGGGGATAGTGAGCTAGTTGAGGTTTGTGTGATGACTTTACAGTTTTCCATAGAGAGTACTCATTATTGCCAGATGGTTTCAGTAGCTGCCATCTTTTTTGTTTTTAAGCTGATTGGTTCCAAAATCGATATTTAGGTGTTTCTGCGATCTCCGAACACGAATCTGAAGTCAAAAATTCAAAAAGTGGCCGCCATCTTGAACTTTTTGTTTTTTAACCGATTGCTTCCATAATCGATATCTGGGGATTTCTACCATCTCCAAATACGAATCATCATCATCATTATCCAGATTTTCCATTTTCCAGTCCCCAGATATTGATTTTGGAAGTAATCGAATGAAAAACAAAAAGTTCAAGATGGCGGCCACTTTTCTGAATTTTTGACTACAGATTCGTGTTTGGAGATGGCAGAAACCCCCAGATATCGATTTTGGAAGCAATCGGATGAAAAAAAAAAAAGTTCAAGATGGCGGCCACTTTTCTGAATTTTTGACTTCAGATTCGTGTTTGGAGATGGCAGAAACCCCCAGATATCGCTTTTGGATGCAATCAGATGAAAAACAAAAAAGATCAAGATGGCGGCCACTTTTCTGAATTTTTGACTTCAGATTCGTGTTTGGAGATGGCAGAAACCCCCAGATATCGATTTTGGAAGCAATCGGTTGAAAAACAAAAAAGTTCAAGATGGCAGCCACTTTTCTGAATTTTCTTTATTGATACGATGACGATCATAACGATTTGAATGAAGTCATAATAATTTAAGTACAATTTTTTAGAAATCTTAAATATGTTTTTTTTTTTCGAATTGTTAATATGGCGACTACTAGCGACATCTGACGGATTTTTTTCATAACAGTCTTTAAGAAAGCTTCATTGAAACAAAGACGAACCACATGACCACTGCTTCTTTAGGTCTATCAACATCGCTATTTTGTTGTTTGATACAATATTCATAATTTCTTTAAAGTGTGTACTATAAAGAACCTTTTCATCCCACCATCTCGGAAAGAGTATTTTTGCTCTTCGATATCTGAGTGCAAAAGCCGTTTTTATCCTCTAGACTAGTCTAGAGGAACATGTCATGTCTTTATCCTCTAGAGGATAAAGTAAATTGAATTTAGAACATCGTGTGCACTAAGCAAAACATTATTAAACCTATTTACTTCTCCCTCCATGGTTCCGAATTTATCACACAACTTTTTTTAATTTGTTAAAAACTCTGACTCGGAACCTTCTTGGTGTATTTTTTTTTTACTTTGCTTTGCGCGCGCCATTTTCTTTTGACGTCTTTTCCTCGATGAGGTGGGATGAAAAGTTACGTGTTGCACTCGAGTGCAAAGATTTTTCACCTTGTGCTTTTTTGATTTTTTTTTTTTTTTTTTATCTTGGACAGTGTCACACAAATTATCTAGTCACATTTGGACGTAGTTTATGAAAAAGGTTCCAAACCACAGAATACTCGTTTTGAGAAAATGCAGTTTAAAGTTCAGATCAGTTTTCAACAGTGATGCGTCGTGTTTTATGATAGACTGAAAATGGTGTATGATGTATACTTACAAACATTTATTACCTTACTTTAATTTACCTCTTATTACTCATTGGTTATGTAATTATGTTCAAAAATATACCCCTGGATCGTTTTTGATATGTATGTATTTTGAAGGCGAGTGCAATACTTTTGAATCTCAAAAATGATCCAAATCCTAAAAACTTTAAGAAAATATTAAAAATAAAACATTCTGATCTGGCTGGCATCTTATTTTTTATTGTTAGTCTATCCTTAACAACTACACAATACATCTTCTGCGTTTTCTCCTTCAACCTCTAAATTAAAATCAGGTATTCCTCCATACCCATCAATATCATCGACAATATCTGTAGTCCCTGAAAGAGATTTATAGAAATCCATGCAGTCTTCAGGTATTAGGTGAAACATTGATTTCAGGTCATCCAATTTAGCCTGAGCAATTTGTTTTCCATTTGGCCATAGTGGTACAAGCTGGTCTTTATTTATGGGAAAAGATTTACCTTTAATTTTTTTTTCGATATTTAGTTCTTGAAAGTTTTCTTCCATATTCTTCCTCATAAAAATAAGATGTAAATTTTCTTTTTTTATTAATATCTCTTTTGTCTTCAACCAGTTTACTTTAGCTTTGTCGCTAAATATCTTTCTATTGACAATATTTTTCTCTAATATACTTGTTCCTACAAAGTCTTCTTTTTCCATTTTCACGACCTCTAACAGATTTTTTTTTCTACAGCCTTTGATAATATTAATATAGTCTTGAGCCGTATATATTCTTTCAAACTGCTTCAGATGACTCTCAATTTTTCCGAAATCCGTATCATTGGGTAAGAACGAATGGCCAGATTCCAAAAATTTGTGTGTAATAGTCTCCAAAGTTGGATGACTGACTAATATTGCTTTAAGAAGGAGAACTATTTTGATATTGCGATTTTGCCCCCCACAACAATCACTCCACAGAGTGAGATTCTTTGCAGTTGGCTTAAGTTTAGTGCTTATAAATTTAGTCAAACATGAACCCACTTCTTGGGCGCCCCTACCAGCTTCGCCTTCTAGCCAAACATAGCAGTGTCCTTTATTATTAGAGCCAACGTGTATGCCGCAGTTATAAAACCATAGTTGCCTTTTGTAGAATATAATATTTGTCGGCATTCTAGGAAGCGGCAAGGTTTTCTCCATATCGAAAGTCAAGCACTCAAATGCTTCATCTGTTTTTGCTTGTTCAATGTCTTTATTCATTTGTTCTCTTAAAGATTCAGCAGATTTTAAATGTGTTTCTTTTTCGGCAAGCAAGGATTCTTTTGCTTCCTTTGTTAAACTTTGATTCTTCAGCTTTGCAGCAATTGTGTCGCATTTATTGCACGTGTCTTTTCTGAGGCTTTTAAATCTCAAATTAAATCTGGTGAAAAAGATGCGTCTTACAACATCCAAAGACAGACATTTTTTACTATTGCCATATTTTGTCTTATGCTTATCCATGTACAGTTCGTAGACTTTTTGTAAAGTCATACCTGGTTGTAGATACAAAGCATCGCCAATTTGTGATCTTCTGTAATGGGACTCGTACTTAGGTAGAGAATTAATGACCTCGCAAACAAAATCGCTATCTTCCAGTGGAGTTTTATTCAGCCCTCCGGAAAGTTGTCCTCTTCGATCGTTCAAGTTTTTCGCAGGATCACGATGTTTTTTCAAACTTATTGTAACCTTTTGTGGTGTTATTTGAAATGTTCTGATGAACATATCTCTGCATACCTGAATATTGGTAATTGTGTAGGTTCTGCAATATTCACGCGGCCTTTTTTTGTCTGTCTTAGTGTTATGGCAACTGTAGGATCTTTTTTTTTTGCTTTCCTCGACATGATGTACTATGTACAGTAACTGAGCTTCATATGAACCTAGTGATACAAAAGTTTCAAATTCTTTCTGCCTTATTTCTTTACTAACTTTTAAAAAACATTGGTTGTGACAATTGCATGAATAATCTTCAAAAACTTTAGCTGGCACAAGTTTGCTTTTGCCTTGGTACGGCAAATTATTATATTTTCTTTTTTTTCTTTCAGCAAGTGTGTACTCGTCATATTTTCTTTTACGACCAATTTTTGGTCGCCTTACACTTGTGATCTGGTTCAGTCCGTCATCATTAGAATTACAGTCAGTGTCCTGATTCTCATTTATTGTTGAAGTAGTAGTTTCCACGTTCTGCCCCTCTCCTATCGTTAAAGTGTCGCTGTCCTGTTCCATATCTATAATCTCGTCCTGTTCTTTATCTGGAGTAAATATTGTGTCACTGGACTGTCTATCATCTGTGGTTGATGCATTTATTGCGGCCATCATATTTTCGTCCATAATAGATGGGGAGCACCTGTCGCCTACAGACATGGAGTCCTCCTTGTCTTGTTGATCTCCTATCGTGTCTTTATCCTGCCCTTTGTCCAATGACGTAGTATCTTTGTTGTGTCTTTCTCCTAACATAGAAGCACTGCCTTTGTCATGTTGCTCATCTATAGTAGATGTAGTATCTTTATCTTGTCCCTCATCCACTATAGGCGTTGTGTCCCTGGCCTGTCTCTCATCTACTATAGGCGTTATGTCCTTGTCTTGACTCTCATGTACTAAAGGCATTGTGTCCTTATCCTGTCCTTTTGTGTCCTTGTCCTGTCCCTCATCTACTATAGGCGTTGTGTCCTTGTCCTGTCCCTCATCTACTATAGGCGTTGTGGCCTTATCCTGTCCTTCATCTACTATAGGGCTTGTGTCCTTGTCCTGTCTCTCATCTATTATAGGCGTTGTGTCCTTGTCCTGTCCCTCATCTACTATAGGCGTTGTGGCCTTATCCTGTCCTTCATCTACTATAGGGGTTGTGTCCTTGTCCTGTCTCTCATCTATTATAGGCATTGCGTCCTTGTCCTGTCCCTCCTCTACTATAGGCGTTGTGTCCTTGTCCTGTCCCTCATCTACTATAGGGGGTGTGTCCTTGTCCTGTCTCTCATCTATTATAGGCATTGTGTCCTTGTCCTGTCCCTCATCTATTGTAGGTGTTGTGTCCTTGTCCTGTCCTTCATCTATTATAGGCGTTGTGTCCTTTTCCTGTCCTTCATCTATCAAAGACTCCTCAGAATCATCCTCGTTAGAATAATTCTCATCAGCCACTTCATCGCCAGACTCTTCATCACTAGACTTTTCCTCGTCACATTCATCTTCGTCATAGTCTTCTTCTGCGTCTGACTCATTATTGAGGTAGTCTGGGTCCTTGACACTATCATCACTATTATCAAATACATTCTGAATTAGCGATGAGTTTCCAAAAGTATCTGGAGATTCGCATAATGTGTCATATAGCAGTTGAGTTTCTGGTGACATCTCTGGAATTGGTGATGATTGTGGTTCATCTGTTAAAAATTAAATCCTGTTTATAGTATTTTTCTTACTGAAGTTAATATAATTATTTCATTGTTAATACAGGGTGTAAGGGACAGCCGGGCAAAAACTTTGGGGTTTTGTTCAGACCATCAAACTGGAAAAATTCCCCAAGAAACTATCTCAGGAAACGACAAAATTTTTTGAACTTTCCATACTAATTGTTTAACTATGTGCGCGGTCTTGTATGGAAAGTTCAACAATTTTTGTCGTTTCCTGAGATAGTTTCTTGGGGAAAGTTGTCCAGTTTGATGGTCCGAACAACACCCCAAAGTTTTAGCCCGGCTGTACCTTACACTCTGTATACATACCTTCTTGAATATATTTTTTTCTTAGCAATAAAGGTGTTAATGGTGAATATGGTAAGGGTGAAACTGATCTCAGACATGACTTATTATTGTAGGATTCACTTACATCTGGAAAAGTATGTTTAATTGAGCTAGTTTTTATCACAAATATATTATTAAAAATACTAAATTTTTACTTACTATCTAGGTTTGAGACTTTATCCGATTTATTTCTTAACATAAGAGGTGTTAATGGGGAAAATGGTGGTGGTGAAATAGACTGTGGGAATGATACCAGATTTTTCTCTTCACTTGTATCTGAAAGATAGAAAATAGTTCTATATAAATATAGAAAATCCTACTAATATTATAAATGCGAAAGTTTTTGAGTATTTACGCATGTATGTATCTATCTTTGTTACTCTTTCACGCAAAAACTACTAAATGGATTTTGATGAAATTTGGCATACAGATAGACCATGTCCTAGATTAACACACAGGGTACTTTTTAATCTGGGTAACGAAGACGAAGTCGCTGGTAACAGCTAGTAGTTCTATAAAAAAATCAAAATTTATTTGAATGAAAACTTACAAAATGTGTAACGCGTGTTTCTGTGATGAGTGCAAGTGCAAAAATATGTTTTTGTAAAAAAAATAATGACATTCTTCAGAAACAAGAAATAAAATTAAAGCACAATGCTTGCACGGGCCAGCTATGAACATTTTAGTAAATAGCATAAGCATATGCTCACGACTATATTCCCCGAGGGGGTAGTCAGAGATATTCTGGAAATCCAGAACATCCACTTTTCACTGATTAGCATCCATACTCTGTCCAGTGTAACGGGTAGTGAGCCCGTCGCCACTTTTGAATGGACAGTGGACACAATACATCCTCGAAAATTGAAGCATGCAGGTTTCCTCACGATGTTTTCCATCACCGAAATGCCAATGGTGTTTCAAATCGTACATAAACCGAAAGTACCGAAAAGATCATTGGTACGAGTCGGTCTGGACGGGGATCGAACCCTCGCTTCCATGACGGAAGGCGACGTTATTCGCCACACGGCCACCATGACTAAATAGATTAGAATAAAAAAGCAAAACCTTAAATTACTAGGCTGTGGTTGTGGTTCCAAATCATGGTCATCTTTTTGTTTGGATTGACCACGATTAAAAAGCATTGTTGATACAAGCCGCTGATTAATATCTAAAATAAGTAAAAAAAATTGCATTTGTTTTTCATAAAACAATGAGAACCATTGTTAGACAGAAATTTATAATTTTTATATATTTAAATCTTACCATCTGCACCCGACGTCGTAGGATTGGGTGTTTCATCACTGTTAGATACTCTGTTTACAATATTAGCCGCTCTGTGACGTTTTTTCATTTTTAAAAACTTTAATTACACCACAAAACAAAACAACGAATTTTCTTCAAAACAGCTGATAGTTTTTTTTTTTAATTTAGGGCACAGCCACTTCAAACGTTTTGTTTTACCCTCAGTTTTAATAATGTACACTAGGTATCAAAATATTACAAAAAAATAAAAACAAACATGTTTAGTACTGGAAATATTGATGAATTTATAGTTTGAAACATTTTCGTAAAATTTTGATAATGTAAAAGAAAATGGTTCAGAAGGGTTGGATCGTTTTTGTGACATATCAATATCCAAAATCCCTAATAAATTCAATAACAAAAACGATCCAGGCGGTGTGAATCATTATTTAGATATTTACTGTGTATGTTTCAAAAGGGTTGGATCGTTTTTGTGAAATATCAATATCCAAAATCCCTAATAAATTCAATAACAAAAACGATCCAGGCGGTGTGAATCATTATTTAGATATTTACTGTGTATGTTTCAAAAGGGTTGGATCGTTTTTGTGAAATATCAATATCCAAAATCCCTAATAAATTCAATAACAAAAACGATCCAGGCGGTGTGAATCATTATTTAGATATTTACTGTGTATGTTTCAAAAGGGTTGGATCGTTTTTGTGAAATATCAATATCCAAAATCCCTAATAAATTCAATAACAAAAACGATCCAGGCGGTGTGAATCATTATTTAGATATTTACTGTGTATGTTTCAAAAGGGTTGGATCGTTTTTGTGGAATTCAATAGCATCACATCCATAAATAACAAAAACGACCCAGGCGGTGTGAATCGTTATTCAGAAAATTTATAGGTCAATTTACAATTACAAATGAAACTCAAAAACGTTCCAACATATTTGGACCATTTTTAAGTAATGTGTGTAAGAGTAATACCATACCGACATGAAATTTCAAAAAAGTTCCAGGAGAACTGGATCATTTTAATAAATTTAAATAAGAAATTCTTCCTATATGTGGATTGGTATATTACTTAGAATTTTCACTCAATACAATCCTAGAAACTGGAGTGTTTTTGCTAAATGAAAATATGAATCCTGCTGATCATTTTGGTATACTCAGTTCAGTTTTGGGGGGGTTGTGGATTGGAACCTTTTTGATAAACTACGTCCATTTAAAGTACCAGAATCTAGCCTGGACTTGTATTATGATAACTAGACAACGATATAGAATACATATATAGATACAAACATCCATGACTCGGGTACAAATATTCATATTCATCATACAAATATTTGTCCCTTACGGGATTCACTCGCTGGCGCTCAGCATTCTAATATTTTATTCACTCGCTACGTGCGTGATTCAATTTTAGCATCCTTCGCTTGCTTGTTCATCAAAATTGAGCACGCGGTTAAAAAGCAACTTTGCACTCTTGTATAACAAATAACTATTTTTTCCTTCTTTTCGCCCCTATTTGGAATGGATATAGCATGTGCCTGTCGCTCGCCGCATGGGGTCCCCGGTGCGCACCCCGCACTGCTGATCGTGGTGCACAGATTTTGTTCGCGTTGTCTGTTCTATACATAATTATTCAATGCATAAAGCAACACAAAATGACACATTGCGGTCTGTCATTGCCATAGTGACGAAGTGAACTCGGGAACATCAATGCGGTGCAAGAACCGCATTCAAATGGAACATGTTGTTTCTATGAACGGGCTTGTATATCGTTGGAGTAGCTATATTCAGTGTTCATAGAAATATAAAAAACCGGTTGAGGAGCGCTGCAATCGACTATAACCTTTAATGTCAATGTTCCAAGTACAAAAATTTGTTCCAATGATTTTCCGCAACATAGCGAGGTTTTTTATTTTTCTAGTCGGGCTATAATAATATCATTTGACCTTTGTTTATTTTATACCGTTGGAATACTGTTAAGTTTAGGCTGTGGCGTGTGATCTAATCACGAAGTAAGTGGTTAGTGACAAAAGATGTCTTTTTTTTAATCATTTAAGTATATTCAGTCAATGAAGAATTCTTGCAAAAAAGGTTGTTTTCTTATCACCGCCAAGGGCCCGAATGTCAACTAATGTCATTATGCCCATTATGCCCGAACTGTTGCTTAGCGAAGACGCGCCGACAGTAGGTAGGGCTAGGGTAGTTGGAGACATCGAGCTGACCTGATGATAGAGATGGAACACAGAAGGTGATGAAGGGATCTCCTAGACTATTAATTGTAGCAGAACACTCTTAGATATTTGCATTTATGTATGATGTCCCGGTAAATCGAGGGTCTGATGGTGGAGACTGAAGGATGTGTAAATTATTGCTACTTTCTACGTACTTGTTTTGTTGATTATACTCAAATTATACTTACTGATTGAATTGTATTTCTTGGTATTTCATACATTACATTGTGATAAAGTTCAAATCTGTAGATTTCTTTTTCCAAAATGTGTAGAAGATATCAGAGACTTATTCACCATTCGCCGAATAAGGAAAGAAACAAAACCATAACAAAAAAATAAAACCGATTTCAAAATTATTAATTTCATTGGAGTCACTGTCAAGAATCTGAACTGATTCTTGACAACGACTCCCTCCGGCTTTATCATCAGGCCCTGGACATCATCTAGAATTAGAGTAGGTACTCTTCAAGACAAATCAAACTGGACGAATTTATATTAATTTCACTGCCGAGTTACAATAGCCACCTTCATGATCAGACCCTGGGCATCAAATAGAATCAAAGTAGAGTTTGACTACCGACTACGGACGGACTAAAACATTAAACAGAAATTATAACCAATCTCTTTTAAAAAAATACTAAATTACTGTTATAACATTTGGGTTGGCAATTCTGAGGTATGGTTTAAAGAGTGTTTATTAATTTCTTTAAAACCAAGAAGATTATAATCTTCTTGTTTAAAATAATAATATTTGTCAATTTTATTATTTTACGTAAATTTTCGTAGCAAAGTGACATAGGTCTAGCCTCGACAACGTCCCTCGGGACAATGGCGGTCTATGTGCGGTTCGAAATGGCGTCGAAAATCACATGAATGATTAATCAAAAAGTAAATAAAGGTATTGAAAAAAAACTATCGGTTTAAAGCCCTGCTATAATTAATTACCTTTCAAATGATGGTATATTCAGAAGAAATGGTATTGTGGTTCTTGTATAAAACAGATTATAAATTTTGAAATCGACCTTACTTTGGTCGTCTTTTCTATCGAGAAAATTTAATAGAATCGTGTTTTCAACGGTTAGATGCCCTGCAGAAAGAACGTATCTACACTGTTCTTTGAACTATATATGTTAAATGTAATAATTTGGTTATCAAAAACCGCTTCGAAAACAGACAAAAACACTTTGACCCCCCCCCGACCAGCGAGCACGAATGCATATTGGTGCCATCGACTAACATTAAATTATCTAGCTGTTGCCAGCGACTCCGTCTGCGTGGACCTTAAAGAGCGGAGTATGATGATGGTAAGGCGTAAGCAGTCTGAAAAAACTCTGACATCAGGGCCCTGTTTAATAAACGTTACAATTGTAATTTACAATTACAATTCAGGGTACATTGCTGGTTACTATTGACGCTAAACATGTAGTAGGTAATGTGTCACTAACATTATCAGCAATGTACCCTGAATTGTAATTGTAAATTACAATTGTAACGTTTATTAAATAGGGCCCAGGGCTCTGCCCACACGGTAAGAAGAAGAATCCAGAGTATATTCTATCTGCGTGCCAAATGTCATCCAAATCCGTTCAGCCGTGACAAACATCCAAACATCTAAACATCAAAAATTTTGACATTTATAATTATTTATTTAGTGACATGTTGATGATGATAGCTGGTAGTTGTAGCATTGCTTCTGACCACCCCGAAAGGGATTATGGTCGTGAGTTTACGTATGATGACGACGAAGTCGAGTTTAATAAAGATCATAATATCGCACTTTATAATTCTATACTTGATGATTTTAAATTTTTATGTTATTTCTATTTTTATGATTCAGTCCAATAAGGTATTTTCTATCCGCGCAAAACCGACAACAAAATCAACCGCTTACTCGACTGGTCCCACATAAAAGGCAGTAGCAAATTTCACAATTTACATGAGTAAGCAAGTAACGAATTTACAAGCAGTTTCTTTCAATGCAGACCTTTCTCCGTCTTGTAGAGTCAGCAACAATATCTCCTTTTCGGACAATACAACACACATATCTGTCTGGACGGTTTGCAAATAGAAATATTTCCTTTTTAAGACTAGCGGTGTCTTGTAGCTTTGTACGCCTAGACCAATGAAATTCATGATGTTGACGTAGTTTTGGATATAAAAAATTCAAGTTCGCTTTTTAATTAGCTCTATTATGTCTCATATTAAGGCGGTTGCAGAGGGGTCAATTTTATACAAAACTTTGACGCACAATACGCGTAGACGGTATTTATACAACGTGTTAATGAATTAGCGCAAAACCTCATACACCCCAACTGATTTATAACAAAATAATTATATTGAAACAATAATTTAATTATTTTGACACTTACAATTTAGAGTTATTCGCATTTTAAGTTTTGAGTATTCGATTCTAAACAAACTACTTTCTAGTTTTGCGTTAATTCATTAACACGTTGTATAAGTAACTTTGTACATATGGAAAAAAAATAGGTTAAAAAATCTAGGTGTCGCGTATCAAATAACATTTGCAATTTATGATATAATTACGAAGATATAAAGCTTTTTAAATTTTTCATACAAAATTTTCAAAGCTTTATATCTTCGTAATTATATAATAAATTGCAAATGTTATTTAATACGCGACATCTAGATTTTCTAAACTATTTTTCCATATATAAAATATTACGTTTATTAATTCCGTCTTCGCGTATTGTACGTCAAACGTTTGTATGGACTGAAACCACCTTAAGAACAATTATCAACTTTTCAGCAACTGTGCTAATCTGTGTCCAATACTTCACACCTCAAAAATTGAGGAATGTAGTACTAATATAAGTTTCGTTGCGATGTTTTTTTGTAACATCACAGCAATGCGATTTTTGAAAGTTATTCGTTGAAATCAGCAGCAGAAACATATTATGAAGTATTCTCGCTCATGAATTCGAATTCAAAAAAAGAATTTTGTCTTTTGTCTGAAGTACTATTTCTGAATTCGAAATGATGAGCGAGAATACACAAACTTCATACTTTTCTAGTGCTTATTCCAACGTATGGCTTTCAAAAATCGCACACCTGGTTTTTTATCGAAAAACCAGTGGTGTCACAAAACTGGTACGAGTCGACCCAAAACCGGGATTAAAGCGTCGCGTTTATAAGTTGAGGTATCTTGCCAATAGACCACCACGGCTTGTAGATTTCTTTTAAAAACATCACCCTCATTCTGTCGCATTCAAATAAAAATATATGCACGTGAAACTGAAGTACCTACTCTGAAAATCAACACAACACAGCTATGCAGCATCTACTACAGTTCAATCAGTCATCAAATCTGTAACAGCATACAAATGAACACTTTATTATTGATAGACTAACTGTGAGATTCCAACGCAGAGATGCAGGGATCGGCATAAAGCCCTGTGCACACAACCGCATTAGCCGACGCCATCACTCGACGTCGAGTTCGTACCGAATGCCGCGTGCCTCGTGAGACATTCGACACAGAGTAGACCGCAACATGCAGAGAGTTTATGGTTTTTCAAAAACTTATGGAGCGTAGACTTGGCGAAAATTATACAGAAAAGGCATAATTATTATAAGGTAAGGCACAGGTATATTGCCACATGGTGCCGCTTCAAAACTTTTTGATACAAAATGTATGAAAGCGGTGTGTAGTGAATTATACTCAAGTGGCACGGCACAGGGTATGCCGCTGCTTCGATGTCCGCGCCGCTTGAGTATAATTCAAGCTACGCCATACATATTGAATCAAAAAGTTTTGAAGCGGCACCAGCCTACGCCACGCCTGTGCCGTACCTTCGCTTTATGCCTTTTATGTATAATTTGCGCCTGATGCTCAGTAGTGTGAACTCGTATAGAAACCAATGATAGAAGCCATAATTGGTCAATCAAAAGAAGCATAATTATATCTACTGCCGTTCCGAAAATTGTTAGCTAAATATAAACTCACAGATTATTATTTACAAAATAAGAAATGTAGGTCTGTATAGAGCCATTCTACTTCTTCTATTCGTGTCAATTGTTCTACCATTGTTTTTCTATATTGTATTGGTCAGGTATTTGGCGAGCCTGAAGGCGTGTGGACTTCTCTCGAGCAGGTGTTCGTGCAGTGCAATCCTAGCGCACAGTTTGGTCTGTTTGACTATATGACTGTGTGCTTTTAAAAATTTGTGGGGAATGTCATTTCGATAGTCCTCATGCATGATTATACTGAACCGTTTTACAGAATACGAGCTTATCGTGGGTCTTCTTATTCTTTAAATTGGTGTCGTCACCTATCTTCTATCGTAATTATCATAACTTCTTCCTCCTGTTGGCACATAATCAGCCTAGCCAGCACTACACTACTCTGCAAGGCAGTATTCGCACGCGATAACCCGCGTTAGCATTTGTATAGGAAGCCGTTTGCCGCCAAATCCCTGTCGCTAACAAACGATTGGTACTGGCGATACGATGCGAGAATGTGTACGGTTTGACTTCTGACCGGCCTGACCGGTTTATGATTGATGCTCAGGAAGCGAAGGTCAAGATTGGAGAAGGATTTGATATACAGGAGGGTTTTGGATCTGAAACTGTCAATTCTCATACGACTCGGTCCAGTAGGCCACATACCTATTATATTATATGGAAATGAGCGCGTATGAAGGTTTTTTTTATCGCTCTATCGTACGTGGCGTACTAGCCGTGCAAGTTGCAAACGAATCCATAATTTTGAAAATTTTAAATTGATCCATTTTATATTTAAAAAAAAAACTATTTTAAATGTCCCAAATTTTATTTCCTAGCTTTTGTGACGACGACGTCCTCCTTGACGTATCCGTCAACGGCGACACCCTGGGCTTCACCTAGTAGAGTGGGCTCGGATGCTCTAGCTTTTGTAGCATAGCGTCAGTACAAGCTTTTCACTTTATTGTTTGCTACATAGAAAGAATCAAAAAATGCACCTTCTACAACAGGACATAGTGCACTAAAGATATCGCACAGGGATGCAGTGCTGGATGCATAATGAGGGTAACGAGTGGTATTGTCGGCCACACCTGGTTAAAGCACCTGCCCGCCTTCAGCGCGTCAGCTTGTATTGGACCTTTAGCTGGGCGTTGTATACGCTTCGGTCTGAAAAGATCTGTCAAATATAATATAGTTATGCATGTGCACACCATAGAATATACGTATAATTATGCAATTTCAAAAAGTATGTACAATGGTGGTGATGTTATGCTCACAACTATATGTAAATTCCCCGAGGGAGTATACCAATGATTATGTACCTATTTGAAATATACCATACCTATTTCAGAATAATGCTTTCACATGCAGCACAGTTCCCAAATTCAGTTCAGTGTGACAAGTAGTAAGCAGGTAAGGTAATACCGGTATGTTTCCTCGTGATGTCTTCATTCATCGGAAACCCAGTGCCAGTGGTATAACAAATCTTACATAAGCTTCTTAAAGCTCATTGTACTCGACCTGGAGTGTTATTTTTGAATTCCACACAGCCTAATTCGTGTACGAAAGTGACATAAACTGTATGGACTTTATAACCTGTAAAATTAGAAAATTGGACCGCTTTTTTATCAAAATACCTACATTATAGCACTTCTAAAACGTGTTAATTGAAACAACAACACCATCAAGGAACAAGAGGTCGCAGACAGATGGCGTGAGTATCGCTAATCAGTCGCTCGGTATCGTATCATCGCATCGCTCGCGCCGATACCCGATGTGATTTATATCGCTGAACATCGTTAGCATCGCGTTGATCGCCGATAGTTATCTGGGGCGGTGTTATCACGCTTTCATTCAATACATTTGGCTTTCGTGTTAGACATGAAAGTGATAAAAATCAATCAGTGAGTTGAGAACTCAAACTGCCATTCCTTCGCCAAACCAGCGGCCTTATTATTATTGAGTTAATGAAATGAAACCAGATTGTTTATAATAAATTATGATTTATGACTGTTATGTGATATAATAAATATGCATAACATTTACAGTACCTACCTAAAGGTAACTAAAATTGATACCTAGCTTTTTGGTAGGTATGATTAATTTTACGAATAATTCGTAGGATTAATTAATGACATTCTTGACACTTTTGTAACTGTACACGTACAGTACTTATCTAGTTCTTCTTCTTTCTCGTGTGAAGGTGATCACACTTTGTCCTTCCAATACTTGGCCTCCTCTATTCCTCGAGGGGAAGCCTCTATTAGGTCCTGGAGGGAGCAAGACACAGGGCACAGGCTACACTGCGATAGATGTCGAGTGGTTTGCACCTGACCACACCCACACTCTCACACTCTAGTTTATTTTAAAACATTATTATTCCATGTCTGGTAGGCCATACCGAACACTATTTTTTAACACTCGGTTACAGAAACGCTCATTAAAGTTAATCCTCTATTAAATCTATTGCTGTCACTTTTTGTCTGGTTGATATAGTAAAAGATAGCAAGAGATTTAATGGAGGATTAACTCTAATGAGGAGTCGCGCGGCTAGAGGGCTCTCGAGTGGACGTCTGTCGTTCGTCTCGCGATTTAGGTAGCCACGCGGCTCCGCCATTTTCTGGCGGTTTCGAGTGTGTTTTTGTATAAAAACAGGGCTTTGAGATCGCCATATCCATTACCGTACAACGTCAAGCACTAATTGCTCTTTTTAAACTAGATATTGGCAAAATCCACCAAGGAAACGCCATTAAACAAAAATAGAATAGAATAGAACTCTAATGAGCGTTTCTGCAACTGAATGCATATCTAGGAAGTTCATCAGTCAGTCAGATCAGTCAGTATTCACACTCAAATTACGGTGTTGTTCAAATTGCTTCTGCATAATTGCAAAATGAGTTTAAATAAAAAGCCTACGAAGCCTACTGCAGGAATGGGGTTGAACAAAAAGGCGGCTTGATTCCTTGATAACGACAGGCGTGGCTATTTCTACTACCACTTAGCTTTTGTCGGGTTTAAAACATTGTTTTAAATACATCGCCGTTTGATATCGTTGGAAGAAAAATCCGATTCAATCAGGGCCCTGTTTAATAAACGCGACAATGACAATTTGACAATGACAATTCAGAGTACATTGCTGGTTACTAACGATACTAAACTTCATGTGTCCTAGCATTCTCAATTGTCATTGTCGCGTTTATTAAACAGGGCCCTGATATTATTTCTACTATTACGCGTAATGGACTGTACAACCCTTATCATAAGGGAAGGCCTATATCCCAGCAGTGGGGATGACACTGGCTGATTATGATGAAGTAGATTTTAAGGATCCAACTTCCAGGTCCAGACCTCGTTCAAGACAGCAGTGATTGAATTTTTGACATAGATATTTTATCTTATTTGGTAAACTCCAAAATTAGGCCTCAGCTTCAGACCTAAAGAAGACCCGAACCTCACTAGTACTTATATTGTGCATTTAATGTGGTAGATGTAGCTCAAGGCCTGTTTAACATTTTTGTCAATTTGTTTGCCCACGTAAAAACGCACGTTCAGCGAGAACGCTGTAATATTTTTCATTCCTGAATTTACCCAGGCTTTATAGATGACGTTATTCGTAGTGTCCACGCAAAGTCGCGACCTAAAGCTACTATATCATATCAGCTGAAAGGTGTCCACTGCTGGACATATGCCTCCCCGAAAACTAAGTGTACAAAAGTGAACTCTTTCGCAAATCAAGCTACAAAGCACAGAAAATTATAAGGGGGGGGGTTAGAAATGCAAAGTAGCGCTTTTGCTTCGAAGACGTGTCGTCACTTGTCGTCCCGCTCACGCTACTATGCCCTCTCTTACGGTGTTATGCAAATTATTGCATAACCGTGTGGCACGCGTTCCACGCCTACTTTGCACTTTTAACCCATCTTATAATGTTCTGTGGTGCAAAGTCTTTTTTACCAAACAAAGTTTTAAATCAACCAGCAATGGATACCGTACAAAGCAATGCGTCCAATCCTAACATGATACCATGGTAAGGTAGAAAGCGGAAAGGAAAGGCAAACAACAGTTGTTGATTAATCATTGTGGAATAGTACCTCGCTAGATAACGCTTTAGCAAAGAATTTTATACTTAAAAGGTTAATTTCAATTCCCATAAAAAAAGGATCGCTCCTTTTTGCGCGGAAGGTTGTGATTGCGTGAAATAATATGAGCGGTGAAAGTGAAGTACCTATGTGTGTTTATACAAAGTACAACTTAATATGCTGACGGTTTTTTTAAAGTTTATTAAACTAAACAAGTTTCTGTATGGGACCAAGGATCTGCAATTTCAATGGCGAAAAAAAAATCTGCTGTCACATATTGGTCAAGTAGGATCAACAGTTTCGTTAGAAATAACTGTTTTTTTTTTTTGCGATTTCAACCTTGGTCCCATAGAGAAAGTTATACAGAATTATGGTCTGACCATCCCCTTAAAAAAACCGTCAGCTTATAAAGAAGGACCCTAAATAGTAGTAAATAAAACCGGTCAAGTGCGAGTCGGGCTACTCGCGCACCGAGGCCGAGGGTTCCGTACCACACCACCACAGAACACAATTTTATTAACTTTCACCCTGTATATTACCGTTTTTACGATAGAGCATGAAGAAAAAACGTGGATAAAAACTAGTTTCTTGATGAGAACCCCCCTTAATTTTTAAGTTTGTGACATTTTTATTATTTGTTAACAAATCCGCCGTAATAAAGCATAATCTGAGAAAATTTCAACTATCTAGCTATTACGGTTCAAAAGTTACAGCCCTAAATAGGTAGGACAGACGGACTGACGGACGGACAACGTAGGCTTAGTAATAGGGTCCCGTTTTCACCCTTTGGGTACGGAACCCTATAAAGTAAGTATCGTTAGATCGTTCTGTTCTATGGGGTGCCCGGGGTGTGACTTACTACGTATTAAAATGTACCTATACAGTACAATAATTATAGTACAATAATATGGTATACTAATTGATGGATGAATCATAAATTGACGTTCAATTAATTTTATGTCAACCATTTGATGAATGTGGAATTATGAACCGTGTTAGTCAGTTAGCTCAAGTCCACTTATTTTAAAATTGAAGGTTTTTAAATAGCTAATAGTGCCAACATGGACCCAAACATGTAAACTGCAGGTCAATCAAAAATCTCATGGTTTTATTCGAAACCACAAAATCATAAATTTTTCATTTACTTATTATATTATAGCCATTGCTAAAAATCCTTTCCTACTATCTGACTTTCTTACTCCTAGTATTATAATTATTATAATGTAAATTTTAAAATGTGTGACGATGTTTTAACTTTTAACGTGTAATGGTTGAGACTCACAGTTGCAGAAACGCTCATTAAAGTTAATCCTCCATTAAATATCTTGCAGTCACTTTTTGCTGAATCGAATATGTTCTGGAATTATGATTTTTTCTAGTAACCAAAATGTCTAAATTAAGTGGACATCAGCTATCTTACCATAGTAATCGTTCAACCGCGGTACTAAAATCCCAAGAGTTTACATTGCCCTGCAAGTTTCTAATCGAATAGCCGTAAAGGTTTGTCCTCACTGAGGTACTCCCGGAAAACCCGTAGTGGTCAACAAATTGGCCCTCTTCACGCCGGAAGCCGCAAATTACAGGAATTTCCTTACCTTACTCAGGTAAACTCTGAAGTTAGCGCTATATTGCTTTATTATTATCTGCTATAAACTATACCTAGTTCTGGATAAGAATAGAATGTTAAGGCTATTTTGAATCACAGAATCAGATCTTAGAAACACCTAACTCACATCTATTATTTGAATAAGCTCATTAACGCTCACAGCAGGCACATACATTGTAATGATCCCAAATTAAGCCATAGGCTTTTTGTTGTGGGAACCATATACAACAATGGCACACATATATAACATCCATAACCGAACCGGGATCGGAACCCAGGACCCTGGCTTAGCAGTCCGGCGTCGTAACCATTACACCAACCGGGTCGTCATGAATGACTTTAGTCATGTCCATTTAATGTTGAATGGATCATTCGTTTCAAAAAAAATATTACAAAAATTATTCGAATTGACCAGAAAGCTAACTAGGAATCGAACTTTATTATCTATAGATATTACGAGCTTTTACCTGCGACTTCGTCCGCATAAATTATATACCAGATTTTAAGTCAGATGATAAGCTATCAAACAAAAAAAGTTTCATCAAAATCGGTTCAGTAGTTTTTGCGTGATACTCGAACAAACAAACAAACAAACAAACAGACAGACAAAAAATCCAAAAATTGGTGATTTGGAATCAGGGACATCTAAACTGCCTCCGTGGTCTAGTGGTTAATAGCATTGGCTCTCGATACGGAGGTCGTGGGTTCGATTCCCACGGGGGACACCTAGTGATATCTCACTTTGTGCATTTTTCCCCAGTTGGTTAGGACATCGCAGGCTGAATCACCTGATTGTCCGAAAAGAAAAATGATTCCGTGCTTCGGATGGCACGCTAAGCCGTTGGTCCCGGTTACTATCCCTGGTGGTAGTAGTCGTTACATAAAAACCATGTCAGAGGCCGTAAGGCGGTCTGAAAAAACTCTGACACCAGGGCTCTGCCCACACGATAAGAAGAAGGGACATCTAAAAACCATATCATATATTTTTTTTGTAAATATCTTCAATGTACAGACAAATTTCTGTTACAGTTTTATAATAGTTTAGATAGGTATAAGAGATTATACACTCCCTTCCCCGTGTAATTTTTGCGAGGCCGAAGGCCGAGCTACGCGTAGGAACGAAGCTGTCCCCCCTAGAACCTGGTGGACCTGGTCTCTGGAGTCTGCTCGCGAAGCGAGCAGCAGGCCGAGCGCCCTATTCCCTATTAGGGAATATAGAGAATGTGTTTCTGACTGTCATGCTTTCACGGGAAAAACGGCGAACCGAATATAATGAAATATTGTTTAGAGATTGAACCCTGAGAAAGGCCATAGACATAAAAATTACACGCAGAAAAAGTCGTGGGTAAAAAGCTAGTGCCTAGCGTAATCTCATGACTAGGTACGTTCCCAGACAGAAGTCAGAGAAATTAAAAATAAACTTACCATAAAGTGTGTACCGTGTGTTACACGAAGTGTGTTTTAATTAAAAGCTTAAATTTGTAAACAAAAAATAATATAAAAGGGAAAAGTCATTAAAGGCACACTAACCAGTTAGTTTTTCTTTATCACTTAAATTACTTAAAAAAAAAAACCTTTTTAGAAAACGAAACGGCTAACACTCTGTTTTTCCCAAAAGAATTACAACATAATATATCATTTTAATTAAAAAAATATATGCGAAACTTTATTTAAAATCTACGGTCCAGTTTATTTTGGTGCGTTTCAATTACATTCACAGCTGTTACTTTCATTACTGTGATTGTCCATTACACGGCGGACGGGCTTCATTAATTTGAATTATTACTGTCTAAGGGATGCTTCAAACTTGTGACTAACGCTTTTTCATATTCCATTTTGAATTCAAACTTTATTTATTCTCTTCTTTAAAAATACCAATGGCTTTTTGGTAAATTAATTTGTGCTTCAATTTCACGTGAACATTTGACATTGACACATGACGGACAAACAAATTTACATCAGAATACAGATTACTAAATAAGCCTGGGGACCGGCTGTGGTCCAACAGTTCTTAGTTGGACCTTGTATATAAATATCCAATCTCTGTGATTATTTATCTTGCGCCATTTATGTCTTGTATACGATGGTGAACCTTAGGGTGCGTCCACATCTGGCGAACGCGCCGCGATTGCGCTGCGCGCGAGCTGCGCGGGTGCATTTTTTCCTTGTGTGTCGCTACTGCGCAGTTCGTGCGCCGTTCGCGAGCTGCGCATTCGCAGCGCTTTCGTCAGATGTTGACGCACCCTTACCTTCACATTTGCAGGTGCGACAGGTATCGCCATCTGTTGGCTTCGTTGCTATAACTTGCGCTGTTGTGAGTGGTGCCATCTGTTTGAAAATCCCCACAGTTACAACGTAACAGCTGATATAATTATCACCCCCTAGGGAAATGATAAATTTAGGGCTCCTGAAGGAGAGTGGGACGCGTTCTGCAACCTCTCTCAAATCGCATCCAGAAGCACAGCTTTGCACAGCTAGTAGCACAGGTCTGTACACCTCTAGGCACTGCTTAGAGCAGGCAGTAAACAATTTGGAGTCGGATGGAGTTGGACGAAGTCCGCAATGAATGGAAGAAGTCAACTTTGTAAAACGCCAGCTTAGCACTACTGACTGTGCCCAATATGGTTTTTACAAACAAAGTCAGCAACGATAGATCTCTGTGGCCTCTGCGAAAACTGCCTGTGTAATGTCGACAATTATCTACCCTGAAACCTAAATGTAAGTCTTGCTTCACCTGGATGCTTGGGAAAATGACAAAGCTTCTAATCACCCAGAAAGGGATCAAGGTTGTGAGTTTATGTATGTATAAAAGTATTATTTAATTCGTGCAACAAAATCTACACACCATCAAAAAGCGAAATACTTAAAAAAAGCAAGCACCAGTTGATTACGAGTCGCGTAAATTAAAACCGCTTTCAGCCGCTGAAACTTGAAGTCATCGTGAGTCACTCAGCGGTCGCAAAGAGACCTGCCCGTAAAATATTTACAGGAAGACTTTAATTAATACCTAGGCCAGGGCCGGATTTACCTGAGCACTTAGTGTGTTGATATAATTTGCAAGATTTTATGAAAGACTTCTTTCAAACTAAACTGGTTTAGGCTTAAGACCTGATCTATATCTATCTGAACTATTATAAAACTGTAACAGAAGTGTGTCTGTACATTGAAGATATTTACAAAAAAAGATTACGATATGGTTTTTAGATGTCCCTGATTCCAAATCACCAATTTTTAGATTTTTTGTCTGTCTGTTTGTTTGTTTGTTTGGGTGTTTGTTTGTTCGAGTATCACGCAAAAACCACTGAACCGATTTTAATGAAACTTTTTTTGTTTGATAGCTTATCATCTGACTTAAAATCTGGTATATAATTTATGCGGACGAAGTCACGGGTAAAAGCTCGTACTATTATAAAACTGTAACAGAAGTGTGTCTGTACAGTGAAGATATTTACAAAAAAAAGATTACGATATGGTTCTTAGATGTCCCTGATTCCAAATCACAAAGTTTTGGATTTTTTGTCTGTCTGTCTGTTTGTTTGTTTGTTTGTGTGTTTGTTTGTTCGAGCATCACGCAAAAACTACTTAACCGATTTTGATGAAACTTTTTTTGTTTGATAGCTTATCATCTGACTTAAAATCTGGTATATAATTTATGCGGACGAAGTCGCGGGTAAATGCTCGTCTAAACTATTATAAAACTGTAACAGAAGTGTGTCTGTACATTGAAGATATTTACAAAAAAAAATACGACTTGGTTTTTACCTGTCCCTGATCACAATTCACCAAGTTTTGGATTTTTTGTCTGTCTGTTTGTTTGTTTGCTTGTTTATTTGTTTGTTTGTTTGTTTGTTCGAGTATCACGCAAAAACTACTGAACCGATTTTGATGAAACTTTTTTTGTTTGATAGCTTATCATCTGACTTAAAATCTGGTATATAATTTATGCGGACGAAGTCGCGGGTAAAAGCTCGTACTATTATAAAACTGTAAATTTTAAAAAAGAAGTTCGGGTGTTTGTGTGTTTGAACGAGTATCACACGAAAACTACTGGACCGATTTTGATGAAACTTTTTTGTTTGATAGCTTATGATCTGACTTAAAATCTAGTATAAAATTTGTGCGGACGAAGTGGCGGGTTAACTGTTAGGTACTATGCTATTAATGTTATTATTGACATTTGAGTACAAACTCGATGTTTCTAGGTGTCGTGTGACTGGAGATTCCTTCAAAGCTCTCAATTAAAGCTATCTTGAAAACTGTTAAGTAAACCGATGTTCATGAAACGTAACTACGAACACTCTTGCATTTTAACTTTAGATTACAAAAACCGCATTGAAATCGGTCAACCCGTTTTAGAGCTAAGAAGCCACAGACAAAGTGGTCAAACTTATAAAGACTACAGAACACCCTCTTTTTGCGTTACTTTAACCACCCTTTTATCCTCCATAGCACCCTTTTGAAATCGGATACTCTAAAAACTACTCTTCTCTAGCTACTCAAACGTTAACTTGCTATATTGTTGTCCTAAGGTACACCGATGGTACCTACAGATGACCCTCCTGAGACTACGTCACCACTCATTGTCCTGTCCATGTTGCTCTGTCCAACTCAATCCAGCTGCTCGTAGCTCAACATCGGTGCGTTGCCACTATGAGCAGGCCACCTCGAACACGGGAGCAGGTATTCGAAGTGGGCTGCAGATAGGTGTCAGCGCACCGTCGATGCCAGATTTCCACGTAAAGACGACTCTGGCGGCGTCGTTTTCTTCTCTCCAAAGTTTATGTTCCACTTCCACTTGCGTTGACTTTGACCTAGCCTATTACAAATTCGACCCTTCCGCCAGCCCTGGTTGCACTACGGAATATTAACCTGAACCCTGTGCCGAGGAGGCAGAGAGCTTGCTAATGAAGTATTCGTTATATCGTCTGTTCACCTTTTGTATAAATTATTCTGCACAAAAAGGTCTTGTTCTAATTCTTAAAAGCGTCAACATGCTTCGATTTTTTTCGAAAACCAGAATGTTATTAAAATGTTTTGTATTTTGTATTTTGTATGTTATTAAAGAATTGATTTTTTCCTCTGGCATGTATAAGGTGCTTCTGAAATTGTACAAATTATTTTCAGGAGATGACCAGTATCAAAATCGCGTACCACGCCTTTCGCAGTGCGTCTTTAATCTTTATGCCTCTGACTGAGTCCTAAATATTACAGAATGAGTTCCTATAACTGATCTTGATCCAGTAGTGCCATTGGAACAAAAACAGTAGGTAGCTCCTCAGTAATCAATACATATAGGTACATCAACTAGGTACGCGACTGGTTGGTTTCAAGTTGTTTAGATTGATAATTAATACTTCATAATATTATATTACAGAGGTAACTATTCGTTGGAAATTTTCTGATCACCCCGAAAGAATTATGGTCACGTTAGCTTACTCAATAGTTACTACTGTAACTTTGGCTGTAACACTATTGTAACAGATAACGCAGTCCCCTAATTTCGAGCGCTTATTCCAATTTCGAACTTTGCGCTTCACATTATGTCAATGCGCAATAGCCTACCTCATTCATGAAATACACGACGCCGTAGGCACTTACCGCAGCTGTCAAATTCTAGTGACGAAGCACTAGTGCTCATGTGAGTATAGGTACCTACATATTATATGGGATCATATTATTACATTATACATTTGCCAAACTGTGGTAAGGTAGAGTTTTAGCATATTTAAGGTTTCAGATTGGTATGACGTGATGAATGTGAATTGGAAGTAATGATAGAGAGACTTTTTGATTTTTGCTTACAAAAACACAGCATGAGAAACCGGATCCTTCATTACCCTTGAACGACACTCATGAGCACCCATAGGACGAACGGGTAGTCCGTTCTAATCCAGGACTATTCGGCTAGGTTCTAACTAATAGCTTGCAGATAGTGTCAAGTACCTAACTGTCCCCTTGTGTTGCAATACCACAGTTTCTTATGGCAATTAAAGTTGGAGGAGACAGAATCAACAGCGATGGGCTCTTGCCGCAAACTCGTCGAGTTGCCCCGAACTTTGCCGAAGTTATCCGAAACTTAGCCAGCTTTATCCGCCGTTACCCGAGCGGTCCAAGTTGCCTTAACTATCCGATCGGCTCTTACAAAAGCTTTACTAGTAATTTGTTAACAAAAGTTGATCTTAGATTTAGAGAGGTTTAAGGGGATAGGATTTAGGAATTGAAGATATGACACAACACAATTATAGCTATATGTCAGTTTTTATCAGTTAAAAGATGGCCTGACTAAATGGCTGATTGATATTTCGTTTGTGCTCTTTAGTTGTACCTTGCGCGTAAAATTTTGAATTAAACATCTCCCAGGATTTTATCCAAGAGCAAATAGAGCCAAACTACTTACATTCTCCACAGATCGAAATCGATTATTTTCCAGGTTTATCTACAAAAAAGTTTGAAAACTGAAGTCAAAGCCAACGACGACTATGTTTTATTAATTCATGGGTGCACTCACAACGCTATTGTGAGATAGCGATAGCGTTCCATGATAAATAACTAAGATCCGTACCACTGCCCTGTTTAAAAAAAATGTCATTTACATGTTTTGTAATTGAGGTGCCGATAATAGATGTGATGCTTTTTAGAAAACTTCATCTGAATCGTCTCAGCAGTTTTTACGTAAACGTGCACAAACAGACAGATATACAGACAAACATCTCCAAAATATTTTCACATGTCAAGTTACTGGCTTCCTATATTGCACACGATTTGTTATTATGTCAGCAAATGAAAGTGCTAGCGTGCTCATGTATTTTGATACTAAATAGGAGTGAGCTCGTGCGGTGGGTTGACATCGATTTCAGTAAATCATAAATAATACAAACAAATTATTTAATACTAGTGAACCGCCCCGGCTTCACAAGGGTGACATTATGATATAAACCTTCCTCTTCAATCACTCTATCTATTAAAAAAAAAACGCATCAAAATCCGTTGCGTAGTTATAAAGATCTAAGCATACATAGGGACAGACAGACAGCGGGAAGCGACTTTGTTTTATATTATGTAGTGATTTTGAAAAAAATATAATTTATGTTGAAACCTTGATACTTCAATTCTGCTCTTTATTCTAAACAAACTATTTTCTAGAGTTGTGCGTTTATTCATTAACACGTTCGATCATCCCCTTAAAAAACAGTCCGCATAGTAAGGACTATATATAGTATACTTCGATACTGTACTCCAGCTATACCTACCTGATTCTGTTAATCTCTTCATCTACAGTGCCTCTGTTCCCTTGTTTCAGGACTTGGACATTATCACGATGGATCTTACAACAACAGCCCTGTCTTTTGTCCTTCTAATTACCATCACTTCTTTACAAAACACGGCGTGTTAATTACCTTGATGGAAAATTACAACTGTCTTATCGTTGTGGATAACGATTTTTATAACGTAGGGATAAGGGTTGTTCTTAGACCATTTAAATATGGACGAGTTACGCGTGTAATTCTACTAACAAGCTTTTCTGTAATAAATACGCAACTTTGGATTTTATTCCGTTACTTTAGAGACTAATTTTGAATGTGAAAAATCATGACAAATAATGTCTTGTGAACCCCAAACAAGACTAGTTGTTCCGTAATTATAAGTTGTCTCGTTTCCTGATAAGGTATAAAAATAATAATGACAATGCAATGGGTAATTGCAGTGCCCCACCGGGGTCCATATTGTGTTCTGAAACCTATTGTAACAACTTATGTACCATATGGAAGCAATAAACAATTTGTATTTGTATTTGTTATAAAATTTACCCTTCATGTAATTGCCATTTAAAAACAAGTATGTTTAATTTGTATTACAGAATATCCATTCTAAAACAAAACTGCACAAGCTAAAGAAAATTTTGTTTTCAAAATACTTCCAAATTGGTCTCCAGTCTCCAGATTTTACAAAAAAAAAGATTTTTCTACTTTATTAAGCGACAATTCATTCCACGCATTAAATATTAAGAACTAATAAAGAAAGTCCGTCTTAAAGGAAAAGTGGGTAAAAGTTGGCGAGGAGGGGGAAAAAGTGGGCAAATTTAAAGTTTCCAAGTAGCCTCCGAAGACACAACTTGTCTTTCAACATGAATATTCTAGAATTGATAGGTACAATGGATGAAATAAATGTGTCAGTTGCAATTAGGTTGAAATTCCCGTGGTACAACTATGTAAGATGATACTATTATTAGAGAACAATGTCGGGTATTATTTCTTTTAGGACAGACTATGGGCTGGATATTGTCGATCAATTCATTATTAAAGTCGTTGACGGATGAACGAAAACTCAACCATAGCAGGGCCTCAATCGCCCTAAGTTTGAACGATACTACCAAAACAAAACCACAACCAAAAACGTTACGTTATACACAATTCGTATCGCGCAAATTATATTAACGGTAACGATTTAGCTTTATTTCGGAAGATAAGTTGGCGTAACGTTTGATGTCCGTTCGATCGAATTTTCTGTATTGTGCGATTTAACCGTTCAGAAAAAAATATCGCGTTAGCTTTTTTACTTCAGCTAAACTAAATCTAAACCAAAACTAAACCAAAACCAAAACCAAACCAAAACCGTATAAAATTGCGCAATTAAATCCCAGATCAACTACCTATGTGTTTTAGATTTCAAAAAGTCAGTTTTTATTTTAGTTTAGTTTAAGAAAACTAAAACTAGGTAGTATGTGTACCTTAAATTTATGAAAAAAGAGAAACAATAAAAAAAAACACATTGAAGTTAGTTTTTTAAAGCACTGCGCACTTGTGATATTGGAGTTAGTGTGATCACTAAAATATATTCACATTCACCAAGGAGGTTGCAAAGGTTAATAAATATTCGAAATTCAGGATGTCAAAATTTCACAAACAGGGTCTCTCCTAGGGTTGCCAACCCTACTATATAATATAGTATCTTACTATATTAGGGGCCCTACTACTATAATTCTGAGAAAAATATATAGTAGGCAAAACTACTATATTTCGATGAGCAAATAATTTATAGAGAATTTAAATATATTGGTACTTAGGTAAAGCTTAGGTCCAATAAAAATGAGCAATAACTTAACATTATTTTAAGAATTTTCTTTCTCTTCATCACATTGTTCCATAAACAATTTTCTACTAAATAATACTACTGAAAAGTGATAACTAGTTTTCCTAAAGTCAGATTTATCTATTTTGTAGAAATTATTTTATTTCTGTATCGAATCCAACGACTTCTGCGCTTACAGGATGCATTATTTTCTATAACGAATACGAAATAGAGAAATGATTGTTTTTTAAAAATAAGAACATGGTATTCAAACCAAAAAATAGCAAAAAAAAGATGTTTTTGAAAAAATTTAAATTAAACAATTGGAAAAATACCAACCTACTATATTTTTTCTTATTTTTCCCTGATCTACTATATTTTTCGGGCACTAAGGCTCGAAATACTATATTTGGTCTCAAAAAAGTTGGCAACCCTAGTCTCTCCAGTGTTACAGGTCCGTCGGTGAACACAATAATAGCGCCTACAATTTTTGTCATAATATTTATTATGGCTTACCAAAATACATCGTCGACTGTACAAGTCTAGAGTACCACGTCCCTGTAAAGATAGTTCCTGTGTTCACATTTCAGCATTTGCTTTCAAACGAAACTCGCTAACTTCTCAAGAGTTCCACATTTCTGCATACTTCGTCCCTATTTCATAACTGCATTCGGTAGATACTCCTACGTTTCCGACACTGGCTGTGCATTAGAATCAGTTTGAGGGAATATTTAAAGTTTTTCTACCCTGAGTAATGGAAATCTTTTAATTGATGTAGGAAGTCTTATTAATTCGTAGATGCGTTCTACATTTCAAAATGCACTTGGAGCAGACATATTTTTTCGATCATCGTTGGACTTTGTACATGCAAAATATCACCCCGACTCGCTCGTTCGCTTTTTATCACTGACTTCCCTCAGAGATTAAAGTTGTACCTACATAATTTAATCACATACATACATACATACATATATGAGCTCACGCCATTGTCCCAATGGGGTAGGCAGAGACCACGGACCGCCACACGCTACGACTCTGACATACCTCTTTAGCCTCATTAACATTCATCCACACCTTCCACCTTCAGTCACATTTAATCACATAATTATTATTTTATTATGTATACATCTAAGTGATAATTTGGTACTGGCGTCTGGCACATAAGAGCGTGGATATTGACGAAATAAATTCAATTCCTAACAAGAACTCTCTACCTAAGTTTTAAAGCGTGATGTTTTTGCAAGGTCATAGCAATATTGATGCAGGCAAGGTTCACTTGTATTACTAGCTACAGGGTGTTAGAGTAAACAGTTGCATTACTTTAAGGGGTGATGGTACCCGTGATACTGAACAACTTTCCCAAAGAAACCTACAAGAAATTCGAATTTTTTTTCTTTTCATACAAAAGTTCGTTCAGCTAGAGTGCGATTTTTTAAACTCATTCGTTGAACTCAGCAGTTGTAAATGTCAAAATTACTATGGAGATATGCATCTTTCTACTGCTTATTTGACTTTCAAAAATCATACTTCAGGAGTGCGATTTTTGAAAGTCCAATTAGCAGTAGAAAGATGCGTATCCCCATACATTTTCAACTGCTGAGTTCAACGTATGAGATTCAAAAATCGCACTCCGGATTGCATTTAGTACGGGAAGCCCAAATTGTTTTTACGAATTTCCTATATTTTTATTTCTTAGGAAAAGTTGTTCAGCATCATGGGTACCCCTTAAAGTAATGCAACTGTTTACCCCAACACCCTGTATAGGGGTTCAGTACGATGAAGTGACATGTGGGGTAGGCAAGCCTATCGTACACAAACTGCAAAATAAGCCTTAGTCCTTAACTCCGTAAGAACTCAAATTGAGTGTCCACTTATAAGCTCCTATAATTATTAAAAAGGCTCAAAGCATCAGTTGTTTAGTTAGTAAAAGCGAGCAATGCCTCTCGTCCCTCTTGTAAACAATCTCCTCTGAATCCGTTTTATCTCACTCTAATTAAGATTTTGCTTGTACCTGTTTGACAATGAGATTGCCTGTTTTGCTGCCGACGTCTCTTGTTTAATTTTGTTGTACCTATTCATGCTCACTTTGTTTTAAAGTGTTGATCCTTTTCCTTTTCTGTTTGGGTTATTTTTGAATGACACCTGTTGCGAAAATCCGGTAATATTGGTCCTGGACATAGGCCCCCCCAAGGATCACCATAACAACCAGTCCTGCGCTGCCCTCATTCAACGGGTTCCCACTTGGTAAAGGTAGAGTACCTATATATACTGATAATGATAAACCAGGAAGGTAAGCATCTAGTATCTTGCCCTTCCCGCCCCATCACCTGAACTCAAACAGAGCTTATGGAAGCTGCCGGTAATAATATCCGTGTGGCGAAATACTTAGCTGGAAAGATTCAGCTCATGCCCTCTATTCGATACAAGAAGAAATATTTGTTTTCTTATTCGCATCGTCAATTTGAATGACAAGAAGGCGGTATTGGATAGTAATTGAAGGCTCCAGACCGCCTTCGCTACGAGGCGTCGTAAAAAATTTAATTACGGTGCTTCTATTTTGATTCGGCTCCCCGAATCGCAATTAATTCTGAACGATCAACCCTTTATGTTTGATCTTTAATGACGACTCTTCAAAAACTCCGCGATAGAAAAATTAATCGAGCCGAAATCGAATTTTTTGCTCCAATGGCGTCGTTTCTTTAGTAATTTGTTTATCTTCTGTGCTCTTGTTTTAAGGGTGCTTTTTTGAATTTTCTTTCATAAGTTTTTTTTGTGTGTGTGCTTAGGATAGATCCCTTTGTTAAATTATTGCCTGTGTTTTATTACTAAAGTCGTTTTCTTTACATTTTTAATTATATTTAGTTTGAATACCAAATCGTGATTCAGGACATTCGCAATCGTATAATATTCATTCAAGTTTTCAATTGTTATGAATCGATGCGAACTATTGCGAAATATAGCTGTTTTAAACTGGCAGTAGATAGACCATACCTTTGCCAGCTTCCTGTACAGTAGACACTATAATATGAACGTTCATCATAGAAACCCTTTCAATCTTTTGACATCATTTTATCTTTTGACAGCTTTCATCCATTTAGTAAATACATCTTTCCCTGGATAATTCCATTTACTTCCGACATCGGTAAGTACATAACGAATTCGTAGTTGACATTGAGTTGGAATAACTTCCAAACTTTCACACGATTCCCACACCAAATCGATTTACGAACGAGATTAAACCAATCTGTGGGTTAACTTAAAATTCAACTTTGGAACCGTCCATTAATCAAGCGCCAATATTTCATTGTTAATTTTAACGAGGGGAACTCGTCCGGAGCTCCAGGGGGAACTGGGCTGTTTTTTGAGTGAAATTAAAAAAGTTTGAGGAGAATCCGCATCTTCGCAGTCCAGTCATCGGGGAGATTAGGGTAACGTGATCCTAATCACTTTTGACAGCAAGTGTGTTCGATTCTTATATGAATTCGATGGACACGTGGCGGCGACAACAAAGCAATTGCAGAAAACAAATGATTATTTTACGTAGATATAGCCACGGAATATATAAGAGGTACAGCATAGATTTCAACCAATCGTATCACGACGTTGGCTGGCTATATTTTAATAATAAGTTAACCCATTTTACTCCCGATCAAGAATCTACTGCGATTTCTGGCCGCAGTGGGGATTGGTAAGGAACTATAAAAAGGGCGATCACAAAGGACCAGCGATGGTCTACGTGGCACAGGCTTAGCAAGCCTGTCAAGGCCCAAAACCACAGATAATAATAATAACCCATTTTCATATAGTTTGGACGGTTTTAACTATTGAGGTTGTCATAAAAGATGACAGAAGCAAGCGATCTTTTGAAGGTTAATTTAGAAGCAAATGAAACGTTCAATTATTAATTTGATTAAACCTGAAGACATCAGTCCTGCCATATAACCTATAAATAGTTACTACCTATACCTAGTGATGCAAGGAAAGAGGTTTTTCGAGTAATGAACCTAACACCTACTGGATACGACCATTGCTGATCTTTAAAAAATAAGGCTAATCTTTCCACTACAGCATGATTGATTGTCATGCGATATAACTCATGCTGATACGAAAAGAAGAAGACGTTACTTCATGATCTGATTTGAATCTATGGAGGTGCTACTTGGGAATGTTCCTCCATTGAAAAGGGAAGTACTTCCGCCAGGCTCGTACTCGCTTCCAAGTACTTCCAACAGTTCTTAGTTGGACCTTGTATATATATCGAATCTCTGTGATTATTTCTCTTGCGCGATTTATGTCTTGCATTCGATTGTGAACCTTATTTGTAGTGGGTTACGAGTTACGTATTTACAATGAACGTTATCTTTGTATGGAGCATATTTCCGCGAGCGACGGTATCGCCATCTGTTGGCATCTTTGCTATAACTTGTGGGTGCTGACATCTGTAGCAGTTCCCCACAGGACTCCCCCCTCAGACCGGAGGTCGTTGAGTAGTTCGAAGTGTGCAGTCTGTATCCATGTAGTGTAGGTGCAGGGCTCCAGTCAAGTGAGTCTGACGAGCGATGTGCTGCGGTGTGTGCATCTGTCAGGGAGACTAGTCCTGATGTGATGCGGGCGAGTGACAGGCGTGGAGAAGGCGAGCAGAACTGCCACGTGGAGGTGAGCTCAGACACGTGGGCTGCAGGAGATCCTTCTATGCAGACGCTGACTGTCGTTGAGGAAGCTGCAGGCCCAGGAAGCGGTGTGAAGACAGCTGCGATGGACCTGGTGCGGCTTCGGGTTGATGGTGTGACTGCTGCTTGTTTGACCTGGTCGAGGGGTGTGAAGAGTTGGTTGAAGTTGGTTGCTGCTCTGTGCTGCTGGTGCTGCTCTGCGGTGTTCAGGTTGCGATGTTCTTTGTCGAGGGTCACCAATATGGAGGTGCTACTTGGGAATGTTCCTCCATTGAAAAGGGAAGTACTTCCGCCAGGCTAGGTGTGATGCCTGGGGACCGGCCGTGGTCCAACAGTTCTTAGTTGGACCTTGTATATATATTATTTCTCTTGCGCGATTTATGTCTTGCATTCGATTGTGAACCTTATTTGTAGTAGGTTACGAGTTACATATTTACAATGAACGTTATCTTTGTATGGAGCATATTTCCGCGAGCGACGGTATCGCCATCTGTTGGCATCTTTGCTATAACTTGTGGGTGCTGACATCTGTAGCAGTTCCCCACAAATCTAACAACAGATTAATAACAAGTATAACAACAAAAATTTCTAAATTATAAATTAGGTAAAAATTCTAAAAATTCTCTGATCATGAACGTTGTGAAGACGGGCAGTAAGCAAAAGATATTCCATTATTCGATCTCTCCAATTGAGAAAAAATGTAACAAAGATTTTTTAAATTGAGTATCTCTAGGTACGAGTGATCATTCTACCTCAGCCTCCTCTTGACATAGCCATCCCGATAATTTCCCTTAGGTACGTATCGGTGGAATTGACTTATGAAATTGTTACACTGTGGTAGAATTTTAACAATTCATCATCCTGCATTCCGCTCGCGGCTGTCTGCTATTACCAACTTTTTTACACTCTTATTCGATAGGTTTTCTTCGGAACGGAAAGGAAAAAAGAACCCAATTGTAGCGTGTGGATGTGCTCAGGAGTTCAGGACTGTATAGGTTGTAAACTTCAACGCATTTTATATTTAGGGAGGTGCTTTAGGCCTTGGCTGAGCAAAAAATTTTGGATGTGCACCACTATTTCGATTACTATACAATACTTGCCTACAGTTATAACAAAGTTTTAAGTACCTTACAGGAGTCACGTTGCAGGGACTGACCCGAGCACACGTCTCGCGTGTTTTCGCGCGTCGCGTTTTTGCCTGCCACGAGGCTCCGCAATCCTCAGTCTCTTCTTGTTCTTGTCCAAAAACAATCCCTGAGATTGGGATAGATTCTCCCATAAAATACTTGACACTGGCGGAAATGCAGTGCTAACGCACAAGCAAGAGTCCATTTAATAATTAAAAAAAAAAAAAAGTACCTTATAAGCCAAAACCTCATTGAGCTGCTGTTGTTGGGCAAGTTCAAATGTGTTGGTGGGTCACATTGTGGCCTTTGCTATAGACAAGGGTTTCCCAAAGTGGGGTCTAAAGTTTAGACCATAAAACTGATCAACTCTCACAATGGGGCCAGCATAAAACTCGCGCAAAAAATCTGTATGACTATACTTAGTATTGAGGCCAAAAGTTGCCATTGAAGTTATCGATATACAATTTTTTCTCGATTTCGAAGTTGGTCTGAAGCTTCTCCTATAATATGCATACGCATTCAATTTTTTTCGTCGTAAAATGTTATGTATAATAGTATCATACTCTTTCTTAGATTGTGGTAAGGTTGTTGAAAAACTAACTAATTAATTACAAAACTTCGAAGCAAGTTTTCAGCTAAAAAAAATATATAAAAAATTGTTTATTATACACACCAGTAATGTAATAGGAGGTATAGTATAGATACTCTTTCTTATACTGTGGTATAGTTCAATAACACAATGAAAACATTACATAAGATTATGATAAGGATGCTGACTCTCAATATAGGTAGTCCTGAGATTGACGAGTCAGATTTTTCCATATACAGCTAAGTAAAACTTGAAGATATAAGCCAGCTATATAATGCAGTAGCTATGTAAATAGATTAGAAAGAAAACAACCGTCTCAAGAATGCAGCGGGAGTGGTCCGTGAGGTGCGTTTATTGCATTTTTGAGTGCACCCGCCTGCGAGGGTCGTGCAGTCAAAAAAGGAGGGATGTGGCATGACCTATTTTATTAGATGACGTTTTTAAAAAAAAATTACCTGTAGGATTCTGCTGTAGGGCAAAGGCCACCCCTTACAAGTAAGGATAAGCTCTCACTATTTTTACCATTTCATTCTGAAAACTATTTCGGCAATTGAACTTTGCTTACGCCCTAAAAAGTGGTTGGTATTGGTAGTTGTCGCCAAGTTTCTGTATACCCCGATGATGACATCATCATCTTCATCAACCTCTATTAATGATCACGGGTAAAAATGTCTGCCCATGGCCCATCAGGTAAACCAACCAACCATACATTTTAATAAAATGTAATTTTAAATTTATCAGGTGGATACTGGACAACGGGTAAAAATGTCTGCCCATGGACTACTGTACTGCATTGTCTTTAGCATGGATAGAGCAAACCTATGACACCGCAGCCGCACGCCCCCCCCCCCCCCGAAATCCGAATATTTGAAATGGCTTAGGCTGGTGACTGGTGTTACGTACGTACAAAAATAAATAAATAAATAGGGGAGGGAGACTTTTGCCCAGCAGTGGGACACAGAATAGGCTAGATAAAAAAAAAATATATATATGTATATAACGCTCACAGGCACATGCATTGTAATGATCCCAAGTTGGTATGGGAACCATACAACAACGACACAAACATTTAAGATCCATGACCGAACGTATGTTGTAATCTCACTGCTACAATCAACTAATTTGAAATGTATAATAGGCTATATAAGAAAATGTGCCGCATCGAAACATAGTATTTCCCAACGTACAGCAAAGTTTCTTAGATCGTACAGAGCCACAATATACCGAAACTTGTGCCCAGGCTTCTGAATAGTTGTTTCCGTTTATACGACATGCTTTACATGCATTATATAACCGACGTTACTGCCTTATATGGCTGCAAGTTCCAAATAATGACTCTTACGACTTACAAGTTAAGGATGTCATTAGGGTGTATGTTTCGTTTGGGGAAATATTCTTTTAGTTAAAGTTACAAAGTTTTAGTTAGTTGGGAGTGTGTTTTTTTAGTTTTTATTTATTTAGCTTACTCTATGTCCCATACCTGGGGAAAGGGCTCGCCTATGGGAGTCGATACATGAATCTGACAAAGTGGTCCATTTAGGTAGGTAGGTAGCATGTAAGTACGTATACATATAATATACAGGGTCCTTCTTAATATACTGACACTTTTTTAAGGGAATGATCAGACAATCAAACTGAAAAACTTTCTCTACGGCACCAACATCGAAATCGCGAAAAAAAAATCAGCTTTCCCATACATTTGACTCGAGTAGATTTGCAGTTTTGTATGGACGAGCAGATTTATTTTTTTCGCGATTTCGATGTTGGTGCCTTAGAGAAAGTTGTTCAGTTTGACGGTCTGATCGTCCTCTTAAAAAAGTGTCAGCATATTAAGAAGGACCCTGTATATCGGTACATCTAAACTATTATAAAACTGTAACAGAAGTGTGTCTGTACATTGAAGATATTTACAAAAAAAAAATTACAACATGGTTTTTACCTGTCCCTGATTCCAAATCACCAATTTTTGGATTTTTTGTCTGTCTGTTTGTTTGTTTGTTTGTTTATTTGTTTGTTTGTTTGTTTGTTTGGGTGTTTGTTTGTTCGAGTATCACGCAAAAACTACTGAACCGATTTTGATGAAACTTTTTTGTAGCTTATTATCTGACTTAAAAATCTGGTAAGTATATAATTTATGCGGACGAAGTCGCGGGTAAAAGCTCGTATTATAATAAAATTATAAACTTGGCAAATAGGTAATGCAAATTGTTGCATGCATATGCTCACGACTATATTCCCCGAGGGGGTAGTTAGAGATATTCTGAAACCTCAGAACATCCACATGCAGAAAATATTTGCAAAATAAGGATACATATAACAGAATGCAGAATTTTTGTCTGTTTGTCAGTGATTTGCTCGTACACGCATTACTTAAAAACTACTGAACCGATTGGATGGATTTATAAATCCCATATTTTCACAAAAGCATGAGCTTAGTTTAAATTTAGCGTTTATTTCATCGCAATCAGTTCACTTAATAATGTTAGGTATTTAAAGTATACATTATAATATTTCAAGTGGCGACGGGCTGACTCCGTCACACTGGACAGAGTTACGGTACTAGTGAAACGTGGATGTTCTGAGGTTTCAGAATATCTCTGACTATCATCCCCTCGGGGAATATAGTAAATAAAAATAAAATATTTATTTATTCAAGTAACCAGGACTCAAAGTTAGTATGTTCTTATTCTATGTTATAGTAGGAATACATAAATTAAATTAAATTGACGGGTACGTCAGCTGGGCATCATCGGAATGAGTCATCGCTGCGCCATTCCACTTGAGATAGCGCAGCAATGAGTCATATACGCGCAGTCCAACCTACTCGCGATCATTGCCAGAATGCTGTTGGGGCTGGCCCGCACCCTGCGCACCAGGGACGCGCATCTCTTGCGCATTGTGGCGTAAAAGCAATTTGTTCGCGCTTCGGCGAACATCCCTGATGCGCTACAGAAACGGGGCAACCCCATCAGCACTCTAAAGGCATTATTGTACTGGACGCGAAGGGCGCTGTATGCCTTTTGAGTATATGTAGCCCACAGGCTGCACGTATAAAAAGATGTACAGTATGCTCGGAACAGTGTAATTTTAACATTTTTTGAGCAACGTGCAAACCTACGAGCTACTATGTTCGGTCTCACAGACAGCGCCCTCTGCCCTCCACTCCCTCTCGATGTCTTCATCGTCCTTGAGGCTGGTCAGTATATGTCCCAGATACTTAAACCTGTATGCTCTTTGTAGTGGCATTCCATAGAGTTTTATAGGTGGTATTGTAGCAGGAATTTTATTTTCGGCCCCAAAGACCATGAATTCGCACCCGATTCTCGTGCTGCTGAGCTCGCCGATCAGCTCGTTTATGTATAGGTTGAAAAGCGTTGGTGAGCTCAACCCTCCCTGCCTCACCCCGCACTCCAGCCCATACGGACGCGAGAAAACCCCAGCCCATCGTACGTTATTGACCTGGTTTCCGTACCAATATTTGAGGATATTTACAACTTCAGCTTGTAAATTTGAGCCTTCTAGCTTTTTCCACAATATGTCGTAGGAAAACAGGGCATATGCTATGCTATGCTATTATATTTCAGTGGTCTGCGCGTACGAAGTCGCGGTCGACACAGTGTGGTAAATTAAAAACTTTGCAATGTAATACTAGGGTGCAAAAAACACTCTAGTAATATTTTGACAGCCCGGTAGCACAGTCGGTAGTGAACCTGCCTGCTGTGCCGAGGGTCGCGGGTTCGAATCCCGTAAGGGACAGATATTTGTATGATGAATATGAATATTTGTACCCGAGTCATGGATGTTTGTATCTATATATGTATTCTATATCGTTGTCTAGTCATCATAATACAAGTCCAGGCTAGATTCTGGTACTTTAAATGTGACTAGATAATTTGTGTGACATTGTCCAAGATATTTATTTATTTTATTTATTTATTTATTTTGATGGGGTAGTTTGGATTAGACCATCAAACTGAACAACTTACACTGTGGAGTAATAACCAACATCGAATAAAACTTTTTTTTTAAATCTGCAATTTCATACAAAACTGGTACCGACTCGTCTCCATTGTATGGAATAGCAGATTTTTTATTTTATTTCGACGTTGGCTCCATAGTGAAAGATTTTCAGTTTGATGGTCTTAACCACCCCTTTCAATATTACTACGGTGTTTGGTAACACCTTGTGTAGCCGCTCGGATTTTTTAAAACATAATGAAAGGATGGAACGAGAGGTAACAGTAGGTATAGGTACTAACGCCCGGGGGCCTTTCAGATATTTAATATTAAATAAACATTTTAATTTCTCAACTTCTTAATTCGAAGTAAAAGTTTAGAAGTTCGGAGAAAAAAATTAAAAATTGTTATCTGGACTTGTTAACAAGTTACATAAATTATGTCGGATTTCTTTGCCAGTTGAATTATTTACGACGAATTCCAAATTGTTAATATCTTGTTAGTCGCTTTTGTTGATTTATATCACAACATTTTAATAGAAAAGTCGCATAGAATCCACTTTCTGAAAGTAAAGTAATTTGTCTTTGTATGGGTGGCTATTTTAAAAGATTCTCATCTCGTGGCGCCTTGTTCCGAAAGATAACTTATGCAGTTGGTACCCGGTACTGTATTGACAGTACAGTTGGTCCCGATCCTAGTTCTTAATAGAGAAGGTCAATAGGCCTGTGCAATAGGGAATGATCCATCACTTGATTTTTTTCTACTGTTCGTCGTTTATTAGTTTTTATTTATGTCAAGCAGCATACTAATCATCTTACGACCCACTGCGGGTCACAGACCTCCATTCACGAATAAGCGTTGGAGGATAGAGGATACTCTACCACGCAGGATAGTACACAATGGTCGAGGCAAGAGCTAGAAGAGGTAATAATCTAGCAAGCCAATGGTCAAACCACAACACACAAAAGATTTTCAAGCCACTTTTATAAATCTCTATCTAACCTAACTTAGCTTAATATGTAAATAGGTAAATTACAAATCTGTAAGACAGAATTTCTGAGACGTCTTGAGCATGAGTTAAGTCCAAGTATGGTCGAAAATGTATGAACTATGAGATAAGGAAGTTAAACCAGAAAAATTTTAAGCACTTGCTCGCACGCCTAACGCCATCTATTAAGATGAAAACAATACTACAAATTCAGAAAAGGTTAAAAGAAAGATGATTTTAGTATTTGACGACCCGGTTGGTATAATAGTTACCAAGCCGGACTGCCAAACCAGGGTCCTGGGTTCGAATCCCGGTTCGATCGTGGATGTTATATGTCTGTGCCGTTGTTGTTTGTTGTGGTTTCCATAATAAAAAGCATAGGTATAATGCTAGCTTGGGATCATTACAATGTGAGCGTAATTTAATTAATTATTTTTCCAATTCATCCAGTAAGCATAGAATCAAATCTCTAAGACCGAATTTTTAAGACGTATTGATGATTGAACCAAAACATACAATCTTACAAACATCATTACAAACGTTTAATATTATTAAAATTAGAAAAAAGACATTAGAAACGTCCTGTGCTAATATTGGATCTGACTTGATCTTCTTCTCGTGTGGAATTATCACGTCTTCTTCAAATCGTCAATTTCCAGTATCTTGCCACCTCTGTCGTACTGGCTAATGCGCTCATTAGGTCCTCCTCTTCACATTGTGGTCCGCCTGTACAGACTGTTAGGTGCGGGGTGGTTTGTTGTCATCCGCATTGACATAAAGTGTTGCTGTTTATGTTGTTTTGAGGGATATGATAATTCCCCATTTTAAGAGATTTTGTCCTTGGTCCTACATACTCCGACCCGCAGGCGGTTCAAGGCTTTCCATACAGGCCAATTTTTCTGGTTTAACTTCCTTATCTCATAGTTCATACATTTTCGACCATACTTGGACTTAACTCATGCTCAAGACGTCTCAGAAATTCTGTCTTACAGATTTGTAATTTACCTACTTACATAAGCTAAGTTAGGTTAGATAGAGATTTATAAAAGTGGCTTGAAAATCTTTTGTGTGTTGTGGTTTGACCATTGGCTTGCTAGATTATTACCTCTTCTAGCTCTTGCCTCGACCATTGTGTACTATCCTGCGTGGTAGAGTATCCTCTATCCTCCAACGCTTATTCGTGAATGGAGGTCTGTGACCCGCAGTGGGTCGTAAAATGATTATTATGCTGCTTGACATAAATAAAAACTAATAAACGACGAACAGTAGAAAAAGTCAAGTGATGGATCATTGAATGACTTTTTTCTGGTACCTACATAGCCTACTTAGGCACTTTCTGATGTTGATTTAGCTTAAGTTCATGACCTTCTTATCTTATTATGGGGGCGCTGGTAAGCCAGCAACACTTCTTTGTATCTTTTGTGTTGACTCCTACATATTAATTTTCTTCACCGTTCAAAAACGTGGAAAATGAGGGAGGCGTCCTGGGGAAGAAACCTTGTAATCTCCCGTTTTTGAATAACCATCTCTCAGGAAACACATACGTTTAGCCGCCAAGACATCGCAGTCACACGGTATAAATGTTTCATGGTTTCCTCCTCTTCTCAGCACGCTTGGCAACTGGGATCTAGAGTGAGATTTATCGTGCCTGTGGTGTAGTACCCGGTGAGGGCTCCGACGATGGCACGAGCTTTGCTCCTGCTATCGTTTAGTATGAACTGTGGGATTCATGGTGTTATATGGCTGATGAATTTCCTGCAGTGTTGCAGACGCGAGAGGCCAGACCATTCTAGCCTGTGTCTTTTATCAGCCCATTCCTTAATGACCATTCTAATGTTACATGTCAGGATTCCTAGACTTTGTTCTGACCATGATCTTCATGACCTTAGACTAGACATGAGACAAATTCACATGTCCACGCAGACGAAGTTGCGGGCAACAGCTAGTACAGGAATAATCTCTATATCAATATAAGAAAAATCCCAATATCTTGGTCCTGATGCCAAAAAAATATATACTATAGTTTTATTCTCGAATATTTAAGAGGGCTATCGCAGTCCAGTGGCGCCCTCATCACATTAAAAAAGATTTCTCAATAAAGAAAGCCTAAATTAAAAAAGTTATTAACACGAACACTACTAAAGCCTTCAAGCCATTGTTATACAATACTTTTATAGGTTCTAAACATTCCACTTTTAGAAAAGCGGCCGTTTTTTTTCTTTTTTCCCAATTTGTATGTTTAGACCTTTAAAAAACCTATAAAAGTATTCTATGAAAATAGCTTGAAGGCTTTTGTAGTGTTCGTGTTAATTACTTTTTTAATTTAGGCTTTCTTTATTGAGAAATCTTTTTTAATGTGATGAGGGCACCACTGAACTACGATAGCCCTCTCAAGTGAGATAACTTTTTTTACGAATAGATTAATCTCAAATTAGATCAAAATAATTTACAGGTAAAATAAATTCATAAACAATAATTAATTTGCAATATTATTTATTTAATCATCATAGGATAAAATGGAAGATATTTTAAATATAAATACAATCAAAGCTGAAAATTTATAATTTAATGTTTTATATAATAAACAAGAAATTATTTATAAATAGTTACAGAGGCAATGAAAAATTTAACTATTTATATTTTTATACAAAATTATATCCATTAAGTTAAAAATTATCAAAATACGTCGCAGATGATTGCTTGACATCGCAAACTCTAAGAATTGGAAACCACGACAAAACCGTCAGTATAGAAAACAACTTCAACTGTTTGTCTAATTTGAACGGTTCTTTTAATGGATTTTTTCAATTTTACACAATCTTCAACCTTCAAGCCAATCTTTCCACAATCTTGAGTGTTATTAAATTGTAACATATGAGGTAAATCGACAAACCAGAAGTAATGGCCATCGTGTTTATTAGGGAAATTAGCAAGTATTCTGCCGCTTAAATCGGCCTCATAAACAACTTCAGCTGTCATAACTCCACGCTGAGCTTTAATAGCCAATGTAACTGCTTCGTGAGGTTGAAGCTCAACTTCAGCAACCGATAGTGCAGCGTGTGTAATCGATTCGTTTTTTTTTACATTGACACCCCACTGATAATCAAAGTTGAAGTTTGCAAGTGCCCTCGCTATCACAATATTCATTTTCATTGATGTTTCAATGTCTATGCCATAAGTTTCTGACCAAGTAATCGACATAGTATTTTCAGTATTATATGCAATATTTGAAGAACATTTCATCGGCTTGTCACTTAAATTTTCACATTTTTCCAACTTAATGATCTCATCATTGTAAGTAACATTTGATAAGTTAATGTGACAAAATCTTAAATTAAATTTGGATGATTTCATGGAGAATTTTTGAAACAAGTTTCCCCATCGGGTTGGATCGTTAAAGTACAGTAGTTTCTCAGGATATTCACCAAAACGTAGTGCAGCAGCTGTACGAATAATTTCCTCAGTTAAATTGAATGCACGTAAATCATTTTCTGCTATGTTTCGGTGAATTTCACCGCCAGCAAGAATTTGAATGTCGTTAGTACTGTAAGTTTTGGCATCACTGATTGTTATCCAAAAATTCTCGATCCTTTCAGCAATCCGAGGAGTGATACTTGCATCATCAATGCCAACGTGGCTTTTGTTTATACTATCAGCGGTGAGTAGATCGAATTCTTGATCCTGAAAAATAAAATTGTACAAATTAATATAGTTATTTTTGATAAGATGGAAATTTTTTGTTGTAACAGCTATAAATAGATGCCTTTAATATTAAGTCTATTCTTGAAATCTTGTTCTCGAAACCAGTGCTTAGACATTATCAAGATTTCATGTTTACTATGATTACAAAAGGGATCAACAGTTTTTTTTTGCTGTTTTTTAGAATTGAAAGCTTAATAGTAATTTTAAAATTTATGAGTAATTATTGGCTGTGTGCACGACACTAGCGCCATCTCGCGCAATACGGCCCTGTGGATTATTTTACATAAAATGTTAGGATAAAGTTTGTTATTTTAATTTAAAATAAAGTAAAAACCAAATAAATGAGCAATATTTACGACATTCAAAATGTTATAATACCTAACTAGCTGGGATTCCCATTCTTTGTTACAAAATTCTCATACAAACTTTTACCACCGTTTTCACACCTTTGGGGGTTGAATTGCGAAAAATATTTTTTATGTGAACACCTAGATGGCAATAAAAACATCCCTGGCAAATTTTAAGTATTAGTATTTGCTTTTTTGGATATTTGAGTATTGAGTGAGTGTGCGGATTTACATAGATTCAAGCAAATCTGATACAGCTTCGCCGTCAGTAGTTCAAATTTCTGCCACAGCGTGCGCTGCGATCGACTTGACAGTTCGCACACCCACTTCGCACATAGCCAATAAGTAAACATTTGCTTGTACCCAATCTTGTACCTAATATAAATTGAAAATTATTGTGGATGCTACAGAATTCGTAATTCAATTTTTTTTAATCTAAAATGATGATTGATGAAAAATATACAGGGTTACTTCAGAGACAGTGCGCATTTTTCTTCCATACAATCAATAACGTTAATAGAACACATTTTTTTTTGTTTGTTATTTTTTTCAATTTATCCACCCGAAAATTAATGAAGCGTTGCTTTGCTACACTACACTCGTAAGTCAAAAGGGTAGGTAGGTGCGAGGATAGCGAAGAGCGACCGGCGTACGCGCCCCGTGGCCTCTCTCGAGGGTGAATCACTGATCGCAACCCCTCCGCTCCGCAGAGTGCGCACGCGTCTTGTTTACGCTCGACTTTTAATATTTTTGTATGAAAAATGGTAAAATAAAAAAATACGGGTCTTTTTATTTTGAATGAGCTTCATAAACGCAAAATTTGCGCACTGTCTCCGAGGTAACCCTGTATTTGTAAAATCAAAAACATCACTCTCGAAAGCCTATAATAATTTTAATAATATTTTTTCAATGTTCAGAAAGTATTGTAATAAAAAGTAAAATATTTTTTTGAAAATTATTTAGTCTGATTTTTTTATTGAGATTATTTCGTGCAGTAAGAATCGAATAATTGTCATCAGAATTTAAAGTTGTTCAGAAAGTTTAAGTTAATTTACAGTTACATTTTTAGCTTGAAATTAAATATAATAGAAAGTTTTTCGGGGTAGTAGTGAAAATGATTTTTTATACAACGTGTTAATAAATTAACGCAAAACCTCATATACCCCACTGATTTATAACAAAATAATTAAATTGAAACAATAATTAAATTATTTTTATAGTTAAAATTTTAAGTTATTCGCATTTTAAGTTTTGATGCAAAAATGATTTGTCATCATTTCAGCAATGAATGAAAGCGCTAACGTACTCATGGATACATTTTAATAATCTTGTTTTGGTAGTAAGTAGGCTAAGTGTGTCCGTGCGGTGGATTGACAACGGGTTTAGTAAATTTTAAATTTTACAAACAAATTATTTAGTATTTTGAAAAAAATTATCTATGTTGAAACCATGATAATTTGATTCTGCTCTCGATTCTAAACAAACTACTTTCTAGTTTTGCGTTAATTCATCAACACGTTGTATAATTACTAAATTAATTAAAAACATTTCATTCAATATCATTAATTTCGTGCATGGAAGAAAAATTTAGAATTTTTATAAGGCTACCTGTAAATATTTCCATTAAAAATGTTAATTTAACAAACTCTGTATGTTAGTGTTACATTTTTAATACCACACGACATAATAACGCTATAATTATTATAGAATTCGAAAAAATTTTGAATTTAGTTTACAATGCACTGAGTAGGTAGCTTAAAAATTTTTGTGTAAAAAATATTCATACTTACAGCATTCAGTTGACCAATAATCAGCGAGAAATTCAATACCACACTGATAGATGAAAACAAATTCATGGTTATAATTGACAAAATTAAATATCAACTTTTAAAGAAAAAGTTAAAATTATATATATACGTATTCTTCTATGCAACCTTCGTGCAGAATTGTACAGAATTAAAAATAAATTCCCTTAATATATTAAGTCGTTATCATAACTTAGAGAAGGGGTTAAGATGTTATCAAGGTTTGGCTGTATATAAACGCAGGTTAATTTTCATTCCGTACCACAAACGTTTGCATAGGAAAATCGGTATTACATACTGTTTATTCCATTGTCACAAATTGATATTTAATTTGGTCAATTTCAACCATGAAGCTGTACACGTCTATTGGTGTGATATTGAATTTATCCCTGATTATTGGTCAACTGAATGCTGTAAGTATAAATATAATTATTACATAAACATTTTTAAAGTAAGGTAAAAGTACCCAGTAGCTGCTTAGGAACTAGTATCTACTCACTCAGCATGTTTAGCCCAGTCATTTTACGGTTTGAGCCAGGACTAATTAATAATTGATTTTTTTTTCGCTATAATATTGAAGAGCCAATTTGAGCTTAGAAATGTACCAAAATAAAAAAAATAATAACGTCAGCAACAGTTCCAATTTTAAAATTTAGATATTATCACGTTCTAAAAAACCTGATGGTAAATTTTTTTTGCGCATATTTAAGGCTTTATCATTATACATACTTCAAACATGGTGTAAATATTTTTTTCTACTTAGAATGTTTGTAAAAATACATTAGTATTAAAATTTTCTAATAAATACCTCATTTTAAAATTTCAATGCCTATTTTATTGCTCAAAAATAATTGTTAAATCTAATTCAAATGAGTGCATTTGTATTAATATTATTAATTTAAAAGCCTTCTGGGACACACAATTTTGATTTCTACGTTGCGTAGATTTTTTTTTTTAAATATGATTTAGGATAGTATTTTTGTCACTAAATGGTGCCAGTTACAGTTTAAAAGTCCAATTAGTAATTACTCCTTACCCCGCCTAACAAAACTCCGTAAAATGACTGGCCTTGTTTGTATACCAATATTTTTAATATTTTCATAGATATAGGTATAAAAATAGGTACATAGAGACTAGTTTTTGAGCGGCTACTGAGTATTTTACTTTGTATTGTAAATTTTTAACTAAATTAAGCAAATCTCGGAAAGATATAAATCTTGTTTCAAGAAGTAAATTTCAAGCATAGACCTTGTTCATGTAAAATTCTTATCATGTGTGTTACATATATCCAGACAGAATGGAGTTTTCCCCATTATACCCCATATTACCCAAAATCAATAATACCTAGGTACACTGAAACTGTGGTATGAGTTGGTTAACGTTTTTTCTCTTTTCAACAGGATAAAGAGTTCGATCTCCTTACCGCTGATAACATAAACATATCCCATGTTGGTTTTGTCGGCAAAAGTGACTCTCCTCAGATTTTCCGAGAAAACAAAAGATTTCGAGTAAAAATAACGGATACTGATAGCCACAGAAATAGCGACATCAGGGTATCTGCAGACGGAGAAAATCATAGAGAGTTGGAGGGTGAAAATGATTTACTTTCATTTGGCATAAGCGAAGAAGCAATTCGATCTGCTGTTGCATCGGCTGTTGACCACTGGCCCGAAAAGCCAATATACTACAGACGTGATACGCCATGGGGCGATTTATTTCAAAAATTTGGCTTCGTACCAGCTCAAGTGAATTTAGTATTCGATCACATAAATTTAAAGAATTTTAAAGAAGTTGACGAAGCCGTTGATACTAGGAGATGTGAGAATCGGAGCAATAAAACGATAACTTGTCATTCAGCTATGAGTTATGAACTCACGAATACTTTATCAAATACCTGGTCAAATTCTCATGCCGTGAAAGTTGGAGCAGAAGTGGAAATTAATATTGTTGCAAATTTTTTAAAAGCAAAGATGCACTTTGACTATCAGTATCAATGGGGTAGCACCGAAACGAAATCTCAATCAGTCAAAATAACTTCATCCGGAAGTGGAGATGTTCAACTTAAACCTGGTGAAGCAGTAACATTTTCGTTGATGTCCAGACGTGGAATATGGAAAGCCGATGTTGTTTACAAGGCTCATTTAACGGACCGGATACTTGCTAACTATCCTAATAAACACAATGGCCATTATTTTTGGTTTTTCGACTTACCTTCCTTGATGAGATTTAATAACATGAATAAGTGTTCGAAGGTGGGTCATGAAGAAACGACGGGTCATGAAAAAAAACGATCATGTGAAGAAATGGAAAAAATAATGAGAAATTATCAAGAAACAATTGAAATTATACAAACCATTGAAATTGGATTTTTCACCAACAGTTCAGTAGTTGCTACCGATGTCTTTCGTTTTTAATACAAATTATCAATACTTTATCTATTTGTATTCCAACAATTAAAGAAATTAACAAGTATAAGAGAACAGAAAATTTGTAATATTGTTAAATATATATATGTATTGAAATTATATATTATATTATACCCTCAAATGAATGAATAAATATAAATAATTTTATAAAATCTTTGTAAGTTATTTCAAGCTTTTGTTCTTGTGTACTTTCCCTTTTGCACATAGATCATTCAAAGAAGTTCAAAGAAGTTTTAAATACCTATAATAGGTATTTAAAACTTCTTGATTATGACCATAATTTTATGACACGGCCCGCTTGCGCCAAGCAGGGTTATCGTCATTAACTCAGAACTAGACGCTACTTTGGAATTAAATTATAATTATGTCTTGCACCATCCTGTTTTAGGGGGCTAAACTGTGTTATATTTAAATTTTAAACCGCCGATGTAGTAGGTTTAAGGCACTAAACTACGTGCTAAATATGGCTAAATGTCAAAATTGAGGCAACAGCTGTTTTTGTTGACATGATTGAAAACTGAATGATTTTAAAACAAAACGATGAAAACGAAATGTCATTGCCAAAATAAAACAAATGAGACAGATAAATACAATGAGATGCATTGTGAAAGAGACGTGCATATAATGTTAATTCATCATTCACTTTTCATATTTTGTCGGATTACATAAACTCTATAGTCATTTAGGATGTTGCCAGCGAAAAATAGAGAACTGTCAGGTTAGTTAACTACGAACTAGTTTTCCAATGTAATAAGGTCAGTATACTCCAGTAATCACTCATTGTGCCTTTACCTAATTGACTTCGATCGGGAACCAGATGATGTAATTTTGGGTCAAATCAGAGGTACGAAACTTGAAAAAAAATATGGTTCTTCCAGGACATAGGATGGCATGGCAACCCACTATATCCTTGTGTTCCTAAGTATTATCTATCGCTGCAGTATGCGTCTGATGGGGAACCGAGAGAGGTAAGAAATAATCATAAAGATATTATACCTTACGGAATAGAGTAAGTGACATGAGTTGTCAAATGAAACCGTTTTTGGACGTTTTTTGGAGTCCTCGGCAGGGTAAAAATTCGATTTCTGTGTATTAATTCTCAATCTAACGTGAAATGGTGAATAATTTAATGAAACAGTGTTAGTATATTTTACAAAATTATCTACGATTTCACTTTAGGTTCACGATTATTGACAGAAACTGAATTTTTACCAGGACTCCAAATCCCCAAAAACGGTTCTATTGCCTCGCGTCACGTATCTCTTTCTATTATACAGGCATGCCGCTAGGTACATCTCGCTCTCCCAGCTGTCACCGTCTCTCTTACGTAGTATAATACCTTTATGGAAATAATGCAATGGGAGCTGGGACAAGTTGGTCCCAGTCCTAGTTCTTAAGGCTGCACTGAGTCCATTGTGCTGCCACCAAACGTATTTTTTTTATTTCTTAACAATCAAACAACATTTCAAAAATAGAAGAATAAGCTCGGTAGGCTCTTGCCTATTGGAGCTGCTAGAAAATACTCTTTCAACCCTTTAGTTTTGAAGTCGGTTTGAATTTTTAATACAATCTCATAGACGGATAGTCATTACTGTTCACGATAAGTATGAAATGCCGTGGCATTTGGAACGTTTCTATGCATGCATGCATGCATGCATATGCTCACGACTATATTCCCCGAGGGGGTAGTCAGAGATATTCTGAAACTTCAGAACATCCACGTTTCACTAGTACCGAAACTCTGTCCAGTGTGACGGGGAGTGAGCCCGTCGCCACTTGTAATGGACATTAGGTACGATACATGCATCGAAATTGAAGCATGCACGTTTCTATGCGAAAGGATTAAATTACCTAAACCATACGATTTAGGTAATTTAATCCTTATAAATCCGTAAATTTGCTTTTTATGACATTGATGAATTTTATAACTTTGTACCTAAACCTCTTTCTATAACCCCCTGTTACGTATGTGTCGTAATTATAATGAAATTGATGCGAAATCAAACGAACTAGATATATTTGATTCGAACCAGCCCCCTTACCCGCACTTTCGATCTTCACTATACCGCCACTGTTTCGGTCCGCACTTCATTGTAATAGAGTTGAAATTGGAACGAAAACATTCACGCAAAAGTTCGAATCGAATGTGCGGGTAGACCCTCTGTATCGGTACAGAAGACGCGTTATCTCCGCTCTCCGCTCTGCTGATACCTAGGTAGTTACAATTAGGTACAGCCAATAACGAGCTCTCAAAATGATTTTTGTATCTTTTTTACCTTGTAGTATTTTTGTCGCTCGATGCATGGAAAAATTTATTCCCTTGATTTATTTTTCTTTTTATTCAACCTCCTTAAAAATATTTTAGACGAATTTTAGTTATCTACAGCTCTAAAAAATACTTTTGTATCCACCCCAGCCCCGGATCTAGGGGGGGACAAACGGGGGCCCACGCCCCGGGCGCCAGGTTTAGGGGGCGCCAAAATCAAGATGGAAAAAAAATTACAATGACAAAAAAAAATGGCAAAAAATTTCGTGCTCGTGCTCGCTTCGCTCGCTCCTGATTTCAGATCGTATTTCAGTCATCTCATTATATTGCAGTGAAATCTCGATAATTTTATTTTATTCGTATAGAGTCAATTAGAGTCACACGATGCTAATTGTTCACCTTTTGCTTATTTCATGATGTGCACATCTTAGGTGCACATATGCTTAGGATTATGGCTTGCTTTACCTTTTAATGTCTATACATTTTGTGTTTTTATAACTGTAATCTGTTTTATGTGCCTAATAAATAAAATAAAATAAATAAAATAATGTTATTGGAATGTAACTGGACTGTAATACAATAGTACATTACTGCAGCGGCCAGCAACAGAGGCATTGATGGACGAACGTGTAAATGTGGGCCGAGGCGAAGCCGAGGCACACATACGTAAGTCCATCAATGCCTAGTTGTGGCCAAGGCTTGTATAGTACTTTTCTCAAATAATGCGCGGAAATGAAAACAGTAAATTTCCTCAAATAATTCGCGGAAATTAAAACTCTTTTCAAAATCAATGACGAACAACGAAGAACTTTTTTTTTTTCAATATACAGCTTTCTATTTGCAAGCCAGTTCGAAATTTAAATAAAACCTTTGATGAGTTACCTCCTTGGTCGCCATGTTTCGGAGAAAAATATCGTTCCATTTTTAAATTACACGACAGATATGAGTTTACTATGTAATTTATTTGGCCGCTAAACACGACAGATATGGATTTTCATACAAACATTGCCGGCCGCTGCGCGCATGTATTTGGCCAGTACAGCAAATTCGATTTATCTCGAAGAAGGTTGTCAAAATAATGCTCACATTTCCAAGCATGTTTGAGAAAATAATATAATTATAAGTAGTTAAGGAGTGCATTTGACATGATAATTAATTATTTTACGAAATAAATGAATATGAGTATGAATCGTGTAATTTGTATCGATCGATCTAGAAAACTCATGTCCATAGTCTAAAAAAACAAGGTCTTCTATTCCCAGAGTGACACAAGCCTACGTCACAAAAAAATGGCCGCTGAACATGGTAAAAGGGTATGATGACGTAGGCTTGTGTCAGTCACGTGGTCGGAAGAGAATACCAGGCGCAGTATATTATTGTACCATGCTCATGTCTGTACCCAAACTATTACACGGGCCTGCAGTGTATGGCCCTCTCTCCCACAACGACATTTCTAAGGGTGCGTCCACATCTGGCACAAGTGCACCCGCGCAGCTCGCGCGCTGTTCGCGAGCTGCGCATTTGCGGCGCGTTCGTCAGATGTGGACGCACCCTAACAATAAGGTCCCTGCTTTTGTCAACTTAATAGATCTACCGCTTTAGGATCAACAGCGGTTGCTACACTCATAAGTACTAGGGACCTTTTCTAAGTCGAAAGTTAAATCTTGAGACGCCAAAAAACTAGCTAGTATGTAAAAAAAAATCCACGTGCTAAACCACGTGTTATATTTACGCGCAAACTTTTAGGTACGTGATCAGATCACTTACGATCCTCTGGATGTAGGTAGGTTTTGAAAGAAGTTTGGCGGAAGGCCATATAATGTGAGATCCAGACATATAGGTCCCATATACATGAATGAAACTTAGTAATACGTGTAGAGTGAAACAAAACTAACAAAAATGTAAATTGGTTGTAATCTGTAGAAGTTGGGGGAAAGGTATTTCTCCTTATGATACCTTTTGTATCAAGTGTGTAAAACTCATAATCTTTCTTATTAGATAGCCCACTCAATCTTCTACGCATTCATTGTGTTTGTTTTAATGAAAATTCACGATAACCGTACAATATTATGATAATGGAATCAAACGAAATTTACACGCACTATCAGTTCAATAAAGCCAAATACGTTCCGTAACGTCCAAAAACTACCTCAGTGATAATATTAGATGAGAATAGCTTTCATGGTTGCGTTTTGCTACTGCTTTTTGGATGATTTGTCTATTTTACTAGTTAGTAATTTTTACTTTTGAACCCGGACTTCTAGAGATGAGGAAGTTTTTTTTAAAAAATGCCTTAATTTTTTGTCTCTAATAATAATGACCGCCCTCCTGAAAGGCTTTTAGTTTTCGTAAAAATGGCTGGGTCCAAATTCGCCAAAGTTCTTTGACCCCTAACCCATTTTGAAGGTTAATATGGTCATTTACGCATGTTGTTTGTCTTCCGAAATTGCGTGTGGGTTTTTTCCAACGCCGGGGTGCGAGCCAGGTCAATTTTTATCGCATACCTATATTCAGCGGTTGATAATAATTTTATCACAGCCCGGACACTGCATACTAAAATTTGAAATTAACAAGATGACGTCAGCACATACAAAACCAACGACATTGAACGAAGCATTGAACCCACAATACCTATGTTTGTGATTGAACCTTAAATCTTCTTCGTAGAACCAGAGCGCGGTAACCAGAGGGCGATAGATGGGGTGAGGTAAAAAGTTAGTGGGAGGAAGGGAGTGTCCGTACTGTATCTAGTAATTGATACTCTTTCTTATACTGTGATTTTATGAGGTAAGCTACTAATTATTGTGATTAGTCATGTCGCGAAAGGACTCTTATTAGACTAGATTCGGATGTCAATTAAATAAAGTTTAATGCGCACCAAAAACTCATAGTGTATAGTGTATTTTAATCAGAAGAGGAGTATTTAAAACAAATATCCAATTGTTGCTTTTCAGTCCCCTTCAACTCAATTTACGTCAGCAATAATTGAAAGAGAAACAAATTAATCGTGCAAACAATACAACTGGATACAAGACTGGTTGGTTGATCGAACAAAAAACCCCATTAGGGTAACAAGTGAACCCGGCCTGTCATTATTTATCAATCGCAAGTCGAGCACAATTAAGGGGGCTCTCGGATTCCTGGACGATTGCGCTCTGTCGTTTGTGAATATTTTAACTTTTATTATAACTTTAGTATTTGCCCGCGACTTTGGGTTCGTGGTTTAAGAAGTCGAATGCCACGTGGTTTCGGCTTTGAATGGACTACCTCATTTCTTCTCTCTACGTGGATAACTTATAAGAGACACCCACATCAAAAACGTTTAGAAAAAATTGCGGTCCGCTTTGATTTGAGCTAAGCATATTAGGCAACGCCCACTGTGACATCATGACCTAATCTAATGGCGACAGACCTAATTGCCTTGCGACACCTCCACTCCCTCTACTCGGATCAGGTCAGTTACGACCTTTTCCACGAACGTCCACTATGGACCCGGACGTGCACTTCCCGGTTTCGTCCATTTCCCCGATCGGCCTTCGTTTTTGTCCTCCGTGGAAGTTTCTGATGCAGTGTTGTGTTGTGTCACGTTGTATAGTGGATGAAAGGCTAGCCTATTATTTTACTACTTTTTATTCTGTTCTTTATATTTGATGCGACATTTCATCCAGACTCATTCATATAAAATATACTGATAGAGGCTGGGAGCGAACAGTCGCCCTGCCATCTGCATAGGAGGCTACTATCGACTAGACAATTATGTATTTTTCAAGTAAATCCATAGTAATATTATAATTAGAAAATGTATCTTAATGTTACATTTTAAGGGTTAAGCCGCTGAACAGATTTTGTTTAGCTTGAACTCTGAGGAAGGTTGTATACTGTGGTTGTATAGCACAGTAGAGTCGTAACATTTCGCGCGTATCAGGTATACTTTTACATTCGTTTTTCATTTGTTTGTTGGGATCAGGAGTGCGATTTTTGAATCTCATTCGCTGAGTTCAGCAGTTGTAAATGTCAAAATAACTTTGTAGTTTTTTCTAATTCTGATTTGACTTTCAAAAATCAGTAGTCAGGGGTCTTCAGGAGTGCGATTTTTGAAAGTCAATTCAGAAATAGAAAGATGCGTATCTCCGTAGTTATTATGATATTTACAACGGCTGAACTCACCGAATGAGTTTCAAAAATCGCACTCCAGGTCAGTTACGACCTTTTCCCCGAACGTCCATCGCCCGAATTCCTTGTACGACCATTTCCCCGAACGGACATTGCCTAGTACGTCCATTGTTGTTGTTGACGTTTTATTCTGGAAGTAGTCAATAGACTATTTTTAACTTTAATGTTTTATTCTTTTATCATTATTTTTATTTGACATTGCAAATTTTTTATTTTATTGTAGGTACAATTTGACGATCATGTTATGAATGGACATCTTCTGTAAAATATTTATGTTAAGAATGTGACATGTTATACTTAATATGAAATATGTGAATCTAATCGAATACTAACTGTTACCCGCGAAATGTTACATGTTACATTATAAAAATTTCAAGAATCTACGTTGTTAATGGTAACTTCAATCACGAAGCCGCAATCGCGTAACTATAGCAACAGAAGGGTCTACCCAAAGGATTCCTTCCTCCAAAACTAAAGAAAGACGTCTCAATATAAAATAATTATCCGTTCTGAATTCAATAAAATAAAAAAAAGAACTTAGCCGCTCATCGATTAATTGCGTTCCCAAAATTATTCGGACCCAATTTCAAAAGAAAAATATGACAAAGGTGCCTCGTTAAACTTAATGGGCGATTTTCGAACGCCCCTTTCTAGTCGATTTGATTAAAAAAGCGTTTTTTTTTGCGGCAATTGATTTTCTTTTACAACTCAATCATTCTATATCTGCTGGCTTTATCGCTTTTAACCCCAATAACTTAGAATTGAAACTTCTGAACGTAAAAAGGGATTTAAATTTGTAATTTCTCAAAGCTCTCTTTTTGGCGCGGCAGAATTACGATAAAACTAAAGGCTTCCGTGACAATTTTGGATTCTTTTATTTTCCGGCTATTGTTGTCTTTGATCTTAATTTGAAATGCTATTTCTTTTGTTCCAATTTGTCTAAGACTTATCTATGTTATGGTAAATGTTCCATTGTACACTGGCCAATTTCACATCACAAATGTAAGTAAATAGTAATAAAATAAACTCGTACACTATGGAAAACAAAAAAAAAACAAAAAAATAATAATGTATAATTATTTAATTTCATCGTATTGGGTGTATTACCTACCCTTGATGGTAATTTGATTACTATTGAAGAGAAATAGTTGTTATCATTACTCGCATCCTTATTCGACTAAAATAATCTATCTTACCCTCAGGGAAGGGTGTATAGGTACAGGCGTCCACCCAAAGATAAACTACATAATTTTTAGGGTTCCGTACCCAAAGGGTGAAAAAGGGCTATTACTAAGCCTACGTTGTCCGTCCGTCCGTCCGTCCGTCTGTCCTACCTATTTAGGGCTGTAACTTTTGAACCGTAATAGCTAGATAGTTGAAATTCTCAGATTATGCGTTATTACGGCGGATTTGTTACCAAATAATAAAAATGTCAAAAAGTTAAAAATTAAGGGGAGTTCTTAACAAGAAACTAGTTTTTGTCAACGTTTTTTCTTCACGCTCTATCGTAAAAACGGTAACATACAAGCGTCAAGCTTAGTGTGATTATAGAGCAAACTCTACAGAATAACAAAAATACTAAAAACCAGCCAAGTGTGAGTCGGTCTTGCGCTAAAGGTCCCGGACAAAAAAAGTTTTTTTTCTATGTTAATAATGTTGTGTTCTGTGGTGGTGTGGTACGAAACCCTCGGTGCGCGAGTAGCCCGACTTGCACTTGACCGGTTTTATTTTTAATTATTATTTTAAAAGGTCTAAATGCCCTGTAAGTAAAGAAGTAGTGATTCGCACTTCTTCTCACAAATCAAACAATAGTTCGTTTAAATTGTTACGAAGCGCAGTCAGATAAAACGTATTTCTTCACCATGGACTTTTATTTATATACAATGGAAAAATCTCGCACAAATATTAAAATTGTTTTCGAGTTCTCATCTGGGAAAGCGGAGAGAATCTTTCGTTACACGGAACTAGTTGTAAAGCTTATAGAATTTCCTGGAAGAGATTATTATACAAGATTTTATTTGAGTGAGTTGACATTGTGAGGAAATCCAACTGCGCTGACTCAGCGACCAAAAGTGGATCTTGATCCCAAAACGAGAGATTTCTAATCCTGCACTACCTCTCGCCTGTTGTAAGCCACACGTCACATCACATCGATACCTGGGTGTGACCCACTGAACCTTGATCAGTAGCCGTGAGGAAACCTACATGCTTCAGTATCAAGGCGTGTATTGTGCCCACTGACCGTCAAAAGTGGTAAGTGGTTGTGGTGTAGAGAATGGGCATTAATAGTGAGGATATTTTGAATAATAATTACGGTGAATATTAGTGGCGACAGGCTCACTCCCCGTCACACTGGACAGAGTTTCGGCACTACTCGTGAAACGTGGATGTTCTGAGGTTTAAGAATATCTCTGACTACCCCCTCGGGGAATATAGTCGTGAGCGCAAGAGTGGAAAAGGGGAACGTCTAAAGATCTATTTCAAGATTTGAATACCTAGAAAAAAACACTTTTTCGAATTTTACGAACCTGTTGTTTACTTCTCTTATTAAAACGTCTCTATAAAGGCTTGTGTGCACTGTTCTGGTTTATTACCATTACCGGTTTTTACGGTGCTTTTTTTTTGTAAGGCACAGATGCAAACACCATAAAATTTAATAGGCACACAGGATGTACATATTACATCGTCAGAAGGTTTACATAATTTTTATTTTTATTTTATTATTCTTAGGAAGATTTACAGCTTTGATTACATACTAAACAAAACCGTAAATAACTGTAGGCTAATTACAAATCTCCACCTTTAATTTCGTTATATTTATACGAAAAAATTCTTCGTTCTCGTCAGTTTTTAGAGAACAGTATTATTGCATTAGACAAACTCTTAATTTGTTAATTAATAAAAATATATCTTCTATTTTGAATATTTTTGAATTTTGTGTCATTGTCACACAAGTTATCCAGTCAAAGTACCAGAATCTAGCCTGGACTTGCATTATGATGACTAATTACCTAATTAGACCCTGTCTAAACATACAATTGTCCCAATGTAACAGAGGAACATAAAGGCGTTTCATTTTGACTAAATGGCAAGGCAAGGACTGGACTACAACTCTATTAGTTACAAAATTAACTAATACACTCTGCTCAACATAATTTTCTGACATCCACACACAACTCTACTGTATCCATATTGCACTATTTCAATTCTTATTCCGTCTTCCGACCCCGCAGATTGCTTCGGTCGCTGTGATTGGTGCTAGGATCGTTCGTGGCTCCCTCACTACACGATCTATTGTGGTATCGATGCTGCTTTGATTCTGTGTACCTACTGTCCAATTCAATTGCGGATTGAAAATTTAAAGAGTCGGTTTGCATTTTTAAAAGATTTTGCATGTGATTCTAAAAAGTTTATGTAAATCAGATGTAAAGGTTACTGTAGTAACTATTAAATAATCTATGGTATTAAAGGGTAAATTTTCGTTCTTTTGTTTTATGTTAAATGACATGAGATCATCATCCATCATCATCATCAACTCTATCCATTTAAATTAAAACATACAATACTCCTTGTGTGTTTCCTTATTTTCTAATGGCATAAAATTACACTTTAATTTACAAATAATACAATCTTTGCCAAGAAGCTATTGTCTACCAGACCCTTTCTAAATAAATCTGTTAACGTACCTAATACAGAAACGAGTAGATAGCTTTATCTTTTAAACATTGAAATAACCAAAAGAGGACAAAAGAAGAATGTTCTTTTAAATTTTCTCTTTTCATCATCATCATCAGCCTATAAATGTCCCACTGCTGGGTCTGCCCTAGGCATTAGTCCACCACGCGTGCCCAATGCGGATTGGTATACTTCACGTACACAACAGAATTTCTTCTTCAGCGTATGCAGGTTTCCTCACGATGTTTTCCTTCACCGTTTGAGAGCAGTCGATTTCTCTTTTAGCCACCCATAAAATGCGAAATGAATAATATTTCTTGACGTAGTCTCTTCTCGTTACTAGTCAGTTTTCACAAAAGTACTTAGCTCCTTTTCCAATAATTTCGTTCAGGTTTGGAAAGCATTTCCCAAAAATACCAATAAATCGTCTAGTTACCTGAAAATACCATCAGGCCTTTTCCAATTAAAAACGCCATCAATGGCAAAATGCATGCGAAAATGTTTATTAAACAACGCGTATTTTTCTCATTTACAAATGAACGTTGCCTATAACCGTCATTACAGCGAGAGCAACAAATAATAAATGTGTCGGCGCCGAGGATTCGAGAGTTATTACCCATCGCATCGCCTGTAATTCGACAATCATTGCGCCCCTGTAATATCATGTAATATTATGGTAATATCATGGTAATAGGCAGGGCTTGAATTCTGGTATTTAATAAAAACCGGTATTGACGTCGTGATACCACAATGAAATTGAAACAATACAAAGTTTTTGGTACCTATTCACTATTATCGTATTTACTACACTGCAATTAATCTACATTATTTTTAATAAAATGATTATTTTCTACATTTTATACATCCACTTACTTGTCAACAAAATGACGACGAACATTTCTTTTACCAGCAGGTATCTTTACATTATGATATTTACTGATAATTCAAATCAGTTTTAAAAATAATTACGGTAATTAGACTAATTAGGTAAAATCAAACGCGCGCTGCATACAAACGAAGTCTGGTGTTATTTTCAATACTATCCAATTAGAAACGTGTCAATGATTTTTTTTAGAAAAAATCTTAGAAACTAATCTCTATGTTTGTATAAAGTCTGATTTTCGTTAAAATATACAGTTTTAATGCTAGGATTAATTTAATATTTGTACTGAAATCTTTGAGGCACTGTAACTTAAAACTTAAAACTCAAATTTTAAATACAGTTTTTGAGAGTTACGCGGTTATTATTTAATCTAGAATTAAACATTTTAACGGGTTCTTACCGCGTTTAGGTACTTGTGAGTTCCCGATATTTCGGCAGTGTTACAACTGCCATGATCACGGGATGACTGAGGAACTGCAGGTACATTTTTAAGAGCAGACAAATCTGTCTACCCTCACTCTCGTTCGTTTGCTCCGACCACTACTATCGGAACTCACTCGATTGTCATCGTCACTTTTGTCACTTGGTCCAGCCCGACAAAATACACTGACTGTGTCACTCCGAAACTTGTTCGAACCCGAGTATGACGGTGAAGCACTTATTCCTTTGTTAACCACCGGATTCCAAATTGTCAAGTACGTGGAATCCGGTGGTTAACAAAGGAATAAGTGCTTCACCGTCATACTCGGGTTCGAACAAGTTTCGGAGTGACACAGTCAGTGTATTTTGTCGGGCTGGACCAAGTGACAAAAGTGACGATGACAATCGAGTGAGTTCCGATAGTAGTGGTCGGAGCAAACGAACGAGAGTGAGGGTAGACAGATTTGTCTGCTCTTAAAAATGTACCTGCAGTTCCTCAGTCATCCCGTGATCATGGCAGTTGTAACACTGCCGAAATATCGGGAACTCACAAATACCTAAACGCGGTAAGAACCCGTTAAAATGTTTAATTCTAGATCAAATTTTAAAACTATTATATTTTAACGAAAATCTGACTTCATACATACAAACATAGAGATTAGTTTTTAAATTGTTTCTTTGATTTTTTTTTTTTAATATCTTGGACAATGTCACACAAATTATCTAGCCACATTTAAAGTATCAGAATCTAGCCTGGATTTGTATTATGATGACTAGACAAAGATATAGGATACATATATAGATACAAACATCCATGACTCGGGTACAAATATTCATTATTCATCATACAAATATTTGTCCCTTACGGGATTCGATCCCGCGACCCTCGGCACAGCAGGCAGGTTCACTACCGACTGTGCTACCGGGCCGTTTTGAAAATATCACCAACCAGACTTCGTTTGTATGGAGCGCGCTCCCAATTATATTCCCTTAAATAAAAATACCGGTATCGTACCGTAATTTTTGATACCGATTTCTAGGGCTCGCTCTTCACTTCACCGCCAAACGGTCCAGTTTTATTTTGGTCTATAATAATAAAATGTAGGAAACGTTTTGGTTTGTATGCAGGAGGGATTGTTTATTGGTAGCTAAGTGGTAGTCTGAAAACATCGAGTTCCCAAAGCAGGAAATGTTTGTTTATTTTTATTTTTGCTGTTGAATTTATTTGTAGATGCGCCGTAAAGAATGATAACTTTAATAGTAGGTGTACCTTTTTGGTTTTTAAAGTTATACTTAGACCGGCAATATTTTCAGAAAATCTTAGAATCATACAGATGAGTTCCTCGTTATTTTCACAATTTTTTTTTTTTTCAAAAATACAGTCTCGAGCGCAAAAATTTAACTACTCAACATTTAGTTTTGGGTGTATTCTATATAATTCTAATAATAATAAATATGAGAAAAAATAATAGAAAGCATTGTTGGGGGAAAAATAAGACATAAAATAAAGTGTTAAGTATATGTACAATAGATTATAAGTTATAATATATACGAACTTATTTTCCATAATCATAACACTTTATTTTAAAAAAAAATTGACAAATTGAACGTTATAAAATTACTGTAATTTTATACATACAGGGTCCTTCTTAATATACTGATAGTTTTTTAAGGGGATGACCAGACCATCAAACTGAATAACTTTCTCTACGGGACCAACATCGAAATCGCTAAAAAAAACAATCACATACATTTGGCTCGAGTAGGTTTGCAGTTCTATATGGAATAGCTGATTTCTTTTCGCGATTTCGATCTGGAGGTGCCATAGAAAAAGTTGTGCAGTTTGACGGTCTGATCATCCCCTTAAAAAAGTGTCAGCATATTAAGGCTGCAGCGTGCCTAGTGTTTTGCCCCCAATCGTAATTTTTATTTCTTAACAATTAAACGATATTTCCAAAAAACAAGAATGTGACATTGTAGTCGTATTGCTGATTTTCAATTTATCGGATCACTGCTTGGTCACCGCGGATTTGGTTTTATAATGTTTGCAGTGGCCACTTTTGGCGGTTTTAACGATAATAGCTAAGCATAAAACATAATAATCCGTAATGTTTCGATAAATTGAAAGCCAATCAGAACTACAATCATACAATATGACATTCTTGTGTTTTGGAAATGTTGTCTAATTGCTTAGAAATAAAAAAACGATTGAGGGCAGGACGATTGGCTCGGTATCCTCATAAAAAAGACCCTATCTATATAATAAGTATTAATTATAACTACATTCTGCGTCAAATGGTTCAGAGCATCTATAAAATTGAAACTACTCTATCAATTTAGGTACCTACGCAGTCAAAGAATAAGCAAATTGTTGATAGTATGTATTTACCTATCCTAAATAATAAATGTGTAACACATTTTCCAATATTATCCGCACCATGTCTTGTGACCTATTTTCCATAACACCCTCTTTCATGAACTAAAGATAAGTAGTATTTTGTAAAACCCACAATGTGATTGTAACACGATAGTAGGTACCTAACAAACGGCACCTCCGACTCCCAGGGTACGTGAATGAAATCCTTTTATGAAATTCACGTGAACAACAAACTAGATGTACCTTTCTTTTTTTTGTTTTTTGTGTAGCGCCGCCGGAGCGGACGACCTCGTCTCTGATTTCATTCCAGTTTCATTTACCATAAAGATTTTAATTGTATTTTTAATGTGAGGTTTTAAATACTTGACACATTCTATCCTAAAACTTTGAACAGGCAGGCGTGGATTGGGCTGGACCCTTAACACTTAGCTGGTCGAGACTGGATGAAGGCCGAAGAGTTGTATGACGCGGCTTGGGAAAGGCTTAAAGCTTTATCCACATTACATCGGAGCGTCGCCAGCACGGCTAGCATGCCACCCACGACAAAGCGTTTAAACGAGAAAACCGTCATGCGCGCTCTTTTTGGCATACGTAAAATAATAAAGATGGAGGCACGTCTCGATTTTTGTCGTTTTCTCGGGGGTGGCATGCTAGGCCTACTGGACGGGCGGGCGTAGCAAGATCAGTGCATAATGGACTCTATTTTAATATTGGTAGAGAATAAAATACGTTGACAGAGAAAGCTCCGTTCAACTGTGCGACAAGGACGGACCATCTTTGATCTCTTCAACTCTATTTCTATTAGAATAGGTATTATTTTGCATTGTTGCTGCTCAGAGTCCTATTGACTACGATAGTCTGATGGTGATGATCATAGATAAGACGACCTAACGGTGCCGTGCATCGCATCGCAAATATCTGCGATGGGACGCGACGTCGCAGTTATGTGTGGGAGCCCTATTTTGTATCAAGTGCATAGTCATAGGCATAGTCTATGTTATATGAATACCTCTTGAACTTATGGTATTTTCTTTGATATTCTCGGGTATGCAGGTTTGCTCACGATGTTTTCCTTCACCGCCGAGCTAGTGATAATAATAAATACAACCGTACGTAAATTCCATAAAACTTCGTGGTGGCCGGAATCAAACTGCCGCCTCATGTTTGAGTCACTAGCTCTCTTCCGTATGGACTATCATCGCTCTTCTTTCTGGTCTAAATACACCACTATTTCTTTCACCCAAAAGATTCTTGGAGCAATTCCTTAAACAAAATATGTTCCCCATATTTTTTCAAGACAAATTAACCTAGCAGGCCCCTGGTGGCGGGAATATTGAATAAGGAAATAGTACAGAGATAAAATAAAACAAAATAGAACGAGGTCCCATCTCTGACTCGATTCTACGAGAAACGATATCAATACAATATTGGAAACACTTGATATATTACCTATAGGTATGGAAGATTGTTTTTCATATCTATGAATATCGGAATTTATTTGAATTGAGTTGGTTTCGAGAACTCTTTGAAGGGGGTCTGTTATTCTTTGTAATTCTTTCTGTTTTCCGTAAAATTGGCAAAACGGAACTATAATGCCATCAAATCGATGTCTATCTATCCGTCCGTCCATCAGTCACTCACAAGTGTTTTTCACCGAGACCTTTAGACATACATCGTTATAGCCTACGAATAAGAAAGACATTCTATATAGTTATTCTTATTCGTAGTTTTTAATGACCCAATTATAAGAAAGAAGAATATATTTGGCGGATAGGAAAAAACGGAAAATTATATTTAGCCCTTATAGCTCAATCGTGAATAGAGATCTATGCTTTGTTAATGGGACTGTTATAGACTTAATGACGAAATATCCCACTCTAGGGCAATGATGGAAGCAAGTTGGTATGGTTAACTGGCTGTTAACCATATAGGTAAACGCTCTTCGATGCTCTTCTGGTGTGAATCGATCCATAGTAGATAGGTCAAAGGTTGGCGTATGTGGGTAATCATGGATTGAATCATCTCTAATAATATTCGGAACTCATAAAGTAGTATCTTATATAAAGTAGCTCCAACTAACAACAATACCTACTTATTATTCTCACTTACTCTATTATTTCATACTGAATCTAATACCTATGAAAGTACGTAACAAATACACTTGAACGATATAAAGACCCATATTTACAGATATCGTTACAAACGTTTGCGTTTAGTTTTTACTGTGGCTTTGCATGGATTCTGTTATCACTATCATTATCAACAATGTATTGCACTATTTGCACTATGCATGGAGGTCGAGAAAACAGATACGCCTCGTGCTACTGGAATGCAACGGAATAGCACACTAAAGGGCACAGCACCTTTATTCGCTAGGATCTTCCCCAGAAGTCTTCGGTAACATCGACAAACTGGTGGGCTTCCTGTAGGAGCTGGGATGGCAGGAGTGAAGTCATTCCCATCGTACACAAAATAGGTGCCTGAGACGTTGAGTTTTGTTCCGCTCAGTAGTGCGGACGATAAATGATGATGATGATGATAAAACAAAGTAAAAAAAATGAATGGATTGGCCTTACGTGAACTTACGATATTTGACGAAACGTCAGGTATAAGTACTTCAAATACTTACATACCGACAACTAGGTTTATAGGTGGAGATTTGTAATTAGGTTACAGTTATTTAATGTTGTGTTTAGTATGTAATCATAGCTGTAAATCTTCCTAAGAATAATAAAATAAATAAACTACCAGACAATACCTATGCCACCTTCCGGTACTACCACACCTTGGATACTTATCTGTCATTCTCATTTTATGTAAGCAGAAGCCGTAGCATGCCACACGTGATACAGCTGCATCACGTCTTTTATCTCGTTCGTTCGCGCGCAAATAGAAAGAGAGCGAAGGTGTGATAGCGGTGGCATGCTAACCTACCCATAACTCCATTCCCTACGATTCCTACCAAGCGGGGCAGGGAGTGTCCGTACTGTATGTAGTACTAGATACTCTTTCTTATTCTGTGGTACTACTTTGTATAAGGTCGACCAGAATCTCATGAAATGAAAAAAGTAAAAATATCAAAGACATATTATTTTCAAAGGCAATGTCAAACTGTCATATTGCAGTTTGTAAAGGCAAACTGCAACTTTTTGCGGCGATAAAAACGAGCGTTTGTTAATGGGTGCATAATTATTTAAGATCATTTGAACGCCCAAATCATCTGGCCGAACATTTTCATCTTGTTTATAAGAAAAGGCATATAATTTTATAGCTGAATTTTACCACCGACTTCAGAAAAAAGGAGGAGGTTTCTCAATTCGACCGTTTATTTTTTTTTACGAACGTTTTTCTTCCTGGCTGTATGGCGTTTCAGAGGTGCCGCAAAAAATTGCAGTGTTTAAAGGGTCCTAATCCAATTACCCCAGTGCTGCTTACTCTAAAATTTGATTTCCTCATTTTTCATGAGGTCGACTTATATGAACTAACTACCCGACTTATCAAAGTCAGTTGGTACGAGACATTGGTTGATTTTGGGAAACAACCAATAGATGGCGCCAGTTGCACTTTACATCGCGCTTTAACCGTGTTCGCTCTGATCACAGATAGTTATTCTGTGAATCGCGTGTAGTCAAGTCAAAATCAAAATCAAATTAAAATTTTTGCGAACTAATTAGTTGTATGAACAGCTATTTAGTTCATAACTTACAAAAAAAAGTTTGAAACTTTAAAATATTGTTCTAAAAACAAATGAAAAACCACGATGATGGAGAAAACCAACGATACATGGAAATCAACTCAAAATCAAATCAAAGTACCTATACTTGTTTATTTTATTTTACACCAAAACATAAACAGTAAAATAACAAAAAAATAAAAATACAAGAGGCATAAAATAAGGCGGTCTTATAGCTAAGAAGCGATTTCTTCCATACAACCTTAGGGTAGAGGAAACGGTGAACGAAGAAAGGTAGGCGCGGTGTTTCCAGAAAAAATGTTCAAAAAGGAGCCCTTATCAGTAAAATAAAAAAAAAATTAGAATATCTTGACTATTATAAAACTGTAAATTTGAAAAAAGAATTTACTTTGTTTGTTTGTTTGGGTGTTTGTTTGTTCGAGTATCACGCAAAAACTACTGAACCGATTTTGATGAAACTTTTTTTGTTTGGTAGCGTAACATCTGACTTAAAATCTGGTATATAATTTATGCGGACGAAGTCGCTGGTAAAAGCTCGTACAAAATAAACCTATTATAAATACTTACATAATTATAATACACCTACCTTAACTTACCTTATTGTCAAATAGTCAACTAAACGTGACCTTAGCTTAATTTAGGATTATTAGGACCTTGTCACGATGATCACGCGGCGGCCTATATTTTATACTGACTGAATTTCAATATTGAAAATACAATTAAAAAATTATACTCGTTATAGTTAACATTGGCCTCGATTCGGAGTGTACCACGACTAAACTAAACTAAATGTATTCCTGTCACTTTCTAAAATAAGATTAAGAAAAGAGACAGAAAACCAACAGCTGACTTTAGTGCTGTCAAAGTGACGTTAAATGCGCAAAATAAGATGCCATCATAATGTACGCCATCTTATTTAAGTCGTTTTTGGGCGTTTAACGTCACTTTGACAGCACTAAAGTCAGCTGTTGGTTTTCTGTCTCTTTAATTAATCTTATTTTAGAAAGTGACAGGAATACATTTAGTTTAGTTTAGTCGTGGTACACTCCGAATCGAGGCCATTATCTTCAGTTTTATTCGCAATCTTAATAGACACACAACACAACGGTATTTTTTCTTATATCTATTAATATTATATCAGTTTCATCTAATGTAACATTACCTTACAAATTAATAATGTACACGACGGGAAGAAAGGGATGGTTTACGTTTACGAGTTGTACGAGAATAGGGCTGTCAATAACATAACATAAATATTATTTATTAATAAATAATACAATTTTTTTTCTTAATTTTTATTTTTATTTATTTGTCAACATTTCCATGTGCTAAATCTGAAATATAATCTATAAATGGATCCGGACGAGAAAACATTATGAAAAACCCCAAAAAAATTAAAAGAACAGAAGGAGAGAGGTATTGGAAAAACTATAGGAGGAGACCTGTGCCCAAAAAACTGGAAACAAAGGCAAGGGTAAAAAAAAAATCACATTATATTTATGTCTTTTTATCTCAATTCAAAAGCGTTGACTCTGGATTGTGATTATTTTGTCTACTTCTAGATTGGAAATTTCATTCAAACCCTGTTAAATTAACAACGCGATCAGGGGTTCTACTCCGGGATTTGAACTTCGCAATTGCGTGAACATTTTCGTTCCAATGTCAACTCTATTCGAACATCTATATCGATATAGCGAACATCGAAAGTGCGGGTACCTACAGGGTCTGCAGCGGTCATAGTGTCGAACCTACACAATAATATTATATTTTCTTTGTCACGCTTTTCAATTGGAATAAATTTATTTAATTTAATTATTAAACGACCATATTACACGGCATCAAAGTTAACACCTTGTTAGGTTCCTTATGAAAATAATGTTTATTCAAAATGTCAGAAGGTAAGAAATCTGTCAGAAGACAGTTACCGCAACTTTTTGGTAAAACTGGAGATAAAAATCCGACTGGAAAAATCCGGCTACCTGGAAAGCAGCCAACCCTAGCCAGGTATTATTTGTGAAGTACGCAAGACACCCATCGCCCGGCAATACAAACGACAATAACGACCCTTTTATATCGTCGTGTAATAACCAATTCGCAATATTCACCACTCACTTCCTTTGTAATAAGTTCTGAGACCTTTTATTACGAATTTATTTAATAATGTTAGAGAACTAAGGGTGCCATAATACGATTATTTTAGGATTTTATTTAGTTATGGGCGAAAGGCTAACATCACTTGGCACGTCATTCCATCCTAAAAAAAACACTAAAGGACATCATCGGATTTGGTCCAAAATATGAAAGTGCCGGCCAAAAAAAAAAGTTATATTCTGTTAGGACTTGTCCGTCTCCACATTTATTATTATGGCACCAAAGCTTTAGGTCCAATGTCCTCATGGTTTTATTTGGGTTAGAAAATCTGCCTTTTCATACACATTTTCGATGAAAATGGCTAATTCTGTTAGGACTAGTCCAAAAAAAATCTGCTATATCATACATTGACGACCCGGTTGGTGTAATGGTTACCACGCCGGACTGCCAAACCAGGGTCCTGGGTTCGAATCCCGGTTCGGTCATGGATGTTACCCAGATAACATTTAGCCGTCCTAATGACGTCTGTTTACAGTCTTGCTCGACCTAGGTGACGTACATTTTCGACGTCTGTAGGTCCGATAAAGGACGTACATTTGTCACAACCTAATGACGTCGGATCAAGACGTCCGTAGGCCGTTGTATCAAGACGTACGTAGGCCGTCGTATTAAGACGTCCGTAGGCCGTCGTATCAAGACGTCATTAGGTTGTGACAAATGTACGTCCTTTATCGGTCCTACAGACGTCTAAAATGTACGTCACCGAGGTACGAGACTAGACGTACTTAGGACGTCATATCAAGACCGATCCAGGGACCTTAGGGTGCGTCCACAGCTGACGAACGCTCCGCGAATGTGCAGCTCGCGAGCGGCTCGCGAGTTGCGCATTTGCGGCGCGTTCGCCAGATGTGGACGCACCCTTAGGCTGCCTGTCCATTGACGCGAGCTGGCTGGCGGAGCGGGGAAGCGGAGTTTTACTAACCAATCAGGATTGCATAAAACCTCGGCCGAGATTCGGCCGAGCTCCTGATTGGTTAATATTTTCCTCGCTACACCGCTCCGCCAGCCAGCTCGCGTCAATGGATAGGCAGCCTTAGACTGAGATTCAGAGACAAGATTTGAGTATAAGATCCTACTTCGATATGTCAAAATTTTATTGATTTTTACATATCAAATTAGAAACTAATACTCAAATTTCGTTTCTGAATGTCAGCCGTAGAATGACGTTCCTAGACTACGGTGGAGTGAACTAGGGTTGTAAATAAATAAATTAATGAACACCGAAATGTAAAATTTTATTTAAAGATTTTACTTTTAGTAAAAGATGTTCTGGAGCATGCTGTAGCCAGGTTTTGATGCTAACTTCGACGCCCTCTGCCGTTGCAGTTGCAGTTGTGCTAACAACGCCTTCTATAAAGAAACAAGAAAGATACAATTTATTAATTGTATAAAAATGATCGTGGGAGTAGCACCCACGCACACAGGGCTCCGTATCTTTTTATTATTTGCCAAGATACCTAGATGCCACAACAACAAACTGAATATGTTATGAGGCTACCTCAGTAGGCCTTGCATACCACCTCCGAGAAAACGATAAAAATCGAGATGTGCCACCATCCTTATTAATTTACGTATGCCAGAAAGAGCGCGCATGACGTTTTTCTCGTTTAAACGCTTTGTCGTGGATGGCATGCTAGCCGTGCTGTTGTGGAGTTGTTTACAGTTGTTGAGATTATACCGCTGTGATATACTGAAAAACGGATGGACAGCATAGGCTTAATAATAGGGTCCCATTGACAACCTATGTGTACGGAACCCTAATAATAATTCATTAAAACTAATTATTTGAATTCCAAATAGTGCAAAGATATTGAATGGGGGATTGACGCAAACAATATTGAGATAGTATTGGAGAATTTCGGTAGGTACTTATGTACTCACCTACAATGCAGTCTCTGAGGCGTAGAGTGCAAAAAACTTTTTCGATTTTGGTTTTCGTTGCAGTTTTCATTCCATAGAAATTGTACTCTGCAACTAGCTTGTCGGAAATGTAGGACTTCATTGTACGTGGCACTTTACTGGAAACATCTCGACCTGACACCTGTAAAAAGAAATAAGTTAGTTAGGTACTTGTAAATCAAACCAAAATTATTTTCTTAGACAATATATAAATAACTAGTGGACCCGTCAGCGGCCCCTCCCCAATCACCGGCACCCCTCCCCTCCTGCTATACAATTCTATATCCAACCCTTTAATAATTCTCTGCGTTATTAAATAGAAGCGTCGTCGTAGTTAATGCATACAAGCATCCCGAGAAGCCAGGTTCCCCAAAACTGAAAACTGACTAGCGGGGCTAGTACGCCAACCCACGATAGCGTCATATAGCTCTATCACGCTCTTTCTATTGGGGCGCGAACGAAAGAGATAAAAGACTAAATTTGGCAGATGAATGTGTTAAATGTCGCTATCGCCGGTTGGCGTACTAGCCCCAGAAGCCGTAGCATCATAGTGTAAAGAACTAATAGTGGTGAAGCTCAGCGGTCGCGGCAGGCCAATCGTGCGGGGCGTGCGGGGGCCGGGAGGAGTGCCTCCCGACCCACGTTGCCTGCGCGCGTATCTTAACAGCGAATTGAATTAGGGTACGCCCGTACCCCGCATGCCGCGCGGGCATAGACCCGACCGCTGAGCTTCATCACTATTATTTTATTTACACTATGGTAGCATGCTACACGTGATACGGCTGTATCACGTCTTTTATCTCGTTCGTTCGTGCGCAAATAGAAAAAGAGCGAATGTGTGATAGTGCTGTATCACGGTAGCATGCTACCCATACAGGAAAGGAATAAAATACGTACCTACCAGTTTCGTAAAACACTTGCTGCACACCATAAAGTTTCAAATTTTCGCTGGGGGACATCGTGTTGAGATTGAGGATCAGCTCAAAAGCTTTGGGCCTTTTTATGACCGGCCAATACACTTCACACCATCGTGGCTTCAGCCACTCTGAATCCACAATAGAAATAGCACCGCCACCGCAAACAATAAACTGGATCACTGCGCACTTGGCTGGGCGGTCCTCGTCCATTACTAACACACTTTAGGTTCAATTTCTTTGAATAACACTAACTCAACAACAAAAAGGACTCCGCGACACGTCCGATGCGCATAGAAAAATGGCGCGACTGAGCTGAGAAAAAAGGAGGCAAGTCCGTCCGTCCGTCAGTATAACGTCCAACTTGCGTCCAACACAGGACGTATACTGGCTGACGGTAAAATGACGTTCCTAGTACCAACTAGAACGTACTTCTACGACCAACATCGGACTATTCGGACTGACTGTATAAGTACCTTAAAATGACGTCATTTTTAAGTCGCCGACCGTAAATGTTATCTGGGTATATGTTTGTGCCGTTGTTGTATGATTCCCATAACAAAAAGCCTGAGGCTTACTTGGGATCATTACAATGTATGTGCCTGTGAGCGTTATTTATTTATTATTTATTTATTTATTTAACGACGTGTAGGTATTGCAGTTTAGTATAGAACAGCAGATTTTTTTTTTTGCTCTGGCATGATTTTTTTCCATAATCAACGTTTTTCTGTTTGATGGGTAGAGTATATGGTTTGAAGGGCAAATTATACTTTTCCTTACACCCTGTATAAATAGAGAGACAATGTAGTCCGCGAGCCCAATTCGTATTGGTAGTGGTAGACTTCATATATGCATCCAAGTTTCTTAATGATCGGCATAAGCATATATGCTCACGACTATATTCCCCGGGGGGGTAGTCAGAGATATTCTGAAACCTCAGAACATCCACATTTCACTAGTAGTACCGAAACTCGGTCCAGCCAGTGTGACGGGGAGTGAGCCCGTCGCCACTTAACTATCGAAGTTCATAGTATTCATACAAAAAGTACAACTTGAACTATCCTAGTCTATTTCTTCCGTCTTATCTATTATCATTAAATTATATTTGTCAACGTGGTGGGGAAGAGATTTTGCGAATTATCATTTTCTAGCCAAATTCCGAAAATCTTATATTTTATTTTTTTTTATTTTTATTCTGCGCAAAATAAAATATCGTTGAATTATTGTCACAGTATAATATTTTCCACAGTTTTAAAATTCGCCAGATTCGCATCCTGAAAATAACGAAATTTTATGTAACATTTCGCGCACATCTTACTTGACACATAACAGGAAAATACATTATGGTTCGTAAATAGGTTGAAATCACGCGGGTTGCTCCTGACGCCAGTGACGGGCCACACCGCATTTCATTTGCCATATTTATAGCCTGGTAGACAGGCTGGTTCAAATGCTTTATTAAATTTTGTGTTTATAAACGCATCTTTAATCAAGGTATTCCACGAAGAGCATCGATTTTGAATAGTACCCAGACAGAGGTGTAGCTAGGCTTGGGTAGTGTGGGCACAGTATAAGAAAGAGTATCTATTACTAGATAGTGTGGCGTGGACGCCCACGGCACCGCACTCAGGCCCTACCGGCCCTAGACAAAGTGACATTTCTATTGGCGTAGACGCTAGTAGAAATTTTAATGACAGAATGTATGGATTTGACATTGGCGATCGAAACAGTTTTTTTATTTTTTTTTTATTTATAATTAAATGGACTCTTGCTTGTGCGTTAGCACTGCATTTCCGCCAGTGTCAAGTAGTTTATTGGGAGAATCTATCCCAATCTCAGGGATTGTTTTTGGACAAGAACAAGAAGAGATTGAGGAATGTGGAGCCTCGTGGCAGGCACAAACGCGACGCGCGAAACCACGCGAGACGTGTACTCGGGTCAGTTCCTGCAACGTGACTCGATCAAAACAGATGTTTGCTTTCGCCACCATACGTCATGCCCATACATGTTTTCCGTTTCTACTAGCGTCGACGCCAATAGGATTTCACTTTGACTAGGGCCCCCAGGGGTCCTATCGCGAAGCGAAAATTACTAAAGGTATTACCTCTAATTTGATTTCCCACGGACCGTGTATGGCATGTTTCCCCAAACCCAAAAATGGCAGCACAAAAATATATTTTTGTTCTAACATGGTCTTTAAAGACAATTTTTGTGAGTGGTCAAAAAAGAATCAAGATTTCTTTATACCGAAATCAACAGAAATTGAGTAAACAGGGTGTAAAAATACACCCTAGTAATACTTAAGGGGGTGCTCAGACCATCAAACTGAACAACTTTCACTATGGAGCCAACATCGAGAAAAAATAAAAAAAATGTGCTGTCCCATACAAAAGTGCAGTACCGACTCGACTAAAATGTATGGGACAGCAGATTTTTTTTATTTTTTCTCGATGTTGGCTCCATAGTGAAAGTTGTTCAGGATGATGGTCTGAAGCACCCCCTTAAGTATTACTAGGGTGTTTTGTTACACCGAGTAGATAAGTTTAAAAGTGAGCCTTGCTACAACTGCAAAAGAAGCTGTTTGTTGTAGTTTATATGTCCCCGAAGGAACTCGCCGATCCATGCATCCCAATTCACCGCTTAGTCTCAACAGCGCCTTAAGTTCTTTCGCTGTTTTGGTTGACAATTGACGATGACAATTCTGAGAAGTAGGTACATTGCTGAGAATGCTAGGAGATTATGAAGCACTGCAAGTTTAGCGTCATTAGTAACCAGCAATGTACTCTGAATTGTCATTGTCAATTGTCGCGTTTATTAAACAGGGCTCAGGGTGCTTCGACGTCACTGGTATGATGTCCTCCTATTGTCAGCTATAAGCAGGGACTGAATTACCGAAAAATTCAGGTACAAACGGTAAACGGTATGACGTCATACCGATAAATTCTGGGTACCGAAAATTTTTAATACCGGAATAAATTACGGTACCGGAAAATAAAGGTACCTTAAAATACCGGTACCCAACTATGGAGGTGCTACTTGGGAATGTTCCTCCATTGAAAAGGGAAGATCTTCCACCAGGCTATGTGTGAAGCCTGGGGACCGGCCGTGGTCCAACAGTTCTTAGTTGGACCTTGTATATATATCGAATCTCTGTGGTTATTTCTCTTGCGCGATTTATGTCTTTATTTTATTTTATTTATTTAAGGACTGCCAACAAAGTATACACTATTACATTCTGAATACATTTTAACATAATTATTAAGTGTTACTTCCCTTACAGGCTGTCACAACATACATTGTAGCTTAAGTATACATATATGTTAAGTCATACCGCGACAGAAAAATGTGGGTACCTACACAAATCAGTTGATAGTTGCATTTGCACTTAGATATATCAATGTTACAAATTAATTGTTTACTTAAAGCACTGAACAACAATAGGTACTAAACATAAATATTGATATTAAATACAAATAAAAATATCGGAACCAAAATAACAATACACAATCTACAATCTACACATTATCAAAGGAGGCCAGGACAGTTTTTTTGAAGCTATTATGTGACTGAGAAAATATATCTAAATCAGGCAAAGCCTTGTACATAGCGTTGTATCGTTTCTGCAATCTATTTAGTGTTGAGTATTGCCCCAAGTTGGTTTTAGCAGAAGCTGCAACAAACGGCGTATACTTTGTGAAACGAGGGAATTTAAATGGCGCGTTAATCTTGATGCGGGATAATATGTGGGGACTATCGACATTAGAATTTATAATTTTATACAAGAACATTTGGTCCAATAATTCCCTTCTATGTTCTAGCTTGTTGAGTTTAAAGTATTTCAAGCGGTCCTCATAGTGTGGCAAAAGATCTGCAACGCCACAGCTATAACATAGATGCCATAGAAAACGCTTCTGGATTTGCTCCAGACGCTTTACATAGACATCGTAATTGGGGTTCCAGACAACACTGCAATATTCAAGGCCACTACGAACCAAGGCGTTATAAAGTGATATTTTGCATGATGGATTCTTAAAAGGTTTACAGTTGCGCAGAACAAAACCAAGCATCTTGAGCCCCTTAGTCGCAATACTGTCGATATGTAAGTGAAACCGCAGTTTACTGTCAAGCAAGACTCCAAGGTCACGAATTGAGTCCACCGCCTTAAGAGTCTGACCGTCAAGTGTGTATCTGTGGCAAAGAGCGTTGGTGTTCCGGCTGAATTGGATGGAATAACACTGCATTGCATGCATGTCTTGCATTCGATTGTGAACCTTATTTGTAGTAGGTTACGAGTTACGTATTTACGATGAACGTTGTCTTTGTATGGAGCATATTTCCGCGAGCGACGGTATCGCCGTCTGTTGGCATCTTTGCTATGAATAAAGGTTTTTTTTGATAAATTGCCGCGCCGCGCTTCTACCATGCTTCAGTGCTTCTATTCGTTTCATTCTCTACGTGGCAGCAACAACGGCCAGTCGCGTTTTTCAATACGTACGTATTCCTTTATAAGATAACGGTACGGTACTTTTATAGCATTACGGTACCGTTACGTTTTTACGGTAGTGGAAAAGAGTAAGATAACGGTACCGTTATGCCTTACCTTTATAGCATTACGGTACCGTTACGTTTTTACGGTACTGGTATCGTGTACCGTAACCGCTTTGAGTCCCTGGCTACAAGCTGCTCCCTGATCACGCTCCGATTGCATTGGAAATACGTTATCTCTGCCTTTCTTGTGTCTTCTGTCCTGTACATCATCAATAGAGTCACAACTATCGACTTTCTTTGACTGCATCAAACCATCTGTGGGTAAGCTAAAAGTCATCATCATCATCATCCCAGCCGATGGACGTCCACTGCTGGACATAGGCCTCCCCCAAGGATCGCCATAACGACCGGTCCTGCGCTGTCCTCATCCAACGTTTTCCCGCCGCCTTCACCAGGTCGTCGGTCCACCGTGTGAGGGGCCTACCCACGCTGCGCTTTCCGGTACGCGGTCGCCACTCGAGAACTTTTCGGCCCCACCGGCCATCGGTTCTGCGAGCAATGTGCCCCGCCCACTGCCACTTAAGTTTAGCAATTCTTTGGGCTATGTCAGTTACTCTGGTTCTTAAGCGGATCTCTTCATTTCTGATTCGATTTCGCAGGGAGACGCTAAAAGTGAACCTTCCAAATTGCTCACAGATCTTAAAAACATAACCCTTCTTTAAGGCACCTCCACAGTCGGTTAAAATCATAAAGAATCAATAAATTGCCCCAGCATGTAATCTGAATACCGTCATTACAACCACGTCGCGTCTCTAACTTCTGATACGCGATACGCGTAAGTTCCGTACTGCAGAGCATTGGCCCGATATTGGAACAGTAACGCGTATCCTTTAACTGTTATCGTTCCAGTTAGTGTTCCGAAGTCAATAACTGGTACAGTTTCGTTTGTGAACGTTTTCTCGTAAAATTATATAGCGCGAGACAAGAATCGTTCGATACTTTATTAGGTTGTTCTATTGTGCGGAATTATATTCGAATAATATGTTGGTTTATATATACACTCAGGACCAAATTCCCTTATAGGGTGGTCAGAAGAGTTGTTACAACTACAACGTGTTAATGAATTAACGCAAAACTAGAAAGTAGTTTGTTTAGAATCGAGTGCAGAAGCGAATTATCATGGTTTCAACATAGGTAATTTTTTTCAAAATATTAAATAATTTTTTTGCAAAAAATAAAATTTACTGAACCTGATGACAATCCACCGCACGGGCACACTCACCCTACTTACTACCAAAACAAGATTATAAAAATGTATCCATAAGTACGTTAGCGCTTTCTTTCAGTGCTGAAATGATATCAAATCATTTTTGCCTCAAAACTTAAAATGCGAATAACTTTACATTTTAATTATCAAAATAATGAAATTATTGTTGCAATCTAATTATTTTGTTATAAATAAGTTGGGGTGTATGAGGTTTTGCGCTAATTCATTAACACGTTGTATAAATCACAATAATACTAAATCCCATACTACATAAATAATGTATGTTCCCAATTTTGTCAAACCAGCCAAAAAATTACCCCCCTTCGCGTAACGTAGGGAAGGAATGGCCTGTGTAGAAAGCCCAGAACCGTCGTATGCAGGATCTTACAAAATGGGGAATTATCCCCAATAACAACAATATTTGATGTAAATGCGGACTACAACAAACCGACCCGTACCTTACAGTATGTACAGGCGGACCATAATGTGAACCAACTGCCTCCGTGGTCTATGGTTAAGAGCATTGGGCTCTCGACACGGAGGTCGTGGGTTCGATTCCCACGGGGGAAACCTAGTGATATGTCACTTTGTGCGTTTTCCCCCAGTTGGTTTCACCTGATTGTCTGAAAAGAAAGATGATTCCGTGCTTCGGATGGCACGTTAAGCCGGTGGTCCCGGCTACTATCTCTAGTGGTAATAGTCGTTACATAAAAACCACATCAGAGCCACCAGACACCAGGGCTCTGCCCACACGATAAGAAGAAGATAATGTGGAGAGGATGATCCAATGAGCGCATCAGCCAGTGCGACAGAGGTGACAATCTGAGGAAGACACCACGATTCCACACGAAAAGAAGAAGACTAAATCCCATGTGATACCGAGTGAGAGCGAGCAAGACATTAATACTCCATTGCCTACATTTTCTGCTACACTTCTACTAAGCGGGGATTGAATAAAATTAGTGATAGGCAGGGAGTGTCCGTACTGTATGTAGTACTAGATACTCTTTCTTATACTTTGGTACTATATTGTATGAACCAAGTGCCCTGCCAAAGATTTTTTTTGGTCTATATTAATTTGTACCCTACTTATCAAAGCCTGTTGGTACGAAAAATTTGATGATACTGAAAAAAAAACAATAGATGGCGCTAGTTGCACTATACATCGCGCTTTAGTTGTGTTCACTCTATTATTATTATCTGTGGTTTTGGGCCTTGACAGGCTTGCTAAGCCTGTGCCACGTAGACCATCGCTGGTCCTTTGTGATCGCCCTTTTTATAGTTCCTTACCAATCCCCACTGCGGCCAGAAATCGCAGTAGATTCTTGATCGGGATAGTTTGTATCACATGTAGATTCTTGATGGGATTGTTGTGTTCACTCTAATAACAGATAGTATTTCTGTGAATTGCACATTTTCAAGACAAGTTAATCAAAATGAAAATAAAAGTATAATTTTTGAAAACTAAATACTTGTATGAACAGCTATTTAGTTCATAATTTATATTAGTGAATTCACTTGAAGAAAGAAAACCAGCGTTCAGCTCAGCTCTCTGATACATAAGAAAGTCGGTATTGTATTGTCAATTTCAATTTGTCTAAAATCTACTCAGTGCTGCCGATTCCGGGGAATTTCCCCGATTTTCGGGGAATGAGGGTTGCGTGCGGGGAGAGCGCGGGGAATGATTCAAATCGGGGAATTTCGGGGAATCACCTATTTGTAATAAATGTCGAACAAAGGATGTCTAAAGAAGAGGAATTGACAAAAATCGAACTGAATCGGACTATTCTTAGATCGAAGTGTGGGAGAAATATAAATAATAAATAAAACTCATTGTATTCTAAATATTTAAGTAGTTTTTTGATATAAATTAGAAGATAAAGAAGTTGATTCGCTAATTTTGCGAAACATTAAACTACATTTTGCGTGAAAAATGCTTTATTTCTTGAATATACAGTGTCGGGGAATTTTCGGGGAATGCATGATTTAAAATCGGGGAAATTCGGGGAATCGAGCCTACTTAAGCGGGGAATCAAGAAATTTACATTGACAGCACTGTCTACTATTCTAAAAAATTTCCTACCCACACGGGATAGGAAGGCCATGAAGTGAAAATGAAAACTTCTTTAGCGGCGTTGTGCACTTTTTGGGATGGGTAAAAAATGTAAGCGTCAGGACCGTGACGTCACGTGACGTAAGATCTCTTAGTTTTCACTTCTGCCGGCACTCCCGGAGTGCAACCCGTAACTTTTTTTTTTTCATTTTTCGTCCCATGTTCTTTAGAGAAAGTTGTTTATTTTCGTTATCTGAATACACCCTTAACATTTTTCTGAAACTCAAAAATAATGCTAAAATTGATCCATGCTACGATCACAGCCTGCTATTGGTAGTTCTAGCCAAGTTTTTGAACACCCCATCAATTTCACCAAATACGTTCGTGAATTTATGTTTCCAATCGACCAATTTGAAAACAATAAAAAACTAAGCATAGATGTAACATCAAGAAAGCGACAACGGCTCGTCCACCTGTCGCGTCGGGCGGCTCGAATACCAAACCGTCACATTATAGAATATTGCGGTTTTCCGAATACACGAATTGTGTTAGAACTGTTATGTTTCGGAGTATTAGCTTCCGAATGGCATGCCGTTACTGCTCCCTAGTTGACTATAGACACTTAGCCAACGTAATAGTGTCGCAAATTTACGTCTGAAGGAGGAAACAATTCTGTTAACAAATTGAAGTGCCGTTTCGAAGAGTTATGGAGCTCTTGACACTTGACTTTGTAAAGTTTCTTTGATTAAATATACAGGGTGAAATTAGCACCCTTTTAAACTAAGAGTCTACCCTCAAAACTAAACAACTTTCAGTATGGGAGCAAATCGATCGGAGCAACAAAAAATCAGCTGTTCCATACTAAACTGCAATGCGTACGCGACACAAATGTATTCAACAGCAGATTTTTTTGCTCCGTTTGGTTTGCTCCCATAGTAAAAGTTGTCCAGTTTGATGGGTAGACTCTTAGTTTAAAAGGATGCTAATGATATCAATTTCACCCTGTAGACACAAAACGACCAACATGGCTATAAAGCCAGTTGTCTGAGTGGATATTTAAGTGTCGTGAACACTATTCAATCGTAAAGGTTGCAGTATTGCAAGCAAAGAAAGTAGAATTAGCGGATACGCCTGTTTTTACCCGACTGCGCCAGAAGGAGGGTTATGTTTTACGAGCGTATGTAGGTATGTTTTTTTATCTCTGTCTTAGAGGGACCGTAAATGAAACCTAGCAATACGTGTTGTGTAATAAAATTAACAAAATGTTCATTGGTTGTAACCTTGTCGTAACCTGTAGAAGTTTCCGACTTCCTAATATTGCAAACGGGAGAAAAAGCATGGCTATTAGAGAACCAATTCCAGAGATAATTTATCACAGAGTTGAAGACCCCACCGCAAAAGCACCAAAAAATAGAACATTAGAAAAACAAAAGAGGAACCTAAATACTGAAACTATGACTTTATTTTGCTTCCAGTGTGAGAAGTATGGCAAAAACATCTGAGCGCACGGACGGAAGTTATCCCTTAGTTGCAGCAAGGTCCATGTATAACAGAAAATTTTATTGAGTCAAGCATGGTCTGGCGCGCGTAACAAAGCTGTTTTTTCTACTCCTCCTATCATCTTTGATTAAATTCAAAGCGGGTTCCAAGAGAGATTAGAGTCATCCTTCGTGCTCGCTGGACTTCATTGTCTAGTGTTGTGAATGGTCGCCGCTGTTGATCCTGGTTTACAGAAGTTACAGCGGTAGGAATGTGCGGTGAGTCCATCTCCGTGTAAAAAAAAACCTGTAGAAGTTTGAGGAAAGATTTTTCTCCTTATGATACCTTTTGAATCAAGTGTGTGAACCTCATAATCTTTTGAAAGGCTCAAGGTCATTCGGTCAGGGAAACCTCTTAAAACGAGCAAACTACTCTGGGCAAGTGTGGTAGAAATAGAAAATAACCCATTTCAACTGACGATCTTTAGCACCAACCCCTTTGTTCTGCAGTAGAATCTTACAAACTTACACAAGATACAAAATAATTTTTCGCACTATGAACAAGAACTTCATCCCACTTCCCCAACAATTCCTATTATATTTTGTACAATCCCAGGGACACGTCTAAATGCTCGACTGTCTAGCAGACGGGCAAGTACTTGCAGACTAAATTACTAGACACATAAGCCACCTGCAAGACCTGGATTAAACTGCGCTCCTAGATTGAATCTCTCTACGTAGAAATTGTTGTATTTTGTGCAGACTTTACAATCCGTGATATGTGTGAAGAAGTTTTTATAGATGTAGGTACCTAAGTACAATATATTAGTAAGGCGCTCTTTGACGTAGTGGAGCTTAGGTATTGAAAACGATAACCGAAGTTAAGCAACGTCAGCTCCGGTCAGTCTTGGGATGGGTGACCGTTTTAGCTAAGAATATACGGGGTGTTAACGTAGACAGTTGCATTAATTTAATGGGTAATTGTACTCATGATACTGATCAACTTTCCCAAAAGAACATAAGGGACATTAGCAAAAAAAAATTCAACTTTTCATACAAACGTTCGATCACCTGCATTTAGTCAAAAAATTGTATCTCTAGCATCTCTGTGCTTCGGAAGGCACATTAAGCAGTTAGTCCTGGATATTTCCGTCAGATAGCGCTGTAACTATCTATTCTTTTTGTTAAGACCAGGTCACAGGCCTGCCAAACGGCTTAAAAGTTCTCTGAAAGCAAGTTGACCGCTAAGTTGTCTCCACCAATCCGCATTGGGCCCGCGCGGTGGATTATGGCCAAATCCCTCCACCCTTATACGTAAGAGGAAGCCCCTGCTCTACAGTGAGATCCTAGAGGGTAATATAACTTACTTACCTACCTACTAGGGTAATGAGAAAAATTTTAATTGGTAAATTACAACTAGTAGGCGTAATGCTGGCTAGACTGAGAAGACCGGTGACAGATAGGGACTGGGCCACTGGATGCGGAAGGCCAAGAGCCGCGCCTTTGCAGATGCCTTATGTTCAGCAGTAGATGAGGATAGCCTGATGATGATGATACATTGTTTACGCAGATTGATTGATTATTTTGTGGTTGGGCTATTGCAAGCAAGGGTCGTTACGTAACACTGAGACCGGCGCTAGTCCTTTATGTTCGTCCCAAACTCAACCATGTTTTACGCATACCTTATGGTACGGTATTTTCTTTTCATTCTCGGGAATGAAGGTTTCCCCACGATGTGTTCCTTCACCACCGAGCTAGTAAAATATGATAAATACAGGGTGTAACAAAACACCCTAGTAATACTCAAGGAGGTGCTTCAGATCATCAAACTGAACAACTTTCACTATGGGACCAACATCGAGAAAAAATAAAAAAATAGTCGAGTCGGTACTGCACTTTTGTATGGGACAGCTGATTTTTTATTTTTTCTCGATGTTGGCCCCATAGTGAAAGTTGTTCAGTTTGATGGTCTGAAGCACCCCCTTAAGTATTACTAGGGTGTTTTGTTACACCCTGTACAACCGTACATAAATTCCAAAAGACTTAGTGGTACAGGCCAGGAATCGAACCGCGGCATCATGATTGAAGCGCTAGCTCTCTTCCGTATAAGCTATCATCGCTCTTTGTGTTGCACTGACAGCGCCAGTTTAGTTACAAAAACAGTTAGGTTCCCAGGTCATGTTCTAGCTAAACACAAACTCTCCTCCCCCCCTCCCCCCCTCTCTGATCCTTACCATCTCTAGAATGTGATCTAGTCAGTATTTGTTTACCCCCTTGATATTCCTAACCCTAAAACATTCAACTGTCATCATTAAACCGAGCGACTTCATTAGCCATTCCCTCAACAAACTGTGTGCGTGGCCCGCGTTATCCGGCCGCGCCGGTTATGCCCGGCCCGCTAAGTAATTTATCCGGCATTCGACTCAACCGCCCCGCATCGTCCGGATTTAAAATAAGCATGCCATTAATATGCGTCGCGGAGTGGCAAATAGCAACAAGCGCGAGCAGGGACGTGGTTAGGATTAGACCCCCCTTTTCACACTAGTGCCCTGAATCCTAACGCTAGTTAAGCTTGATTCGTTTAGTTTTTCGCAAATTTTAATTTATTTTATTGCAAGTTTCAGTCCGAGTAGGTGTAATGATCTTTGCCCAAAACCTGATGAATTAAAAGCCAGATACAATATCATTATGAAAGCGACTTGCTGACATGCTCGCTTTGTGCGAGGATCTTCTGTAACAAGATTGGCTATGTTAGCCACGTTGTCGAGACTCACTGAGATCTTTTTAAAGATATCAGTATTTTGACTTTCTACAGTCAATATATTTACGAAAATATTTTATATGTTCGGAAAAATTTGTCTCTCTTTCCCAAAAACAGTGACGTTCACAATTACAATACAAGAAATAAAAATAAATTAGTATTCCCACATTTTCGATTCAGTAAAGTCAACACATCTTTCATGGGGCACTGTATACGCTTTTATAATAAGATACCAGAGGATATTCTAAACTTACCAGACAAAAAGTTTAAGTCTCATGTTAAACAAGTCCTCTGTAAAAAAGGTTACTATAAACTCGATGATTATTTCAATGCCCAAAATGTCTGGTCTTGACAATTTTACACTATGTAATGCAATATTGTATTTTAATTGTTCTTTGTACATTTTGTTTTGTTTAAAAGATGTGTGTTGTAGAGTTTCTGGCCGCATCTTCTCTCAACGGAACACCTTCCGACGCGGTGGTAGAGTCAAAAAATGACGTCAAAAAGCTATCTATATGATATTATTTTGAATAAAAAATTTTGAATTTTTGAATGAGAGCTCATCAACGCCAACTACGGAGTTGAAGCAGTTGCCGTGGCCGAAATCGGTCAGGAGCAAAACATACCTGCGTAATGATCTAAAAACTATCTGACACTCTGACAGCTAGTTGACAATGAACTTTGTCTCACCTATAAAGAGAAAAAGCGAAAATTCTTGGTCAATGGTCTCAACTTCTTCGTAACTAGAGGCTTTTGCCTTTCGGTGGTATACTACGGGCTGTAACATGCTTCCTTTTTAATTTTATAGACTTTCGTCATCTCATCTCATCAGCTTATCACCTTTCTGTTATTGCGTACGAATTCAAACTTCAAACTATTCTGTTAAGAATCATGAAACGACTTAATTACAATCGGAACGAAAAATCGCTGTATAACAAATGGATTATCTGGGGATACATAGGCGATATGATAATGCAGAATAGCCTCGTTCTATGGAATTGACCCCCAAATTTTGTTATTCCGACCCTGTAAACTGAGAAACCAGCAAACAGATGTGGAAGTAGGTATTATTTGTCAAACTCGCAAACAATTGTGTAAATAAAGTTCAAAAGGAGCAAATTAATGTAACCCCGACTCAATTGTCGGAAAACAATACGAAACATTTTGTCAAAGGGCTCGAACAGATCATTATTGGCACTCTGAGTCACTCGGGCATACAATAAAATAAACATCAAAGGAATGTTCTTAGATCGTCTACGATGGGGGTTTGTGCTGATGCTGCCAAGATGCTATTTTCGTTCCAAAATCTGAAGTTACCTATTGCATACATACCTACCTACATACATATAAAACCACGACAGTGAACACCCAAGTATGGGCGGAGCACATTGCTCACAGAACCGGTGGCCGATAGGGCCGAAGAGTTCTCGTGTAGCGACCGCGTACCGGAAAGCGTAGCGTGGTGGGTATATAGGCCAAGAAGTAGGGTGACTGACGACCTGGTAAAGGCGGCGGTAACCCTTTGGATGAGGTTATGGCGATCTTTGAAGAAGGCCTATATCCAGCAGTGGACGTCCATCGGCTGAGATGATGATGATGATTGGGATGATTGGGATTGATGATTGCAGGATGATCAGAAGCATTTGCTATAGCTTTGGCCTTTGGTATAATATGTTTGGCTATCTCAGATGCTTAGCGCATGCATACACCAATGCATTTAAAATATCATGCACATTTCACTTCTTGTCTAAATAAGCAGTCGTAAACTACGTCAGAAGACGCTATCATTTACAATGTAGTGTGTGTGTGTCTTAGCCCCCCCCCCATACTCACACATAGTCTTAAGTTAGATATATAAGTCATTGTGAGTGTATTTCAGTACTCAATATACACCTGAACTTCAACCTAACCGTTTCACTTACGCCCAACATCGCATGGCGACCCTGCCAGAGCTGCCCTAGGCAGTGCTTAATCAGATGAAACAGGAAAATATGGAAGATACAATTGAAGAAAAATTAAGATAATAAAATGTGTGGGGGGGACTAAACACACACTACAACAAGTTACTTTTAACTATCAGGTGATTTGGAGATAGCACAAATTGTTTTAAAGTCGAGTTTACTTTAATCACCTGGATATGACCAGCTCGATCATACAGGTCACCATTAGGTCATAAAAGTCTAAGTAATTATACGAAGACGATGACATGTGAGGTGTACTGACTGACCCTAATATATCTGGCACACCCTTTTGGCAATCTAACCAGACGCTGCTATAAGCTGGATAAAATACCCATAATGATGACCCTAGGCAATCAGTAAATTTCGAATGGTGGTTGGCAAATCTCTACACCATCAACTTCGACTCGACAGAAGAAGAGTGCTTTGAATAAACCATTCTGAGTTTGAGTTTATCGCTAATTCTTTTGATATGACAATGATGTTCAAACAAGCACCACATCTGCGGCGCTGTTTACTACAACTCAAGAAGACATCAACGTCTGACTTCATGATGCCTCTCTAATTGTTTTATAGCCAACTCTAAAAAGCCCGAGGAAGGATCGGTATAATATCGCTATAACAGAGCTATTCGTAAACAAGTCGCGTCGCTTTCGCTTCGCTTATCGCGGTCGACACTCGTCTCTGAGATGGAGATGTTGATGAATCGTAAGTGCGGATGTGAGGAATAGTCATAGTCATTTATTAGAATGTACTCTACTTGAAGTGGGGATGTTTAATCTGGTGTTTGCATGTACATTGGTTCTCATGCAGTGTTTCTGTGGGCGTAAACCCTATCACCACTTTGACACTTCATTCTAGCATGCAACTTTCCTTCGATATGTTATAGTCCTTTCGATAAAACGTACCTATAAAATAATGTAGACTTTCACAATGTCCTTATCGGGTTTGTATGTCTTGTAGCGAAACGAGCGACCGACCGTATATTATGAAGACAGAAAAGTAATAAATGTATGAATATGAATATTAATACCATAGTCGGGCAACACGCCGTGGACATCAGAGGTGTTGTAATTGAATCACTTCTCACCGAAATACATCTTGTCGAAACCCATTTGTTCGACGCCACGTAAACGAAACTTTTTTGTCCGAAAAGCTATTTTGTCGAGCAAATAGGTTTCGGTTTCGACAAGATATCATTCGGTGAGAAGTCGAGTCGTGAGTCCGTTGGCTATGCCTGATTAGTCGCCTCTTAGGTACGACACTGATCTAAGTAAATAAACAAAAGCTAAAAGCTAGTAAATATATAAAATATAATAAAGTGAAACAGCCCTAATAGTGAAAACTAATGGGTCCAGTGTTGGAGGCACTGTGGGCGGTTCTCAGTTTTAAATCCATTAGCGATCTAAAATACGGCCGACCGTCTCAGCTTTTCTTAGAGTAGGGGTGGCGAAGAACGGATCTATTGAGCGAATTTTTTTCTTCGACATCTTGTTGTAAAAATCTATTCCTTAGTTACTTACTCAAAATCTAATTTTTCCAGGTTTAGCGTAGTAAAGTAGTTTCTCAAATTTTCTACTCATTTATACAGTTAAAAGTGAGAACACAGTTTTTTTATGACTTCGTCTGAACCCACGTTTTGTAGAGAAACTCAATCTTGAGATCCTTGTTCGAATTCGCACGGATGACATGTCATGTAGATACCAATGAGGTTTTTCTAACTTAAGTATGTAATATACCGACTGCTCTCAAACGGTGAATGAAAACATCGTGAGGAAACCTGCATACGCTGAAGAAGAAATTCCGATGCGTATGTGAAGTCTACCCATCCGCATTGGGCACGCGTGGTGGACAAACGCCCATAAACGCTCCCTGAGGGTAGGCCTGTGCCCTGCAGTGGGACGTATACAGGGTGTAAGTGACAGCCTAACAAAAACTGAAACGGTAAACTCAGACCATCAGGAGCCTACCTCAGGAAACGCGAAAAAAAAATCTGCTGTCCCATACAAAACAGCTGTAGGCTGTCACTTACACCCTGTATAGGCTGGGATGTGATGATGATGATGAAGTCGGAACAGAAATTTAGTTTTTTGCATATCATAACTTAACTGTCTGCCTGCACTGCGCTGCTCTATGTTCTATTTTACAGTTACTACTAGAATTATAGAATAGAATAGAATAGAATTTCAATTCAATAAAAAAAACAATCAAACTCAATCAATCATTAAAATTTTTTGTATTTTTTTTAATTCATATATTATGTATAAAATGATCGATTTTACTATTTATGCTAAACAGTTACATAGACTTTGTGGAAAACGTTGCACTTTAGGACTATATGTTATAATTGACATTTTTTGTTCCTCTATAGATCCTCTATTACATAGGTTAAAGGGTTAAAGGGTGCGACGCATTTTTGAAAAATTTCCGAAATTCCTGCAAAATTGTGGTTACCACTATGCCAAATTGTTCAAATCCCTTTAAAAATAGGAGGAAGCTATTTCGGCTAGGTATTTAAAAATGCTAATGGTTATTTTTCAAATAATTATGTTTATGTTAGGCAGCCCTAGAGGATAATCTCCCACTGTGCGACCCGATTAACGTTTTACTCCTGCCGCCGTAAAGTTTACTCCTAGATAAGGATTAGTATGATACGGGGCGCGGCGGAGGAATCCTCAAATATTCCAGTTAGAGCTGGTCGGAGCCCTTCGATTGGGCAAACTTTTTGGTTTGTCGAAATTATCTCCAATTATCCTGTTTTGTTTTTTTGTTAACATCAAATATTTTTTGGTCTATTGGCTATGTGCGAAGTGGGTGTTGGGAACTGTCAAGTCGATCGCAGTGCCCGGGGTGGCAGAAATTTGTACTTTTTCCGGACAAGCTTTGAAAATATGCTTGAATCTATGCAAATCCGCACACTAACTTAACACGAAATCTCCAAAACTGTCAAGACTACAAACTAAAAATTTGGTATGGAAGTTTCTATTGGCATCTAGATGCTCACTTAAAAAAGGCTTGTCGCATTTTAATCCCCCAAAGGTGTTAAAACTGAGGTAAAAGTTTGTATGGGAATTCCCATACAAATTAGATTTTGTCCGTGGCTTCGTCCGCATCCGCTCCCATCATCGTACCGGTACAAAATATAAGTTAGCTTTTAAGACAAATAATAAGCTTTTAAATATAAAAGTTTTATCAAAATCGGTCCAGTAGTTTTGGCAGAATCCTCGAACAAACACAGACTTTTACAGTACTATAATAGTGTAAATAATTCACGGCTGTCCGAAAAAGTTCTGTCAGTACGCCGCGCTAGTGTGGCGCTAGTGTCGTGCACATAGCCAATATGCTGACACTTTTTTAAGGGGATGATCAGACCATCAAACTGAACTACTTTCTCTATGGCACCAACATCGAAATCGCGAAAAAGAAGTCAGCTGTCCCATACATTTGGCCCAAGCAGGTTTGCAGTTTTGTATAGAACAGTTGATTTTTTTTTTCACGATTTCGATGTTGGTGCCATTACCTAGAGAAAGTAGTTCAGTTTGAGGGTCTGATAATCCACTGAAAAAAGTGTCAGCATATTATAAAGGAACCTATAAGTACCTCGTTCCTGGATGACACAATACCTACCAACAAAAATACAATACGACTAATATCAACAACACAATATTTTACGCTTCAATTTTCATACTTCATTCTATTCCATTTGGTGACACAAACATTACCATAAACTCTCATATCATAGACTAGACTATAGACCAATAAACATTTAAACAAAAACGTATGACTCGTCCACATTTTTCATATCACCCCGCCCATAAAGTCGTTGTGCTGGTAAGGCCATAACACCGCCGAATGCACCGCGGCCTGCCGATGACACCCCGCCATAAACCGTGTCCGATGCGATATGGAGCGATAAAAATAAACTAGCCAGTTTATACTGCCCGTGGGTACTTGACGTTTGGCTTTATTTGGAAAAATTTTCACTGAACATCCGCTATTTTCGCTTTTGTAGTAATTTTACGAACCATTATTATGGTGTTTTAAAGTTTTGTGAGCTGTAACGTTCGAAAAAGGACCATTTTTTATTCCATCAAAATCGGTTAGTTAGTATCAAAGCACATGACGATCTTGGTCCCGTCACGGTCCCGTCAATAAATTTTTAGGGTTCCGTACTCAAAGGGTGAGGGGCCCTATTACTAAGTCTACGTTGTCCGTCCGTCCGTTCTACCTATTCAGAGGGTCTACCCGCACATTCGATTCGAACTTTTGCGTGAATGTTTTCGTTCCAATTTCAACTCTATTACAATGAAGTGCGGACCGAAACAGTGGCGATATAGTGAAGATCGAAAGTGCGGGTAAGGGGGCAGGCCCTGTACCCGGATTTTCGATGTTTCGATGATCGCCCCTGTTTCGGTCCGCACTTCATTGTAATAGAGTTGCTTGCTTATCGTGTCGACTTCAACACAACAAAGTCGCCAAATAGTACTTGACATAGAGTAATGTAAGTAAAAGAGATATAATAGAGTAATAGAGTTGACATTGGAACAAAAACATTCACGCAATTGCGAAATTCGAATGTGCGGGTAGACCCACAGGGTTGTAATTGTAACTTTTGAACCGTAATAGCTGGACAATTGAAATTTTCATAGAATATGCGTTATTTTTATTACTGCAAATTTATCGACGAAAAATCATCTTTTCCATACAAATCTGCAATTCTACTGGACCCATATTGTATGGGACTTATGCGATTTTATGTTGGTTCCTTACAGAATGTTGTTCAGGTTGACGGTCTGATCATCCTCTTAAAAAACCGTCATCATATTTCAAGTTAGTACGGTATCAACCGTCGTCATATATTATATGGGACAGCTAATTTTCTATGCAATTTCTATAATTCGTCCCATATAGAAAGTTGTTCAGTTTGAATGAATGAATGAATGAAATATACTTTTATTTACACCAAACACAGATACAGCATAGGAATAAAAAACAATAATGGTACAAATAGGGCGGTCTTATCGCTAAAAAGCGATTTCTTCCAGACAACCTTAGGGTAGAGGAAATTTAAACAAAAAACAACGGGTCGGTGCTATATAAAATAAATAGTAAATATCAGAAATAAAGGAGAAACCGAGTTGATGGTCTGATCATCCCCTTAAAAACCAACAGCATATCAAAAAGAACCCTGTATATTTTTATTGTAATCAAAGTGACTAAAAACAGTTAAATTTAAAAAGAAAATTTAAAAATTTACAAAGAAATCAACACATTACCCTTTTCCCGCAAAAAATATATCCTCTCCAGCTCCATAATAGTCCGCGCATTCATGACAACTTTATTTTACATTCAACAACACTCTTCAGTCCACTGGTTAGAGTCCACAATTAACCCGAGGAAGGTTTTCAGTAAACTTGTGCTGCAGTATAAATAATTCATTGGCGTCTACCGCTGGATTAACGTATACTACACTTCATCTTTCAGTGTTTAGCTCTAAAGCCATTATCATAACTAGTTTTATGAAGAAATATTGCCAACGGTTACTTAGTTTAATAACCAAGCTCTTGAAATATAGCCTTCAACTTTACTCCACACATAATATTAAAATAAAGCATATAAACTTAATACAGGCTCCTTCTTAATATGCTGACACTTTTTTCGGGGATGATCAGACCGTCAAACTAAAAAACTTTCTTCATAGCACCAACATCGAAATCTCGAAAAAAAAATCAACTCTTCCATACAAATCTGCAAACCTACTCGACCCAAAATGGGAAAGCAGATGATCTTTTTTTCGCACGCTCTGGTTTTGCCTGTCCACTCTTTTAGGTTCGCGAGCCACGATATTCGTGGCCTACCGATACTTCTTTTGCCCTCTACTTTGCCCATTATTATAGTCTGGAGCAATTATTAAGTGTAAAAAGTGTGTGTCTGTCTTTGAAAGTCTGTAACCTTTTCCCTTTTTCCGGCTAAACCGGCGCTGATCCGATTTTGATTGGCAGAGAGATACCTTTCATCCTGAAGAAGGACATACCGTATGTGAATAAAGAATCCGTTTCCCTATGTCGCCTCGTCCTACACCCACGTCGCAGTAAGAAAGAGTACAACCATCGTAAAAATATAAGAAGTAGACAATCTTCGGCCCCCTTCGGGTTGCCTCACTACCGCATACGTGTACGTGGCGCATACGTGGCAGGCTGAGATATTGTCAGTGTGTACGTGCTACGAGGCGTACGGACTGCCGAGCACACATACAAGCCGCGTTTGGTACCATTGTATGAAGATGTTTTACTGTCTTATACTGTGGTACAACGATGGTCTATTCAATAGCCTGGAAACACACGACCGGAAAAATATGCTAATCAGTAAGAGCTTTGAAGAGCTTTTCTGATGGGGGTAAGATCTTCAAAAACCAACTTTGACCTTTAGCTGCAGCCAACGTTAAAAAAAACCACGCCACAGTAAAATCTAATGCGTTTATTTTTAACCGCATGGTGTGGGTGTCGTTGAGACGAGTTAATGGCTATTATAAGGATGGGCAGAGGCTTTACGGAGCTAAGCATAGATGGTAGGTACCGATAGGTATAATGAAACAGATAAATACTACACAAATATTACATTACTTTCACGACCACTCTTTTAGGGTTGTAGTAAAAATAGGGTAAACACATTTTTTTTTTATTAAGGATGTGTTGGCTCTTGACGTCAATCCAGTCCTCAGGACGAAGATGGGGTCGAAGATGTAGCGAGCTTACCCAGAAGAAGCCTATTCACTCGTACTTTAAAGGAATTCGTGTTGTAAGCGCTCGGAAACACTGACGCAGGCAGAGCATTCCACTCCTTGGCTGTGCGCATTATAAAAGAATCGGAATGGCGCTTGGTGCGGTAATGTGGGATGTCAACCAAAAAGGGATGATATCCCGCGGTGCGTCTGGAAGTCCGATAGTAGAGAGGGGAAGGCGGGATGAGCTCACGTAGCTCTTGGGCACACTCACCGAAGTACAATCTGTAGACATCACATTGCTACAACTACAACAACAAACTATATAGGTACGCCGTTCCGTTCCGATCTAGGCGTTAGTCCAAAGTCAACATAATTTATTCAATAAAGGAGCTTCTTTTTTTGAAGCCACCACCGCGTCGGAACGTGTTGTCGCTGTAGAGAAGATGCGGCCAGAAACTCTACAACATAACACGACTTATTAACTATTACAATTATAAATTCTCAAGCTACACTCATAAAGATAATAAATTATACCTTACGGAATAGAGGAAGTGACATGAGTTGTCAAATGAAACCGTTTTTGGACGTTTTCAGGAGTCCTCGGCAGGGTAAAAATTCGATTTCTGTGTATAATTCTCAATCTAATGTGAAATCGTGGCTAATTTAATGAAATAGTGTTAGTATATTTCACAAAATTATCTACGATTTAACTTTAGGTTCACGATTATTCACAGAAACCGAATTTTTACCAGGACTCTACATCCCCAAAAACGGTTCTATTGCCTCGCGTCACGTATCTCTTTTTATTATACAGTGATGCCGCTAGGTACATCTCACTCTCTCAGCTATCAATGCCTCTCTTCCGTAGTATACTTTATGGGCATTAGTCCACCACGCGTGCTCAATGCTGAAGTGCGATTTTTGAAAATCATACGAGCGACTTGGCAGTAGAAAGATGCATAATCTCCATAGTAATTTTGACACTTTCTACTGCCAAGTCGCTCGTATGATTTTCAAAAATCGCACTTCTGATTGGTAGACTGCACATTCGCATCAGAATTTCTTCTTCAGCATACCAATGCCGGTTTCCTCATGTTTTTCTTCACTAGCCCAGTCATTTTACGGTTTGAGCCGGGACTAATTAGTTAATAATTGATTTTTTTTTCGGTATGGTATTTAAGAGTCAATATGAGCTTAGAAATGTACCAAAATTAAAAAAAAATATCGTCAGCAACAGCCCCATATTTAAAATTAAGCATTTATCTCTTTCTAAAAAACCAGATAATATTTTTTTTTCCAATTTTTAAGGCTTTACATACTTCAAACATGGTGTAAATATTTTTGCCTACTTAGAAGGCTTTGAAAAATACATTAGTATTTTCTAATGAATGATTAATTTTTAAAATTTCATTGCCTATTTTATTGCTCCAAAATAATTTATATTGTTAAATCTAATTAAAATGAGTGCATTGGTAATAATATTAATGAGTTAAAAGCCTTCTGTGAGATACAATTTTAATTTCTATGTTGCGTAGCGATTTTTTTTAATTCGTTTTTAGATAGTCTTTTTGTCACTAAATGGTCCCGGTTACAGTTTAAAAGTCCAATTCATAATTACTCCCCACCCCTCCTAACAAAACTCCGTAAAATGACTGGGCTACACCGTTTAAAAACCATTGTTATTACGAATAAAAGTTAAAAAAACTCGTAGCATCTGAATCAAAATAATTTAAAACACATTTTAATCTTCTATTTTCATCATTTTCCAAAAACAATTCGTTTGAATATTTGCCTTGAAAAGTTACCCGTGGTTCTCAAAACATTGTTCTAGTTAGTTAAATTTATAACATCAGTGAACAGATTTCAGTTAATTAGCTAGCAAGTTAGCCAACAATAATAAACTAAACAAATAAACGTCGAATGGATTAACATAATGCCATACAGGAATTTGTAACGCTTTCGACCGAGGCAAACCACGAAGTGTGAACTTATTTGATTTAGTAGCGGGCAACAGCTAGTAGACTATAATTCCTTCAGGCATCATCATCATCTCTGATACCCTCAACACGGCTAAAGTCATATCCGGCTTCTTAGTATAAGAGATAAGTGTACTTTTTGTAACCATCAGCAGCAAGGCTGATTCAGTGTTTATGGGGTGTAGAGCATCACTGTGATCTGTGATCAGGCTGAACGTATGATATTGTTGCAGTATGCACTATAGCTATGTGAACAGTACAAAAACTGTCAAGTTCTGTCAGTCAGTTTAGGAAATACATCGAGTCAAAGTTCCGACCTTTGAAGGGCTGTATCTCCTAAACCGATTGGTGAATGTCAGTTTTTGTACTATTTACATAGCTACAGTGCGTACTACAACAGTAACATACGATCAGCCTTGCAGCTGATCGTAAATTTTTTGCAGACCTTTAATCATCAGTAACTCCTAAACCGACTGGAGTTATCTAGGCTGACCTGGTCCATCCCCATCACAGAGAAGCTCTACACCCCATAAACACTGAATCAGCCTTGCTGCTGATGGTTGCAAATAGTACACTTATCTCTCAGAATATCTGATCGTAACTTGAAAATGAAAATGAAAAAGTTTATTGTCACGTTTCAATAAGGAAACTAAACAAAAAAAACACATTCCATCAGATCCAGGTATACGGACGAGTATCTGTGTTAAGTGTGATCAGTTATCTTACCAATGCTATTGTTTTTTCCTACTATATTATTTCAATTTGACGTAGATTATTAATCAATTATTACTGTCGCCTTTTATTTTATTTTATTCTATTGTATTCTCAAATTAATTAAATTCAATTACATCCATTCTAACAATTATAATGGACAATTGCTGTGCCCTAACAGGGTCCCTGAGATGTACTATACCTATCTTTAAGACCTGTAAATTTTACCTCAAGGATGCCATAAAGATTATGATTATGATATGATTATGATTATCATCATCAGCATTATACAGGGTGTATGTGACAGCCTAGCAAATACTGAAACGGTGAACTCAGACCATCAAACTGAATAACTTTCACTATGGAGCCTACCTCTGGAAACGCGAAAAAAAAATCAAATGTATGGGACAGCTGATTTTTTTTCGCGTTTCCTGAGGTAGGCTCCATAGTGAAAGTTGTTCAGTTTGATGGTCTGAGTTCACCGTTTCAGGATTTGCTACCGTACAGTCGGCTGCCGCTATAAGTTGTTTATACACTTTTGTTCTAGTACTCGTAGTACTAAAGTGTATATAACTTATTGCGTATGTTAGTCATAGAAATAGATGGGTATAATATTGGGTGCCTTGACACAATAACAAAGGTCATAATTTAAAAAAAAAGTTTTCTTCATGAACAAAGACCATCGACTCTAATTAGAGTCTCATTAGTAAACTTTAGGGTTTGCAAAAAAGCTTCATATTTTTAAAATCGATCATGTTCCAACTCATGCATGAGTACGCGTTATCAGGGCGCCTATTCTGAGCTTATCTCTCATTAGGCGATACTGCTCCCTCGTTAACCCGTTATGGACTAATAAAACTTGCGATAAATTTTATTGAACCGCTCTCGGGTGCTATTCTGTGAATTCCGGAGTACCTGCCAGGTTGGGTAGTGATAGAATTGTATTTGATACTGAGGTTTTGTTTAAATCTATCTTTTAAGCAGTGTCTATAGGTACTTAGATACATACTTTTGTAGCGTGACCACAATGACTTGCGTGATCAAACATAGACAACTTTATTGCATAGTCACGAAGATGTCTAAATGTGATGGACGTAGTAACTATACAACGTTCTAATGAATTAGCGCAAAACCTCATACACCCCAACTGATTTATAAGAAAATAATTAGATTTCAACAATAATGTAATTATTTTAATAATTAAAATTTAAAAATATTCGCTTTTTAAATTTTGAGGCAAAAACGATTTGTTATCATTTCAGCACTGAAAGAAAGTGCTAACGTACTCATGGATATTTTTTTATAATCTTGTTTTGGTAGTAAGTAGGGTGAGTGTGCCCGTGCGGTGGATTGGCATCGGGTTCAGAAAATTTAAAATTTTGCAAACAAATTATTTTATTATTATTATTTGTGGTTGGGCTATTGCAAGCAAGGGTCGTTGTAACACGGAGACCATCGCTGGTCCTTTTGTGTTCGCCCCAAGCTCACCCATATTTACGCATACCTCCGAACTTATGGTATTTTCTTTTCGTTCTCGGGAATGCAGGTTTCCTCACGATGTTTTCCTTCACCGCCGAGCTAGTAAATGATAAATACAACCGTACATAAATTCCGAAGAACTTAGTGGTACAGGCCAGGAATCGAACCGCGGCCTCAGTATTGAGGCGCTAGCTCTCTTCCGTATGGGCTATCATCGCTCCCAAAACAAAACAAATTATTTAATATTTCGAAAAAAATTACCTATGTTGAAACCATTATAATTCGACTCTGCTCTCGAGTCTAAACAAACTACTTTCTAGTTTTGCGTTAATTCATTAACACGTTGTATAAATCCTAAAACTAAAATATATTGTGTCTACATTTTGTATTAATATGGACTACTGACGCATTTACATACGCACGAACATACCCCCTCAGCTCTCATATATACACACATGGTTTAACACACACTCTCTCACAATCACACACACGTACACACGAAATATACGCACAGACCACTGAATTACGAAATAATACCAAAGAATTACCTAAGCAAGGGCTCTGCCTAGTTTGGACTCATGTCTCTCTCTAAAATACTAGGTACCTCCCAACGAACACCAGAGTGGAAATTGCAGCCTGTCATTGCAACTTCAAGATGCATAGCAACGCCATAAGGGTTCAAGATAAAGTTTTAAGAGCTATAACATCTTCCGCAAACTCCTATAGCTGCACGGGGAGCTTATAGTTGCAGTAAGGAAATAGAATACAGCTTATGCCTACATATAAGTTCATTCTTGAACCTATTTACCACTTAAGCCTATAGTGAGAACCAGAAAGTGCATTTTGACACTAATAGCTGTGTATGGTATATACTTGGAACTCTAAAGCGCCTTATACCTGTAAAGAGGATATATTTTTAGACTATTTAAAGCAGTTGCTTAAGAATTCAAATAGGCACTACTTTGTTACTAGCAGTTGCAATAAAGAGATAATAAAATAATCAGTGCAGCCTTTAGTTGCTTATGAGTTATAATCAGTGATCGGAACGATGGGATTTAAACTTATCGTGTGGGGGTTTATCATGGAGTTGTTAAAACCACAAAATTTGAATCCCGTGATACCGGGAACTGTCGCATTAGTCAGCAGTACATTGTATCGAAGTAATTATATCAATTTTAATGATCTAAATCAAAATTAAGGTAATATAATTTTTTTTCCGAATCCCGGGATTTCTTTTTCTTTCCAAATTTTCATAAGTTGTCTAGTTTGATGGTCTGAACCAACTATGGAAATTTGGAAAGAAAAAAAATCCCGGGATTCGGAAAAAAATTATATTACCGTAATATGAATAATAATTAAATTAAACTTTTATCGATGGATTTCCCAACGAGCACCAGAGTGAAAATTGCAACGCTATAAGGGTTCAAGATAAAGAAATCCCGGGATTCAGAAAAAAATTATTTTACCATAATTTTTTTGAGATCATTAAAATTGATATAAATAGCTTCTTCGATCCAATATACTGCTGACTAATACGACAGTTCCCGGGATCACGGGATTCAAATTAAATAAAACAAAAAATGTTGGGGTTTTAACAACTATGTTATACCCACGGCAAGTTTAGGTATTTGCAATCCCATTGTTCCGATCACTGGTTATAAGATATGAATATCTAAAAAAAATAATTCAAAGAGTAAAATTATAACTAGATCAAACATCGTTTATGTTAAACCAATAACAATGATTTTAACGCACAGTAAAATAGAATAGGATAAGATTATACAGGGTGTAATATAAAATAGGACAGTCACTTAAAGGGGTGCTTCAGACCATCAAACTGAACAACTTTTTCTATGGGACCAATATTGAAATCGCGAAAAAAAATCGAGTGTAACATACATTTCAGTCGAGTTAAGTTTGCAGTTTTGTATGGGATAGCCGATTTTTTTTTCGCGATTTCAATATTGGTGCCATAGCGAAAGTTGTTCAGTTTGATGGTCTGAAGCATCCCTTTAAGTAACTGTCCCATTTTATGTTACACCCTGTATAGTAACACAATCTATGAAAATATGAATAATAATTAAATTAAACTTTAATCGATGATTATCAATTATTCAAGTCTTTGCTGTATTTATAGAAATTCTTTTCCTCGCCCTGTCCTATATCTCTGACTACCACCTCGGGGACTATAGTTGTGAGCATATACTATACTGTATTTCCACGCCGATTATTTTTTCAATATTTATATTGGATTTTTTCAATATTTATATTGGATTTATTTCAATATAAATATAAATATTGAAAAAAATAATCGGCGTGGAAATACATGGCATATGCTCACGACTATAGTCCCCGAGGGGGTAGTCAGAGGTATAGGACAGGGCGTGGAAAAGAATTTCTATAAATACAGCAAAGACTTTGAATCATTGATAATCCATCGATAAAAGTTTAATTTAATTATTATTGATATTTTCAATGATTGTGTTACTACAAAATCTTATCCTATTCTATTTTACTGTGCATCAAAACAATTGTTATTGATTTTACATAAACGATGTTTGATCTAGTTATAATTTTTCTCTTTGAATAATTTTTTTAGATATTCATATCCAGTGATCGGAACGATGGGATTGTAAATACCTAAACTTGCCATGTGGGTATAACATAGAGTTGTTAAAACCACAAAATGTATTGTGTAACGAAGTGCCCCTGTGGCGGGATGGCCAGAGGGCCTCGTTGTAAAAATATATAAATCCCTTTAGAAGGGTTGACCTATCTTTAGGTAGGATGTCTGTAGTTCTGAGGTTGCTAATAAAAAGATAGAATTATAAACAAACATTCAAGTTTTATTACTGAATAACCTAATCTCGTTTACAGGTTGTTTCCCTAGCTATCTTAATTCCTATTCACTACCACTTTTTACTTACAACCCAAGCCGAGCTGAAAAGAGGGAATAAGGACCCGGCACGAGGGGGGACGTATTGTGAAGGGTTATTTCCTTCAGGAGAATTGGCTCAAACTGTAAGACCTGATAACACTACCCGAGGAACCTCGAGCCACGCCTGGTCAGATCTTCAGGAGCTACCTGCGTCCTGGTTGATCTAGAACACAGCTGCGTCCACGACCCCTCAGGTCGAGGTGTTCAAAAATGAGGGGAGGTTGGGGAGAGGAGGAGGGGAGGGACACCCGATAGTAGACCTCTGTGGTTGAGCTTCTGCCCAGTCGCCTAATACCTCAAGCCACCGTGCTTCCACTCTCGGACGCCAACTATCGAGTCCCGGCCTAATCAATCAATCAGTCTCGCGGCAACGGCCTCTTTACTATGGTTTCTAGCGCCAGCTGCTGAAGCAGCCGGGTCATCGGGGTTGGCACCTGGTGGTGCCTCGTAGTTGTCCAGGTGTCTGCCGGCGCGGTCTAGCCCACCGAGTGGGACCCCGTTGGGGGAGGCCCGGTGAGCGAACTGCGGTCGGCAGTGTGGCCAATCAGGGGGGTTTTGTGCTGCGGAGTAGCCTACAGTCCGGCGGTTCACCCTCGGTCCGCCCCACGGTCCAAGGGGATCTACAGCCGTTAGCAGTTTCCGCAGCGGGGTGAGTCCTTAAAAGGGCTCAGGCATCAGGGGGTCAATTTCCGGGAGGGGATCGTCTGTGGAGAGCTCCATTGCGAGGGTGCAGCTGCCGAGGTCAGTTCGGCAGTGACGTCAGTCCGGGGGGTGCTGCGGAGAGCACACGAACCTGGCGGCATGCCAGGGTGTGTGCAGGCTCCAATGCGGTGGTATTTCTTGTGGCGCTGCCGGTGAGGTCAAGCTCACCGAGTGGGACCCTGTTGGGGGAGGCCCGGTGAGCGACCTACACGCCGGCAGTGTGGTTATCCGGGGTGCTTGAGGAGGGGCCCACGGTCCTGACGACTCGCTGAGGAGTCGAGGACGTGGGCGGGCTCCGAAGCGGTGTGTGGGCGCGACACAGATGGTCGCGGGAGGCGAGTGCGCTGCTGGTCGCACCTACGCGAGGCCAGCTTATGTTGGTATGGGGGGGTTATGTTGGTTTTGTATAGCTTGATGTGTCGCTGTGTGTACATTGGATCGAAATAGTTATATCAATTTTAATGATCTGAAACAAAATTACGGTAATATAATTTTTTTTTCGAATCCCAGGATTTTTTCTTTCCAAATTTTCATAGGTGGTTCAGACCATCAAATTGGACAACTTATGAAAATTTGGCACCGTTCAGTTCAGTTGTTACTATATTTGTGTAGGCGAACCATCGAAATCTTTTTAAAATGTGAAATGCGCAGGCGGACATCATCAAATTAAATAAGTAAGTAATTAATTCATGGTTTCTTGTTATTCAGTACAGTACATGAAAAAAATAAACGGCGTGGAAATACATAGCATATGCTCACGACTATAGTCCCGAGGGGGTAGTCATAGATATAGGACAGGGCGTGGAAAAGAATTTCTATAAATACAGCAAAGACTTGAATCATTGATAATCCATCGATAAAAGTTTAATTTAATTATTATTCATATTCACAAAGATTGTGTTACTACATAATCTTATCCTATTCTATTTTATTGTGCGTCAAAATCATTGTTATTGATTTTACATAAACGATATTTGATCTCTCTCTGGGGGTAGGCCCCTCACACGGTGGACCGATGTCCTGGTGAAGGCGGCGGAAAAACGTTGGATGAGGGCGGCGCAGGAACGGTCGTTATGGCGATCCTCGGGGGAGGCCTATGTCCAGCAGTGGACGTCCATTGGCTGAGATGATGATGATGATGATGATGTTTTCTCTAGTTATAATTTTACTCTTTGAATAATTTTTTTTAGATATTCATATGTAACCAGTGATCGGAACGATGGGATTGTTAGGGTTGTTAAAACCACAAAATTTGGTGTTTTATTTTATTTGAATCCCGTGATCCCCGGAACTGTCGTATTAGTCAGCAGTACATTGGATCGAAGTAGTTATTATCAATTTAAATGATCTTAAACAAAATTACGGTAGTATAATTTTTTTCCGAATCCCGGGATTCCCGGGAACTGAACTGGACGGTGCCGAATTTTCATAAGTTGTCCAATTTGATGGTCTGAACCACCTATGAAAATTTGGGATGAAAAAAAAATCCCGGGATTCGGAAAAAAAATATATTAGTGTAATTTTGTTTCAGATCATTCAAATTGATATTACTAATTCGATCCAATGTACTGCTGACTAATACGACAGTTCCCGGGATCACGGGATTCAAATTAAATAAAACAATAAATTTTGTGGTTTTAACAACTCTAACAATCCCATCGTTCCGATCACTGGTTACATATGAATATCTAAAAAAAAATATTCAAAGAGTAAAAATTTTAACTAGAGAAAACATCATCATCATCATCTCAGCCGATGGACGTCCACTGCTGGACATAGGCATCCCCCGAGGATCGGGATCAGATCAGATTAATCTGCACTATGAAATCCCTATGAAATCCAAACAATTCGACATATTGTAACCTTGAACTTATGCCTGCATAAAGTATGAAATTGGAGCCTATTAGCAGTTATGAACTGCAATTACAGTAATAAAAATCACTCTGAGGTCTACAAAAGTTAAAATAAGCGCCTAAAGCCGCTTAAGGGAAGCATTGAGGAAGATACTACGGCTATAGGCTGCCCACGAGCAAGCGCCATGTTTATGATCTTTTTAGGTTATCCAAGCAAATATTTGTCAACAAATAACGTAAACAGAACTTAATTTTTAAGGATTGGGACGTTGTCTCCAAACCAGTGTATCATTAAATCGACCTCAAATGATTTTATTACATAAAAAGTTGAAAAGACTGTATTCTAATACACATAATTAATTGCTTATTTGGATTATATCAAGAGCGCATCAAAATTACTCCAATAAGTGATATTTACATTATCAGTAAACTAATATGCGTTTTTAATTGCATGTACCGTACTGAATAACAAGAAACCATGAATTAATTACTTACTTATTTAATTTGATGATGGCCGCCACCGCACTTCAATTTCACATTTTAATAAAAAGATTTCGATATTTTGATGGTTCGCCTACACAAATATAGGAACAACTGAACTGAACGGTGTGCTGTCAAAACAAGATTCATTCATTTCAATCGGTCATTCGTTCACGAATGTAGTGCTATATGAGTGAATCTTATTACTTAATCTTCCATTGCAGCTACTATGGCGCTCTTAAGCAGCTACTATTATAGCTCTTCTGAAGCTTAAGGCCGCATAAAATTGTGCCTATTTGGCTATAGTGCTGCTGCATAAGGCCTGCTGAGCACGCTCTATAGCTTACGCCTAGCAGCTTAAAGGAATAATTGCATTGGCTCTAAAGCCTGTATGCAGCAATTTTGTGCCCGTTATATTAATTTATTATATAATTTATATAATAAATTATTATTATTATAATTTATATAATATATTATTATATAAGAATACAGCTGTATTCTTAGTTTTACATATATCTGAATTTGTTGTATTGTAATAAAAATTATCTTAAATAGTTAAATCCCCGAAGAAAAGTCCTACTTTCTTACCGTGCATCGTTTAGAGTGCAAGTGTCCAATGTACTGCTAGTGTGTCAGACAAAGATAAAGTGTGTTAGGACATAGATCAATCGCAGTGCTGCCGATTCCGGGGAATTTCCAAGATATTTGGGGAATGGGGGTGCGAGCGGGGAGAGCGCGGGGAACGATTCAAATCGGGGAGTTTCGGGGAATAGACTAGATATTTGTGATAAATGTCGAACAAATGATGTCTAAAGAAGAGAAATTGTTAAAATTCGAACCGAATCGGACTATCCTTAGATCGAAAGTGTGGGAGATATATAAAACAATAAATAATACTCATTGTATTCTAAATATTTGTAAATTTTTTGATAAAAATTAGAAGACAAAGAAGTTGATAAACTAATTTTGTGAAACATTAAACTACATTTTTCATGAAAAAATGCTTTATTTCTTGAATATTACAGTGTCGGGGAATTTTCGGGGAATGCATGGTTGGAAATCGGGGAAATTCGGGGAATTGAGCCTACTTAAGCGGGGAATCATGAAATTTACATTGGCAGCACTGATCAAACGTGAAAACAGGATGTTATGTTCCCCTTCTCTGAAGCCTTGCTTGTCCTTTTTCTGTCTCACGTTTAGAATGGAGTTAAGTCCGATACCTATAATTGGTTTTCCTACAATCATCGAAAAGAATGGAGATGGAACTAGTCCAGAATAAGCGCCAGTAGAAGAGAAAATAGGGCTTTGCAAATTAATGTACACAACGGCGACGTTATACATTATTCAACCTACCTGCGGCCAGCTACTGTTGCTTTTTTGTATATCATTCTAAACGGTTTTAGATGTTACGAAAGTAACCTGTCGTAATCCTATCAGTTAAAAAATCAAGTCGCATAAAAAACACAAAACAAACAGTGATACTTTGTACGAATATTTAATTATCTACCAACCCCAAAATACTCCCTTCAAAAACCGTTTCCGCGAAA